>JAVXUP010000249.1:0-605708 GCA_033070095.1 Escallonia herrerae | reverse complement strand
TGCAATCCTGGGAATCATAGTTGGTTGTTGTGTTCTTGGGTTTGTGGTACTTGCTGCACTGATGGTCGTTTGCTATTCCAAAAGAGAAGGTGAAAATGGAGTCTTGGCGAAGTCACAGAAGAAAGAAAAACCGGCAAAAAAAGCAGTTTCTGGGAGCGAAGACACGAATAGCGGGCTTATCTTCTTCGAGGGTTGTAACCTTGCGTTTGACTTGGAAGATTTGTTGAGGGCATCTGCTGAGGTGCTTGGAAAGGGAACATTTGGGACAACCTATAAGGCAGCATTGGAGGATGCAACCACCGTTGCAGTAAAAAGACTGCGGGAAATGAGTGTGGGGAAACGTGAATTGAGCAGCAGATGGAGGTTGTTGGAAATATCAGGCATGAGAATGTGACTGCCCTAAGGGCTTACTATTATTCCAAGGATGAAAAGCTCATGGTTTATGATTACTACAGTCGGGGGAGTGTCTCTGCAATGTTACATGGTACACTATGTATTCTTCCTTCTATATTGTCTCTTTTCATAGCAGCAGTGATTTGTAGTTGTACTACTTTATTTCTGGCAGATATGAAATTTGTTTTAGGGGGAATGACTATTAACGCTGTAACGGGAATGACTTTTGCAGCACTTGGGCCATTTACTGCATTGTCACTCAGCTAGTAAGCTTAATATGTAGGAGCGACTGAATATTATTAGTCAAGCCCTTATATAGAATTAGATCATCAAGGACGTACATTAATGGGTCCCTTGCTTAGCTTCGTTTGTGTCTCAGTAGATTTTGAAATATTAGCCTTTCAATCTAGACGACGTCATGCCAACCCTGTTATGATAAGGATCACCTTTACCACAGCAAAATGTCGATAAAGTAAAGATGTAACTACCCTCTCTTCCTAGAACTGTTTATGATTGTAGCAGGAATAGAATTTGGCTCTACTAGGTTTGGAAGTGCTTGGAAATTCTGACATGGTGCAAGTTAGAGGAAAATGGCAATTTGATAGAAACCAATGTTAAGTAAAATGCATCTCTCATAATTCTTGCTCATTTGTAATTAGTATCAACATGCCAAAGAATCTGTCTTTTGTATCAGATCTGGAATCTTTCCAGCCAATGTTCTTTCCGTAATAACTGCGATGTTTACCCTGTTGATAATCCATTTACATCCTAATGCTTCTAAATATTGCAGCAAAAAGAGGTGAGGATCGAACTCCTTTAGACTGGGAAACTCGAATAAGAATAGCAATTGGTGCAGCAAGAGGCATCGCTCATATCCATATGCACGCTGGTGGAAAACTTGTCCATGGAAACATAAAAGCCTCAAACATTTTCCTCAACTCCCAACAATATGGTTGCGTGTCTGATCTTGGCTTGGCAACGCTGATGAACCCGATAGCCCCACCTCTGATGCGGACTGCTGGGTACCGAGCCCCAGAAGTAACAGACACCCGGAAAGTGTCCCAGGCATCTGATGTTTACAGCTTTGGAGTCCTGTTGCTTGAGCTTCTCACCGGAAAGTCCCCCATACATGCCACAGGTGGTGACGAGGTAATCCACCTGGTTCGATGGGTTCATTCTGTAGTCCGAGAGGAATGGACAGCAGAAGTGTTTGACGTTGAGCTTTTGCGGTTTCCAAATATAGAGGAGGAGATGGTAGAGATGTTACAAATAGGGATGGCATGTGTGGCAAGAGTGCCAGAGCAGAGACCAAAAATAACAGGTGTTGTTAAATTGGTGGAGGACATCCGAAGGGTCGCGTCGGAAACCGGCCTTCTAGTGAAATCAAATCCGAGGGTTCAACACCAACCCTGACGCCTCCAGCAGTTGAGATAGGATCCTCTTCTGTTCCATCGTGAGATTCTTTGTTTTCCTAGACATTTGTTGTGATATAGTGTAATTTTTTCCCCCAATTCTTGAATATGAAGTATGGGGCACATGGTCAGTGACATTATGCGTCTGTACATGAGCTCTCCTCAGACAAATATGTGCAACAAGACTATTTTATCTACCACGGCTTGATCCTGCTAGAAGGTCAAATGTAAGGTATTGGTTTTAGATACCTTCTTTATCTGAGTGTGTCCTTTTCTTCATCTGTTCATTCCCTTTCCTGGTTGGGCCATCTGTAGTTACTGAAACATTGATCAAGTTGGCATTCTGACAAAAGGATCTAGTTCTATGAATTTACTGGTGCAAGAGCAAGCCGTTTTACGCCCCCCAAATAAGGAAGCAGTATGAGATGTTTCGATACGCATTTCATGGAAATGTTTACACTGACAAACAATTACATATTGACTTCATTAAACTTAATTCAAAGCGAGTACATTTACGTGAGATTTGGATGCCTTCGAAACAATCAATTAACAACAAAGAAGTAATGGAAACAAAGGCTACGGAGTCTGGTGTATTGAACAAAAACTCGGCTTCACGAATGGGGAAAGAATCAATAACCTTTGTACAATGGACGATGCCAGTCCCCCCTACTACAAAGCACACAATCGTAGGGATAGAGCCACTGCTCTAATTGCAAAGCACGTGATGGTAAGCGTAGAGCAACCCTGCCCCCAAGCAGTATAAGCTCAAGGACAGAGGGCAACTCATTTGCGCAAGATTCTTGTTTTAACTCCACCTAAATCCAAAAGTAGGGAAGGTTTGAGGATCACATAAAATCATTATCACACAACTAAAAATTCAAAAGTTGAGGCACTAAGTTGCGAGGACCGTGTCGTTCCTCGGATAACATTATCACTAACCTTCAACTTCCTCAAATTGGATTTCCTTTGGCAAATCAGCAGCTGCTTGATATTCAAACCTGCAAAAGCATTGGACAAGAAGCAGCTAAGTAACGCCATAATCAGCCACTACCCCAAATAAATAAGTCAACCTGTCAACTGCAACATAAACTCAGTAGTAGCAAACAATGATATAGCTCATGTTGGGTGATATGCTCAAACAGATTAACCAAACCGCAAAGCTGCTGCGCTACCAGAGATTTAACTATTTTTAGGAATTGTCTCATGGCAAACCACCCTGAAACTATGATAGGATTATAAACTATTCCCGTGAAACCACCATAGTAGCAAAATCGCCCTCGTACTTTAGCATTAGTTGCAAAGTTGTACCTTTTGATGTAACCTTATTCTTATATGGTTGCAAGTAGTTAATAGCAAAATCTCCCTCACACTAGGCATTAGTTGCAACCATATAGGAACAATCTTACATTAAATGGTACAACTTTGCAACTACTGCTATAGTACGAGGGGTAGTTTGCTACTATTTTAGTTTGAGGGGATATGCAATCATTCAGGGTGGTTTTGACAACTAGGCCTCGTTGCATGCAGTAAAAGGCGACTTAACACTATACCAAATACGATATCCTCAACTCTATATGACCTTCATCTGAATACTTTGGCCCATCAATTTGAAAAGTACTTTCATGATCAGTTTGTATAGACGCTAGAGAGTACAGTTTGTGTAGGTCATTACAAAAAAGATTGTTAGGAACATTCTTCAAATTGCACGAATAGTAGAAATGTAATAGCAATTACGAAAACCCCTAATGTGCATAAGTCTAGAATGTAAAAAATTAGATATTACATCTGCAGCAAGAAATTAAAATCGAGATTAAATTATGTCGCTGACAGCACCAGCTAGATCGACCTATAAGAAAGTGGCACCTCCTTGTGGTGGTGGAAAAGGACTAGATCTCACAGCATAAAGGTTTGCAATGTGTAGAAGGTTTCAGATGTTTGCCTAAAGTCTCGAACTTCCAGGTTTTCAAAGGAGTGAAGGACTGCCTAGAAGGCTAAAACCTATTTGCCACACATGAAACGTGTTTACTATACTAAACAGGAGAATGAGAGATATTTAACACTACTCGGAAAGTAAAGAGAAAAGGCAAAACACTTATTTACCTATTCGAGAAAAACACCTCAAGTTCATACTCAGATGTACTCTTGGTAGCTTCTACTAACACAGTTACAATTTCAGACTTTCGAGTGCTAGCCAAGAGCAAGTCATACTCAGTTGGGACGATAATGGCAAAGAAATTATCACTTAGCTCACTCAAACATATCTTATCAACAGCTGCCAGGGCAATCCGCCTTTTAAGTGCATCGGTCTCCGGATCAACAATGTAAATGGCGAAATCAGTAATTAGAAGAATTCGTTTTTTCATCTTTCCTGAGCCGGTAAACTTTAAAACCTTGTCTGCAAAGAAAATTATTTTGTCACCTGTAGAATTAAAGACAGTACATATGGATTAGAAAGCAACAACTAACAAGCTCTGGAACAAAGGAAAAGATAGAACTCATAGCTGACAAGTTTAAACTGGATCATCCATGTACAGTGTAACATGAAAGCAAGAAGAAAACATAGCAGGGGACGAGATAAAGCCCTCCCCACCCCCAAAAGCAGACCCACACAAATAAGAGGGAAGGGGGTAGCACGGAGTGGATGGTTAATTTGGAAACAGCCTCTCAACATAGCATAGTAAGGCTGTGCACTGAGGTAGCCTCGTGCATTGGGCTAGCCCTTACTCCGAAGACCGTCATACTTCTCCGAGTACACTGAACAAGGCAATTTGGTGTTAAATAAATGCCAATTTACAAAAGTACAACTGTCCTCTTTATACGAAGTTCATGGCATAAGTGAACTGAACAAGGGAGTTTGAAGCTACAGAAACAGCCTGTACATTGAGATGCCATATAAGAAAGTTCATAAGATCCAATGTCAGGAGTTGGAACTAAGACATGCTAATGCACTTAATGTAGCAATCAAGAGCACAAGCCGTATAGAATACAACAACGTAATAACCATGGGCATAACAGAGCAACGAGGTAGTTGATCTCTGATCTAAAGTCACTATTTACTAATACGGTAATGAAATTTTTTTTTTTTTTTGGGGGGGGGGAGAGAACCATGCTTAAAAACAATAACAGGACAATGAACTCAATTTCTCTACAAACTAAAATTCAAACGGGAGTATTAAGTATCCATCCGCACCATGAAAGGACGTTTGTTGAACGACATTTGGGTAAGTTGATTATATTTGAGTACATGTGTCAGTAAAAAAACTTTAAAACTTGCACCAGTTGGCATCACTGCATTGAGCCGCAACAGTTTCCAAATTATAGTCCATCATGATTTATATCCCTCGAAGGGAAAAAAAACATAACAGCTGAAGTAAGCTAACATTAACTTGCATATGCACAGAGAACACAAGCAGCTTTGAGCCTTCAATACAGGTTTAACAAAGATCTACAGCGCATCGTCATGAGTATCAAATGCCAAATGATTGTGCTCCGACTACTGGATTATGTCAAAAGCTAATTGCTTTAACATCAAAGTGAATTTCTATGTTTTTAAACTAATATTCCACACTCAATTTCCATCTTCGACATATTTCACCATACAAAATCACGCTCAGCGTGAATCATCAACACACCAAATGAAAGCACATTCTCAGTTTTAGATTATCCAGGCAGCAGCAGTACATATTACAACCTCTGTTTCATAATTTTTGTCTTCCTCTGACTTTTTTTCAAAATTCCTAGAATAGAATTTGAATATTTACTCATTGTTTTCTCTCACGTTTTACTTACTAGTCTGATCTATAGTACCATTGAATTCAACTTAATTTAATCCAATTTCTTATCTTACAAATCCTCAAAAAGTCAGAGAGAGACAAATTATGAAACGGGAGGAGTAATTTTGAATTCAAGTGTAATTGTTACCTTGTTTTTCGAGGATTTTCATGAGATAAGGCCTGGAAGGCACATCGAGATAGTCGCCTCTGTAATCTCGGTGAAGCGAGGCCTTTCGTCGGACCTTAACGCCGAAGAACGGCTCCTGATCCTCCGTTACGTTGCCCTCGGACGGCCGGAGTTTGAGACTGCCTTCGTCGTCGTTTGATAGGGTTTCGGAGGCGGCGCTATCGTCGGCGTCGTAACGGACAGGCTGGGCGTCGTCGATGAGGACTCTCCGGCTGGTTTGGTACCGTGACATTATTTTCGCCGGCGGAGATATTTGAACGACAGAGATGCGAGTTATTAGCGATCGCCCAGCTTGCTTGACGTATATTACCCGCTGCACCTAGCTGTTATCTCGTTGGCTGATGTTTGTCCTCTTTAGCTTAACCCTTATTTTTTTTTTAGCTTAAACTTGAGCTTTGCATAATTATTTGTTCAATAAGTTAACGACTTTCAAAAATGTTCAAATGAAAATCAATTTCAAATGAACTTCTAAATGAACAAGAGCAAACCAAGTGATTACGAGAAGATACCTACAATTCTTTATATAGTAATTGTTAAATTTTTTTAATAATTTTCTCACTAACATTTTTAACTGTGATTTTTAATAATATCTTTTAAACATCACTAAATAAAAATTATTAAAAATATTTTATAGTAATTAATTATAAATATCTTATTACAATTTTCCGAATAACAGCTACTACAATTTTTCCTTTGCGGCCACATGTTTGCTTTGATCACAAAATTAATCTGTGTGCGAATTGTTCCCAAGAAACTGGGTAACCAATTAGGCACCAAAGAAACTTTGGAATACTATTTGGTTGTTCTTCTGGAACCGCCTTCATTAAGTAAAAATATCCATCGAATTGCATTGAACACACTCACTTGAGTTTTTTGTCCTTGCAAAAACAAAGATAAGAAAAGAAGGTAATTTCGACATTTTTCCACTATCGATACATACATTACGCAGACCAACTAGACACGAGTTCTCGGTGACAACGAACAAAGGAAGCTCTTGAAACAAACTTCTGCTTAATATGTAATCTAGTTTGGTCTTTTCTTACTGTACAGTAAATACTGGACCAGCATTGAACGGCAGGATGCTCCAATAAGAACCCCCACTGTCTACAAAACAGCTGTGCCATTTGATTCTGTAAGAACCCACAGGAAAAGCAGATACATCAAGCAAGCAAGTGGAGAACCCTTGCCCTCTCTCGTTAAGTTCAAGACACAAACATGCCTCCACAGATCCACGATCACCGGCATTGCCCGTGTAACGCACACTTCTGCGTGCGTTGCACCCTGTGACATGTTTAGAAAGCTTTTCATTCAGGTCTACCATGTCATCAGTTCCCCAATCTTGGCAACCTACCCGCCTTGACCCTTCATTTTCTCCAACCGGGCAAGCTAGCTGAAAGGATGTCGTGCTGTAAAGGATGCAGTTCAGCTTTGTGAACCGAACGGGGAGATTTGGCGGCATGTCCCTCAATTGGAGGCAAATACTTAGCGAAAGATGGAAGCCTGGCGATACGGATATCCCATCTCCACGCCTACTGTCTCCGTTAACTGCGAAGAGCTCACAAGAAACACAAGGCCTGCCAACATTGGTCAACTTCAAAAGCATCAGAATACAAAGACGGAAGGGAAGGCTAGAGAGGAATTTGATGGTTGAAGATTTAAGTATATTGACCTAGAGTCGAAGGTGTGGACTACATTTAACAAAAATTATTCGTCATGTAAAAAAGATCGACGCCTGCCCTCAGTTCAAAAGAAATATGCCAGCCAACTATGGCAGCAGAGTATGTACTCTAACGCAAACGAACTTGGAGTAGATTTAAAGTCCAAGGAGGGGGGGGGGGGGGGGGGGTGGAGTAACACTCACAACAGAGATCTGGCCGTAATTAAACTATGAGGAGTTATGGCACAGATGCAAAATCCTCCAATGGATTCTAGGACTCTTAAACACTTACATAAGATGAGCTGTTCTGCGTACCTTACTCGAAAGAAGTAACTAGGAACACAGAAAGGGACGTGCAACCATTTCACAGCGACTTTTAACAGAAGCGGCAAGCCATCAATTGGACTTTGCGATAATCCGTCAACCTTTTGCACACTGTCTCTCTCATTTTGCAATCTAACAACTTCTGTAACAGCATAACTACAGAGTTTAAGAAGACTTCTTGCTAAATAACCAATGTTTTTTGTCTGATTTGTGTGCTGCGGGAGAAAAAGGTTTTTAGACTGTCCACAAGCCTTTGAAAGCAACATAAGTTTTGTGCTGGTTTCTTGATCTATATGCCACAATCGTCCTAGTAAATCTTGTCTCAGCAAAGCATGTAAACTATTCCCAGACTTCTCCGTGCTGCAAATCGCATCATTCTCCCAAGAATGTAGGCCGGGTGTAAAAAGAGAAAAGGCTGTACTAAATGCCAAAATTGAACAACTCAATGCAAGCGCGGAAATGATCGTCGAACTTTTACTGTCAATTCCAACAAAAGATGTGGCAATTAGATCAAATTCACGTGCTTGCCTCATCAATCTGGTAGATAAAAGAGCCAGAGGAGACATCAAGGAGGTAACTTGTTCGATACTGCTGTTATCTGGGGTAAGCAAAATGGAATCCATTAGTTTGAATATATCAATCACAGTCTCTAGAACTTTCACTCTTAGAGCCAAAAACCATCTTTGGAAGCCAAAAGCATGACCAGAAGTGGAAATGGCACCCACTGTTTTCTCTGAAGACTGAAGAATGTCAACGGATTCGACAAGGTTTTTAATGTAGTTATGCAAGTTTAAATTGACCTTGCAAACACTGTCATTGCCTGTTTCATCTAAATCAAATCCTGAAGATACAACAAAGGTTTGGTTACCAGGGCCTTGTGTCAGTAAAAGCAGCGATTGGACCTCCATTTCAAACTGAGCAAACTTAGCCAAAGATTTTAACCAGCTATAACAGGAATCAGATTGAACCGCCGTTACTAGTTGCCCAAACACAAAAGCAGCTGCATACCATGCCCCCTGACATGCAGCACACTTTCCTGCTTTATAAGCAGGCCACTTATCTTTTCCTGCCATAACCTTCTTTGCCCACTCAAGAGTGACTCTTTCATGCTGCACAAAATAATCATGATCAAATACAGGAAAGTTCTTATGGAGGTTGGTGTTTTCCTCAATCTCCAGAGACAAAAAATAACAGGTGATATGAGAATGCAACAAAATGGAGTAGACCACGCGTATATAGCAACCAAATAAACTGCAACGATGTATGTGTTCGGCCAGAAGCTTCGCTGTGTTATGGACTTGGGTAGTAAGTAAACCAGCATTTTCTAAGTTTCCAAGGCAAGAGACCATGACTCTGGATATGTAAAGCATAAGCTTTGACGTTATAAACCTCATTTTCTCCTCCAGACAACCTGATAAGTGTGCTTTCCCTGTGGCTATAACATTTTCATCTCTGGTCACCACATTCTTAATAAAACAATAGATCTTATCCAGCACCATCCCACCAAAATCTGGGCATTCTTCAACCAGAACAAGGAGGAGGTTGAGCAACCTCTTGGCTTCTTGCTCTGTTTCTGTTTGGTCTGCCACTGGCTCTGCCAGCAAAGAGATTTGGTCTATGACAAATGCTATCAATCTGAGTGCCAGAGTGGCAGAATCAACTCCATCTAATGCCAGTTTCGTAGTTCCGATAAGCTTACCAGATATGTCGACCAGAGCGCGAATGGCCAAGAGTCTCTTTGACATGATTGGAGATTGTATCACATTCTCACAAACTGTCAGGAGCAATTCAAACATGTCCGCACAAGGAACATTGTGTAAATTACATAAAAGGATCTGCAAATTGCAAAAGAAAGACAATACATAAATGCTAAAACAATACTACGTGTCACAAGTTCAACAATAGAAGCATAGGAGTAACCTTGTGAAATATATGTAAAGCATCACATTGCAAAACAGGTGGAAATTTCGGCTCTTTCAGCATGCTGAACAATGCTTTAATTGCATCCGTACTACAAGGAAATTGATACACTCTTCTTGCCAATAAAAAACGTAGACATCTTAATGATGTAGCTTGTAAAATCAATGTTTTGTCCTGGGTGAGAATAGATAGAAGTAAGTCTACCTGCACAAAGAAGCAAGAAAAGTAATATCATATATGTGATTGTCAATTAAAAGAAAACCATTTCTTCAGATGAAATCACCATATTACTTGACCACTTGTTGCGGGACTGGACTAACTCGTTTTGTGGTACAGTGTTGAGTTACATCCACCTCTAACACCTCATTTCTCAAGCTAAATGCTATAACTGCCTAAACTCTAATAGGTCCATCATGGCATACATAGATGTGAAAGGAATAAAGAAGTATCCTGTAGTTCATACATTCTCTACCTGTCACAGAAATCATGCAATCAAACTATCATCACCAGTAAGACTGCCTGTTGTAGACCAAGATATAAGATTATCATATGCTCAAAATAAGGCAAGCAGCAGGCGATATTCAGTTTCTACTAAAAAACATAGCAGTTGGCCTTCTGTATAGCTGCTTAACAAGCATGTAGGTGAGAAATTTCTATGTTAAGGAGCCAGAACATTTTTATAGATCCTAGATAAGATTGTAATAGGCACCTGTCGAGAATCAAGTAGTGTTGATCTGGAAGCAATTTTTGAAAGTGAAATCAGCAAAGCAGCAGAGAATTCCTCTTCCGAAGATTCCATAACCAGGTTCAAACCTATCTGCAGTGAACCAATTGTCAGCGCTGCAATACTACCACATGCCTCTACTTACAGGGTCATATCCATGCACGTGCTCGTAGACGAAATAATAAATGTCATTAATGTATTCCTCCCTTTGATCATATTTCTTGAACCTATTCCCCGTTCACTGATACTAACATACAATAATATGCAAACTCAACCTATAACGTCCAGTGCAGGTAAAAGACAATATTGTCTTACGGAAATATTACCATCATGCATCACTGCCTATAACAAAGTTAATGTCAAGAGCCGCTCCTAAGTTGTCAGATCCAGCCCCGGCGTTCCATAAATACCACAAATGTACTCATCACAAACAGTGTAGTATGCATGCTAATCTGGAAAATGAAGAAAGGCAGCATTTTGTAGAACCTTATATGCTCTACTTGCAAGTGAAGACGGGCACCCCACTTTTGCAAGTGCACGTAGTCCTGCTAACTTGACAGCCATTAATACTTCCGACGAAGACAGAATATTAACCAGTATCTCCAGGAGAATGGAAGCAAAGTCATCTGACAACTCACTAAAGCAACCAGCAGCAAATAAAGCGGCCTTTACCTGTAAAGGGTCACTGTTAGTTCCACTCAACTGTCCAAATTATGAGTGTATGATGGAATAAAATGATGGACCAGTAAATTAGATAACAGTATGTTCATAAGCATAATTTCATAAAGGAAGTTATATATATCTTAAGCATGCAATAAAATCCTAAGTGTCTCAGTGTCTGACCGAAAAGGTTAACACAAACTCCATTTGGTCGCACTAACTCAGAGTTCCTCCCAAACCACAAACTATAAGAGTCCATGCCCTTTCCAAAGAAAGGATTTTTTAGCAAAACTGAACTGTGTTCTCCAGGAACAAGGTACTTATTAAGTCACCCAATTAAACCTACAAACTTACCATCGAAAGTTTATTAAAGGGAGTTTGTGGACAACATGATGTGGTATAAGGTCTACTGATTCACAAGAGAATATTATTCAGTCACTTATAACCTACTTTTAAGATTTATGCCCTCTTCCTCGCACATTTAGCGAAACAGTGGGAAAACTTTCCATACAAAATAAATGCAGCAAACAAGAAAACCACATGCAAATCAGAGCATAACCCCCTCATCTCTTATCTCCTTCTGTTCCAGAAGTGCGAATATGATATAAATCAGTTGGAGTTGCCTATCCAAAGGTCAACTTGATATGGAAGCTCTGCAGGCCTCTCGTTCTTTGTCCCATAATAGTTGGGCCCGGCTACCTAAAGGTCTCTCAAAAATCAAAATTTAATATCACACAGATCCACTGCAATATGTTTGCGCAAAAAAAAAACTCAAGCAGGTTGTTTTACTACTTCACTTCGATCACTCATAGGCTAGAAAAAGGCAACTCCACCAACAAGGATTAGGTTAAAAGAAAACTACACTAATGAACAACTCATAAAACATCTATTCACCCGTACCTCCGAAACATGAGAGGATACCACACTAGACAGTATAACATATCGTATCTCGGCACTGTCCTTCGCAAAATCAGCCCAGCATCCAAACACAACCAAAGCCATTGCCCTTACTTCAACATCCCCAGTATCAAAAGCCAGCTTTACTCTCCTCAATAGCTCCAAGTTATTTACCACCATTGGTTTTGACAGAACCCCATCATTTTCTCTGCTAGATCTTTTCTTTTTCCGCTGCCTAAATTCAGACAAGAAAATCTTTGCTACTGAAAGCTTGGTATTTTTGTCACCTGAACTAAATGAATCAGCAAGCCGGAGCAGGATTGCGTTAGCAAATAGCTTATCCTCGCCTGGAATTAGGCCAAACATGCTGTACTCTGACATTGTGAGTTTATGGGTCCTGTTCCACCACTCTAGTCTTGGACCAATTTCCAGTATTGCTTCAATGGGTTTACCTGAAACCAAAGAATATAATAACAGCTCTTTTGACATACAAGTCCAAAATAAAATTTAACAGAAAGGGGTACTTACCGGGTCTTTTGGAACGAAGGCTTTTTTCAAGCTCAATGCTCCAGTCCATGGCACAAGCGGCCGGAATTTTCTCCATAATGCTCCTTGTACAATGGGGATTTGACCGGGTTTTTGAAGGGGAACAAAACCCTACTTCTTTTTTATGCCCGTAATTCTTCTACTTTTGACCCTCAGACGAATATGATTCTGGAGAGCAGCCGCTGATTTCAAGCAGCAGTTTGGTAGAATGACAATTTGGCAGCTCGATCTATAATCCATATGGCTAAAAGCGCAAAAAAATAAAAAATTACTTGAACTTGTTTTCCGGAGATTATCTAAAATTAAATATTGAATAAATGTTTTGAAATAGACGAGAGCTTCACTAAGGGCCTGTTTGTCCCAGCTTCAGCGTAAGCAGAAGCAGTTTACTGACCAGATTAATTTTAAGCAGATTATGTAAAAAACCTCTTGTTTGCAACTTTTCAGAGTCAACATTTTTGTCAATAATCTCACTGGACTGTTGTTTAAATAAGCTGAAAGGCTGTTATTTCGATGCACGGACCAAATGTCCCGAGAAGCTATAAGTCAGCTATTTGTTTGATGCAAGAAGTGATAAAAGATCCAGGAAATTACAACTAAACGCAACAATAATCTCACTCCATATCACAACTCACAAATTTAACATATCTTTCGCATACTCAACTCCACACATAGATGCAAATTCGAAAAAAGAAAAACACTAGCTGCCACTGATCACTGTTTGATGACAAAGACGTCTCAAACGCAATCCATAAGGATTTTAACAGGAACCCAAAAACTGAACTTTTGTATAGGTTACTTGCATAAGGTTTTGGGTACATGAATGCTCCAAGCACATGAAGAAGACCCTCGTCATATATTAATCTATTATGAACATCTTTACAGCCTTAGCCTATCTTCAGACCACTAGCAGTAAAGTTCAACCCGAACTAAAATTCTAAATCAAACCTGAACACATTCAAACGCTAAACCTGAACACATTCAAGCAACCTTGCCTCCAAAAATGGCAACATCAATCCCTTGTACTACACTGGAATCCCCATGATATAAAAACAGCATCGCAAATTCATCAAGACCAAACCCATCTCAACCGTCTAAGCCGCCGGCATCCGGCAGTAAAATCTATAATTTTGTAATACTCCGTGAAAAGGTTCCAGCATAGAAGTCGGATCGGTCAAAGAAACAGACCCCCTTCAAGCGGTCGGAAGACTAGTAAGACTAGAGTCGAATCGACCAGGTCGGTGCTAACCCATGTCTTGGTTCGAATAAAGGAAAAAACAGGAAAAATGGAGTAGAAAACCGAGGACAGAAGGAGACTTACCTCTGGGAATAACTGTGCGCAGTGGAGGCTGCTTTCGTGGCCTTCCAACTTAGGGTTCTGTTGTTTAATCGATCGATCGATCGTCGATCGATATGATGATATATGGAAGGGCACTATGGTGTCGAGATGTCAATGGGCTGGCCCAGTCCGAGCTCAGCGGGCCTCCAATGAAAACGGGCTGGGATCGGGTCTCATGAATGGAAAACGGCCGAACAGGGCTTGAAATCTGGGATATATGGGCCTAGAACAAGCCCTGGAACTGACCCCAATATTTAGGGCCGGGCCCGGTTGTTCCCAACTACTTATCGGGACTGTCATGTAATTTTACAAAAATAAGTATCTGGACGGTCAAAAACTAGATAATCATTATTTGTGTAATTATCCAACTCTTCTGCTAACCGTTCGTCCAAGTTTTCTTCAAGTTGCTTGATTATCACGATTTAGGACATATGAATTGAAATCGATAACGATAAGAAAATGGCTCTGATGCAAATAGATGACCATCTAAGCCAAGGAGAAAGAAATGCTTGAGTACAGGAAACATAGAATTCTCAATGTAAAGCATACTCCATGCAGTAGATAAGGCCACCATTTGGCCCCAGCTTGAGCTCCTCCATAACATCATCCAAGGAGCTAAGCTCTCTGATACTTGCAACCACATAATAGTCAAACATGAAAGCTGTAGAGATAATACATAAAGAGAAACAAACCATAGGAGAATCGACTAACCCATGGCCACTGGATAGTCAAATTTTCTGCAGCAGGATCCAGATTCACAATATGAATAGTTCTCCGCATGGTTTCACAGTGTTGGTACAAACTTGAGCAGTATGTAGACTGAAATAATAAAAATTTTCCATAGTCAGCAAAAGTCAACGTTACCCTAAATTTTAAATATATAACATTTGAAGCATTCTTGTTAAACTATCACCGGCGAAGTACCAAGTCTGACCTTCCCACTCCCAGCAAAATCGATCACTAGCTGTGCATAGCCCATTACAGCTTATTATATTTCTTCCCCTTCCTCAAAATACATGATCAATTTAAAAGTGGAAATTTTGGAATTATTGAAAAATATGGCCCTTTGGGGGGGGGGGGGAAAGGGAGGGAAAACAAATTTTGAAAATAGGTGGGGCCTGCCAAAAAAAAGGCTAGATTTTGGGCCAATTTCGGGCCGTTTTCGGGCAGGGCCACAACCGGAGCTTTTTCGAGCCGAGCCTGCGGGCTGTTTTGGGTGAAACCTCGGCTTGGTCCAAGCCCAGGTCCAAAGCCTTTTTTTTGGGCCGCCACAGTTCATTGGAAGACTAGGCCGGGTCAGGCCAGCCCGCGAGCCGCCCGGCCCTTTTGACATCTCTATATGGTGGTGAAGTATTTGCAGAAAAGCTAATATTAAAGGAGATGACTCTGGTGGTGTAGTATTTTTTGAACTTTCAAATATATTCTTTAATTATGATAAATTCAAATTAAAGAAAATTAATAAGGCCATAGCTGAATTTTTTTAACATTTGATAAATGTCCGCTCTATCCAACTATAATTAAAACTTCTTGTATTTTACCATTACTCCAAACATTTCATTCAAATATCCAACCATCAATGTTTTTATGTCATTTAAAATTTTTCCCTCTCAACCTCTATTTTCACTATAAATACATTTTCTATCTTAGGCACATTCGTTTTTTGTACCGATAATTAATGTATATTTTCTTTAATTGCACATGCATAGCGTATTCTTAGTACTATGAATAGGGGATAGCACTTTTGAACTTCCAATCATACCCTCTATTCCACTTTTGAAAACCAATTTATCATCTGCGGAAACAATTAAAATTGGTCATTAAGATAATTTAAAATTTAAATCTACCTCCTAATATTTTCTATCTCCACTACTCATCTCTTATTGTCTCTGACTTTTTTTTCTGCCTCCCTTACTGTATATATCCTTCGAGCAAATTTGTAATTTATGTCTGCACAGGCACTACAGTGTCCCAAACGCTAAGCAGAAGCTTAGGCTAAATGCTCCAATTTTGATGAATTCTAATTTAAGCGTTGCAAGTGTTGTAGCCAGGTTACGGCTTTAGCTTTAAAGTTGGCAAGAAACACAATGTTGAGTGACTTCTTGTTGTACGTTATGATTTGTGGTAAAAACTACAAACAATTAGGTTCTCATTTAACCCAAAATGAGAGAGCTTATTTTCACCTCCTACATATTGTTTCACATTCTCATGTTGTTGATGAAAAGTGTAATAATGACGAAAATATTTTTTTTGGGCGATGAACAAGAACGTGAAAAGAATAAAACAATGTGAAAATAGACATTCTTCTTACCAAAACTCACTAGGATATGATTTGATCATTTCCCTCTTAAAATATTCTACCTATGGCAAGATAAAATTTGAGATATTAGAAGATGGAAAATTTTATCGATGTGCCCAAGAGAAAAAATAAAATTGGTTGTTCTAGATAAACACATTTAATAATGCTTTCAGTGCTGATATATAATATGGTATTATGGACTGGACGATTGAGTGAGGCAATTTATACACATTTTTTTTTTGTGTTTTGAAAAGTTATTTTTTATCTTATACCCAAGAAAAAGATATTTTGTTATGTGTAATAGAGTGTTTCTCCAGAGGTGTAAAGCAGTGTTCAGAAAGGCGTTTAAAAGGCGCTCCTCGAGGCAAGGCGTTGCCAAATTTTCTCGAGGCTATTTATAAAATGCAAGCTACCTGGAAAGTTGCTTACGAGCTGAGACGACTTCAATAAGACATTGGAGAAGAAGAATCTCATGATGATGAGAAGGAAGTGTCGAAGCTATCGCCTATTTGCTTCGTTTTAACCGTCGCTTTGTACGCTGTGTATTTTGTGTTTGAACGTATCCATACTATATCTATATTTGGATTCGACTGATGCATTTTTTACCTGCTAGATCTTTAATCTTATTTTTAAAATTTTTAAAACACAAATAAATAAGTGTTAATTCATGATTGGTCAGAAAGTAACTTCCAGCTCATGAACTCTAACCATCATATCCCATAACATCTCTTCTCCCACTTCATAATTAACTATCTCCCTTCCCGTGCGTAGTGCATGATTTTAACAATTATTGTGTTTGAAGTATTTGAATTATCTAATTTATTTGAATTAGAGTTGAAGTCAGGTATTTCGTATTTGAGCATATTTGAATTATTTCATTCAGCGACAAACATCTAATTAGTTTATGAGTCCCCCCTCCTCACCCCTAAGTATAAGATATTCTAGAAGTTTAAAACTTTATGCCTTTTCGTACATTATGTTTATTCTTCATTTTATTCACTTTGATACCGAAAGTCTTACGCCTTAACCACTTAAGGCATACATACGCCTCACCTCGCAGTTGGGTCCAGTGGAACCAACTACGAGGAACCGTTCCACGCCTCATCTTATACCTTCACCTTTTAAACATTTAAGAGTTGGAGACACCGAGACCAAATGATCCAAGGGTAAGGGGACGGGACATTTCATTCATTGTTTGTAATACTTTTTCAAGTCGCCTACTTAATTTACGTTTGCACTTACTCTCCTTTCATCGATCCAAGTCCTTTTGATGGCAGAGAAACATTGACCAGAGCGTTCTTGCTTCATTCGTGGTTTAGGGAATATCTATTTGTAATTGCATGCTTACACTTATTTTCTTTTCATGACTGGGGAACGTGCAGATTGGTCAAACATTACACAAACTTCTTAATCAACCTTTTTCTTGTAGTTTTTGAGAAGTTGCTAAAAATAGCAACGGATTATATGTTTCTGAATGTTTTGATTCCTCTGTTATGAGTTTAAGATATATCGATTCTTTTGTCTATTTTTGCACATGAGATTAGAGTGTTCTCTTTTTGTATGTCTCTGCTAACAAGATGCAAACACCGACCAAAATAAGAACATTGCGAGCATAACAGTTTGTTCGTTGCACAATTGCACCATAATTACCACAATACCAAGTTCTAAGTTTGAACAAGTATTGCTAAATTCATCGGTTCTGTGCTACCAATAATTACTTTATCTTTAAAAGTATTTCTAAAGTCTCTATATTGAATTCTGGAAATTCACTCGTCATTTTTTGTAATCAACACTATTTCCAGAGTATAGCATAACAAAGTTGAATGACAGAGTTAGATAAGGATATCGACGAAAGTAGATGGCTAAAATATGATATCATGATTGATTTTGTATAACTAACTTTCTGCAACAGGATTATGTTCATGTGCAATTAAAGAGATAGTAGTCTTGGATAAATTTACATGACATTTTAATCTCTCTATATGGTTTGCAATCTTGAGTTATTAATCTTTTTTTAAGTTTGTATATTTTAACTACTTTTTTTTATAAGTTTGTATGCTTTGAGTACTTTTATTTATAGGTCTTGTAAATTGATTAAAAGTTGGCACAAATGATAATGACCAAGAGGCTTGACTAGTATTAGATCTTCCTTATAGCCTCTTTCTTCTTCTTTCGACCCATCCAACACAACCCCTCAATCTCAGTTTATCTGTCTCCAGTATATAATACCAGCTCCCACCATCAGATGTCAGTAACAAAAATAAATTGCAAGTACATATACAATTCGCACGTCCATGCCTGGAGAGAGAGAGAGAGTCGGAGGTGAGGAATTGAAGATTGTTGCAGCATAATAACTCGGTGGTGTTAATGAAGTATGCCCGTGGGCAACCGAAATTGTTCGCAAAATGACTTGCCAACTTCAAATCGATAATTAATTTTGCATAGTGCAAGTGTTCTTGGCCATATGCTTGTTTTCATTTATGATTTTTGACCGGTGTTATAAAGGTGTAGGCGTAGCTAAGGCACAAAAAGTTTCTGGAACCTAGGCGCAAGACGTAAGCGCGCGCCTTTTCGAAGCGAGACGCAATATTAAAATAAATAAATAAATAATAGTGTATTACAAAAATAAAATTACTTTAAAAAAAAAAAGATCCATTATAAGAACCATCAACCATGAATCATCCAACATAACAAACTGAAGATCCATAAAGATCCATACAATTTACTTCTCAACAGAAAGAAGCATCAACGAACTCAACTCTTGGTTGTGTAAGGTAAATAATCAAGCAAATCCTCTAGGACCTCCACTTAGAAAAACCATGAATCAACCAACATCCTTCGAGTAGCATTGCATTTCCGCAGCTTGTTCTTTTCCGTGATATAGGCCTAAAAATATAGAGATTCTTTTGCTGTGTATTATTTTGGAGGCTGATTTTATATTCAGTAAACAACAACATACTAAATTGGAGGAGTGGAGGCGTAGATATACACTTGAGCGAGAGAGAGAGAGAGAGAGAGAGAGAGAGAGAGAAACCAGTGGGCTGAAGACGTGGAGTGGAGGCGTAGAACAGCCGAGTGGAGCAGAGACGAAGATGGAGTTGGCGTTGGCGTCGGTGTCGACAACTGTCACAACGGCAGCACCAGAGTGTCCCATGTTTCTTCTTGAGTTGCAGCTGGGGCTGCTACAACTGCATTGGCGTCGACAACTGGAGTGGCGGCAGCAGCGACTGGACTCTGGAG
Source organism: Escallonia herrerae (assembly GCA_033070095.1). Lineage (NCBI taxonomy): Eukaryota > Viridiplantae > Streptophyta > Magnoliopsida > Escalloniales > Escalloniaceae > Escallonia > Escallonia herrerae. Next base: position 586,340 of record JAVXUP010000249.1, on the reverse strand, counting down.
TGGCCGGCGGCGACGGTAGCAAGGCACGTGATCGGGATTCGGGAATGATGGGTTGAGTCATTGAGATTGAGAATTCGGGAATTATGGGTTTGATTCGTGAAATTGGGTTTCTGATTTTGGGATTTTAGAATTAGGTTTCCTGAAAGAAAAAAAAATAAAGAAACAGAAAAAAAAAATGGAAGAGAATGGACGGTCCCCATAAAACAATGAACGGCTGGATGTTCCTGCGCCTTAGTGTGCGCCTCCCCCACCGCGTAGCGCCTTGCCTCATCGAACGCGCTCCGCCTAGGCCTAGGCGAGGCCCATGTGGTGCGCCTGGGCACGCTTTTTATAACACTGTTTTTGACACACTAAAGTAATGTTTGAAATAATTTTTATTTTCAGTTCTTTGTTCAATTTTAAAAACTAAAAAAAATTATTATCGTTTAACAGACAGTTTTAGTTTTGTTCCCAACCTATCTTGGTTACACCTAAGGGCCCAGTGGGAGTCCTATTTTGCACAACACGTCGGCACAAATATTCAATGCTTCCAACTGGTCAAACTTCTCACTTTTGTTACGTGACTTCGTCACAAAGAAACTCATTTTTATTTGAATCCTCATCGCGCCTCGGCCGTCGCATGCCTCACATCACCCATCGGTGTGCCTTGGCACTTGCCAAATGAAGTGGGCCTTGGCCTTCCGATTGGGGTTGACCTTTTCCCAAGGGTTGGCCATTGGCCTTCCCCTTAGCACTTTCACTTCTCTTCAAGGAGTCATGTGCCTTCGCGACGTCTGTCTCCCGCGTCGACTGTAGCCCGCGCTGACTCCGCGACGTCTGTCACCCCATACACACTTCGTGACATTTGTCGACCTGGCATCTTCTCCACGACACTCGTCGCCCGTCGCGCGGGTGCTGTCTCTACGAGCCCTGTCGGCGGCTCCCATGCGCCGTCACCTTACACACTCCGTCGCGCCATGCGTCGTGCTACTGATACAGTCGCGCGGCCTTGGCTCCTTGTCATACTACCGTGCCCCCGGTACCTCACTTATTCTACTGCGCCATTGATACAATCGCGCCCCCTGGCTCCCTATTACACTACCGTGCCCCCGGCACCTTACACACTCCATCGCGCCCATGCACCGAGCCGCTAATACAGTAGTGCCCCTAGGCTCTCTGTCACAATGTTGTGCCCCTAGGCTCTCTGTCACAATGTTGTGCCCCTAGGCTCTCTGTCACAATGTTGTGCCCCCGACATCATACACACTTCATCGCGCCCATACGCCATAATCATGTTACATGCCCTCCGGGCACCACACTCATTCACCACACCATGCGCCCCTGCCATGGACGTGGAACATGTTTCGACCCACTCTCCAGAGTATGTAGCATCCCGTGGGGATAGACGACTCCTCCGGGACACTATCTCCTCTAGGGAGCTTTTCAACTCCCCTTCCGCTAGGTAGACAGCTCCTCTGGGATGCTACCTTGACGCGTACTGAGTGCTCCGGTACAAGGACTCACCTGTGGGATATGAGACTCTTCTGGGACACTATATCTGTCAGGGTGTCTTTGTGACTGGCCTACGTGCTCCGGCACTGAGGGCTTGCGTCAACACCCTTATGGACTATGACCCCCGGGTCACTCCAAGACGAGAGCAGGTCTTTGGAGGGCATCGCACCTAGTCTGTTTGGCAGTTGGGCGTCGAGTCTTCCCCACCACTGTCAGGCCTGTGGGACTCTGCAAGGGCTTGAATTGGTGGCTAGATCAAGGGGTTCTCTAGCCACACCGATGCTGTGAAAGCTAGTCTTTCCAGACAGACAGAGGACACTGTGGAGGGCAGGCCGGGTCAATATGCGATTTGACAATCCATGGAGCACTGACAGCTGTGGACCCCTCGGTGACATGTCACTCATTGGGAGCGCCACGTGTCACGTGATGACATCATCATCTCAACCTGTATAAAAATAGAGGTCTTGAGAATTCATTTGGACAAGATTCCCTCACTTGAACATTTTCACTCTTTCACTCTAGAATCTTAGAGAGAGAAACGTACAGGACCTTGACTCTGGACCCATGTATCGGACTGTGACTGTCGTCGTACATTCGCATCGCGCCATCGCCCTCGCAGCACTGGCACCCTTGGGCTCTGTCTGGGAAGCCCTTAATCTCTGCCCTTGATCCATCCTTTTTGTGTCCTACATCATCATACTTGGCATCTGACTCGGAATGCATTCCTTGTGGCACCTCCGCATTGACTGCGAACCTACTTTTCTTGGCATCAATTTTTTTCCCTTCCTTCAGTTTTTATAAACCAGTTTTCAAAATTGAGCAATTTTAGTTTTGTTTTTTTTTCCCTTTTTGAGATTCACCTTTCAACTTTTGTTAGAAGCATTTTATATCTCTTTTTCCTTTTAATCTTCATCACTAACACCTATCACCAAATAACACCAAACCACCAACATTATCAACCACCATCCCATTGATTGCCACCACCACCACCATCACCAAAAAACAATACTCCCGAATATCAAAGTACAAACACTGTCAACCATTACAACCATTGACTGTTACCAGCACTAATCAACATACCTGAATATCAAACTTGCCAACACGGCCAACCACCATAGCCAGTGATAAGCACAACCACCACTGGTCAATACTATCGAACACCAAACCCTTTAACATCAATCACCACCACGACACCACCACTCTTCAAAATCCAAATCATTATCATATCGACCACCATTGTTTCTACAATAAAAACCATCAAAAGATTTCTTCCATCGATTAGTCCTAGTATCCTCAATTTATGTAGGTAAAATTCCAAACCAATCAGACCATTCACCCAATCAAACCAATGAAACTTTAATTCGTAAGCTAGTGTGTTACTACCATAACATTAGTTGGACGATGGTTGAAGAGATGTGTTGGTCGTGATGGAAGCGCTTTCTGTTGTTGAACATAAGAGTTCAGAATAAACTCTCAAGTATTAAAAAATGAAAGAAAAGATAAGGGAGGAAAAAATAAAAGTAAAACTAATTATGCAAAACTATATCAAACAATCCATCAATTTTGTAAAAAAAGTAAACTTTAAAAGGTTTTTTTTTTCTAAAAACAAAAATAAAAAACTGAAGTTAGTTTCAAACACACTGTAAGGTAGTGTTTGAAACAATTCTTGTTTTAAGTTTTTTGTTCAGTTTTGAAAACTAAAAAAAAATATTGTCGTTTGACAGACAATTATAATTTTTTTCCCCTTCAGTCTTACAAACCGGTATTCAAAATGGGACTGTTTTTGAAAATTTTATTTTGGAGTTTACAGTTTTGACTTTTGTTTTTGAGACTCACCTTATTACTTTTATTGGAAGCATTTTATGTCTTTTCTTCCTTTCAATCTTTATCACCCACATCTTTCACCTAAAAACACCAAACCATCAATATTGCCAACCACCATAACCATTGACTGCCGCCGCCACCACCATCGCTACTGCCACCAGCAATGACCAACACCCCAAAAATCAAACTACAAACACTGTCGACCACCACAGCCATTGACTGCCTACACCACCACCGATCAACATACCCAGAACACCAAACTTGCTAACACTGCCAACCACTATAGCCATTGACCGTCACCACCACTACTAGTGACCAACACCCATAGACACTGCCAACCACCATAACCATTGATAACCGCAACCACCATCACCACTAACCAAAATTGTCGAACACCAAAACCTCTAATATCGGTCACCGCCACGTCACCATCACTTCTCTAAATCCAAAATCAACATAATACCGACCACCATTGTCCCTAGAACAAGCACCTCCAAAAAGATTTCATCCATCGATTAGCCCTATTATTTTTAAATTGTTCAGGTAAATTTCAAACGAATCAAACCATGCACCTAATCAAACCAAATCAAACAAATGAAACCCTAATTTGCAAGTTAGTGTGTTACTGCTACAAGTAGTTGGACAGTGGCAGCAGAGATGTGCTGGTCATTGTGGGGACGCTTCTGATTGTTGAACATAGAAACTCGAAATAAGCTTTTCAAGTATTAAAAAGTAAAAGAAAAGAGGAGAGATGAAAAATAGAAGAGAGATGCGGGAAAAAGTAAACTAATTGAAAAAACTGTATAAAACAATTCATCAGTTTTGTGAAAAGAGAAAACTCAAAATAAGTTTTGATTTTTGTAAAAATAAAAACTGAAAAGAGTTTCAAGAATTCCATAAAAGCACTAGAGAATATAAAGAAAGTTTTCTTCTCTTTAAGATAATCATATCCTACAATAAGTTTCTGTTATACAGAGTCGAGCAGATATTCTACCTTTACGGGTTGAAAAAGTATCTTCTGAACTTGATAATGCAGAATTCAAATTTTACTCGTAACAATCAATTAGCCGGTTCAAAAAATAATAATAATTCTAATAACTCAAGTATACACGTTTTGTCCCACAATGAGATACTAAAAATCACTTTACATAGATTCATGTTCAGTTGATCACGATAAGATAAGATCGGGGTGGCTAATAAAATGGGCCCCTGGCTCACTTCTTAAAATAAAAAGATAATTACGTTTTAAACAAATACAGTAATAAACGATGGGTTGGGGGATGAGGACATTTTGTTGTCACCATCTCACCATTTCAAAATTTAAAATTATATAATATTATATGTGTACAGATATATGTATATCCCATCTCGCAATCGGTAACCGGTTACCCAAATGGCAAGAAACCAAACGGCCCAAAGTGCAGAAAAAAGCGACACGTCATTGCCGACCAGGTACCCCGTGCAGCACTCGATTATCTTCAATGCAACAGCTAATCCCCGCCTCCCGCTCAACGACGCCGTCCACTCTTTTGCGCTTTTTTAATATATGTCCCTTTCGGCGGATATATTCTCACAGGGTGGGACCCCCCTTAAAACAGAGACATTGTGGGGGGCAATGAATAACCCAATCAGGAAGGTGAATGACCAGCGAGCAGAAGAATCCATCCAATTGCAGGACCCCCACACGGCAGCTTATAAAAGTCGTCGCCCCACCGAATCACCACCTCCTCCGCCTTCCTCCTGCAATAAATCCGACCTCCGGTGAACCGGCGCTGTAGAAGGGAGGATCCGTTGCTTCTCAGGTACATTCACGCACACACACGCGTCTATGTGTTTGTTGAATTTTGACATGGATCTGAGGTGATCTAGGCCGTTGAAAACCGTAGGTCTCGCGATGGCGTCGAAGCGGATCCTGAAGGAGCTGAAAGATCTGCAGAAGGATCCTCCTACATCTTGCAGTGCTGGTAACATCGCCATTTCTGTATCTGTTTTATGTGCTGCTCATGTTTCAGCTGGAATTTTGTCCCCCCTAGACTTCTTGCGATTCACTGCTTGTCAAATGATACTTATTTGATTTCTAGTTATTACTTTTGTTCTACTCAACATCGTAGTGTTGATAGCGGGAATTTGTCGAATTAGTGTTCAAGTTTTCTTCTTTCTTGTTCGAAGTTGTCTGGTTTGCGTATGACTTGCCATTAGGGAATAGATGCAGGTTGGCGTGTGGTGTCTCATGCACTGTGTCCTTCATAGGCTGCTAAACTGAAAATGATAAACGTTTCTTTTTGCTTGGGCGTGATGTAGGATTTGTTCTCTTCAACGGATCGGCTGGGGAAGTTGACTTGGCTTTTACAATTGTTGCACTGGCATATTGATCTTAAGTTGGCTTTTTAAGAGCTTATGTAGAACTTTTCCTTAGGAACGCCGCAGATAGATGTCTCAGGACTCAAGGCAAATGCTCTAAATTCTGGTTGAAGCATCAATCGCGAGAAGTACTTAACTAGGCAGCCTATGAGGTTGATTGGGAAACTTAATCTGGTAGTTTAACTGACATGTTTCCAAGTCAATTGTTTTACCTCGTCTGATTTGATGGTTTCTCTTTCTAGATTCAATGCTTCTAGTTTTTTCCGGTTATGCATTTTTTACTTTTGTTTATGTGTGCCTAATGTCTTTTTCAGTGGATGATACGCGAATGCCACTTCTCCACTTTATGCTTTAAAAACTATTGATTTTTTTATCGTGATTGTTTCAGGTCCTGTTGCCGAAGACATGTTTCACTGGCAAGCTACAATTATGGGTCCTCCAGACAGTCCTTATGCTGGCGGTGTTTTTCTAGTTACCATTCATTTTCCTCCGGATTATCCGTTTAAGCCACCTAAGGTGCTTTAAGAAAGTCTTTGATCTATCCTTTAATCCATTTATTACGATGATTTACAGTGGATCAGAAACATTTGAGTACGAACAGAAACTTACTGTAATTGACTATTTACTATGGCCCGTATAGGCCCCAAGATCTGGCCTGCTTGGAGTGTTTATCCATTAGTTGTACTCAGAAGTACCTGCTATATCTTTTGTCCTGTTGGAATCATTTGTTTTCATTGATAAACTTGGAAGCTGCATAGGGAGTGTATTAGCTTTATATATTATTGCTCTGAGCCTGTCATCATTAATAAAATATCCCAGTTCAATCACGCCGCAAGACGCAGAAGTACCTGCTACCTTTTGGTTCTGTTGGATAATTTGTTTTCAGTTTCAGACTTGAAAGTTTCAAAGGGAGTGTATAGCTCATGGTGTGAGCATGTGATGTCATGAGTGAAATGTCCTTGTCATATAATGCTGTAAGGCGGCTGATGCGACTCTCAGAGGGTTGTTATGCTTCTTCGTCTGCTTGGCAAAGTCAATAAGTGGCCGAAGCAGGTAATTGGAGCCAGCCAGAAGCCCAGATTAAAATGAAGACTATCTAAGATAACTAGAATAACTACCAATACGCTTTTAACTCGGTTTAGCTTTGATTTCCTATCTCCTATCTTTTAAGGTAAGCTCCTAGTCACTTATTTAAAGACTTTATTTATTGCATGTTTCAATGTAGATGGAGACTAAATAAAAGAAATCTTATCTTAGTTGAAATTTGCTCGTAGTTGTCTTGAAGTAGCTGCTTGATATGAATCGTATGATCGTTCACTATCATCAAATGAAATCACAGATAGTTTTCGCAAGAGAACATGATTAAGACCATCTTGGATTGTAGGAAAAGTCGATGTAGTACATAGATTTGGGCATAGTTGATTGGTTCTAACTCAAATTTGTGCACAGTGAAATTAAGTTTCTCTTTTCTTCTTGGAGATAGTCATGCATCCATGCAACAAGTTGCATTCTTATTTGCTTCATTGGTCATTTGAAGTGCATCTTTTGATCATCTTCTAGCCATTTGAAGGAAGTCCACACCTAGGCCTTGTAATCAACACAAAATATGGATTGGGTAGTTTTAGCAACTGCCTTAATCAAGAGCTGTTCTGCTCTATCTCCAGTTCACCACATTGGTTGTACAGCATAAAAGATTTGAGATTTGTCATTTAATGCACAAAAGGTTATCAACACCGTCTTTGTGTACAACATTTTGCATATATGTCCTGAGTGCAATATTTGCTTTTGACTTATAATGATACAGAATTTTGTTCTTTTACCTTAGAACGACATATATGTCCTGAGTGCAATATATGTACCGACTCCAGTTCTTGTCCAAATATATACAAAAACCAGAAATCAGTTACTTGCTTATGTCACTAAACGTGATAAAGAAAATGGTAATAAAAGCTGGAGGCCAGAAGACGGATGCCATCATGGACTGAAAAAGTCCTTATCAACTAATGGATCATCAAGTCAAAAGCAAATATTGCACTCAGGACATATATGCAAAATGTTGTACGCACTGATTTCTGGTTTTTGTTCTTTTACCTTATAAGCAAGTAACTGATTTCTGGTTTTTGTATATATTTGGACAAGAACTGGAGTCGGTACATTTTCTGACGTCCTATCACCTATGGTAGAAAGAATTGTTCAAGGGGCCTCTTCAAATTACTCTCATTGTTATTGCTTTTGCACGCACTCTCTTTTAAATCGTTCTTATGCTTTTTTTTGCGGAATATTGAATATTGATGGTGCTGTCATCTTATTGCGGATGCATATCACAGGTGGCCTTCAGGACAAAGGTTTTCCACCCAAATATAAACAGCAATGGAAGCATCTGCCTTGACATTTTGAAGGAGCAATGGAGCCCTGCTCTGACCATTTCCAAGGTTCTTATCCTATGCCTCTGACCTCTAACTTGGAAAATCAGAATATGCCACCTATAAAATCACGCGTATTATTTGTAGTGACTTCCAGGCTGTTCCATTTTTTGGTCAGTGTCCAGGCTATGTCCCTGTAAAATTCGCATTATCACCCATAAAACTTGGCAGGACAGGCTTTATCAAAGTCTAAGTACTAACTAGGAAAATGTTTGCATGCAACATTTTGAGCTCATATGGGGAGAACTTGTGTTCATATTACTTTAGTTGTTCACTAGCAAGATTGAAGCTTGTTTGTCTGTGTTGTATTATTCCCCTTGAATTGCTTCTTTTTGTTTTTGATTTGGTGGACGTGGTCCTGTTGCCGTTTTAGGTTTTGCTTTCAATCTGTTCTTTGTTGACGGACCCAAACCCGGATGATCCTTTGGTGCCAGAGATTGCTCACATGTATAAGACAGACAGGAACAAATATGAGACGACTGCAAGAAGCTGGACCCAGAAGTATGCCATGGGCTAAGAATGCTATGGTATGTGCAAGGGGTCGGCCCCTTATTTATAATATGCACTTTATGTTTTATGTAAGAATTAGTTTAATCTGTTTCTTGACTCCTAAAATTGATGAGAGGGAGGTCCAGACATGCCCTTTGAAGGAGGGGGAAAAAAAAGGTGGATGATGTCTTCAATTGTGTGTATGTAATTTCACCTTTGAAACTATTGAACGTGCTTGACCAACTTCTTTATATTCGAGTACTTGTGGAGACTGAGGGAGAAAAAAAAAAGGTGGATGATGTCTTTAATTGTGTGTATGTAATTTCACCTTTGAAACTATTTAACGTGCTTGAACCACCTTCTTTATATTCAAGTACTTGTGGAGACTCTAATCACTTATAGACTTCAAGTTTTCATGATAAATCTATCCACACAACAAACTTATATTCCCTTTTTTGCTTATTAGAAATAAGAAAGAAGAGGAAGAAAAAAGATAAAGAAAGGGGACAAGTATGAGATTGAAAACAGCTTCGAAGGTTGTCCTCCCTTTACATAATTTGTACCAGACTCTGGGCTGCATTTTCGTGAGTTACTGCCAGGAAATGCATCTCCGTCATATGATTACAGTGCTCAAGTCCCATAATGTGCGACAGTCCTTCCTAGGGTTGCAAATGCACCCTTAGCGTCATTCCTAGGAATGCAACGTGCAAATGCGCCTAGGTCTCAGCTCGTCTCGTGGGCTTTGAGCCTCGGACCGTGTTCAACATGTCTAACAAAGATAGCCGTGCAGCTTGTTTTTGGGCTCATCTTCAGGTTTGAGCTTGAGTTCAGGCTGGTGCTTATTTAGTCTACTTACTAAAGTAAGAATATATATATATATTAGCAAATTTCTAGCTCGATTTGGCCGTCTGTTACATTATGTTGCGGACGGTGAAAAAAATGACAGTCGTGGAGCGCGATAGCAACTTAACACAAGTTGCTAGCGGGATCTGGCCGTCCACGGGCGAGAATGGACGGCCAGATCGCGCGCCACAACAGCGAATTTTTCACCGTCCGCTACATAATGTAGCAGACGGTAAATTATCGTCCGTTACATTATGTAGCGGACGGCCAAACAGCGCTAGTAACTTGCCAGCGCTATTAATGGATCAGCTCCCTATATATATATATATATATATATATATATATATATTTAAGACACTACTTTAAAATCCAAGGTTTAGAATATAAATGAATACTTCTAAAGACTATGAAGCAAATATAGACTATAAATAAATCTTTATCGAAAGCAATAACTATATAACTCCAGAAGAAGGCATATCAAGAAATAGTCTAGGAACCCCAAATGATATAATATCTAGAAAACAAAATAATATTATAATAATGTTATTAATCACTTCCTTAGAAAAAATAGAAAAATTAGAACAAAATATAAATACCAAAAAAGAAATTAGTCCAGACATAGATCAATTATGTAACAAGTTAAATAATATTAAAATTGATAAGCGTAAAACGGCCAAAACACAAGAAGCATTCTATGATAAGAAGCAATAGTCATATTTTAGGTAGAGGAAATATAGAAGACAGAAATAGGACATAAGTTTTAGCCACCGAAACAAGAAGACGTAATGAGAACACAATTGAAAACAGAGTTTTACGGTTATTCAGAAACCCACCTGCACCTATCGCCTCTTTATAGGGAGTTGATTAATTGATAGCGCAAGCAAAATAGGAGATTTTGCTAGCGCGATCTGGCCGTCCACGCGAGATCTGTGGACGGTCCAGATTTTTTTTAGCATTTTTTTTAAGTACGTCCGCTACATTATGTAGCGGTCAATTTTTTTGACAAAAATACCCTCCAGCTTAAAAAGAGTCTGTCCACTACATTATGTAGCGGACTAGTTTTCAGACTTTTTTTTTCTTTCCGTCATTAATATTCTGACTTTTTTCTCCTTCTCTCTTTTATCTCCGTCCGCTACATTATGTAACGGACTAGTTTCAGACATTTTTTCTCTTTCTCTCTCTATTTTATCTCCTTCTGACTTCTCTCTCTCACATCATTTTTTTAACTTGTTTATCTTTCTCTCTCTTTTCTCTCACCATTTTCTCTCTCATCCTCCTCTCCCACCTTTCTTATTATGTACATGGGTCGTTAGCCAACAGTGAGACAATGAACAATCTGTAACACTGGATGTGTATTCACCAGATATGTGTGTAGAGTAGATTGGTAGAGTTGATATATCTAAAAATGATTTGAAGGCTTAGTGGGTTAGAGTTTCTTGATTTATTTAAAAATAATTTCAAGAGTCAGATCTCGGAGAAGCTTCCCTTGAGTGTCTTCAGATCTGTCCGCTACATAATGTAGATGACGATTTTTTGACAAAAATATCATTTTAAGTATGTACGCTACATAATGTAGCATTTTCCTCATTATGACATGTTTCTCTCTTATTCTCTCTCTTCTGTCGTCAATTTCTTATTTTTTCTGAGTCTTCCTTTGTCCTTTCTCTCTCCCTTTTCTCACTCATCCTCTCTTCTTCTTCTTCTTCTTCTTCTTCTTCTTCTCTCTCTCTCTCTCTCTCTAGCTGGTGCAATCAAGTCTTCGAGGCGTGGAGATGAGGTTGCTGCTTATCTGCGAGTTTGATGAGTGTTTCTAACTCAAATAACATAAGTTAATTTTTTCAGGAATTAATCGTATTGTACAGATTTCTTTTCGTTTTAGGTGACAAATTCATGGAATTCATGGAAGGAAGAAGGATGAGAGAGAAAGGACAGAGGAAAACTCAGAAAAATAAGAAATTAACGACAGAAGAGAGAGAATTAGAGAGAGAAACATGTCATATCGAGGGAAAGGAGAGAGAAAGAGAAAAGTGTCTGCCTACTCGTCCGTTACATTATGTAGCGGACATACTTAAAAGGGTATTTTTGTCAAAAAAATCGTCCGCTACATTATGTAGCGGACAGATCTGAAGAGAGTCAATGGAAGCTTATCCGAGATTTGACCCTTAAAATTATTTTTAGATAAATCAAGAAATTTTAATCCACTAAGCTTTCAAATCATTTTTAGATAAATCAACTCTCCAATCTACTCTACACACCTATCTGGTGAATACACATCCAGTGTTACAAGTTGTTCATTGTCTCACTGCTGGCTAACGATCCATGTACATAATAAGAAAGGTGGGAGAGGAGGATGAGAGAGAAAATGGTGAGAGAAAGATAAAAAAAGTGATGTGAGAGAGAGATAAGTTAGAAGGAGATAAAATAGAGAGAGAAAGAAAAATAAGTCAGAACATTAATGACAGAAAGAGAAAAAAAGTCTGAAAACTAATCCGCTACATAAATGTAGTGGACGGAGAGAGAAGGAGAAAGAAGTCAGAACATTAATGACGGAAAGAGAAAAAAGGACTGAAAACTAGTCCGCTACATAATGTAGCGGACGGAGATAAAGGAGAGAGAGAAGGAGAAAGAAATCAGAACATTAATGACGGAAAGAGAAAAAATGTCTGAAAATTAGTCCGCTACATAATGTAGCGGACACTCTTTTTAAGCTGGAGGATATTTTTGTCAAAAAATTGTTCGCTACATAATGTAGCGGATATACTTAAAAAAAATGCAAAAAAAAAGATCTGAACCGTCCACAAATCTCGCGTGGATGGTCAGATCGAGCTAACAAAATCTCCTATTTTGCTAATGCTATTAACGGATCAGCTCTCATATATATATATATATATATATATATATATATATATATATATATATATATATATATGAGTCGTGATCCACTGCTAGCGCGATTTGGCCGTCCGCAACATAATGTAGCGGACAGAAATTTACCGTCCGCTACATTATGTTGCGGACGGTGAAAAACATTGCTGTTGTGGCTCGCGATCTGGCCGTCCATTTTCTCGCGTGGACTGCCGGATCGCGCTAGCAACTTGGTTTAAGTTGCTAACGCTAGCAATGAATTATCTCTCTCTCTCTCTATATATATATATATATATATATATGTATTTGTCTTTAAGAGCAGTTACTAACCTCATCTAAAGCCTTATTCAACTGCCCCTTCTTTGCTCCTGCAGTGGCCTGCCTAAAAAGTAAAATTGGGGATAGAATAGATAACAAGTTGGGGATCTGGGTCCTTCAGGATTTTCCAGCGTGCTCAGTGATGAGCTCGAAGTACATAGTTCATAGTTGTGTGGATTCTAGTGTTTGGCTGTGTTATTTTATTTGACTGGCCTTTGTGTGGCTTCATTTTCTTGTGTCTTTTAAGGCTTCTTTTAGGCTGCCAGGGTTTGGAAGCTTCAAAAGTCAATGGCTTTGGGGGCAGCACTTAGCTACTAGGATAGAGTGGCAAATTTCATCCCTAGGAGGAAGAAATAGTTGAGTCAAACTACCTCCCGAACACGTAGTGGAAATGTCACCATACAAAAATGCATGTTTTTATTAAGTTATCCTTGAACTGTTCCAGGGCAGTACCTTTGGTTAACTGAGATATGTTCAGATAGTGGGATATACAATCGTCATTTCTTATTTTGGTGGGCTGGCGCAGTAAGAAGAATTTTGTATGATTTGTAGTGGTATGATCAGATGGCATAGGTGACTATTGGGATGTTGCGAGCAAACCATCTGTTCCTTTCGGTTTGGCTTGAGAATAGTCTGACCTATCACGAAGACGACTCCTTTCAAATTAATGTATTCCATCTATACTGTCGGCATGCTTGCGTACTTTTTGCCACAAATGAGGCCTCGAAATCAGCTCTGTGCATGTTCAGGGAACCCCTGTATCCAGAAAGAACCAGGCACCTATAGATTCCTTCAATTCCTGAATTTTACAAGTTGAACTGTTCCTCTGTTGGGACATTTTTGAGTGGGAGGGATCTCACCGTGAGGATTACCACAACTTCACAAACAGATCCTATGTTGAATGTAGTGCCTGATCATAGGTGGGATCTCATCGATGAGGTCGGTAAAGAAGAAACAGATTCCAGATGTTCGATAAATAGTATTTCTTGAAAGCATTTGATCCGACTCCCCAAAGCTCATAATCCTCTCTGCTGAATGTGCCGCCTTCTTTTTATTCCGTATCACCACGATACCATGACTAGAAAGAACAAAGCCGAGATAGCAAACGGCACCCCATCCCCCTTGTGGCCCTTTGTTAAGCAGTGATGTCAGAAAGATGACTTCTGTTATTGTTTAAAATAGGAAAACTCCTAGGATGAGAAGAATGTTTGTCTCCCGGATAGCGAGCATCACTAACGTTGTCAAGCATGTCGCCATGATCATCACGCAGATAACAACTGCAATTAGAACCTTTTAATCCGCCGGCAAGACCAAGACAGATAATAATGAGTGTAATTAATTTCTGGGCAGGAGAGTAGTCCTTGGTGTTTGCAGAAGTACGTACAAGTTTAACCGGAGTAAAGCAAACGAGAGATGTGGGCTGCTTTATGATAAAATAGGTTGCAGAAATCATGGATCGACGATCGACTACAGCTGCTAAGGTAGAGAGATGTTAGCTAACATCGGCCAGCAGATAGGTTCTGGAACATAACTGTAGTAGGCATTGCTGATTTCGTCAGGGTCTCTAACTAAATAAGCTGCTTTGCCAGCGTAGGTTATAACCATGGCTGGACAAACAATAAGAAAATGTCAACTGCAGAAGCAATTATATTATCAACTTTAACAATTTTCTTGAAACCAAATTCAGAGAAGTAACTGGTTTGCAAGTACTAACCTGAATGGCTCTCTTGTTGAAGTGCCTGAATCAGCAAAGGCAGCCTCAACCCCAGTTCTAACGAGTACAAATTGATACTCAATGCTCTTTTAGTTTTGCAAAATGTACCAAAACTCGTTTCTAGTTGACTAGTCCAAGAGCTTTACCCGCCATGCATAAAAAAATGTGTTAAATAGCTAAGGACCCTGTACTTTAAACGCTATGCGATTTATCTTTCCCTCCACTTCAAAGTTAAGCATTAAATCCCCCACAATTACGGAATTTAGGCATAGTTTACGCGGCCTACCAGATCTATGTGAAATGTCATTTTTGCCCAAACCCTCTCAAACTCTCCGCCTTCCCCTCGAATTCTCTGCCTTCCCCCTTTCATCTTCTTTCGCTCAAACTCTCTGCCTAACCCTTTTATCTTCTCTCTCTTGCATTTGTTCTTCTCCTTACTTTTACCCCCTCTCTCTCTAAAAAGGTTGGTGTTGTGCTTGCAGGTGGAGAGGCTTTCTGATCTGCTTGTAGGTGTCTATGCTAGGCTAGTTTGGTAGCTGTTAGGTGCCGACGGATTTGTTGACGATCGATGGTGCGTCTATTGAGTTCTGCTTCGGCGGGAATTTGGGAAAAAGAGTTCAATAACATCAGTCAAGAAAAGGCAACGAAGTGAGTCTGTTTGCAGGTGCTCTATTCGTGAGGCAATTCTGAGGGAGACGATGGATGTGAGGGTTTTGCTTGGTGTTTGGCCTTTGTGTCTTTTGGGACTAGGTAGCTGTGAGATGGCCAGAAACATGGCGTTTTTCGGTGCCAAAGGGGAAGCACGGTGATCGAGGCAATCGTGCATGACGGGACACGTGTCTGGAATTTAGACTGAGGTTGACAAATTGCTGGTGTTAGTTGATCGGCTGTTTTTTCCTACTAAATTAGGGATGGCAAAATGGGTGGGTGGTGGGTGGGTGGGTGGGTGGGTTGGGTTTGGGTGAGAATTAAATGGGTTGGGTATAAATGAGTGACTTACCCATTTTGACTCATTTAGTTGCGAGTCAAATGGGTCAGTTTTTAATTGGATTGGTTTCACCCATTTAACCCAATAATAACCCATATCTAATTCAATCTCCCTGCTTCATCTTTTGTAAACACAACAAACGTCACCCAACAGCCACCAGGCTATACCCACAATAAACCTTCACACACATTCTCTATCTATATACTTGTTTTCTCTCCCAGCAGCCACGCTGCCTTTCACCATGCCACCCACAGCCACCACGCCCATTTCTACCTCCCACAGCAAGTGGTCCGTAACCACCACCACCCACACACGTACTTCCAAATTGCAACGAAAAAATCGTGATTTCAAATTACGTTATATTCTTCTTCCTCCGCCATTGTTGCCGCCATCACACCCACGGCAACCACCACTGCGAGTGCCACCGCCACGTTTTCAGATCCAAACGTCACACCCATTTCAGATCCAAATATCACAGGTGGTTCAGATCCAAACATCACAGGTGGAAGATCGATCATCCTTCGCCCAAAGGCTTTCCAGATCTGAGCCAAGATCCATGCCTTCGCCGGAATCATTAGGTGAGGTCGTTGCTGCAGTGACACCAGTGGTGATGAAACCGCTGCATTGGCGGATAACGAGGGAGTGACGGCAGCGACGGTGGTGGTGATGTAGGGCAGAGATGAGTGGCCGTCGGGGGTGAGTGGAGATGATGACGGCGCTGGTTGATGGGAGTGGCAAGCGACGGTGGGCTTGGTGGTTTGCTCAGGGAAGAAAAAGAAGAAATGGACAAGTGAGGGATTGGCCGAGAGAAAGGAACGGACAGCTGAGTTACGTGGAAAGTTATAAGACAATTAGACAAACAATTAAAAAATATTGATGGTTAAATGAGCACCCATTTATAAACCATGAAAACCAATGGGTTGGTGGGTTACAAACCCTTTGACCCATTTATATCCAATTATATAAATGGGTGGGTTTGGGTAATTTTTAAGTGGGCGGATTTGGGCGGGTTAATGGGTTTGAGTTGTGATTGCCACCCTTACTACTAATCTTGTATTTAGTTGGTTATTGTATCTCCATATAAAAAACAAAAGAAAAAAGAAAAAAAAAGGAGAAAGAAACATATAGGTGTTTGTAGGTTTATTTGTTTTAGGCTTATTTATCTATTTTATTTTAAAGTCTATTTTAGGCTTTATTTTTATTGCCCTTTCTATTGATGGAGATGTTATCTGTAAGTTTTTTACCTGTCTATCTTAGCATGTTTTGTTACTCTTTTCATTATCTTAGTATATATTTCTACTCTTTACTAAATATTAAAAAAAACTGTTAAAAAAATTGCAATATGGACAGACCATATACCAATTGGGCAACAATTAACTTTAAAAGAAAGCTCAAAGAGCAAAATAGTGTTTATAAATAGCTCTCCCGTAAAAAGTCTAGCATTATATAGTTTCCACACCATTTACCGTTCGTGTAACAATTCAATTTCATTTACCCTCAAGTTAATAGTCTCTTTCCAAAAGGACCCAAATGAATTCACATTGATTCATTAATAATCTCAAAAACGGCTTCATTGTCATTTTGAAAAGAGTGCACGTAAACTACTGTTGTTCAAATTTTTTTCTCCAAAGGTGTTTAAAATTATAAAACAGATTTTGCATAAAAAACTGCATAAATATTTTTTAAACTATTAAAAACAAGTTTGACTTTCATAAAATCAATGCGAAACACCATCTCCTACCAATGAAGAACAAAAGAATGAGTTCCAAGAAAGCCACTAGAAGTCAATTGTAGAAGTATCCTACTTGAAGCCTGGAAGATGATAACTGTATCTATGTTCATTTATCCAAAATTATATGGAGAGAATGGACAAAAAAAGAAGAGAAAAAGAGAAAAACCTTTAGCATGATACTCATTTGCCGGTGTTTAATACCTCAAAGTAGGAGTTAATCTATCTATATAATAATATATAATAAGCAAAGCGAGACCTTATTTACGCGACACGTCATCGTAGAAATAGTTTCTTTACTTGACACATCATCACTTTATGTTTTTAATGTGAAATAAAACTATAATCATTATAAGAGTTACTAAAAGTCTGAAACACTATCATGGATAGAGTCTTTATTTCTTGATAAGTTAATTTTTATAGTAAATCTTATATAATTGAGAAAAATAATTTTAATTATTCAGAAATTCTAACTAATTAATGGACTAACTTTTTAGTATTTAGTTTTGTGTATTGAATCTTCAAAACCGCTCTCTAACATGAGTATAAAAAATTATATATCTAAAAAACAAAAATAATATTATTATATTGAATGGGGTCCTTTAAATAAGCGAAATAAGATCTTCTTTATGCCACACGTTGTCAAAGAAATAGCTTCTTTATTTGACGCATCATCACTTTTATGTTCTAATGTGAAATAGAATTATAACCATTATAAGAATTGCTAAAAGTCTGAAATACTATCAAGAATAGGGTTCTTATTTCTTGATAAGTTAATTTCTATATTAGCAAGTCTTATATAATTGAAAAAATATTTCTAAACGTTATGAAACTCTACCTAGTTAATGGCCTTACTTATTATGATTTAATTTTGTATATTGAATCTTCAAAACCACTCTCCGACAAGAATATAAAATTTCATATATCTAAAAAGCAAAAATAATATTATTCTCTTGAATGGGGTCCTTTATTTTTGATAACTTAATTTTCACGTTAATAAGCATTATATAGTTGAAAAATCGATTCTAAACATTCTGAGACTCTAAGTTATTTTATAAGTGTTACTAAAGGTATGAAATACTATCTTGGATGAGATCTTTATTTCTTCATTAGTTAGTTTCTATATTAGTAAGCCTTATATGATTGAAAGAAAAAGTAAATCTAAATGTTCTAAAACTCTAATTAATTAATGAATTAACTTATTAAGAATTAATT
Organism: Escallonia herrerae; assembly: GCA_033070095.1. Classification (NCBI taxonomy): domain Eukaryota; kingdom Viridiplantae; phylum Streptophyta; class Magnoliopsida; order Escalloniales; family Escalloniaceae; genus Escallonia; species Escallonia herrerae. The sequence goes on along the minus strand of JAVXUP010000249.1, from coordinate 568,080 downwards.
TTGAGTATTGTATCCTCAAAATTACTCTCCGATATGAATATAAAAATTTATATATTTTTAAAACGAAAATAATATTATCTTGGATGCGGTTCTTATTTATTGATAAGTTAAATTTTATATTAGCAAGTCTTATATAGTTGAAAAACTAATTCTAAACATTCTGAACATCTAATTAATTAATGAACTAACTTATTATGACTTATTTTAACTATTGTATTCTTAAAACTACTTTATGATATTATTATACAAATTCATATATCAAAAACAAGAAAATAAAATATTAAATTTAGAAAAGAAACAAATGTTGTTACAATATTTAGATTGACACAATAAAAATGATGCAGCAATTGATTCATTTTTAGAATCCTTTTGGTATAATAAAAAAAATAATTGAGACCATAAGACCAACAAATGACTGTATAATAATTATTAATTAAAATCACAATAATTGTAAAACTTATTTGTAAATATGATAGTTGAACATGATCTAAATTTATATACCAAAGATTTTAGTGTATATAAAGGAATGAAAATAATATTTTGGATGTGATCGCTATTTTTTTTATGTCTACTTAATTTTGCTTCTAAAACTATAAATTTACTAATTTTTTAGGATTTGAATTTGATTATCATGTTCTTAAAACTAACTTTCTAATACGAAGACAAACAAACATGTATTTAGAAAATAAAAATAACATATGAGATTCAAAATAAAAAATTATGTTATAGTTAATTTAAATTTATTATGATTGATTAAATGTATATGTATTGACACATAACATAGTCATTTATATAACATATAAAATTAATAATCAAATTATAGGATAATTTGTTTTTAAGACAGCAAGATCAAAAAAGTGGCTATCTAAGCATACATGAGATTTTAAAAATAAATCACATATGCATAAGAAAAGAAGAGTTTGAAATTAAATCAAATTATTCTTAATTATAATATTTGACAACATTTCAAACCTTTAAGATGCAAAAATATGCAATGTCATCAAATTATATTTTCAATGTAAAATAAAATTATAACATTATAAGTGTCTCTTAAGGCCTCAGATATTATCTTGAATAGGGTCCTTATTTCTTGATAAGTTAACTTTTATATCAATAAGCTTTATATATTAAAAAAACTAATTCTAAGTATTTTGAAATATTAACTAATTAATGAACTAACTTGTTATGACTTAATTTTAACCATTATATCTTTAAAATCACAATCTAACATGAACATAAAAATTCATATATCTACAAAATGAAAATAACATATTAAACTTAGAAAAGAGAAGAAGATGATGTTACAATTGAGATTGAAACAATACAAATAATTTTAACAATTGATTCATATTTATTATATTTTAATATATGCTGACCGAAGTATATGCTTACCGTGGTCGATGTAAAAATTTATCAATATTATATATAGCATTTAGAATCTAATGATCGTACAATTATTATTAATTAAAATTTCAATAATGGCTAAGCTTATTCATAAATCTAATAGTTGAAAATGATTTAAAGTTATATACTAAACATGTATGTATATAAAGGTATGTAAATATTATTTTGGATGTGATCCTTATTATTAAGTTTATTTAATTTTGCTTCTAAAACTCAAATATGCTAATTTTTTAAAATTTAATTTTGACTATTATGTTTTTAAAACTAACTCTCTCATACAAAGATAAGAAATTATGTATCTAAGAAATAAAAACAACATAGGATAATTAGAACAAAAAATTTATGTTACAGTTAATTTAAATTTATTATATTTTACTAAATATATATGTATTTACACATAACATAATCATTGCAAAAAAATTATCTATGCAATATATAAAATCATTAATCAAATTATAGAATAATTTTTTGATTTGATACGATCGCATGATCAACAAAATAGCTGTATAAGTATAAACAAGATTTTAAAAAGAAATCACATATAAAATATAAAAAAAGGTTCAAGCAAATCAAATTATTCTTATTTACTATAATTGAAAACATTTAAGAACTTTAAGATGCAAAAATATGACATGTCATCAAAATTTGTTTTCAAAATGAAATAAAATTATAAACATTATAAATGTCTCTAAAGGTCTCAAATATTATCTTGAATGTGGTCCTTATTTCTTGATTATTTAATTTTCATATCAATAAGTTTTATATAACTAAAAATTAATTTTGAGCTTCATGAAACTCTAACTAATTAATGAACTACTATATTATGACTTAACTTTAACAACTACATGTATCCTTAAAACCACACTCTACTATGTATATAAAATTCATATATCTAAATAATATAAATAACATTAAGAGAGAGAAAAAATGATGTTATAATTGAGATTGAGATAAGAAAAATAATTTAACACTTGATTCATATTTATTTTATTTTAATATATGCTTACCATAATGGATGTAAAGATTTATCAATATAATGTATAGCTTTTAGAATGTTTTCATAAAATAAAAAATTGACAGTATTTTATGGGTGAGAGGACACTATCAACAAATAACTTTACAATTATTGTTAATTAAAATTACAGTAATTATAAAAATTATTTGTAAATTTGATAATTGAAAAGGATTTAAAGCTATATAATAAACATGTTAGTGTCTCTAAATGCATGGAAATTTAATTATTTTTAAGTTTCTTTATTTTTGCAAAAACTATATGAAGGCTATATTAGGAAAGCTTATATAATGTAAAAATTAATTCTAAAACTCTAAATGTATTAACTTATTAGGATTTAATTTTGACAATCATGTCCTTAAAACTAACTCTCTCATATAAAAATAAAAATAATGTATATAGAAAACAAAATTGTCATATGAGATTCAGTAAAAAAAATTATACGACCTCGTGATCAACAAGTGGCTATATCACATTTATGAAATTTTGAAAATAAATCACATACATTAAAAAAATAATCAAATAATTCTTATTTACTTTATTTTAGGAACATTTAAAATCTTTATGATGCAAAAATATATGCATCTAATTCTACAAAACTAATGATTTACCAATTTGTTTATATATAGAGCCCTTATGATCAATAAAACAGTTTTTTCAGTAAACTTATTAAATTTTTATTAAAAATAATAAATAGTAAATTTTAGACAACTTATAAGTATTAAAATTTAATTCTGATTATGATGGAATTGATTATAAGTATGACTGGTGACTATTGTGCGAGTTCAATAACAAATAATTGATTAACGCTCGCTTTATAATATTAGCCTAATATAATGATATTTGTTATCCTTTGAAAGCTAATTATAATTATAGGTATACCTGACATAATTTGTTATATCAATGTTAGATTATGGTGTGCTAAAATAAGTGTAATTTATGAAAAAAATCATTAGATGCATTTAATAAATATAGAAACTATAATTTGGCGACAAATAATGGTCATAAAAAATATGAAAAGTAATTTCTATACTCTAAAATAAGGACGCGACATGTTCATCAATTAAATATTCTTATTACTAGCATCTTACAAGAATTAAAGAAAAACATATACATAAAATATTAGATATTATGTGGTCGTTTAATTGAATTTATTTATTTTAAATTTTTACTTAATTGTTATAATTACCTCAGGAACATATATATGTAATACCTTAAGACCATCTGAAGTTAAAGAATTAAATCGGTGTAACATTTACAATTCAAAAGGGATACTTGATAGTATCATCATATTTTAATTAAAACTACAATCGTATTCACTATTTAATTTTATATGACACCAACATAATTATTCTAGTATTCTAAGTGTTAAGCCAATATTCATTTGAAATACTATTTGACAACCTCAAACAAAAGCTCAAAGAAGACAAGTAACCAGTGGCTCCATTGTGTCGCTATCTATTATTTGTCCTTCAACTTACAGTATAATAAAATTACATGTAAACATACATGTACATGAAAATATCTCATAATTATTGCATGCAATCTAATAATAATAAAAAATAATGCTATTTAATAATCAAAAGTTAGGAGCAATGCAAGTGAATTCATCTTTTCATATTTTACTTAAGTTAGTGATGATTAATTTAGGTACTAAGATTAATCTTTGTAGCCAAATAATATATTTTTATACTGTTATTTTTTTTTGTTTATATGATACACATCAATACACTTTTTAAAACCTTATAATATATTTTATTTTAAAAACAGACCCGAGCTTGGCTCGGGTCACTGAGCTAGTTTTACATAGATTAGAAAGAGAAGAAATACAAAAGCTATCCTATTACGTCTTCGCGCTTCTTCTATAGCTAAAGATACTCATATTCAACCATGTAAATGATACACAATTGCGCTGAGAGTGTCATCACTCATCGGTGAAAAGAAGTGAACATTCTTCCAGAAATGTAGGCATGAATTTAGCGATCGAGTGAGAATGAGAGCGAGATAAAAAACCGGAGCGGGAGAACAAAGAGAGTCGACTTGTATTTGCGGTACGAGGACGATTGAAGATCTTGCCCACTTAGCATGTCATGGTTTTCACAGAACAGTAGTGTGCTTGTGGCTCCTGCATGCATGTTCTTTCATTACTGGTCAAGTTTACTGCTTCCTCTTTTTACCAAGGGAACATTGATCCGAAGAAACATTTGACAATCCAAAAACAAAAAAAAGTGTTGTTCTTATTACCTTTTGCAATATCAGTCTAAGGCCATATCTTTTTGACGAAGTGTTAAAGAGAAAACTAAAGAAGACTCTCCCTTAGGTTTGGTTTGAGTAGGCTGGCACAGGTGAGAGAAACTGTAGCATCTCTCCGCTTGACCACCCATCTCTTCATCTCTTTCGCTACGCCGCTCAGAACCACCACTCTCGACGCGAAGGCTTGCATTTTCATGGTCTTCTTCCATCATCATGGAGCTGATGTGCAAGGCTTCTCGCTCTTCTTTAAATGCTACAAGCAAGGATATGTTGCTTCTTGCTTCCTTCAAATGCCAAAAGGTACGTTGCTTCTTGCTTCCTTTATAGTGGAATGTTTTGCTATGCTGAGCAACTCTAGCCACCAAAATATGATAAGAAAGTAGGCGATTAATTAATTAATTTGTGGTGAGGGACTGTGATAGAGTTGCATTGGCGGTTGCACCGATTGGGCTGTATGATTGTGGCGGTTGCGAAGCATATGCAGTGGCGCGTATGGGTTGCACCTTGTAGTGGCGCTGCTTCTTTCCTGACCTGAACTCTATACCTTTAGCCATACTAATCCTTAAACTAATTTTTTCGCCATTTTAGTCATTAAACACTACGCTGTTTGCCCTCGTGGTCAGGTTAAGGGACGCGGAGGCCGACAACTCAAAGTTTTATGGTATGTCTACTTACTTTATTAGAAATTTGCCTTACAAATTTCCCTCATTTATAATCTACCTGTGATATAGTGTTGTTGTTCCATCAACTCTCACCATTTTACGGTTAGGTTGGTTAAATATTGTTAGTGCTTGATTTAAAATTGGTAGTGGTCCATGCATAGATTTTATACTTGTATGTTTGTGATCTCCTAATTCCCCTTCTCCCGATATCAGATAGCATAGATAACCATTTTTTCTGTTTTTCTTGTACCATAGTATTAGCCTTAATTTAATTGCAGTAGATGGCTCAAAATATTTCACATTGAATTCCACCATGGGGGAAAATTCGAAAGAGAAAAAAACTTTATGTAAGTTTTTCAGACCTAGACACTGTATTTATACAGCAAAGAAAGCTCTTCACTGAGGGGTGCAACCCTTCTGAAGGATGCAACTGTTGGCTAAAAGGTTGCAACTTTTGAAAAAAGATTTAAATAAATAAAATTTATTTATTGAAAATATTTTTCTCCCAAAAAGAATAAAGTCTGATGGGCCCAAGCTCAAGCCATAGATCGGGAAGGGCGGGCGGCATGTGTCAAGACTTTGTGTCAACCTGGGTCCTCACTCTTTACAAAACTTAAGTATCCCAAAGGGCCCAACCATTAGCCCTCTTCAACTTCAATTTTCTCATTCGCTCTTCATTTGTTTTAAATTTGTGAATCTATTATGATCATCTACTCCAAGATGAACATGAATCAATTTGTTATTAACCAAATATGGTATAAAACCCATCTAAAAATTGAGTTAAAGTGGATTCCTTAAAGTAAGTATATAACCTAAAATGCCAACAATATTCAGTAACAAAGACATAGCGCAATCAAGACAATTACGTTGCCCGTGGGAAGAAATTTCATAGAGTTAGAAGGTGAAAGTTGCCATGTAGTAGCAACTACGAAAGTTGAACTTAACCAATAAGCTCTGAATCTTAGACAGTAAAAAGTATTTGGTGTAAGCGGCCCAAGTAGTCACTTAACATTTAGCAACAGCTCCTTGAAACTTTTTGTCCAAAACTGTAGTCTGATCTAAAACTTGTTGGATAGATTATAGATTAGAGGAAGGAAAGGAAGGTGAGCACCTTCCTTGACATATTTGTCTCTCCTAATGGCAAGAGAGGGAAAATAAAGGAAATTGATATGATGCTAGTGTGATTTTGACAGACCTAAGTAAAAGGAAAAGATAAAGTCAGCCCCATAATTTCAGAGAATCAATCTCAAGATTTGGAGGAAGATCGCGGTCAAACTTTGCATGAATCATCCGCATGAAGTCAGCCCCGTGATTGCCGAAATCAAGTTCCCAATCAATGTAATGTGCTGGAAATGTTGTATGTAAATGCTGTATATAAGCCATGCACTAGAGGCTGAAAATGTATCGAGAAACATAGATTTCTTTCATGGTATCAGAGCAGGTTTAATCTTGCTGTTGTAGATTCAAACTTTTCTTGTTCTATCTTTTCTTCATGGCTTCATCATCTTCGTCAAAGTACCCTTTACCAGCAGTCCTTAACATTGGGAATTTTGTTTCCCTTAAACTCACTCCATCCAACTTCCAGCTATGGAAGACCCAGTTTACCGGCCTCTCCGAAAGTCAAGAGATGATTGGCTTTCTGGATGGTGTTTCATTGCCGAAAAGGCTTTAAATCAATGTCCGAATATCTTCGTGTTTTCAAAGAAATTTCTGATGATTTAGCAGCTATAGGGCAACTGTAGATGATCGTCAAAAGGTATTTGGCCTGCTTAAAGGTCTTGGTATTGGCTATGAATCCTTTATTACCACTATGCTAAAGCCACCCATACCATCTTACAAAGAAATTGTCCAGTCGCTTCAAGGACATGAAACTATGAGAGCTTTACATAGTGCTGAAGTCCTTGGAGCAAATCCACATGCAACCTTTGTTGGACAGCATACCCATGGACAAAATGGAGGAAAGAATAATAAGCGTGGTAAGCAAGGATATGATTCTTTCACCTCAAAAGGTCGTGGATTTGCACAAGCCAGTTACTCACCATCTCATGAAAATGCAAATCGTGGAAGTCAGGTAAGTAAGTCGCCGAAAAATTCATCACAAGAAAAAGAGGACGTAAAATGTCAAATCTGCAACAAGCCGAGGCACACTGCACTTCGTTGTTACCAAAGGTTCAACCAGGCTTATCAACCAGAGGATACAATTAAAGCGCTTGCTGCAATGTTTATGTCTGACAGCCAAGACTTGGCATGGTTTCCAGATACTAGTGCAACACAACACATGACTGATGACATTGGTAATCTCCAAACCTGTACTCTTTAATTTGGATCTGAAAAGATAATGGTTGGTAACGGTGAATTATTAGATATTACACACATCGGAGACACAATTTTACCAGTTGGGAAAGAAGACTTAAAACTAAAAGATGTTTTAGTTGTTCCACAGATGAAAAAGAATTTACTATCTGTGAGTCAAATGACATCTCAATTCCCTTATGCTTTTGAATTTAACTCGAACGGTTTTGCAATAAATCACAGGGAAACACAGAAAGTGATAGCAAAAGGAAGTAGATCTTCGGGACTTTATGCTGGAACCGCATCGTCGTCAAGTTTTCTTCTCAACTAGATTTCGTAGAGTATTCGATGATGTATGGCATCAAAGGCTAGGGCATCCTCGCATGCAAGTTGTGGAACATCTAAAGAAAAATAAGATGATTTCATGCCTTGCTAAAAGTAATGGTGGACATTTTTGCAGCAGTTGTCAGTTGGCTAAAGCTTGTCGCTTGCCAATTTTACCGATTTTTAATCATTCTGATGAACCTCTTGCTTGTATCCATTGTGATCTCTGGAGACCAGCTCCGGTATCATCCTTTCAAAGCTTTAAATATTATGTCATTTTTATTGACGAGTGCACTCGCTACACTTGGTACTTCCCATTGAAACGTAAATCTGATTTCTTTGCTTGTTTCATGGAATTTCACAAATTCATAAATACCCAATTTGGCAAAGAAATTAAAGTTTTCCAATCTGATGGTGGTGGTGAGTTTGTAGATACAAAGTTCCGAGTATATTTGAATGATCATGGTATTAAACATCAATTTTCATGTCCTAAAACATCAGAACAAAATGGCATAGCCGAACGTAAGCACCGCAACATTACGGAGCTTGGATTGACAATGTTATTTCATGGTCATCTTCCGAAAAGCTTTTGGGTCGAAGCCTTTGGAACTGCTACGTGGCTCATCAATAGACAACCATCAAGTGTTCTAAGAATGCCGAGTCCATTTGAGAAGTTATTTGGACGAAAACCTAACTATGGGTCTTTACGCATATTTGGATCAAGGTGCTTCCCGTACTTGAGAGATTATGCCAAAACTAAATTTGATCCACGTTCATTACCTTGTGTTTTCCTAGGATATAGCGAATTCTACAAGGGCTATCGATGTTATCATATCATCCACCTTCGGGACGAGTTTATCTATCAAGAAGCGTGGTTTTTGATGAAAAAAACTTTCCATTCCGAGAACCTGGGGCATTACATTCTAGTTGCAATGATCATAGTGAGTTAACAATATTTGACTCATGGATTTTAGGTTCTATGGAGAAGTCCTTAGAAACATTCTTGGATAGTGAGGAGTTCCATCAAAATTCAACTACAGGTGATGATTGTGCAGATTTGACAAGCCCTTCAAAATTGTCTGGTACAGATCAAGGTAATACACCACTAGACTCACAAGGTAACAGTATTAATGTTCCTTCAAGCATATGTGAAATATTACCTATTGACCATGATCACAAAATCAGTGAAACCCATATGGAGTCTAACCATGAATCCCATAGCGGACAAACTTCACATGAAGAATATGGTGGTGTGCTTGGATTTGATACATCTCTATTTGGTAATGAACACACTTCAGATTCTGACATTGCCGCTACAAGTAATGTCAACCTTGATATTATCCAACATAAAATGATTACTCAAGCTCGGTCTGGTTCATCCAAACCAAGCCAAAAGTATCCAACATCAGAATATGCACTTATTGTTCAAAGTGCTCCTAAAGAACCTCATAGTACTAAAGGAGCACTTAAACATCCAAGGTGGTTTGCTATTATGAAAGAAGAGCTATCAGCACTTGAAAAAAATCGTACATGGGATCTTGTACCCCGTTCATCCTCGATGAATGTAGTAGTTTGTAAATGGGTATACAAAACAAAGCTGAGGCCAGACGGTTCTCTTGAACGCCTAAAAGCTCGACTTGTCGCTAAAGGCTTTAAGCAAATTCCTGGCGTTGATTTTCTTGAGACCTTTTCTCCTGTTATCAAACCAGCCACTATCAGAATTGTACTCACTATTGCACTTGCCCGTAATTGGGATATTCGGCAATTAGATGTGAAAAATGTATTTTTGCATGGTCATCTAACAGAGCCAGTTTTTATGGAACAACCACCTGGGTTTCAAGATCCTTACAAGCCCCCGACATGTGTGCAAATTAAATCGAGCACTATATGGTCTTCGTCAAGCTCCGCAAGTATGGTTTGATCATTTTAGCACCTTTCTTCTTGCTACAGGATTCTTCTGTAGTACAGCTGATTCATCGTTGTTTGTGCATAGGAGCTCCCGTGGGACAATTCTACTACTACTCTATGTCGATGACATAATCCTCACAAGTGACAATTCTAAGCTTTTAGCTCAGATTATGGCCCAGCTATAGCAGGAATTCTCTATGAAAGACTTGGGCTATTTACATTATTTCCTAGGCATTGAAGTGCGAAAGTTCTCTCAGGGATTATTCCTAAGTCAAAAGAAATATGCAACTGAATTACTTGACCGAGCACAAATGATGAATTGCAAACCAATTGGCACACCTATGATAGCCAGAGCAAGTTTTGCTACTCAGACATATGTTCCATTCTCATATCCACATTTCTATCGAAGTATTGTTGGAGGGTTACAGTATTTGACATTTACATGACCTGACATTTCATATAGTGTCAACTATGTCTGCCAATACATGCAAAATCGTACCAACCATCATTTTCAGCTAGTTAAACGAATACTTCGATATGTCCACGGAACTCTTGGTCATGGAATTTGGTTACTCTCTCAAGGTTCTCTTGATCTTTATGGTTTTTCCGATGCAGATTGGGCAGGGTGTCCTGATACACGAAGATCAACAACTGGCTTTTGCACCTTTTTGGGAAGCAATTGCATTTCTTGGAGTGCTAAGAAGCAAGCCATAGTAGCTCGATCTAGTACTGAAGCTGAGTATCGTGCTCTTGCATCTACCGTTGCAGAAATTACTTGGTTATCGTTTATTTTACGGGACATAGGTGTACATCTCTCTCATCCACCAGCCTTATTTTGCGATAATATCTCAGCCTTGCATCTCACAATCAATCCCGTGTTTCATGCTGGCACGAAACACATCAAAATTAATTATCATTTCGTTCGTGAAAAGGTGGCACTTGGCTCTTTGACTACGAGGTTTGTTTCGTCAAAAAATCAAGTTGCGGACATTCTTACTAAACCGTTAACACGATCGAGTTTTGAAGCACTTTGAGTCAAACTTGGCCTATGGCCACCACCATAGTCAAGTTTGAGGGGGAGTGTAAAAGGAAAGGAAAAAGTCAGTCCCATAATTTCAGAGAATCATTCTCAAGCCAGCCCCATAATTTTAGAGAATCAATCTCAAGATTTGGAGGAAGATCGCGGACAAACTTTGCATGAATCATCTGCATGAAGTCAGCCCCGTAATTGCCGAAATCAAGTTCCCAATCAACGTAATGTGCTGGAAATGTTGTATGTAAATGCTGTATATAAGCCATGCACTAGAGGCTGAAAATGTATCGAGAAACATAGATTTCTTTCACAAAGAGTGATTGACCGACCAGTACATAGGCATTTAGCTGTCTCTTTAATCTTTGTCAAGGATTTAGACGGTGGCGGTTAAACAATTTTATCACCCTGTGGCTTATGAGCAATCTTAACTTGAAGTTGAACCGAGTAATCTGAAATAAGAATTAGAGCTTCAAAGGAATCATAAAACTTCCTCCCCTTAAAGTTTTGTTTGAGTAGGCCGATATCTGTTTTTGAAACTCATCGTTTTATCCTACAAACGATCATGTTCCGGATTTTGGCCATTGTCGTTGCCATTAATGGCATGCATCTTCAAGGTATTCGTTAATGGACTTACCGTTTTGCATGCTTATTCGACCACTCCCAACGTTATAGAGCAAATGCAGTTCTTATAATCTACCCAAGTCGATTATATTGGAGGTAGGCAATTTTTACAGGCATCAACTTTAAGGGTATACTAAATCACTGGTAGACATAGTAAATTGGACTAGTTAGTAATAGTACTGCTCCTTTGGTTATTCAGTACTGTAACTTCTACATTTGAAAGGAAATTGAATCGACAAGGCCGGTTAGATTAACCTTATCATAACGGCGAATTATCATGGTTGATAGGAGCATTAAAGGGCAGTACCAGTCCTGAAGTTCAATGGAATGATATATGAATGGCTAGAAGTAAAGGGCTGCATTGTGCAGCCTGCCTGCTTTTAGTTCTAATTAATTAACTCGTCAGGCCTAAGGTGCAACATTAGTATTGCTAGGTGAATGTAGGGATCATAGCCTGGTACAGGTAACAAGACTATTATGTCCTGCTACAAAGCCTGGATGTGCGAACTTTGGTGGGTTAATCAGCAGGAAGTTGCATTCTGAGATATATTTGGAATGATGTCACTTTTTAGATGGTTTAGAAATTAGCTTAGAATAGTACATATGAATCTTTAATCAAAATGTTAACTTCATGTAATACATTGGGAAAGAAAAGAAAACAATAATGTTACAAAGGACAGTAGCTAGAAACAAAGAAAACGAGATAACTAGAAGAAAAACTGCAGAGGATTGTTCAACGAAAGAAAGGGAAACATGAAAATAAATTAGATTGCGGGAAAAATGAACTAGCAGCTTTTAAAATCTGCTAGATTTCATATACCATCCCAACTTGTAAAGTTCTATCTGGTGGCATTTCTAGCACCGAAATCTCTGCCCTACAGTTTTTCTGAATAAACCTATACAAGTAGTTTATTGCGAAGCGAGAAAGCCATCCATTGTTGGGGTTTGATTTGAGAAGAGTCCTGCCTATGACAAACACAACTTCTTTTTCTGCTGATGAACCTATTTTTTGTATCTCGTTATTTGTTTCTGCTTGTTCACGAATTTTCGCAACAATTGATGCAACATAATCCTTTTCTTCCATGTTCACCAAGTCGTCATTGTATCCAAACTGAAGTAAACACCTGTAAGTCCCCTCAATTCCCAACTTTCCCACAATGAGTCGCTCCTCAGGACGGATGCTAATCACTGGGAGACTTCTCAGCGTGACAATAACCATGATTTCCTGAACAGAATTCGTGTGCTGAAGGTAGTGTCGCATGATAGGTGGAATCCCATTGACAATATCGTAATAGAAGAAGCAAATTCCTGGTGTTCGATAAACTCCACCCCCTGATAGCATTTCGTCCAACTCGATTGAGCTCATCTTTCTCTCTGCTTCATATGTCCTCTTCTTGATTCTTCCATATCTCCAAGTCAACATGATTGTCAAGAAGAAAGCTGAGATAGCAAACGGTACCCATCCCCCTTGCGGGATTTTGTTAAGCAGTGATGTCATAAAAATGCCTTCAAGCACTATAAAAAATGTGAAAAACCCTAGTACCAGAAAAACATTTGTCTCCCAAATGATCAGCATCACTAATGTTGTCAAACACGTCGTTATTATCATGACCCAGATCACAACGGCACCTGCAGTTATTGAAAGTTGAAATTATATCGCTTGACATACTATTTTGAAACAAATCATGTCCATCACGGTCCGATTCATGTTCTCTCTCCAACATCCATGTTAGTGCGTGCAGACAGTTCGTATACATAGAATTATTACGTTTAAGAGAAACAATAAGACGAGGCTTACCATAAGCATTTGCTAGTTCAACACCGCCTTTGAATCCAACGACAAGACCAATACAGAGAATCATGAGAATGTAGTTGATTTCTGGAGAGTAGACTTGTCCTTCATACTTGGAAGAAGTATGGATGATGTTAACTCTAGGGAAGAAACCAAGAGGTAGCGACTGTTTTACGATGGAGAAGCATGCAGATATCATGGATTGACTGGAAACAAGGGCAGCCAAGTTGGAGATGACAAACATCGGCCAATAAATCGGAGCAGGGATGGAACTGTAATAGGCATTGACGATATGACTAGGGTTTTTGATTAAATAAGCTGTTTCACCCGCATATGTGAGGACCATTGCAGGATAAACAATGAAGGAGAAAGCCAACTGCATGCAGAAGGCAGTCAGTGTGTTATTAGCTTAACAATGTTATCAAAATGATAACCGGCAACTCAATAGTTTTTGGCACTACCAACCTGAACTGCTCTCCTGTTGAAGTGACCCAAATCAGCAAATAAGGCCTCCACCCCTGTCAAAAGACTGAATGTGAACATTTTCTTTTTCGTTTGCAAATCCTATGATGAACTCTTCCTTCTATATGTTCTCAAAACTTGTACTGAATGTATTTTCCTAGATTTAGTGCTCAAAAACCTGAAGTTCACTTGTTGTACTTAGCATCTAGATATATCAAGGAATTGTACCTGATACACACAAGAATACTGCTCCAAGGAGATCCCAACCAATCTTTCCGTTGCTTCGAAAGAATTTCACAATATAATGAGGGGAGATGGCTTTCAAAACGGACGGCTGGTATCTTATAATGTTGTAGATACCTATTGAAACATTTGATGCGTACCACAGTATCATAACTGGAGAGAAGCATAAGCTTATTTTGTTTGTTCCGCATCGTTGGAAGGCGAAAAGAGCTATGAAAAGCACAACAGCCATCCAGACAACATGGTCTGCAACAACAATATAAGCAGAAACCTGACTTAGTTTGTTAAACATAGAAGATGTATGACAAGTAGGGTCATTCTTTCTTCCTTTTACCATGTATTTCTTTTTCTTCATTTATATCTCTACTGGCACACCATGAAATAATCAGGGGATCCCAGTATCACTTCTTAATGTCGTCTTTCAAACAATGTCATATGTGCTTGGTCCACAATTTTCGATTAGGCATCAGTATACCCTGAATTTAGAGTTGCAATAAAATCTAAAAAAGACAAACATATAGCCACTCATAGCTCAGACTAATCAATTTTGAGCTTCATAATTTGACATGCATTCAATGTACATATACAGCTGCATTACTCATGAGCTTTAATTTTTTTTTTTTTTTGCAGATGTAAAAACAAAAGTCACCTTGCGTTACTTTTGATGAGGAATGAGATTGGACCCCTTGAAGTGCAGAGAGAACTGTTATTTTGAAGAAAAAGAAAGAAGCAATAATGTGAAAACCAATTATAAACTTAGAATGCCTTGCATAATTGCTTCAAATGGAGGTACTCGGAGAGGTAGAAGATGAGTTACCGCAGGTGGCAGGAGTGAGTGCCCCATCACCTATAACCATGCAAGTTCCGAGCAACACAACGAATGTAACAAGGGACTGAGCTGATGAGCTTCTCTCGATGAACCTCTTGGTTTTTGATGGTAAAGTACTCCCTCGAGAGTGAGAAATCACATCAGCATCAGATTCAGAGCTGGTGCCTTTGACAGCGAGTTTGCTTTGGAAATTAATATGTCGGCAGAGATTGGAATAGAGAGCGAAAGTGCCGCCTTCTCCATGATCATCAGCATGAAGAACAACGAAGATATATTTGATCTGAGCCAGCAGTGTTAAGCTCCAAAAGATGAGACTGAAGATCCCAAGAAGATCTTCCTCGGTGAGGTTTGTCACGGTTATAGAAGAAAGGACTTGGGTAGGTGAAGTTCCGAGGTCTCCATATACGACCCCGAGAGATTGGTAAGCCAACATCAGTGTCTGCATTGTTTGATAGTCCTGTTGAGAACAACTATAGTCATCACTTTGTTTTAGGTTAGGACCATAACCAACATTTTTCTTTGGACAAGAAAACTACAATCTTCCAGGTAGCTACCAGTTTTGTATTACCTAGCACACACACAACACACTACCATTGTGTGTGCGCTCTTTAGCTTCATCAACTGTTATTCCGTGGTTACTGTAGTCTGTAGACATGTGATATTGGAGACAAAGTGTCACTCACTTTCACTCACAAATACGAAAAAGGGTTATTGAGAATATTTTCATTCAACTGCAAGAATTTAATCTACTTGCAATCATCTCCGCGTCCTTCACCTTACACCCCTTACAATACTTGAAAACGCGACCATTATCAGAAAATAATACGTTAACAACCAATTTAGCCAAAAGAAAAAATTGAATTAACAAGAGATGCCAAGCTCTTGCTGATTTGGATATTTCTAACATGCAGTCAGTCTCCTGTACTTACAGAAACAACCAAACAAAGCACAGAAAAGATAAAAGTTGGTAGCAACACCACAATCCACAGCTGTGTATATTTATTTTGGAAGCTTTCCATTATATAATAACAAAACTGGCATTTATTCTGCTGCAACGCTCCGTATCCAAACCAATGGAAAATATCAACAAATAATGCTATATTTGGATTTTTTATTGGATTGATATAAATAATGTAATTTCACCAGGCAACATTTTCAGGTAGAGCCCAGGATGGCCGGCACTACCAACCAATCACCTGGAATAGATACTCGAATTCCTCATGTTTTGCTCTCTTCTTTGTTCAGGAAATGCCAATCGGACTTGAACTACATAATACGTACTAGTTTTCTCTGCTTCTCTTAACCTCCCAAATTACATACTAACGTAGATGGAAATCAAAGTCCTCGTCCTCTTGTAACGTTGCACGCACATACTCACACACATGCATATAGTTATATGCAATTTCAAGAGTCGGTTTGGGGTCATCCTCAAAAGTATTTTTATATTAAAATAATTTTAACCATTTTTCAGGAGAATCAGTTTCCGCTCGACAAAAGTTACGAAAACATTTTCCGATCAAAGAGCAAAATAGCGTGTATAAATAGCTCTCCCGTAAAAAGTCTAGCATTATATAGCTCTCACTACATATACCGTTTGTGAAACCAATTTGTTGTAGATAAAATCTGGGACGATCCTTGATTGATTCGTGAATAGACCTGCACTATACAAGTAACACCGGTGACTTGTCGGAAGTGTTTCCGGCGAAGAAACTCCGATACTAAAGTCAGAAAGTGTTTTAAAGAGAATCTGAAAGTGATTCTTAGATTGTCCAACTTACCTCTATTCACTCCTACACTTTCTTTATATAGTGCTCTCATTAATGAGTTAGTTACCTTCCCTTAGTGAGTGGGTTACTCATATGAGTGAGCGTAGTTATTAATACCATACCGGTATCGGCCGGTAATTACTGTTTTTGCCTTTTACTGGTACGGTATCTCTTAAATTTTGTACCGGTCAAAATACCGCTCTGTACCGGTTGTCGTTTTTGCCTTTTACTGATACGGTATCTCTTAAATTTTGTACCGGTCAAAATACCGCTCTGTACCCGTTGTACCGGCCGGTACAGGTGATACCGGCCGAAAAATGCGCACCGGTCGAGATATTGTGTTTTGTACCGGTTCCTTTAAAAAAATATAAAAGTAACAAATTTTATTTAAAATCCTGTAAATTGACCATTTAAAGACTAAATATAAAGACACTTTAAGTTCTATTATACTAATCGAAACCTCTGTAGCCTCCTGCTCATAAAATTCATTACAATTTACAAAATCGTTCCTGATAAGTTTTTAATATTCACTTATCTTTGATTACTTCATATCTGTAAACTTTGATCATATTCTTTCATCTATATGATGTACTACTTTACACACACCCGCTCGCGCACATACATGCAGACACACAAAAACAACTTATTCTTGAACCCAAAGATATTATTATTTAACAAACTAACTTATTTGAAAATTATGGTAAATCAAGCTCCATAAGATAAACAGTTTATTTTAGAAGAGCTGTAAGTATGTGTATATATATATATATGGACCGTGATCCATTGCTAGCGCTAGCAGCGCTAGCACCGTCCGCTATATAATGTAGCGGACGGCCAATTTTCGTCCGCTACATTATGTAGTGGACGGCCAAACAGCGCTAGCAACAGTGCTAGCGCTAGCAATGGATCACGATCCTATATATATATATATATATATATATATATATATATATATATATATATATATATATATATATATATATATATATATATATATATATATATATGGGTCGTGATCCATTGATAGCGCTAGCAACTTAACCCAAGTTGCTAGCGCGATCTGGCCGTCCACGAGCGAGAATAGACGGCCAGATCGCTCGCCACAACAATACTTTTTTTTTACCGTCCGCAACATAATGTAGCGGACGATAATTTACCGTCGGCTACATTATGTTGTGGACGGCAAAACAGCGCTAGCAACTTGCTAGCGCTATCAATGGATCACGACCCTATATATATATATATATATATATATATATATATATATATATATATATATATATATATATATATATATATGTGTGTGTGTGTGTGTGTGTGTGTGTGTGTATTGTTAGTTCGCCGGTGAATAAATAATACAAATAGATATTGTTGATGAAAATCTTGAGACGGTACCGGTACGTGCCGTTTCGTGGAGAAAACGGTACGCACTCCGGTACGGTATTCATAACTATGTGAGTGAGAAGTTACTATCATTTAGTGGGGAGGTTACTAGTCATAATGGAGAAGTGAGAATTTCATAATAAGGTGATAAGTTGAAGCGACAGCCTTCAAATTATTGAGACCTGTTCGTCCCAATATTCCATTGTATGTTGACTTAACTTTGACTATGAGAAAGTCAATGGTTTGAGTAGCTTGAAGGGGTACGATTCTGGCAATGACCGTAAGGGGGATGATACCTTTTATTGGTATAGATGCTCCGGCCATATAAGGGTGAGGAGATAGGTTTTATCCGGCCGGTCTCCCGAAATTCCCATCTGCCAGAATACCTCTTCAAAGATAATGTCGGCCGAGCTACCCGTGTCGACTAAGATACGTTTGACATAATACGCATCTATTTGCAGGGTGATGACAAGAGTGTCATCATGAGGCAAAATTATCCCTTGGCATGACCCTGAGTAAGGTTGACCTACCGAGCGTAGGCCTTGCGAGAAGAGTTGGATAATCCTCCCGCGCTCACTGGTGGGTCTTTTGGAGGCGACTCCTCCGGTCTTCTCTGATTTCCTATTCTTCCTCCTTGCTGCTAATTGCTCATTTTGATGAACTGCTTGAGATGTCATTTATCAATGAGATTCTCAATCTCACGTTGTAGGACCTTGCACTCTTCGGTAGTGTGACCATGATCTTCATGGAAGTGGCAATATAGTTGGGCATCCCTCTTCTTGGCTGGCATTCTCATAGGTTTGGGCCACTTGAGGATGTCCTGGCCCTTAAGCGCTTCGGCTCGTGGTCTGGGACTCGGTTATTTCTTTACTCTCTGACCTGTGTGTGTTTCTTCTTGGAGAAGCATGGAGTCTTCTTCTGCTCAAAGGTATTTCTTTACTCTATCTAATTAAGATCGGTCATGTTCTCTGGGGGGGGGGGCTTGTTCAATGAGAAACACAATGGTGTCCCTAGCCTTACACCTCTTGCCATGACTGCAAAAGTTACTCCTGGATCAAGATGATCAATGAGTAGATTCTTTGCATTGAAGCGCGCATAGTAGGACTTCAAGGGCTCCTTAAGTCCTTGTACTATGCAAAAAGGGCCGAGGAGTTCTTCCTTTTTACTCGGCTTGTCAAGAAATCGCGACGAAAGGACTTAGCTAGTTATGCCTAGCAGGAAATAGAACGAGGTGCAAGGTGTTGGAACCACACATGCGCTGCTCCTTTCAAGGTTACTGGAAATGCTCGGCACATAACCTGATTTGGGACAAGTTGTAGATTCATGCCCGAAGTGAAGCGGGCCAAATGTTCCATTAGATCTCCCGTGCAGTCATATGACTCGCATGGAGGTATCTTGAAGTTAGAAAGGGTAGGGAAGAGATCTATATCCTCGGTAAAAGGCTGCCCGATGATAACTGGTGCATTGGTATCGCTCGGATCGATGGTCCTTGGTGCGTAAAAGAGCCTCTTTCTTGGTAAAATGATCGAGCTTCATAATAGCTCTCTTCTGGTCTCATATGCCAGGGGTTGCGACGCTCGTCATCGGAGTGATCTGCTTGGTTGTCATGCTGATGATGCTCTTCTCGATTTGGTGCTGTAGAGCCTTTGTGTCTACAAGGAAGGTAAGACGCTAAAGAACCGATTGCCTCTATATATTGGTGATATGCTTTATTTTGGGAGGCCTTGGAGGTTCAGCTGGCGCAGATGGCTGCTCAGACTATTATTCGATGGTTGCCTGCAACCTTTTGATAGATTTTTGCGTTGTCTAAATAATGGCCAGCAGATCAGCCTCACCGTTATGGGGACTAGCATTGTAAAAGTGGAGGCAACAATAGTTATCCAGTAGTGGGAGGTTCGGATGTACTAGTGAGCTGGAGTGGAGTTAAAGAAACAAGATTCACGGGAGGCGAAGGTGGCGTTGTTGTGACTATTGGGGTGTCAGCAAATCTTTTGTCGTGACTAGGAGGTGGTTGGGAGCCGGCGCCCGCGACTAGGTTGCGGATTAACGTTAAGGTTGAGCTCGAGACAGTTGTGCCGTCTTGGTTTGCTAGATAGAGATTGAGATTCTCGACCATGGTCTATTCACGAGATCAATCCCACGGATGGTGCCAAAATGTTGTAGATGAAATGCGAGACATATTTTTAAAAAATTGCACAACATCACATAAACCTGTTTTAAACTATTCGTTAATAATTTAAAAAATGGCTTCATTGTCATCTTGAAAAAAATTGCAATTTTGTTGTTCAAATCTGTTCCTTCAAAAGTGTTTAAACTATTGAACATATTTTGAATATTTTGCCAAACATCACATAAACCTGATTTGAAGTTTGAATTCCATAAAATCTATCCTAAACACAATATCTCCTACTAACAATAAAAAAAAATGAGTTCCGAGAAAGCAATGCAAAAGTATCCTACTTGAAGTCTAGAAGATGATAAATATATATTTATTTATCCAACGTTATACGGAAAGAATGGACCAAAAAAAGAAGAGAAAAAAGTAAGACTTAAGCATGATACTCATTTGTCGGTGTCTGAAACCCCAAAGGGGGAGTTAGTGCTACATAGATAATGCAGAGAATAAAAACAAAAGGTATACTCGAGGTCTCCATATTCACGCTTCTTCGATAGCTAAAGATAATCATGTTCAACCATGTAAATGTAAATGCTACAAAGTTGCGTTGAGAGTATCATTAGTGAACGTTCCTTTCAAAAATAAAGTCACGAGTTTATCGGTGGATTAATTTAACGCTACATCTCATACTTAGGGGTCTTGCACCAGCACCTCATGGTTCTAAAATTGGCACCCAACACCAAAAATTCAAAAATCTTGGTATCAAGCACCAATTGACGGTCTGTTACTTTTTAAGGGGCAAAATCGTCTTTTTACTGTTATATCCACCTTTCGTCCACGTCAGCTCCAAATGGCACCAATAATTAACATCATGCTCTCCACATCATTTCCTCACCCATTTTTCTCTCCCTGACTATCATCTTCCCAACCCCACCACCGCTGACAACCCATGACCGCCCCACAACCTCCACTCTCGAAAGCCACGGTAACCCCTCTAATTGAATCGCAACCACCAACGCTGACCGTTGGATGATCGCCTCCTCTGTTAAAAATCCCTCACCCACGACCACCCACAACCACCAATCCCTAATCCACGGCACATCCTCCAATATAATCGCGGCCATTAACGCTGACCTTGGATGACTGCTACCTCTGCCACAAATTCTCACCCACAACCACCAATCCCTAACCCATGGCCATCGCCTCAAATCGAATGACGACCACAAACGACCACCACCTCAAATCGAATGATGACCACTAACCCTGGCCATTCGACCAATAGCAACTGTTAGATAAGCCATTATTGCTTCCAACCGAACGACCATCAGACACACCCCCTGCCTATCGCCCAATCACCCCCTGCCCATCCCCCAACCAGTCACCATCGAACCCAATTAGCCACCGCTCAACATCATCACGACATAATCAGAGGTCCAAATCGAGGGTGAGAATGGCAGGAGACATGTTACGTTAGGTGACGAGGTGCACCCCGGACGCCAGAGACGGCGGCGCGCACTAGAGATGAGTTCTTGGTGCTAATAGTAGTGCGCTGTGGTTGGGGGCACACACACACACACACACACACACACAGATGACCTACAGGGTTTAGGGTTGTAGCTGACTAGGATATCACCAGCGGAAAGACAAATTTTCCCTTAAAAAATTAACATACATTTGGTCAAAGGCCATTTTAACCGTCAATTAGTGCTTAATACCAAGATTTTTAAATTTTTGTTGCTCGGTGTCAATTTTAGAACCACGGGGTGCTAGATGCAACGAGCCCTAAGTACGGAATGTAGCGTAAAATTAATCCATTATCGATTTAGTGGAAATGAGAGCGAGATAAAAAACCGGGGCGGTAAAGCAAAGAAAGTCGAATCCTATTTGCAGTATGAGCACGAAAGCATCAAATGAAAGTGCGAGTGGGAGAAAGGAGAAAGACAGGATGTCTTGCCCTAGCGTGTCATGGTGTTTACCAAAGAGTAGTGTGTTTGTGCCTCCTGCATGCATGTTCCTTCACAACTGGTCAAGCTTACTGCTTCCTCTTTATAGCTTGGGAACTTTAATTCAAAGAAATATTGCACCATCCCAAAACAAAAAAAATGCCGTTCTTACCTTTTGTACTATCAGTCTATGGTCGTCTCTTTTTGACCAAGTGTTAAAAGAGAAAACTAGAAGAAGGGTTTCTACCTTAGGTTTGGTTTGAGTAGGCTGGTACAAGTGAGTGAAACTGTAGCATCTCTCTGCTAAACCACCCATCTCTTCATCTTTTTCGCTACGTGGCTCAGAACCACCATTGTCGCCGCCAAGGCTCGTATTTTCAAGGTCTTCTTCCATCACCCTGGAGTTGATATGTGCAAGGCTTCTTGCGCTTCTTTAAATGCTACAAGCAAGGATATCTTGACTACTTTAAATTAAATGCCAAAATGTAAGTTGCCTGTTGCTTCTTTTTATAATGGAATGTTATGGCATGCTGAGCAACTCTAGCCACCAAAATATGATAAGAAAAGTAGGTGACTGATTATTCAAGCACACGAAATAAAGTTGTCTGTCACGGCAAAGTTGTTTATAGGGTATTTTTTGTATGCCGCTTAGGCTAATGTTAGAAACTTAGAGTTTCATGGTAAAAAAGTAACTTACACCAACTTCCTTACAAAGAATTGGTCTGTTCGGAAAAAAGAGTCATTTTTCAAAGGATGGAAGAACATTTAACAAATTTTGTCAAATACTAAAGTAGCCTTTGACAGAGTTTTTACTTCCAATTTTTTGTTTTGCTTTAAAATTTAGGAAAAAAAAGATTAATGTTTGGTAGGCAATTTAAGTCTTATCTTTTACTCTTCTTTTAGCTTTTTCAAGTGGTTGTCAATTTAGGCATACTTTGAAAACTTTTGTTAGAAGTTTCGAGTTTTCGGCTTTGATTTTTGTTCGGAGGTACAACCTTCGAAACACCCCCCTGACCCCACAACGCACGACTGTCACCACTCGCCACCATCAGATAATCCACGATCACCACCAATTCCTCCATCGCCACCACCACCAATGACCCACTGCCACTACAATGTAGACAGCCAATCTAATCTAATCTAAACCCGTCGTCGTTGCCATCCATAGATCTGCGGCAAACACCATTAATATTCCTGCCCTCTGTTGCAGCCGCCACCACCATCAGATTTGTGATGATTGATAGCGGGCCATATATGTCGTCGTTAGTGGTTGCTGAAGACCCAACAGTGAATCGAAATCCGACCCATGGCCATCAAGTTCCCTCGCTGCAGTAACCACCATCAGATTTGTGTGAATTGATGGCAGGGGCCCATGTCGCCGTCGTGGAATGTCGATCACAATTTGGCGATGTATCTTCTCACGGTGGTGGTAGGGGGAAAGGGAATTGATTGTGGTGGTGAAGAGGTCTACTGTTGGAGAAAGAAGAAATACGGAATGATTGAAGGCAGGGGCGGAACACTCTCGTGACCGAGGGGCGGGGCACAGCAACCCCCCGCCCCCAACTTTTGAGAAAAAAATTTTCTGCTGAATTTTGAATAATAAATACTCATATTTAACATATTCACAAAACTGCCATTATGTCGAAACATTAATTACTTAGGGTTTCGTTTTGTTGTGTTTTTTTACTCTTTATGTCATTGGCCGTTATAATTTTTTCATTTCTCATTCTTGTGCTTCATCTTCATTCTTCTAAATTTTAAATTCTAAACCTCCAGATTATGAAAAAACATAAATTGATCAAGTTAGTTATTTTTTATTCATTTTAATTCTTACAGTATATTAAGTATAGACTCGATCATTGATGACTTTTATGATTGTAAAGAACACCGAGTTCTACTTTTACTATCGATGTATCTACTTTTCTTATGTTCTCTTGTTTTGTAAAACCTTGATATATATATATATATATATATATATATATATATATATATATATATATATATATATATATATGTTTTATTTGAACTTGAACTTTCTTAATTTTTTTTATGTTAGTCATTAATTTTTTATGCCTTTTTGATCTTCTCCGATTATACTTACCAAATCCACCCCTGATTAGAGGAAAAAAATAATAACAAAAAGAAAAACTTCAAAAACAAAACTCATAACCAAAAATTTTTTTTTCTAAAAAATGAAAACCAAAGGAGCGTTCAAATTTATTTTTTTTAAAACCGAAAACTAAAAACCCACCGGGGCGTCAAACAGACCTAAAATTCAAAACAGGACGACCACATTTAGGCAAAAACTTGTCGCCCCTTTTATGACGCACCACAAACAACTTGCTTGATTTTAATTATGCATGCTAAACTCCCCTGCTATTATGACTGTACGTGTACAGTCACGTGACGTGCAAAATATACCAAGAAAGAGCAGGTAAAACTTGTCAATGCAACTAAGTAAATAAAGCAAACACAACCCTCCAAATAATGTCACAATTCCAACACACTAACATACAAACTCCTTTGATCAGCTCTTTCAACTATCTATCTGCTCTTACGTATAAGATATAAATATGTCCACCAAGATATTGTTGCTACATGGTTTAATTTTCCTTGAACGTACATGTACAGGGAGCCACGAGTATCTAGTGCTGACCTTTTCGGAGAAAATAACTATTTTTTCCAAAATGACAAATTGAAAAAGGGTGCCCTTTTGGATAAAAGTATTTTTGAACTGGCAACGTTGGATGCTAGGATAGCTATGTGTTAGCCTCATTGTTTAATTATAACTTTCTAGCATATGCAAGTAACCTAATTTTTTTTTGGGGTGCTTTATGTAACCTAATTTCTAATATAGAAAGAGGTCATTCCTGATTTTACCCTAGTCTTTTGAAGAGTGTTCAACTTTGGAGAGATGGCGAGGTGATTGTTTGGACGTCTCAATGGTAACAATTGTGTGAAATATTTTGACGTAAAGTATTTATAATTGCAAATTTGAAGATACGTCGCGTTCTTTTATTGGTCACGATTGTTGTGATGGGTGTCTAAGAAGAAGGAAAAAGCACTCATCTCCCAAAGTAGTTACCGCTAAGTGTGTTGTATGATAGCGAGCACATCAATCAGGACTATATCCGCTATTTTGATTAAGAACATTATCTCACTTAAGGGTACACTCTCACTGCATGATAAACTACCATAAAAACTACTCCTAATTCAAACCTAACGAATGGTGACATGTTGTACAATGGCTTGATTCCCACTGTACGTTTCCCCTTTTCATTGGCCATCATGAGAAGTGAGTCACAATTTGCTACGAGATAGGATTATTATTCCTCCAAAACGTCATCAGCCAAGTATTTTATGTTCCTGACGTCGGACATCGCCGAAAGTTGCTCATGGCGGAGGCATTGTTCACGATTTTTTGTGGCTTCTCATTCTCTGCACACCAACAAAAACAATAAGGTGGTGACATTCCTATGCTAAAAATGGAGTAGTTGGTTCACTCACGTTCCACCAACTGGGTTTTAGGCTATTCTATAAGTTTTTGTTGAGAAAGTAGGCGAAACTTTATTTAACTCACAAGAGTTTGATCCACACATCGTGGGGTGGTTCTCCTAAGAGCATTTCGTAGAAGGTATAACAAAAAGATCGGGTCATGCTACCATAGCTAGCAAGCACACTGTTGATCTCCTGCTTTCATTGCGAATTGATCCGCACAAAAGTTTGCTTCCTTGTAGATATGGAGAACATGTACTACCAGGAACACTTAAACAGTGTCCTGCAATCAGTAATGAGAGTTTCAAGTAAAGGGGCTAGGAGAATATCATTTAATAAGAAGTAAATTACACTTACGTCATCCTTTTGAAGTAAAATTTTCCTGTGGTTTAAATTCCAAGCTAGCAGCAGCCCATCTTAAATAGCCCACCACTCCGCTGTGCGGCTATGCGGGGAATGGAGTTTTTTGGAGCATCGTGCGAGCCACCTACTATTTGCGTCACTAAGTATAGCAGCCCGCCTGCTTTGTCGATGCGTTTGTTGACTCTGCCGTCTGTGTTAATAGGTGATCCATCCATTCGGAGGGGGAGCCATTTTATGTATCGTAGGGTGGCACGGGGAGTAGTGGTGCTCGGTCAGGTTATGAAAAATAGGTATTCTCTTACTGTAGAGCTAGCCTCCTTGATGATTTCCGTGTGAGAAGGAAAAGGTGTGTGGGGAGGATAGCAAGCTTGTTGAAATAGTGCCAGATCATGGAAAGAAGGAAGCCGAATAGAGCCCAGGAAGTGAGATGGGGTTCGAATGTGGTCGTAAGAGTTAAAAGTGAGCGCCACTAGCGGCGGAGAGTAAAGTTTCGACAACGGTTGTAGGCTCGAGTGGGCGTTATTTCCTTCTAGATCTGTTAAAAATGAGGGCAACTTCGCAGGGCGTGGTTTATGGCCTCGATGTTTCCGCAATTATGGGGACAAAGATTATTTGAGAGCCACAAATCTTCGATTTGACAAAAAGGGCAGATTGGGCACACTTCCAAATTAAAGTTTGAATTGGGGCTGGAGGGGGGGTGTTGAAGGTGCCAGATCCAGGTCCAATAAGTGGAAGTGGAGTTGTCCGTCATAGACATAGAGGTGTACGTAGAAGTGACCATGTGTAATATTCCACATCAGTTGTGGGAGAGTTTGTGATTGGCCTTATAAGACCCTGCATATGAACTCATAAGTACTTACTTAGCTAGCCCTTTTAAGGGAGGCAATGCTCTATGGTGGGGCTGTAGAACGGGTCGTTATAGATGATATTAAAGCTGACTCTCGAAAGCTTGGGCTGAGCTGTCTAGTCGGGTTGCCGATGGTTGGAAAAAACGAAGACAAGTCTGGTATATCCCACATCAAGAGGATGGTTGGGGCAACGAAGGGTGAGCTGGGTATATCTCACATTGGCTAGGGAGGAAGATTCTGGACTATATATGATTGAGCCTTAGCGAGGACGCTAAGGAATAAGGTAAGGAGATGTAATATCCCACATCGGTTGTGGAAGAGTTTGTGATTAACCTTATAAGACTCTATATATAAACTCATAATTACCTACTTGGCTAGCCCTTTTGATGGAGACAATGCCTTGTGGTGGGGCCATGGACCGGGTCATTACACCACGCACTCTCCTCTATCTAGTGGCCAAATCAGAGTGTCGATCGCTTCATGATGACTAAGGAGAGCAATGTCGAGGATCTGGCTAAGGAGGTGCATGGTGACGAGGAGGTGAAGGCGTTGGTGATCCCAAAAGTTATCTTTGATGACATCAGGAACTTTAAAAGAGTGAGCATCGTGCGTGAGGGGTCTGATAAATTGATTCCTAATGGTACCAGTGGGTAACCATCTATCACGTCAGAAGGAGGTGTGGGCCCATTTCCCACCTCCAACCAAGAGTGTCTGCCAGGCCATTCTAGCAAAGATGATTTGGTTCCAAAGTTTAGGTCCTGTTGTTTTTTTTTTTTGCAATCCATATGGAGTCATGAGGGAAATATTTGTCTTTATTCATGAACAAAGCGAGATCTATATTGTTTGTTTGCCTAATTTCTAGCCCCCCCCCCCCCATAAGTGCCAGACCGAATTTATACAGTACCATTTGTGATCAGTTTCAAAGTGGCCCCAAAGAAAGTTTCTATTCAATTGGTCGATTTGGTTGGTAATATTCTGAGGGAGCATGTATACTCTCATGGTGTAGATCGGGATGGAATTCAGGACAGTCTTGACAAAGGTAGTCCTTTTGGCGAAGAATAGGAAATTTGTCTTCCAGGCAGCGAGTTTATGTCTAATTCTGTTAAGAATGAGAGAGAATTGTTCCCGTAAGACACAATTGTGAGTAAGGGGGACGCCTAAATAAAAGTCAAATTTGTCAGTAACCGAGATAGTGATCAAGGTTTTGAGAAAAAAAGTTGGATATCAGAAGTCATGTTCAAAGAAAAAAGGATTTTTGACTTAGTAACGTTGATGTGAAGATCTGCCTCAGCACTGAAGGAATCTAAAATGTGCGTAAACTGACGACAATCGTTCTACCAAACAACTGAATGTCATCGGCATATAGGAGATGTGAAATGCCAATTCCTGAGCGGGCCACTTTGATTGGCCTGATTCGCTTGTTTCCTCAACATGAATCGAGGCACACAATAGTTTGTTTAAGCATACGATAAAAAGGTAAGGAGATAAGGGGTCCTTTTGTAGAATACCACATGACGATCTAAAAAATGAAGATTGTTTATCGTGCAAGAGAATAATGTTTTGGAGGTTCGATAGCCAGTTCATGATTAATTTGATGGTCTCCCACAGAATGCCATGTTTTTTAAGGATATTGAAGATGGACTGCTAGGAGAGGTGGTCGTAAGATTTTTCCAGATCAAGCATGGCCATAAAAAGCCTCTCATTTCCCTCTTTCTTTCCGTATACAATGAAGAATTTCATTCGTGATGGTGATATTATCCACGACTCACCGACCTTTAAGGAAACTTGCTTAATAAGGGTGGATTATGAAATTGATGATAACTTGAAGCCTGTTGACTAGGATTATGGAGATGATTTTATAACTAATGTTGCAGAGGCTTATGAGTCAGAAGTGAGCAACGACTTCACGATACTAAATTTTGGGGATCAGGGATATACGAGTTTCGTTTATGTCCTTCAAAATGGTGTGAGATTGGAAGCAATTCCGGACAAACACAGAGGTGTCGAGTATAGAAATGTCCCAGTATTTTTGAAAAATTCCTGGATGATAACCATCAGGACGGGGTGCTTTGGAAGGTCCCATATCAAATAGATCAGTTTGAATTTCACTATCCTAGGGAATGTCACCGAGGTGTGTGAAAAGCAAGAGTTTTCGTGTAATTTGCTGGATAGTTCTAATCATAAGGAGTCTCACGGGGAGGTTGGACATTAAAGATGTTTCTGAGGTGCTTTTTAAACATGCATGTCCTTGATATCGGTTTCTTCGGAAGTCCAATTTTCATTATTTTTTTTTAAAACGATAGACGTTGTTTCAACGATGACGGTTTAGAGTAGACATTTGAAAAAGTGAGTATTGCAATCACCCTTGTATGACCAGAAAAGTTTAGCTCGAGCCTTCCAGTAGTTGTGTTCTTGGACTAACAAGGTGTGACACCTCTCCTGGAGATAGTCCTCAAGTTTAATCAGGAACGAGGACGTGTTTAGGGTGAGACTCTTCTAGATGCAAGCCAAACATGCCAAAATTTATTTATTTATTGTCTAACAATGTCCTTAAGGGTGTAGTTTTTTCGGTCCACTAGACGTTCCATAAGAATCTCTAGTTTGGTCGGGAGATTGGTAGTAGTGGCAACTGTTGATTTCCAGGTTCTGGCGATAGTCGGCTTAAGGGAAGGGTGCAAGAACCAAGCAGTTTCACAATGGAAAATGGAAAGTGTGCTTCGTCTGCTAGGCATGTTGTTCGTACGAAGTAAAATGGGGGTGGTGGTCTGAATGAGTACGTTGAACGTGGATTACCTACGCATTTGGGAAACAGTGGAGCCAAGCCTCCGTGGCCACGGCCCAGTCAAACATTTCTAAGATATGATCTAGTCTAATTATGCGGCGGTTTGATCAGGTGTAAGTCTGGCCTTGGAAACCTAGGTCAATAATTTTAGTCTTTTCAAGGAAGAGCGGGGAAGCCCT
This sequence comes from Escallonia herrerae, assembly GCA_033070095.1. Taxonomy (NCBI): domain Eukaryota; kingdom Viridiplantae; phylum Streptophyta; class Magnoliopsida; order Escalloniales; family Escalloniaceae; genus Escallonia; species Escallonia herrerae. The sequence goes on along the minus strand of JAVXUP010000249.1, from coordinate 538,370 downwards.
AGAGAGTTTTTGAAAAAAGGTCTACCCCCGCATTTCTCCGACCAGCTTAAGATTTTATTAAAATCAGCCATAAGAAGCCAAGGGAATTTATAGAGCATTGAATCCTAAGCATTTCATTCCAAAGATGTTTACGACTATGATTTATAGGTGAAGCACAAATAGCCAACAAAAACCAGAGAAGAGAAGGACTAACATGTACCACAACATGTAGTACTTGTGGAGATTCGTGAACAACATCGATCTGTACCTTGTGTGGGTGCCACAGTAGCTATCTGGTTTTCGGCTATTCTATAAGGTACATATATGACTAAAGAGATCACCTATAGTACTATATATGGTACTCCCTCCGTCCCACATAATTTGATCAACTTTTATTTGTACGCAATTTAAGGATTTAAGTAATATATTATTTGTTTCTCAGTCTACACTTTAGAGAGAGGAGGAAAATAAAGTGGGACAGGAGAGAGCAAAAGGGTTAGTGGAGTGTTAAATATGAAAAGGGAAGTGAATAAGAAAGTGTAAGAAAGTGGGGTACGACTTATGAGAGAGAAAATGAGTTGGAGGTGAGTTAAATGTGGAGAGAGAAATAGAAAAAAAAGTGTAAAAAAGATAAATATGTAAAAGTACCTACAAATTTTTTCTTAATTTGAAAATAAGTAATTTTTGTGGAACGACTAAAAAGAAAAATCAAATTATGTGGGGTGGAAATTTACGTTATGTATAGTATGGTCCAGTTTTATGGAAAACAATAGGGTCAAAATGTTGTGCTACCAACTATTGTCAAATTCAAGGGGTTAAAGTTCCTTTGTTTTTACGGCTTTACTTAAAAATGGCCAATTTCAAACTAGTAATATCCTTTTTCTCCCCAAATTATGGGGGGTTAATTGCCCCCATAACAATTGATTAGAGCTGCAACTTAGACGGGTTAGACGACCTAAAGGGCCAGACCATGTTATGCCCACCATAAAAACCTCGTGCCTATGCCCAACCCAACCCATTTATGAGCCGAATAATATCTTCCATGCCCAGCTCATGAAAATTGTGGTGGGCATGGGCTGGATATGGATTGTCCACATGTTGTTCATGGTTACATATTAGTTTAATTTTTAAGCATATCTATAACCATAATGAAGAAAAGTCGATTGAGAATCTTAATATAGATTTAAATATAAGCATGAAAACAACTTTTTAGAACGAAATGGAAAGAAAAAAAGACAAGAGTTTCAAACAATTTAAAGAAGTCAAATCCTATACTAAGAGGTAAAACAAGAAAGAAAAGTCTTCAAAGGCTCCAAACATATATGAAAAGTGGGAATTGTCCCCCTCAACTTACTTAGTATAGATAAGAGAGGTTATCAAAGGTCTCTAAAAGAAGAAAAAACTCATACATTTTAAACTCATAAAATCTAAGTATGCAAATTATAGAAATATTATTTAACAGTTGGATGGGCTGGGTTTTTCAAGGGCTGGACGGGTCTTTGAAAACCTTTACCCATGCTCAGCTCAAGGACTTAAAATTTTGACCCTTCTTCTGCTACTATCTCTGTAAAATCTAGCCCACGTCCATTTTACGGGCCGACACGGGTTATTTAAGGATTGTCCAACTCATGTTGCATCCTTATAATAGACAAGCTCCATCGTGATCAAACCAACGCTTTGGGAGATGAAAATGAATGATTACCCCAAAAACAGCCCACATACCCCACAAAAGTAGATCTCGGGTGTTTTTACTTGATTTTGGCACTTTTTCAATGTGTAACTAAGACTTCACACGTGCGCCCTTGACAAACCTTACTTGAGATCAATCTCTTTGAGCGTATTCCAAATAATGGAAGGCTTGTACCTCCGAGCATGGTTCTACCAAAAACCAAGCCATTCGCTGCCCTCCGTGAGTCACACTGCGGTCATTCCTCAACCTAATCAAGTTGCTCTACGTTATCATATGATCTTTGCAAGGAGCCAACATGTTGGTAGAAGTCTTTTAAGTGCACCACTGCAAAGAAAGCTATGCTTATGGGGTTAGCAGTAAGCCCTAGTGCCACTGATACAGTGATGAAAGGAGTCACATTGTCCTAAGAAAGTCCGATGAAACAAAATTTGACCCAGAAGTCCAAGCCAATGCAGGTATTTGGGTTTGTTAGTTCATTTCTACATGCTTTGAGTTATTTTTTCACACTCTCCCACAGTGAGACTAATATCTATATTTGTTCACATTTTCACAGAGTGGGACTAATATCTCACATGTGCCCACTAAGTTGTACTCCTCTAGTCCACTTGTTCATTGCAACAGAGATGCCTTTTAACTCTTTCGATGTAAGTAGTCTTTGAAACCGTATGAGATGATTTTCCTCCAATGATGGCTTGAAGTTAACAACGGATTACTAAATAGCAAGTAATAACAATTGTTTTGCTAACACCAGGGTTTTTAGTTTTGTGCTCTAACATATTTTTTTTCGTAGCCCGTGATGTGCAATATGCAATTCCTAAATTTGATGAGACAAGAAAACTCACGTGCTAAAATAAATAAGGTGCAGAGTTGAATCCAATAGGTATAATAAATCGAATGAAATACAAGTCTTTTGACGGAGGCATTGCCTTGTACTGTGGTTGTGGAGCCGTTATAGACGGTTTTAAACTTATTCTCAAAAGTTCAGGCTGGATTAATCAGTCTGGTTGCTAATGATTGGAGAACTGAATACAACCCTGGGTATATCACACATCAAAACGATACTTGGGACAAACGAAAAGTGAGATGGGTATATCCCAAATTGGCCAGGGAGAAAGACCGGGGGCTATGTGTGACAAGGTTAAATTTGAATTAACCGTAACGCTAAGGCATAAGGAGAAAAAGTTACGATATCTTACATCAAATGTGAAATAATATGCGATGACCTCACAATATCCTAAATGCAAGAGTATCAAAGTTAAGTAATGATTTTTAGAAAGATTTGTTTTGTTGTGGGGCTGAACTCAAGTCCTAACACAAACCTTAGGGAAAAAAAAGGAATAAATGCCCATATATAACTACTAGAGAGAAGAAGAAATGTGAGAGGGATGGAAGACTCTTTTGCTAGTGAAAGAAATCACTCGTCTATAGGCAACGACTTATGATTATGGGAGTTATTGGGAAGGAGGGAGCATAAGAGTGACTAACTTCGATCGTATAGTAGATGGATCAACAATTGACCACCCATCTCAGTCCAAAACCAATGTGTTAAATAAAATTATTGCGCTACCACGTAACACGTAGTGGGTTTGAAAAACATACCGTATAAAGTCTCCGAATATTCTGACGATGGATCTTTGTTGTTACGAGCCTCCAACACACTTGATCTTTTTTGTAGGTACAAAAACGGCTACTAGAGTCCAGTTCTTCGTTCACGAACCAAATCCTAGAGCTTGGTGATTGCTCTAGAGAGAGAGATTGTCTTGTGACTTATTATCTGTCACCCATGTTTTATTGGGATATCTCTAGTCTTTATATAGAGATAGTATTTAGAGACAGACTTTACCTCAAACACTTAGGAGGTAAATATGTATTTATCTCAAACACCTATGAGATAAATATTGTATTTATCTCAAACACCTATGAGATAAATATTGTATTTATCTCAAACACTTAGGAGATAAATATCCTCTAAATAACTGTAATTATCCAGACTAACAAATACACATTATCTGTTAGTGGGCGGATAATGGGTCCACTGACCCAATTTATTAACAGCTCCCACTCGCCCACACACAGGGCAAATAAATCGTGTAGTCCCCCTTATCTCTTGTCCACTCATCTCCTCATACAGGAAATGGAACGTGCGACCTACGAGAAAGGATGTCCAGTTGAGGAGTATTGTATTAAGTTATCACCAAACTAACACAATACATCACTCCAAAAAATCTCGTATGTACCCCAGATAGTTCAACTACACCAGATTAAACACTCTCAAATCCCTCATAGTGAGCAGTGTTAAACCTCTCATATGTTATGTATTCATGACTCATATCGAAACAAAAATCGACAAAGTCGCCCGGGCTATGAATCACACAACATGGTGTAATATTGAACTTTCTTCCCAAAGCCCTCATGTCATTCCAATTAGACCCAACCGCTTTCCTAGACATGCCCCGCGAGACCGCATCATCCATGATCCAAGGGTACATGCTAAAGTAGCGACATTGAGTATCCTCTTCATGACATAGTCTAAGGTGAAAAGGGTACCATATAGGATCAAAAATATTTCGATCCAAGTGGCTCACACAGTGACGAAGTAGGGATTCATTCATCACTCCCACTGTCGGTCTGCATTTAGCACATGCAGTATGATTTGCATGCTATGGCGTAACCCGTAAGGGCGTGTCACATAAATGTATAATAAAATACGCCATACGAATCTAAGTCTAGTCGCTGTACAAGCGCCTAACCTGAGTTTTTCAGCCCAGTCACTCTCATAGTGCCTGCCTGAAATCTCACATTCGGCTGTAAAAGGCTACATAGAGTTGTGGAGATACTCTATGATCGACCTAACTTTATAGGTCTCATCTTAGCTCCAACTAAGGCGACATGTTTGCTTTATAAGCTGTATCATCTTATTCGCCCACTTGGCGCCTAAGACAATTATGTCTCATCTTGCTCGCTATCTTAGCGCCAAGGTGAATTACCCGTGTGAGTGGGTCAATTCAAGCCTGGTGACACTCTCAACAAGGATGTATATGTAATCACAAAGATTATCCATTCATTCCAAAATAAACTCAAATCAAGGAATGAAAATTTAATATAATAAATAATGTCAAGTACATAAGATGCCATAAACATATCAAACCCTACGTAGTCCCATACTCCTAATGTGAGAAAGGAAAACATCTCTAGCAATAGGCTTGGTCAAAGGATCAGCCACCATTCTGCCAGTAGGTATATGCTTTATGGTCACCTCTCCTTGCGCAACTAAAGTTCTAATGAAGTGATAACGAAGGCCTATGTGTTTGGCCTTCCCATGATATTTGGGGTCCTTTACAAAATCTAGGGCAGCTGTATTGTCACAGTGAACAGTGACAGACTCATCTGCATGAGCTGTAACCCCTAGAGCCTGTAAGAATGACCTCAACCAAACAGTTTCCTGGACTGCTGCTGAACAAGCAACATACTCCGACTCCATCGTGGATAGGGCGATGCAAGACTTTTTCTTGCTGTACCAAGAGATAGCTCCACCTGAAGTGGATCTGCGCTCATCTCTATCACTGCCCCAATCAGCATCGTTGTATCCTCTCAATCTCAAGTCTCCACCATGATAACACAGGACGAGATCAGCGGTTCCACGTAAGTATCGAAGAATCCTCTTCACCGCATTCCAATGAGCGGGTCCAGGATTACTCTGATAAAGACTCACCATTCCAACGGCAAAGCAGATGTCTGGACGCGTACACAACATAGCGTACATCAGACTCCCAACTGCAGCCGCGTAAGGCACTTTGGACATCCGATTCTTTTCCTCATCATTCTTTGGGCATTGGTCTGTGCTTAAAGTACACGCCTTGTCCATTGGAGTGTCTATGGGTTTTGAGTTATGCATACGAAATCGTTCAATGACCTTCTTGATATATGTCTCTTGAGACAAACCGAGAAGTCTCTTTGGACGATCACGTATGATTTTAACCCCGAGCACATAATTAGCTTCTCCCATGTCCTTTATCTCAAAAGTTGAGGACAGCCACTGCTTAGTGGCGACAATGAAACTCATGTCATTCTCAGCTAAAAGAATGTCATCCACATACAAAGAAAGGATATTTTTCTTGGATTGTTTTACGTAAACGCAATGGTCTTGTTCAATCATTTCAAAACCTATAGAGGTAATGGCATGATGAAACATAAAGTACCACTGCCTAGACGATTGTTTGAGACCATATATAGAACGTTTGAGCCGGCAAACTTTGCGCTCATGTCCCTTGACTTCAAAACCCTCAAGTTGAGCCATATAAATCTCTTCGTCTAGTTCTCCATTGAGAAACGCAGTCTTAACATCCATATGAAAAAGTTCTAAATCCTGCTGGGCGACAATAGCTAGGATCAGGCGAATTAAAGCAAATCTCACCACTGGGGAGAATGTGTCTTCATAGTCCACACCCCGCTGTTGGGTATAGCCTTTGGCCACAAGACGTGCCTTATACTTGTCAATTGACCCATCTGCCTTGCGCTTGACTTTTAAAACTCACTTGTTTCCAACAGTCTTGCGCCCTGGCAAAAGGTCAACCAACTCCCAGACCTGATTCTTCTCCATTGAGCTCAACTCATCTTTCATTGCAGTCATCCATTCATTACTAGCAGGTGAAGATAAGGCTTCTTGCATAGAAGTGGGCTCATCTTCATTAGTTGGAGTACACATAAGAATTTCACCGTTAATCTCAAAACGACGTGGAACTCTTCCTCATGCACCTCTACGCAGTTGAGAATCTTGTTGACCTGATGGTGTGCTCCCACTGTCTAGGATGCTCCCACTAGGTTGAAGGTCACTTATACTATCTTCAGCGACAATCAGGATAAGGAACTAATTCCCCACCTTCGCTTGGAGATGGTAAAATGGCTTCAACTTCCTCTAACTCATAGAGGTCAAGATTCTTACTTGCGTCTTCAATGTTAGGAAAATCATTCTCTATGAAATCAACATCATGAGACTCTATTTCAGTCTTTTCTCCATTTGGATGTTCACCATACATCACATAGCCTTTAGAGTTTTCAGAATACCTCAAGAAGATACTATTTTTAGCTCTAGGCCTTAGTTTTCCATACTTATGAGAAGTACTGTGAACATAACCTGCTGAGCCCCATGGGCCAAGTTATCCAAATTTGGCTTTTGGCCATTCCAAAGCTCATATGGGGTGGATTTGACTGATTGTGAAGGCAATCGATTAAGTATATAGGCTGCAGTCAAAAGAACATCCCCCCAGAAAGATATTGGGAGGTTTGCTTGCGCCATCATAAACCTAACTATGTCTAACAATGTTCTATTCCTTCTTTCCGCAACACTATTTTGTTGTGGAGTATTAGGAATAGTAAGTTGCCTGCGTATCCCTTTTTCCTCACAAAACTTATTGAAGTGATCGGACAAATATTCGCGTCCCCGGTTAGTGCGAAGAGTTTTTAAACTCTTCTCTTTCTGATTCTCAACCTTTGCTACAAAGCGTTGGAAACAATTCAAAGCTTTATAGCGGTGAGATATCAAATACACGTAACCATATCGCGTATAATCATCTATCAGTGTAAGGAAATAAGAGGCGCCATGGCGTGCCTTTACACTCATAGGTCCATATATGTCAGAGTGAACTAGCTTAAGTGGTTGAGTTGCTCTCACAGCCTTTCCAAAAGGCTTCTTGCATGCTTTACCGGCCAAACAAGCCTCACATGTTTGTAGATTGACTCTTGCGAGTGGGCCCAAAAGGCCTTATCTAGCCAAACGAGTCATTCTATCTCGGCCTATGTGGCCCAGTCTTGCATGCCAGGTGGTAGAATCATTCATAATATTATCATTCACAAACTAAGAATAAGAGTACTGAGAATTGATTAAATCCAATTGAAAAAGACTATTCATGCAAAAACCATGTCCGAACAAAACATCATCCAAAAAGATCTCCAACTTATTACCCTTAAAAATAAAGGAAAAACTAATGTCTAATAAAGCAGTAACTAAAAGTAGATTAAGGCGAATAGTGGGTATATATCGCACATCTTCAAGAATCAATGTGCGCTCAGTGCGCAACTTGAGCTGGTAAGAACCAACCCCTAGCACCTCTTCGGAGCTATTGTTTCCCATGAAGATATGTTTGCTTCCCGCTGGAATCCGGTGATAATCTATGAACCCCTCTCGATCACGTGCTACATGTTTTGTTACAACTGTATCCACAAACCACACAGGTTGGGAATGAGTAACCATCACATGTGAGGAAACATATAACTGAGAGAGAGATTCTGAAAGTACCTTCTTCGGCTCAGTGCAATCACGAGCGAAGTGTCCTTTCTGTTGACAGTTGAAGCATTTGACTTTAGACAAATCCTTTTTCCCACCACTTTTCCTCTCTTGCGTTTCTTCATTTTTCCTTCCTTTGGCGCAGAAGTGCTAGCCTCGCCTTTCTTACCTTTCTTACTTTGTCTTCCGCGCTTGCCATTTGCATTGCGCGATCCCCCTTGGGTGACATAAGTAAGGGTCTTGTCAGCATCTCGAGTCTCGTCCTCAAGGATGACATGCTGTGAAACATCAGAAAAGTTCTTGATGTTTTCACTGTGGGTCAATATCTGTTTCATATTGGCCCATGCGGCAGGAAGGGACCTTATGACAGCTCTGACTTGCTGCTCATCTGTGAGCGCATGGCCAGCATCCCTTAGCTTACCAATCATATTGGACATCATCCTTAGATGTTCACTCATGGTATGCTTAGGGTCTTTTGTGTACTCCTCAAACTTAATCACAAGGCTACGAAGCCGCGTAGTTGAGGTTCCACCAAAAGAGAACTTGAGCTGATCCCATAAAGCTTTGCAAGTTGGAAGTTCATCATACTGCCCGATTAGATCATTTTGCAAGCTGCTCAACAAGGTGTAGCGCGCACTACGATCTTTCTGATTCCATTTCTGGTAGGCAGTGTGGTCTCTTAGGGGTTGCCCCTCAGTGGGCGCGACCATCTCTTTGGTCAAGTGCTCCTCGAGCTCTTGTTCGTTTAGCATGAATTTCATCTTTTTGTGCCAAACGTCATAATTATCTCCGTTAAGTTTCTCACCCTTAACGAGATCAGCTATGACATTCTTGGAGGCCATTCTATTCACTACATTAGTTTGCGCAAAGAAAAAGACATTAATTATACATCTTTCTTTTTATTTCAAAAAATTCAAATGAAAAACATAATCCTTCCTCACATCATGAAATCAAAAATTTGCTAAGCTCGTAATCATCTCCCATGTATGTGAGTTGGGAAAAATACTTTCCAAGTAATTTTTTGCAATAAATTTCATCATCATATAAGCCACAATGTAATAAATCATCCACATGATAATTTAGAACAATATAATTGCACCATATAATAAAGTGTGCAAGGACTCCATTGAGCCTTATTGGCATTCTAATAACTTATGCTAAGAAAATTCTGGCTTGAATAATGTGCGTGAGAAATTACATCCCCGTACAAGGCTTTCTAGAAATATACAGGAAAATAGTAGAATACAACATCTTTGAGAATTCTACTACAAACTACTCCAATAAAACAAATGGAGATGCTGCACAATACATTATTCTCAAAAGAATTTTCTTAAAACAAGAGTAAACACATAAACATAAGTTTATTTAGAATGCCAATCTAGTATCCATCCATTTAACCTAAAACTAGCATGCTCAAATAACAAGTTAAATGATAATTTAAATGGATGAATATACCACATTCTCTTTCCAAGGAAAACGGGCGTGAAGGCCTTGAAATTGGATTTAAAAAGGGTGGGCTTACCAAAGCCCAACAAATATACCTCAACAAAAGTGTATTTAAACCATAACTCTAATCAAGGCAAATAATAAAACATAATTCATCTATGTCATATAGCTCTCCAAAAATATTTATTTTTGCCCACGAAGTGCAAAAATTAATATTTACACATTATTCGTATTTTTTAAAACACAAAAATACTCTCAAACAGCCAAAAAATGAGAGATAAATTTTTAAAAAATTGACAAACAGTGAATTTAACCTTACTATACCCTCTGAAATTAAAGAAAAAATTGTGTGTATAAAACAAAAATTTAAAGCTAATTTTAATAGAAAAAATAGTTAAAAAAATTAAACAGAATACACACAAAGGGTATAAAGGTAAGTTTTAACATCATAGAAAAAATTAGTGGGTCAAGATGGAGCTCCATTCACCGGTGGTGAGAAAAACGGCCCAACAAATAGCCCTCACGCGCCACCGTGCGCGTGGGGCAACGTCTGGGGTTTTCTGTGAATGGCGCGTGTGTACACGCGCACGCATGGGAGCGTGGATTGCTAGGATGAGGTGGCGTGGCCCGCGCGTGGCTTGAGCCTCAGCTGGCGCGTGGACGCGAGTGCGCAGCTCCAAGGGCGCGGCTTGGCGCGCGTGGCGACTCCTCTTGAGCGCGTGGCGCGTGTAACACTGTTTATCATATTCTTTAAAAATCCTAATTTTTACAGCCGCCGCCATGTCGCGATGTCGACTTTTAAAGGCCATATCTCTCTCGTTTTTAGGCCAAATAATGCGTGCCATATATCGTTGGAAAGCTTATGTGACATAGATTAATTATGTACCAACCGATCATGATAAAAATTTGATATCATGCTCTGAATTTGAGTCCCAAAACTCAAAAAAAAATCACAGTTTTCTTGAAAAATAAAATCGTGATTTCTCACAAACCATGCATTCAAAAATCACGAAATTTTACGGAGTTCATCCTCAACCATAGGAGAACAAAACCATATAATTATTTTTCAGAAAAACATGTTCAAAAAATTTTGAATTTTAATAATGAGTCTCATTTATATATCCGAAAAAAATCACAACATGCTCATAATTTACTCTATCATGTTAAAGGCGAATCAACAAGTAATCATGCTCTGATACCAATGTTGAATAAAGTTATTGCGCTACCACGTAACACGTAGTGGGTTCGTAAACATACCGTATGAAGTTTTCGAATATTTTGACGATGGATCCTTATTGTTACGAGCTTCCAACACGCTTGATCTTTTTCGTAGGTACGAAAACGGCTAATAGAGTCGAGTTCTTCGTCCATGAACCAAATCTTAGAGCTTAGTGATTGCTCTAGAGAGAGTGCTATAGAGAGAGGGATTGTCTTGTGACTTATTGTCTGTCACCCCCTGTTTTATTGGGATATTTTTAGTCTTTATATAGAGATAGTATTTAAAGACAGACTTTACCTCAAACACTTAGGAGATAAAGATATATTTATCTCAAACACCTATGAGATAAATATTATATTTATCTCAAACACTTAGGAGATAAATATCCTCTAAATAACTGTAATTATTCAGACTAACAAATACACATTATCTGTTAGTGGACGGATAATGGGTCCACTGACCCAATTTATTAACAGAATCCAATACTTAGACCAACTCTACAAATGCTAATAGGTCGTCCGAGTGATGCTAACAGCTCTCAAGCTTTTGCTGTCATGACTGAGGGATGTGAAATTCAGTTCTAATGGAGGTTGGTTGTTGGAAATAATATTTAGATTTAAACCTTTTATAGAGATAAATCTTCCCGATTTTTTTGGCACATCATGCAAGTTTTACCGAAAGTTAAAGAAGTTCAGAAACATAGGTATGTTATTTTATTTCCCTTTCCGATGCCTTTTAGGTCCTTATTTGTTTTCATCGGAACGATTTGTCCCAGGTCCAAAATGTATTGGGCCTTTAACAGCCTGAAGGGCTCAAGCCCCTGATCTGTTCAATAATGATTCACGTTCTAATTGTTTTTGTGAACTCGGTCTTTTGTCAAGGTGGCCACATCATGTGTGTGGTTATGATACGGGTTGTTCCTATGAACTTGGGCCAAGCCTGGACCAAGCCAATATCTCATTCCCAAGATCTAAATAGGCTTTGTAGCTTTCGTTTCAACTCAATGCTATGTTCTCATTGAAAGTTCTCAACCTAACAACACAATCGTGAGAAAGTGAACATGTGGGAGTCCTTGATTCTAATTTTGGGACGGCCACACTGGCTCGTTGTAGGCCCTTTTCACATAGAAAAAATCAACCTTTTATACTGTCTCGCATGTTTTATAGCGGATGCAATTCGTGGTAAGACGACCCAATGCGCTCATATTATAACCTGGTCATTATATGTTTACGGCACCAGTATCTTTGGCTCAACATTTTTCTTCTAGCAATTTGGCTGCTTACGCAATACGAGTTCCTACACATAACTACATGAAAACTTGTAGTAATTTTACTAGCTAATAGGAACCTTAAGCACCCTCACCTGAAGATTGAAGACTGAACCTTAAGCACCCGTGACCACCCTCACCTGAACCTTAAGCATCCGTGACCACGTTCTCCTTTTTGTTTTTTTGGTTCTTTTTTTTGGATCATAATTTAAGGATATGTATATTAAATTGGGCTATTTACATAATAGGAACCTTTTGAAGCAAAACTCAGTCATACATCCCAACACGAAAGGAAGTAAGGCTAGCCGGAGGGTGGACAAAAGAAGTGGATACACTTACGTCGAGACTATCAGAGTTAGCTAACCAATTCGCAGCTAGATTAGCCTCTTGCTAACAAAAAGAGAACTAGACATAGGGGCAGTGGCTAGCATTTTGTGCCAGACAGTCGTAGCGAAAGGATGAAAGATTATATATGTTCACTTAATCAACCGAGTTATAAATACTAACCGTTAGTTATTTAGACTTCAAACTTTAGAAAAGTTGGTATTCAAATCCTCAAGTTAAATATGTATAGATACGACGGATTCAAGTTTGGCTCTAGAGTAACCCCAAAGTGTTAGTAACATACCATAAGCCTATTTAGACGTGTAACAATAAGGCCTCGTGCCCATCAAAGAGCCAAGAGGTCGTCCAAGCAGTCCACCATTTCGTGTCATTAAAGCTTCATTAAAATACACTGTCTCTAGCTTTTTCTATGTCGTGGAATCGTTATTTTCGTCAAAAAAACACTGCGGACTGGAACCATAAAAGATTGCTACCAAAGCCCAGAAAGTAAGAAGCAGTGAAGAACAACGCCTGGGAATTCCCACACAATTCATTATTTCCCAGTTCCCATAAACATATTAAACCCTTTTTGAGACTTTGAAGTGTCCCATTTAAATATTCTTGAGTTGCAAGACATGGTGACCCATGTCGTGCATGTCGAGTGCCATTTTTGCTTATTTATTCTGCGTAATTACACGTGTCGAATCGTCATCTCCACAAGGATCTGATACGGAGCCTGAGCCTGAGATTAAACAAACTCCGGCAAAGGGTCGTGCCCACGAGTGGGAGGGAGATTGGAGAGGGCATGGCCCCTGGAATTCAGGTTCATTAACCTAACCCTAATTGTTTACTGCCTTTTCATGTACTTGTGGGATTGTCTCTACCAGAAGACAAGGCTGAGAATGACAAGTTGACTCCCACTTCGTTTTCGCGAGTGGGTTTCTTGCGTGGCCCGTTGCATTATTTCCCTGTGGCAGGGGAACAGTTGCTTGGCTGGACCTGCCCTCCAACTTTGTAATCAACTTCCTAATGATGGATGAATGATTATCAATTATGACATGTATATCTTACATCAAGATTGTCTAAGCTACAAGTCTTCTTTGAAATGTACAAGTTCTTTCAGACGTAGCAACCATAGAGATAACCGATATGGTTAAGAATCTCCGAGCTAAAATGTCTGTTGGTGAAATATTCCGCTAGCTAGTTGTTACTTCATTATGGTCGCCAATTTTCTTCTTAGTATTATTATTAAGACATAACGAGTGATAGTTTAAAAGTAAGAGTAGTACGTGGTTCGGTTTCTTTTTTTCGGGTCATATAAGTTGAAGAACTATTTTATCTCAAAAATAAGAGAACGATTTCTCTCTATTTTTGAGTCACACAAGTTAAAGACGGTTTTAGCTCAAAAATAAGAATACGACGCTCAGTTTGCAAAACTTTTTCTTCTCTTTTTCGTGTCACACAAGTTGAAGAGCGCTGAATCTTGTTAATAGATTAATGTTAGAATACTAGGTAGATCATGTATTAGGTTCAATCTATCTACTAGTTTAATTGCACAGCCCAAGAGGCTAACGCATCGAGCATAACAAGTACGACTCTGTTGGCTGTTTTGGCATATGAACTAAGGAGAAAAGGTTAAGGAACCCAATAGACATGTTGGAGCAAATGGAAACACAGAAATTGGTCGTGGCAATATTAAATGACTAACGATCCCACTATTAGGGCTTTTTGGAAGCAAAAACAGGCGTCCCTCAAAAATACCAAACCCATGTCAACAGAAAGAAAGAAACATCTTCTTCTTCCCCACCAAAACCCCCCATTTTGAGGCTTCAAAATGCATTCCCACTTCCTCCCTTCCTTCGTATTCATGCACATGGAATTCCAGAGCAAAAAGTACCAAACCCACACTCTCTCTCACACACCCACCGAAAAACTATTCCAAAAAACGAAGGCTTTATTTTTTTTCTTGGTTTTTTGGGTTTTGGAAGATGTGAAGTTATTAATTGCCTGAAAAACTCAAAAAGTTAGTTGTGATTGATTCTAAAATGGTTAAATTTCATTAAATTCAGATGAAAGAAAGTTTAAAGTATTTGATAAAAAAAGTTAAATTGATTAAATTTGCTTCAATATGTTCAAAGCTGATTAAATCAAGAATCCTCATTTTATTAGATTCTAATTTAATCAATTTTGGAGAATTAAGTTTGACTTAAGAAAATTACCAAAATATCCTCATACATAGAGAGGCATTAAATGTCCCCTTTAAACTTAATACTGTCACACTAAACTTACTTTTTTTATTTTTATCCAAATACGTTCAACAACTTATAATTTGGCATGCTTAAGATAGATTAAAGATGAATTTAAGAACCAATGATTGTGATTTAGTCAAAATTTATTTTTGAAATTATCACCAAATGAACTTCTTGTTAAAAAATTAGCCCCAAACACAGATTGCTCATGGAGTGACGAGTTAAGGTGTACCATCGTTAAATACGTACATGAAAAATATAAACACAATGCAAATCATATCATGCTAAAATTAAAAAAGACTAACTGAAAAAGTAAAAAGAATCGAAATCAAGATCCCGCTAGTTTTGAAACTAAATTACCTTAAGGCTCCAAAAGTTTAATAAGGTGTAAATAGGATAAAGATGTATGAAAGGTTGGGAGAAGAAAGAAGTGAACCGAGTCCAAACAGGGAGGACACGTCGGTAGCATGTGGAGAAGAAGAAGAAGAAGAAGAACACGTGCATTGCATTGGTAAGTAGAAGGGCGTGAACGGCGCCGGTAACCGGCCGGCTTCGCCAGAAAAGTGGAGTGTCAGTGGGGAGGGGGACCCAACCAGGGCTGAGCCGGTGACCCGAGTGTCTTCAAGTCTCGGGACAAAATATCCTCAAGGTCCGTGTAATCCGAGTCTATACACTGATTGGCCTTTTTTACCCGGTGCCCTTTTCTCACAAGCGAGACTTTGCATAAACTTGTGGCTTTTCTTTTGTTACTTTTGCAGAGAAAAGGATACAAGTCGTGACCAAATTGTTTATATTAGTGTGTTGTGTTTGTGTGCAGTAAAGTTTAGTTTCGTTAGTCTTTAAAGTCTTTAAATGGTGTGGATGAACGGCCAACAACAAACTAAATACTAAAATGGAGATCGAATATCGTTTTTGATTGCTTGTATTACTAAGTTGAACACTTGAACATAATAATTATCCATCGCAACTTTTTGAGAGCTTTCCATCTTAATAATATTGTTTTATCTAACTTGTCCACGATACGAACTTGCATCGTGTCATTACTGAAACCGGCTCTTTAGTTGCATTGTCTATATTTGAGCAGACCTCGTTGCAGTAACTCATGGACCGAGTATCATCAAACTTGACTTTTGTTACTCTGAGCCTAAAATTGTAGCATGTTTCTAGCGGAATCTGCAAGCCATCACGGCTCTCCAAAGCTTACTTTTGACAACTTCTTGGAAGAACTTACTCCCCTTTTGTTGCGAAATATGTATGGATTAGTTCTTGCGTGAAGAGTAACTTATGGATGAGTTCTTGCGCGAAGGGGACACCTATCTTGTAAATAGATTGTGTAAATATTTTGTACTATAATATAAAGTTTGTAATTGCACTGAAAAAAAAGTGTATTTTTAGCATGAGCCGAAGATGTACTTACGAACAAGTTCAAGTGTGCCTAAAAGCGCCTTTAGGAGGCACTAGCCCAGATATATAGATATGTGAGCCCATGTTCACGCTCACTTCCTGTTACTAGAACAATATAATAAATTACATGCGCATATATAAAACCTACGTGTATAGTCCTCAAAGCGATGTGAGAATCCATATTTTGACTCTTGAACATTCCCCCCCCCCCCCCCCCTACTTTGAGATCTTAGATCTCTTTAACCACTAGATGAAAAAGTTTGATTCTCGTTGGCCCTTACACCTTGTGGTGTAATCTATAAAATCCAAGGTCTTGTTAGTGGAAAAATCCCAGCATATATAGGTTCCCATTCGCAAGATGGTCACAAAAATGTTAGTTTTTCACCGCTCGCTCGCATGGTATAAAGTAACTACTTTGGAGCAATTTCAAGCTGCCAATGCTAAATTATGGAGCTAGACAATTCACCATGAAAAATGTGTACAAACTTTGTTCTGTTTACCAAAAAAAAAAATTTACCTTAAAGTAAGGATAATCCCAAAGAAACTTTACAACGGGTCACTTGCACTTTACCTTCGTGTTAAAAGTTATAAATGATATTTGAAAGTTATATATATTTCGGTGAACGAGTTGAGAAAGTAAACAATTGAAAAAAGTTTGAATATTTGGAAGAAGAAAATAAAAAGTTTGAATTTGGAAGTTAACTTTCTCCTATTTTGCGAGTGATTATGAGAGATTCATAAGTACTTTTAGGTTCCGTTTGACAATACTTTCAGTTTTGATTTTTTGTTTTCAAAAAAATAAAAACAAAAACTAGTTAAATTTTTTTTTTTTACAAAAACAAGTGGGTGTTTGATTACCCAAATTTTATATTGAGTTCTTTTTTATTACTCAGTTTTTATTTTGAGTTTTTTCTTTGGTAGTGGTTTGCGGTGGCTATGGTGGGTTGTAACGGTGGCCGACGGTGGTGGTGGCCGGCAGCCAATGGTGGTCGCAGGCAGTGGCCGGCGGTGGCTGCAGGCCGCCAGTAGTCGTCGATGGTGACAGTCTCAGGCAGTGGACAGTGGCGGTGGGCGATGGCTGTCAAAGGTGGGAGGGTGGTGGTCTCAAAATAAAAACAAAAACTGAAAATCGAAACTCATTTTTGGAGTTTTCAAAAATAGCCCTGGTTTAAAAACTGATTTTTTAAATTGAAGAAAAGAAAACAAAAAACTGTGCGCCAAACACGCTTTTTTTTTAATTTAAAAAAAAAACTCTGTCAAAGAGGACCTTAGCTTTTGAAAGCAGGTGAGTTAGTGTTTGACAATCATAATCTATATGCATCTGTCATATTCTATTATGTAAAAGTGACTATTTCATAAGTAATGCCAAGATGAACCGGGAGAATGAATCACGGGGCATTAATGTCACATAGCGTTGTTTCACTTGGGAAGGCCAAAATATACCAAGAGAATCCGACTTTGGCCTAAAAACTTACATTACTTTTTGTTTCGTTTAGTTACACCGCACATTGACACGAATCTTAATCTCACACCCGCAACTTCAACAACAAAGTAATTTCATCTAAAGCCGAGTAAATGTTTTCCTACACCGCACATTGACACTAGTCTTAATCTCACACCCGCAACTTCAACAACAAAGTAATTTCATCTAAAGCCGAGTAAATGTTTTCCAAAAAAATTAGTGATGCCAACGTTCACAAGAAGATAAGGAAAATTTTTGGATGCTATTCGGGTTGCAAGAAGATAGTTACAATTCCCGTATAGCAACAATAATGGTCGGTATATATATTTAGTGATGACACTAAAAATGTTGCTAAAAATTATCACTGAAAGTGTAAACAGAAGTGTTACTAATTTTTAAACGACACTGATTATCATTTTACAAAAGGTTGTAACTATTTTCCTGCAATTAGGGTATCAGCAAAAAGTTTTCCTCAAGATAATTGCGTCCAATGGAATCATGATGATAACAAACCTCTAGCCAGAGAGTGATGTTCATCAAAGTGTTCCAAATGAAAAACAGAGTTTGAGGCACCAGCAGTAATAATGGTAGCCAAAGGGTGTGGGGGTGAGAGAGAGGGATTGAGACCAACATCTCATGCTTTGAAGAGACGCTTAACATAGTAATAAACTAGTCCAATTACAAGTTGATGGTTATGTTTAAGTTTCCCAGTACTGAACTTGCTTTTAATTTCTCAACATGAAAGTCCGAGCTAAGCAGGCTGTTTGTTCTCTTTCGCTAATCACTCTTACCAACACCATTATAAAGCTTCATACTTGCGTGGGTGCTGCTGGCCCTTCTTTTCACAATAGATCTTAGGCAACATTATTTTAATTTTTTCGGGATTAATTGGAGAAACATAGGGATTAATTCACGCTTCCTTCCCTTCGAATTTCGTTATTCTTATCACCTCCGACATAAACAATTTCTTTGTTATTCTTTTATTCATTACATTTCGTCATTCAAGACAATACCCCCCCCCCCCCCCCCACCACACACACACACACACATTACGTATGTGCATACATATGCATACACATCTCTTGGTAACCATTTCCTTTTTGTTGCTTTTGTCAGACTTTTGGAATATAAAGCTTGCATTTTGCAAAAATGCGAAAGCCATGTACCACTTTTTTGCTGTAACATGAGTCACGCTCTTAAGAGTCTTAAATGCGGCCGATTAGAGTCGTATCCCATCAAGTGAGTGAGAATTTGAACCAAATTATACAGACATTATGCTTTTCAATAATGTTACAACGACGATGACAATATACATATGATGCATTCAACGATGGAAAAAAAAATCTATCTAGATATGTAAGTTCCCACGAGTATTTTCCCCTATTGGACATGCCATGGTCGATGACGATTAGTCCATTGTCAACTGAAGGCAACTGATGCTCGTCGCTCT
This sequence comes from Escallonia herrerae, assembly GCA_033070095.1. NCBI lineage: Eukaryota > Viridiplantae > Streptophyta > Magnoliopsida > Escalloniales > Escalloniaceae > Escallonia > Escallonia herrerae. Next base: position 519,597 of record JAVXUP010000249.1, on the reverse strand, counting down.
TTAATAGTCTCTCCCCCGTGGTGATTTGGTTGGGCTTCTCTCTCTCTCTCACGCGCGCGCGCTAGAACTCCACCTTATATATGTTTTTATAGTCGAAGTAAATTGCCAAAAAACTAAAAATGAAATTTTAATCTGCATAGTACATAGGTCGGTGTTGTTGTCATGTTGCATCTAAGAGATTAATTGGGCCGTTAGCTTCGAATTTCTCTTTGCATGACAAAGATATCACCTGAAATAAAGTCAAAATTTACACAAGATATGCATGGGCCAGATTTACTCCAGATAAATGCAAAACCAACCCCAGAAGAAAGGTTTGAGGGAGGTGTATCAGATGTGCATGCATGAACCACGCACCTAATCAATATATGTAAATTATCAACGTACGGTACCTACAACATGCACTTGCTGTGAAAACAGAACGAGGGCCATTAGCTGGTAACACCTATATCAAGGGCATCTGGGAGCTGATGACAATTATCTTAATCATGATGAAGGCATGATTAGTGACTAGCACCACTAAAGATTCAAAGCAGGATCTTGGACTTGATGCTCATTGACTTATCTCAAACTAGTTTTGCCAAACCACCAAACACGTAGTTAACAAAACACAACTAGTTGCATTCTTTTTTCCCTTCAGTATAGTAAGATCCGAACGTAGAGACCAACGAGTGATTTTGTCGAGCTCGATGTTTTTCCTTACTTGTCTTTTGTTTTGTGGCTTCACTTGGCTCAATGGTGTCACAGTACAAGTTGGTTTTTGGCTTTACTGATCTTTACCTTCTCTCTGAGTCAATTTGGGATCTGGATTCTTAACTAGGTTTCCTCCTCTTTTGCTGTCGCCATTTCAATTTTCGTGTTTGGTATCTCACGGCAACAAGTATCTTAGGGAAAGAGTTGCAACCAACGAGCTATCGCTGTTGCTAGTGCCGCCCAACTCGCCCAGAGTTTGGTAGACAAAAATTTAAGCAATGGCTTGCTAAGTACAGACTAATGTAATTTTATATGCTCATTAGAGTTCCAAAGATGAACACATAAGTAAGTGAGGGTAATTTGAGCTAAATATATGGCTGCAAACTTGGGTTTAGCCACTTAGGTACTATTCTGACTTATACAAAAGTGAGTTTGACCCTTTGAAACTGCATGGCCGTAGAGATGTCAAACGGGCCGGGCGGCCCGCGGCCCGGCCCGGCCCAGCCCGAAAAAAGCCCGGACCGGCCCGGCCCGTTCATGAACAGGGCTGGCCCGGAGGAATTGGGCTCAGGGCCTGGGCTTGGACCAGGCCGAAAAATTCTGGGGAAAAGCCCGGCCCAGTTCTGGCCCGGCCCTGGCCCGGTTCCGGCCCCACCTGTTTGAATTTTTTGTTTTTCCCCCCCTTTCTCTCCCCCTTTTCCTCCAACGGATATATTCCCCCAAAATTTCACTTTTACCCCCCCAACAGCAATATAACGGCTAGTTATGTGTTCAGATTTTATTAATAAAGATCACCAAGAAGAGTAAGAAAAGATTTAACATATAGCAAAAAATAAAATGAGAGACAAATAAATATATCTATACATACATACATATATATGAATATTACATATAATGAAATAAAATGATAAAAATTAGATTTGTCAAAATTTGAAAATTAGACATGCCTAAAGATGAAATTTAAAATTGAATAACAAGAAAATTTAAAAAAAAATTAAAAAAAAGGGCCCAAGCCGGCCCAAGCCCGACCCTAAAAATTGGGCCTGGGCCTGGACCAGGCCTAGGATTTCTCCTCACCCGGCCCGGCCCGGCCCGGATGGCTGCGACCCTGGCCCGGCCCCGGCCCGATTTCGCTTAAAGCCCGCTGGACCCCGGCCGGGCGGCCCAAGCCCGGCCCGTTTGACATCTCTACATGGCCGTAACTCACCACCAAAGTCATTCCGTATATGACATAGCCTTGTGTAAGCGAATTCTTCGACGATAAACAAACAATTCCAAAAGAATATTTATGAGAGAGGTTCTTGGTGTTAATAGTGCCAAGACAATATATGAGCACACTACATAACAAAGAGGAATATGAAGCTAGGAAGAGAGTTTTGAACTAGAAATCTACGTTTGATTATTGTATGCAAGATGTGCATGGATAGATCGGTCATACATATGAATAAAGTCGTTCAAGTATGCAATATATTTGTCAGAATCACCGCTACGAATATTAATTCGTTTTGAGAACCGAAAAATTGTCCTGGACGCGACGCAAGCGAACATGTCGAACTAAAAAATTTACTAAAAATTAGCAATTAAAGGAGCTCAATTGAGCTCGAGGCTTTGAGCTTTCATTTTCTCCTCAAAATGGGTGCACGTGAAGAACAAGCTTCCATGACTTTTCAAGACTATTCATGCAGGCATGCTAGGAGTGAAAAACCCGGTACAAAGGCTCCGTTTGGCTGCATAATTGAAGCTATTGTCCCTTGGGATGCAAACGGCCAGCTACAACTATTCTATCTACAAACAGATGATAAGTAAACCAAAACATCAGGCGCCATGGTCCATACGGCAAATTCCAAAAACACTCACTCTTCACATAAGACCTAACTGTGATGACGAGGGCCTAACAACCAATTATAAGTCGCCATGTCAGGACACATTGGGCATAGCTGGCGGTCCAGGGTTGTGGGTCACAAACCACACTTTTGTATGACTGCTATTCTTCTTGTTGTGTGGAATCCATGAGGTCGTTCGTTAGAAAAATCTTGGGTTTAAGGATACAAAATGTACGAGGCGGCATTGTTGTTTGATCCATTGTTTTGCTATATAAAGAAGGCCCTTTTTTTTTTTTTGCCCTTTTGTTGGATGGATTCAAATTAAGATCTTTGCTGGATAGAACATCTGCTGTAACAGAAGAATATCGCTGAGTTTATTTTAGTAATAACAAATAATTATTTTAACAATTTACGCAGCGACAAACAATATTTTTAGTGGAGTAATATTTTATCACTAAAGTTGATGATCCTTATCGAGATTCAAGTTTATTAACAAAAACTTAGCTAAAACATCCCATAATACTGGAACAGTATAAGAACTAGCTTGGTACGTTTGTATTTAGTTTAGAAGATACCTCTGACTGCAAAATTGCACGCTAGGGATTGTCTTCTACTAAGATTTTAAATTTGTTTATTCTAGCTTTTGCTTTTGTAATTTGCTCATTCTAACTCAATATGGCATTTTGTCCTAACCATACAGATTGGCGCCCAAAAGCGTTCCTTCAAATTTTCTTTCTAAGAGGAAAAATTATTATATTGGACAATCACCTACTCAAATTCAAATTTTATGATATCACTTGGTTATTCTTTTTTTCGCGAGCATCGATTAGCCGGTTAGTATCGTAGCAAAAGAACTTAGATTGACTTCCGTGCACGCTAAGATTTGAGGGCCGACATTTGCCTCGAACAGTCACGACTTACAACCTACCGTCTTACCGCCGAAAGAGTCATAAATAATTGGCACAAAAAGAAATGAGAGACTTAACAACATGCAAATTAACTAGCTTCCTCGTTATGAGATTGCATATAATTTTTTTAATCAAACACGTCTAATTTCAGTTTGCTAATGTTAAAGGACACTACTTTTACAGAATGAGACGTAACAAGTCAACTTAAATAGTTAGTAGATTATATCACGTCCAGTCTAAGATTACAGAACATCTTCAACAGAACGGGAATAAGTTGCTTCGATACATTTTTCAAGTCAACCTTTTCCATATAGACCGAAAAAAGTCAGTAAAAACTAATTACACCATGGGAAAATAAAATCATAAATATATTCCTATTTATATGGTAAATTCAGTATGGGATTTCTTGGAATCCTCAGTGCAACCTTCAGTCAATCTTAATTACTAGTTAGAGGGGGGAAAGGTCACATTACGATTTTTTTTCTTGCAGAGAAAGAATATGATTCTTGGAATCAGAATCATTGAATTATATTAACTTTTTACCAATTTGGAAAAAAAAATATTGAACTCCCAAATATCGGAGGGAAAATTAAATTTTTTGTTGGAGGGCAACATTTTTGGAAAAAATTATTCAACTCAAATATCCGAGGGAAAATTAAATTTTGTATTGGAGGGCAAGAAAATGGAAGATTGTTTAAACCTTAAACAGATTTTGTCCTTCATTAACAAATCCCATTTATTGAATAAAGCCATAATAAAGGAATCCAATTAAGTGTGTCTGATGAGGATTACCACATCCCCAATTAGTCACTTTTATCTGGAAAAAAAAAAAGGATTACTGTTTGCCAACAATTTTCACCGCAAAATAAGGCTAGCCAAGTAAATCCTAGTTGTAACTAAAAAACCTCAAAACAAAATCCCACGCGTTTAAGCTCTCGTGTACAACACTCTCACCCCCAAGAGGGGGATTCCAACTGGAGCGTGACATGCACGAAAGGTAATTGGAGTGGGGCAAGGTTGTCTCGAGAAAAGGATTTAGTGAAACAGAGCAAAACCCAGAGACGTACAAACTCCCATTATAAATGGCGGCGATTTCAAGGTTGCCCGCCACGTTATTCCAAGCTGTAAAAAATGGTGAAAAATTTTGAAAAACAAAAGATATTTACTAATAGGTGTTTAACAGCTAATTGACAGGTTTAATTAGGGTAATCACCAAAAGCTAACCGACGGGTGCGGGGTTTAACTGGTCAAAGTTAGTGCTAATCACCCCCTTTTTATTTAATTTGACCGACATATTTTAACTGGAGCCGAGCATCCTGGGCCTCACGTGACCGGTCACGCGTACTTCGAGACGAGCCCAGGTGCCGACTCACCACCACTCCGTGCTCACTCATTGGACCAACCTCGGTTGACCGGGCCCACGTCCTTACGTGTCAAGATCCTGCGAACGCATCGGCATGCGGAGAACGGTGTTCTCTCGCCGGTACGTGTTAAATGACTTTCCAAGCCTTCCCGTTAAGAAAAGGATTTAACATAAACAAGTTCGAGAAATGGAAATTAAAGATGAATGAATTTGTTAATAAACTAATAAATGGTCTGCGTGAATCCGGGTTTCCAATTTCGGCTGTTGGACCCTATAAAACAGCGGTTTCGGTGCTATGGTCTCCACCGCAACTAGAACCACACTCTGCCTCGTTCTCTACTTGCTGTCTCTCTCCTAAACCTCCCTCCCTGCGACTTTCTCCTCATTCCGATTGATACGGGGTTTTGCAAGCTCACGCTCTCTCTGAAAATCTTCGCTTTTGGATCTGTGGAAAGGGGCCTAAAACCGCATAGGGACTGTTGAAGATTTTAACTTTTCTTTTGGAATCTCATCTCGCCCTTTAAACGTTTCTTTTTGTCAGATTTTTTTTCTTTCTCGCCCCCATCAGCGTGTCTTGGATTTTGCGAAGCTTCTCTTTAACGGTTTCCCTTCACTTTTTCTTCCGTTCTTCCTTCCATCTTTCTTCCTGCCCCACGCTCTATAACTTTGTTCCTTTATGGTTTTTGCCAACAAGTATACATTTGAATGAGAGAGATGGATCGGAGTTTGCTGTGTCCGATCAAATACACCGAGCACAAGAACGTTACTAAGAAGCACACCAAGCCACCGTCGTCTGTTCTCAAGGTTAAGAAATACTCCGACGGCCGGAGATCATCGGAGTCCAGCTCCGGTGGGGGACCCAGAGTTGTACGGATATCGGTCACCGATCCTGACGCCACCGATTCATCAAGCGACGAGGAGGACGAGCTTTTCGGCCGTCAAAGGGTGAAAAGGTATGTAAACGAAATCAACATCATCGAAAGCGCTTGTAAAAGTGGTCTGGCCGTCAGTAACGGCAGGAAAAAGACAGTGGGAACGGGGTCCGGAGAGGCACTTCAGGCGAGGCCCATGAAAGTGTCACCGACCACTGCGGGTAGTGGAAGAAAGTTCAGAGGTGTACGACAGCGGCCGTGGGGGAAATGGGCGGCGGAGATAAGAGACCCGGCACGACGTGTACGGCTATGGTTGGGCACCTACGATACGGCAGAGGAGGCTGCCATGGTTTACGATAATGCCGCCATTAAACTACGTGGGCCGGATGCATTGACCAATTTCGTCACTCCACCGGGGAAGCCGGATTTGAATGTTTCCTCGGTTTCAGGCTACGAGTCCGGGTCGGAATCTCACAACTTGTCATCTCCGACCTCTGTCTTGCGGTACAGAATGGCTAACTCAAACGGTTCTGAAACTGAACCGTTTAGCCAGTGTGTTAAGGAAGAATATCACTCACCGGAACTTGAACCGTGTCCGGAACCGTGTCAAGATAATTCAGTTCAACAAGCCGAAGAGTGTCAAGGCGAGACTAATCTGCCAGATTACAGTAGTGAGTACTTGCCAATGGGGATGCCAATGGGGATGGATGTACCATTTGATGATCTCTTTGGTTTCCACAGTCCTGAATTCCACAGTCCCGAACCCGAACCGATCCGATTGAAGGAAGAACCGGCTGTCTTTAATAATCTAGATGATGATTTTGGCTTCTTGATGGATGTCGCTCCGACATTTTTTGATAGCTTTTTGAATGCTGATTTTGGAATGTCCAGCGACATGTATCTCGACTTAGGATCGCCATCAAAGCTGGACGTAAACGACTATTTTCAAGATAATGTTGGCGATTTTTTGAGTTCCGATGTCCAAATAGGCGCGCTTTGAGCGTACAAGCGAGCCAAACTGTATCACCGGATTGCCCAAACTGGCGGCAAATTTTGCACCGGCGATGGAGATATTCCGGCCAGTATTTCAATTGTATTAAGTTGGTTAAGCCAGTTTTGTTTAGATTTATTTGATTATCTTTGCTAATAAATAGAGGAAGATGTAATTTTATCGGGACTAAATGCAATTAACTATTTTATCTACTTAATGTTGTTGGATTTTTCTGTTAATTTTTTATTTGCGTACGTGGTCAGAGTTTGGTGTGTGATTCTGTTAATCAATTGTATGAATTTGTAGTGCCACAGTGGCATTCTTTTTGTTGCACACGAATAGGCGCAAATTGCGCTTGTCGCCGTTTGACTTGGACAAGTCAATGTTAGTGTGAAATCAAGTCCACTTTCTTTTTATGTTTTCATTAAATTTTTGTAGCCCAAAAGACAAATTAACCTTAAAAAATACGGAGTATATCTTTTGGCAAAGATTGAATGAATTAGGTTAGCAATCTTCATATTTATGGCAATTATTCAATAATATCTTTGTTTCAGATCTTATGGTTCCCAAAAAAAGGAACCAAATACTCGCATTATTACTAGTCTCTATAAACAAATAACAGTATTAATAATATTGATACAGTAAGAAAAGACATGCATAATCAAATTTCGATAAGAAAAACGTTTTATGTCCTTCCACTTATAAATCAATACAAATTGATTCACAACAATGATTCGAAACAGTTTGTTAAAAGAAAGAGTCATTATAATCATAAACAAAAGTATCAAAAATGAAAAATGGAAAAAAAGTCTTGCCACCAAGGCCTTGAATTCATAAATATATGGCCAAAGAAGACATAATCTTCTCATGTCGTTGACAAATAGGCAAATAGAGTCCACCGTATGCTTGCCTGGCTTCCACCACCCTTTCCCTCTCCCTTCAACTGGTGCACAGAAGAAAGTTAATTTCTTGTGACTAATTGTTGTTCTTTGCAACAAAATCCTCCATAAATATCATGTTCAAAATATCTAAAATAAGTTTACGGAGAATATAAATTATAAGAGAAGGCAGATTAATTACTAAAAAGATCGATCAGAATATGCCACAATATTAGAAAGACGGAAGCAAAACTACAATCCCTAATCATTAGACAAGTAAATCTACTTAATTAGGCAACAACCCGTGAACCTTGTCAAACTCGGGAAAATTTTTAAAAGGGCGGCCATATTTTATTTCTTTTATAAAGTTGGTAAAAAGATTGCTTGATTGAGGCTTTTTGAGTTTTTGGATATGTGTCGTAGTAAAGAATGTCATGTGGGTTGGCAGACCTTGGCTAGAACTAACTTAACAAATACTCAAAGAGAAGGGTCAGCAATTAAAGATTGTGCTCATAATTGTGTCCGAAATGATCGGGTGAAGAGTTCTTTGGTTTTTCATTTTATGGGGAATGCCAAGCACACTCCCAGTGGCATTCCACGCTCACAGCTTAGGCTAAGCACAACTTAATCCATGATTATGTCTCTGGCTAGTTAATCTAATCTTAAGTGAAGTCCACTGACAAACACTGCTTAAGATCAACTACAATATTAGAAACTATCAGAGTATTCGGTCTTGAGAAAAGTCGAAAAAACTTTCATACTTCATGGCATTACAAATTAAATTTTCTTCGGACATTAATGTAGTTCGAGGGAAGCCGCTAGGATTCTTAAGTTAGTTCATCTTGTTTTTTGAAAGGACATCTTTTTTCATAAACAACATACAATATGAGCAGAACTGTGTACTTAAAAATAACCAATAAATTAGAAGATAACGTAACTAAATCGTTAACAATTTTATCGCTTTTGAAGTTAACAAAAGTTGCAGGGATGTATAAGCCCGGCCAACCCTTCTGACATGAGTCTTGCACAAGAGTGGAAAAATGGAAGACATGTTTTTTGAAGACAGCAGAAATGGAAGACATCGGAGAGCTTTCTAACAACAGCTACGACTGCCCATTTGAGAGGGTCCCGGCTACGGCAATATGTGCTGATTGCCTGCTGGTAACATTAGTTCATGAAAGCAGGACTCTTGAGTTGAGGGTGGGAAATGGCGTAATGCCTTGTGTGTCAACTGTGTGATTTGTGAGTGTGGGCTTGTTGAAAACGGGCGGTTCCAATTTCATTTTCCTTCCACAGGACGCTCTGACTAGCTTTCTATGGTGGGATAGACGTAGTGTTTTCATTTAGTTTAGACTTGGAAAAGCAGCAGGTGGAGTTGTTGACATTAGTCATCTACCCATGCAACAGTAGGGTCAATATTGCAACACTAATTTGCTTTACTCAACGGATCTTTGTTGTGGTACTGCTCATTTTGTGACCTGCTGGTTAACTGCGAAAATTGTTGCGAAATATATTTGGATGTGTTAGCTGCGATTAAGGGTTTGTTTGCATGTGGATACGCTCTGGCAATACCTTTGGAAGGATTTTGGTATTGTTTGTAGTGTGCAAGTGTGCTAGGTATTGACAGAATCACGGGTAAACACAAGTCCTAAAAGGTAAACTCAGTCTAAAGTTTGGGGTTCTGACTTCTTTTCAAGAACAATATAAAAGGACTTGTGAATATCTTCTGAGTTATTTTTACCTAATGCTTTAAAACTTGTAAGTGCTATTTGATTATTGCTACTCCTGCCTAATGTACTCATACGCTTAATCAAACCAAGTACATAAATGCATTCAGCATAAGTAGTTTACCTTCATCACTTTCATAAAATAACACTTTGAGAGTAGAAAAGCTTCGATTCAAGGATAACATACACTTTGGTGACTGTCTAAGTGAATTAAACAGTAATTTGATGCATCTATGACAAGTCTGTTAACTTAGGGTGATTAGAGTTCTGCTAGAGAAAACTAGGAGCAAGTTTGTGTATGGTACTTAGGAGGATTAATTGATACAAGATTTATGACTCTTATAGTTGGGTTTTCAATGACTGGCCTTAGGTTGTAACAGTTTGGAGTTGACACGAGTCCAAGCATGCCTGATTTACCTTTACATTTACATTCGCATTGATTTGGTCTTACCATATGTTAAAACTATACAAGGCCTCGTTTTACTTTTTTGCCTAAGTTTTCATCCGGCCTTTGCCATATATATTTTTTATTTCTCTTACTATGATGACACGTTGCACAGTTAAATTTCTATGCCCTGTGTGCATGTATCCTTCCTTTCCTTAGAACTAACCACGTGTCAATTAGCCAATATTGATACTTATGTAACAGTTCTGTTGATAATGGTCACTAAGTTGCCTAAGGGCGATAATGCCTTGAATGGAAACTTATCCTTAGGCCAATCTCCCTTTTATTAGTGACATGGCTTGTTGAAGCCTCAGGACGAATCAGCTAGGCTTCCTAATCTGAAACGCGCTAGATCTTCTTGGTGTAAACAGGTTTCTATATGTCTGTATTCCTCAGTAAATCAGCACTTCCCCTTTGGATTACCAGCGTAGACAACCCGCTTGTATTGCTTTAGGGCCTGTATGTTTACCATATTCATTTTATGTTTTCATTTTATATTTTATTTTCATGATTTTTCGTATTCAGTCAAAAAATACGCTTTTGTACTTTTATCATTTTCACCAAACAAAATTTAACAACTTTTTATTACATTAGGTTAAGTTTGCGTGAAAAAAATTGAAAACACTTCGGAGGTGTTTTCAATTTTTTGTCACTGTTTAAGTAATTTTATCCAAAACGAAAATAAAAAAATGATAGAAGTATAAAAAAAAGAATTTTTTTTATCATCATTGTAAAAAATAGAATGAATATGATAACCGTACATGCTCTTTACAATGACTTTTCTTCTGACAACTAATTGCAACAACAACGAGAAGAAGAAAGCCAAAAACAGTCTGGACCACAGTTCTTCATTAATACTGTTTCACAAAATGTTGAGATACTCTTCACTAATATAAATATGTGCTTAAGATCAGAACATCCTGATATTTTCAGACAACTTTTCTCACCCTACTGCTGAACTACAACAAAAACACAAATAGCTAGGTAGTCATTGCATACTGTGCTAAGTTGGACAAAGTCTGTGTTATGTGTGCACTGTGAGAGGAAAATTGACTTTCCTCAAGTGGGTTTTCGGTGACTGTCTAATTGCTTATGTGCATTGGGTTAAAATCCGATTTTGCTCGTAAATGTTTAACTGGTAAGTAATATATCTGTTGCTTGAGTTGTCACGCTGCGTAGCCGACAAGACACACACTTGACGTGTAACTTCATACATTACATTCTTGAATGTCATACATGAAAGACGTCAAATGAAACTTTATCTTAATATGATTTAGAATACTATATACAGACAATCTTATGACGTTATTTGGAGTTGTCACAATGCATAACAGACCCGACACACACGTAATGTAGCGTGACTTAATAGGTTACATTCTGACGTGTCATACACAAAATACACCATCTATAATTTTACTATCGTCCACTTGGCGGATTTTGAATCGTTACCCGTTGTTGGAAACTTTGACGGGTGCGCGTCAACTTCATTCGAGAATTGAAATTTCAATTTGTTGTGATCGAAATAAAAATTTGATACAATAATCTGAAACGATTGCATCCAGTTTTTGAAGATTGAATGTAAGAATCACAGCAGTAGGTGTCCAGGGCTGGTAACGCGGCACAAAGGCTCATGACTCCAAGCAGAAAAACCTCACAGTGGCACATACGGAGGATAAATAAATAGAAATTGCCTCCATATGACACCTTTTAACTGCTGTGACAAATGGCACGTACTACTGTTGGGCACTGCTAGGCACAGTGATTATGTTAAAATCATCAAGTAATGATTGCTGGAAGTGTTAAACTTCTTTCTTTACGGAAGATGTCCAATGCTAATTCACAGATTTACCTTTTATGATGATGTTGTTCACTTCTCCTGCCTTCACGTGAGCCCCTGTTCTTCTATTTCTTTTCTAGTTTCTGTTTGGCCCAGGCTCCGTACAGCATACGAAAGAAACCAGCATTTTCACGGGCTGGTCAAAGTGTCATGTGTGCAAGTGGGGTGTAATAATAATAACATGGACTGGCTAAATTTGGCAAGCGAAAGAAAGGGAACAGGCTGCTACTGTGGCAAATAATTAATGCTCCTGCTATCAAGAAGCAACTTTCTGATTATTCATTTACGTGGGATATTTCTTTTTTTTTTTTACTAGCCTCTTGCGCGAGCACTAAAAATATTCACATTAAGGGGAGAGTTTTGTCTTTTTTGGTCCGAAAGAAATAAAAGTACAATTTACGGATGCTAAGATCCTAATCCTTCGACATCCCGCCATAACGAGACATTCAATGCTACTTGGGAGTTTATCCATACTCGAAGGTGTAGTCTTGATGAGCTCCAAAGTCAGTAAGAAATTAAGGAAACAGTTACATTACAGAGATCTTACGGAGCAAAACTCCATGGGAGTAGTGATGTCAAGAGGAAGAATTAGATACAAAAGTGTCGGGGCTCACCGTTTTATTTAAAGAGAAATCCGCTACGTGATTAGCCACACGGTAGCAAAAAGCAAGTTGTACAGTCGAACTTTGATGAAGCAGAATGAGGCAGTGGTGGCTGATGGGGAGGTGCCATTGGTTGGGCGTGGTGGACCTGTGAAGACAATTCAAAGTTACAAGTGTATCATATACAAGAACATGATGTAATTGAAAGTCGTGAGTGAGTCGAAGCACACGACGAATAGCTAATAGTTCTGCCATAACATTACTAGCAAAGCCAATGTGGAGAGAAAAGCCACCTAGAACGTGGCCCCGACGGTTGTACGGTTTCGAATCGCTAGTCTCGATCAATTAAAACCGATAAATTAAGAGTTGATGCGATATGAGAGACTAACCAAGCAAACTTAGAAGTTATTACACAATGTATTCAATTGTCCTAAATGGTCCGGTCTTGAACTCTCCGATTACATCCAATCACAGAGCTTCATCTCGAGGGTTTAGATCCGTAAAGAGTGTGAATTAGTGTGAGACTTAGAAGTCTACAAAGAAGTCATGTATATCTACCACCTTTGAATTTGTGGAGGTCACAACCAACTCAAAGGACAAGAATTTTTCCCAGTACCCAAACGGATCACAGCGATCGGTGGAAGCCACCACCCAAGATTCACTGACCCCTTGGCCCCCCTTTGAGGTCATTCACCCGCTATCAATCCGGTCCCCCAATCATAATGGCTCACCGCCTGGGTAACCTGGTCGGACAGATATAAGAAGAAAATTTCTTTGTCATTTCCTCCTACTAACGACCTTTTGTATCAGCAACAGTCCCACAGAAAAGCCAAACAAACATTCACATCCTTTTGTTTTCTATTTTCTGGACGGATCCAAAAACAACTTCACTCCAAATTTAGGATAAAAATGGAGTAAAGAATTACAGATACTTAAGTACAGCAAGAAAACCATACACTGAACATAGGAAGCCTAGTTTGCAGGTCTAGAAATACGTGTATGTTCTCTGTGCCTGTGTGAGGAGCAGATTGCATTTATGGAGGAGGGTCATCTTTGAAGGCACACACTTCCTGACTCTTCCAGTTAAATGTCAAAGTGAACCTTGCTCTATGTAACTCATTGTTCATCAATAACAGCTCCAAATTGATTTTAGGAAATCCGTTATACTTCATACTAAGCAAAATCAAGACTTTGGCGAGGTTGACAATATCAATATGATGCTAATTGGTAATTTTGGAGCCTATCCATATGAATTTCAGGCTATTTGGTTGCTTGGGAGCCTGTCATCTAGGCACTTTAACTACTTTAAAGTTGCCAAAGGCTGGTTTTTTATTTAATATAATGTTGAACCCATGCTGATTATTTTGTGCTTATTGATAGTCTATGGTGCTCATGGTTGTCCCTTCATAAAATTCAAAATTTTCTTTTAAGCCTGACTCTGAACGAGTTGAGAATCTTCACCTTGTGACTTCCCCTCAAACAATAGAGGAGCCAGATGAAGAAACTATCTTTGGACTTAAACGTTATATGGTTATACATTCAATTTTTTATTCTCCACATTCGGGATTCTCTATATTGTTTCCATTTTGGTATTTCCACATCATCACACTAAAGACTGAAGTGATAATAACAATAAAAAGCTCAAACTTATTATGTATCTCAAGCGAATTTATACTGAAAGTTCTTGATTTTTATAAGGATAACTAGTAACCATTTCCATGGCTAACTTTGGGGGAAAAAAAAAGGAAGACAATTGCATGACACATTTTCTCACTTGATGTATGTGACTTCATCCAGATTTGAGGTACAAAGTATAGGTGTATAAATAGGAAACTACTACGAAGAAAAATGATGTTGTACGGAATTTGTATAATTGCCATTTACCAAAAAAAAAAACTAGTATATTTGCCGCCTCGCCGGAGCTCTGGTCTCCGGCGAAGGTGGCGGGTCCATTTCATATCATGGGTACGGTGGCATTGGTGGTGTCGTTGGCAGGCTATAAGGAGAGAAAATGGTTAGACAGGTGAAAATGAGAGGTCAAACATGTAAGTTTGCAGAGTCGACTTTGCAACGTCAGGTCAGATGCCAAAAGTCTTGCATTCCAATTCAATTTAATTGAACATCGACAACACCTGTTAAGGGGCTGGAGCTGCTGCTCATCAAATCAAGCCTAATATTTTCCTGCGCATTTTCTCTAGTTTGGTCCCCCTCTTTCAGTCTTTCTATACACTTGAACTCTTGGCCACACGAGACATATCTGTTTTCCTCTAATACTGCCATAGCTATAGCTGTAGCTTGGTCATACGAGACATATCTGTTCTCTTGACTCTTATCAAAGATGCCTTTTGTTGGTTATATGTTGATTCCATGCTCTTGTTTATTCTCTCACGTGATTTTCTTTTATCTAGTTATTACATGGTTTCTTCTGATTTACGGTAGGAGTGCCTGTAATAAGTTGAGCCTTCCGATGCATACAACTTATAATTAAGCCTCGACGAAAATTAGATTGTTGCGAATCTATAGTTTCTTTCACTAAGTTTTGCTCTAATTTATTATGTTGTCAATTTTTCTGAAGACCAAAAAAAATAAAAATTCAAAAGGTCATTAATAATAGGACCGCAGTTCGTTCTAGGAGAGTGTAACAACGAGCCAGTTTGAAACGTTATCTGCAAATAATGCGAGTGCACAACAAAAGCTTGAGGTGCAACGATTTACATATTGAAAGCACTTGTATCAAGAGAAACTCTTGTTCCTAACCTATCTTGGCCGTACCCATGGACTCATGTAGGTCCCATTTTTCACGACACGTCAACATTGTCAACGGTCAATTTTCAATGCTTCCAAAACAGTCAAAGCGACGTACGCTCGAGTCACGTGCATTTTCTTCTTTTTTTCCTTTTTCGCATTTCTTCTCTGTCAAGAAACTTATTTTTGCTCGCCAAAGGAAACGACCTCGCCGCACCTCGGCCATCAAGCCCTTTTTTCCGCACCATTTTCCATGTTAGGTGCCCCCGAGCATCGCACACAATTGTCGCACTACTAATACAGTCATGCCCCCCGGCTCTTTGGAACATTATCGCGTCCCGAAGTGTTGGTCCATTTATTCACCATACCATGCGCCCTGCCTTGGACGTGAAACATGCTTCGACCTGCTCTCCGGAGCGTGCAACATTCTGAGGGGCTCTGCTTGCAGTGTTTCGGCATGAGGACCCTTTGTAATGGGATAGGCTCGTTCTCACAGACTATCTTCTCTCTGGGGCTACTTGAATGACACTAGGCACCCTTGATCTGTGACCACATTGCACTCATGTTACCGGTGATATTCGATGTCCCCACGACGATGACCCCCCGAGTCATTCCAAGAAAGGAGCAGGTCTTCAGAGGGCATCGTGTCTAGTCTGCCTGACAATCGGGCGTAGGGACCTTCTCCAACCATTGTTAGGTTTTTTGTGCCCCTTGAAGCCCCTCTGTGGTACTCACTAAGGGCTTTGGACCGGTGGCTAGAGTAAGGGTGTTCTCTGATCATGGCAATGTTATGTAGTCAGTCTTTTCAAATAGGCAAAGCGAAGCTGTGTGGGGCAAGCATGACAAATATGCGATCCGACAGTCAAAACCCAGTGATGTGTCACTCCCAGAGGACGTCACATGTTGGCTGGTGGCACAAGCATACTTTTGTCTGTAAATAGTGGACTCTGAACTTCAATTTTTAGAAAGAAAACTTCATTTTACTTGAAATCACATTTTCACTCTACAACCCAAAGCTACAGAATTCTAGAGAGAGAAACACAACTGAACTCTAATATTGGGCCATGACATTGGATTTTGACTTGGACCTCAGCTTGGACTATTGACTATTAGTCTTATTCGCCTTAGCCCTCGTCCTCGCAGCATTGTCACTCCTCAGGTTCTGTCTGAGAAGCCTTACTCTCTGCCCTTACACCACACTCACTGTGTTCTACTATTATACATCTGGCAACTGAATCGAATTACATCTTTTGCCACACATTCACGTAAACAAAGAACTTACTTCCTTGACGTCAACTCTTTATTTGGACATAAATCTGCATGCAACTCGAATTTGGGCATGAGAAATCACTACAAAATAAGGAAGCCAAAAGTTCCTAGATGTGATGCAACTATAATTGTAATTCAACTACATTATAAATGGCATACACTTTTTGGGTTTGATAACAAGTACTGGCATAATATCTAAAGAGATCAACCGGGCCACTGGGTCACGAATTCATGTGGTCATAATGAATGTTAGCAATCATGAGCAGAAATCTAGTTTAGTGAATGCTAACAGTAACAACCCTTTCGGTTAAACCATCTCATCTCGAGGCTGACTTCTCATAAGTAAAACGACCAGAAAGAAAAAAGTAGACTAATCAAGCCTGTCTAACTGGGCCGGCAACTGCATTGCTCACATGCCCAGAGTCGCCATTTGCCGCCCAGGCGCCGCGCTTTGTACGCCAATCAGCTGTCGGTAGCCAACCACACATTGAATGGCGCTGGTACGAACCAATGTGTGCAGTTCCATCCGAGCATCACAGTCTACTTTTGACTTGATGCAACAATCTAGTGGGGTTTTAGTACGTTCGACCAACCAAAATCTTACCCCATGGAACATGGGTGAACAGCAGCTGTTATCATGAGCTAACGTGTTTTTCGGGCAAGATCATTGGACATATTTATGACAATTAGGTACTAATTAAATGCATGAGGTTGCTAAGAAGTGCATTAAAAACAAACTACTAAATTTTACATTTTGGAATGGAACGTTTATTTTTATAGTTGTATTTTACCTTTTTACACTCTTTTTTATCTCTAGAAGATGCATTAAAGACAATCTATTAATATATTTTTTCATGAACTAATAAAGTGTGAAAAAGGATAGGTTAGTGAAAAGTTGGATAGTTGGAGACACGGTCTTGTTGACTTTGTATATATATATATATATATATATATATATATATATATATATATATATATATATGGAAAATGAGATGATAACAAAATATAAGAAAATAATACAAGAGTTTATAACATCAGCCAGATAACTTTATATGTTTTTGAAGCAAGTATAAGATCGTGACATTCCTTGATTATCATAAAAAACAAATATCCACCTAGGCATATGCTATCAGGCTACGTTTGACGCGCTGGATTGTACTGTCGGATATGATCGGATATCTAAGGATGGATAAACATGGATAAGATATCATGTAGGGTAAGGCCGGATAAGCTACTAATCCTATCATGCACTTAGACCATTCCCATATTAGAAGTCAGATAGGATTATTTTACTACCCTCGCTACTTACAAATCACTGTAGCAACTACCACTGCAACCAACACATGCTTCAACATACCACCGCATTAGCATGCCCAATACCACTTCAACCATCTTTTGAACCTACCATCAACAAATTGCACCCACCACCAATAACGGATCGCACCCACCACTGACGGCAATACACCACCACATCATAAGGCCCACCACCACCATTGCAACCACCTACCGGTCAGTTGGATAACTTGTCCGCCCTTTATGTGTGTGGTCAAGTGCTGCATAGGATTCTATATATCCTATCCGGGGGATATAAGTTAGGCTAGGATTAGGCATAAGGTTAAAAGTGAGCTAGCAGACATGATTATATATATATATATATATATATATATATATATATATATATATATATATATATGGAACTGATCCTTTGAGAGTGCTAGCAAACTGGGTTAAGTTATTAGCGCGATCTGGCCATCCAGGCCCGATCTGTGGACGATCCAGATCTTTTTTTTAAGTCCGTCCGCTACATTATGTAGCGAACTATTTTTTGATAATAATACCCTCCAACTTAAAAAGAGTCTGTCCGCTACATTATGTAGCGGACAAGTTTTCAGACATTTTTTTCTCTTTTCTGTCATTAATGTTCTGACAGAAATGACAGAGTCCGTTACATCCAGTACATTATGTAGTGGAGGAGTAGCACCACTTTTTTTCTCATTCTGTCATTAATTTTTCTGACATCTCTCTCTTTCTTATCAATTTATGACTGTTTCTTCTGTCTATTTCTCTCTCTCACCGAATTGAGCTTCAGCGACTCGAGCTGCTTGAACTGGAGCCAGAGATGGGCCGGCGTCACCGTGTAGCACAGCACGATTCTGGCTTCATCGACTTGCGTTCCGCTCCTCCATCGCTGGAGAGCACCGACCACGCTGCGAAGCTGAGCGGAAAAAAGAAATTCAGTAGAAGAGGAGTCAAAGAGACGGAGGACCGAATTCTCAGGGGATCGAGTCTGAAAATTCAGGCGAGAAAATATGAGGGATCGGATTCGGCATCATCGTGGTGAGAAAGGGAGTTGAAAAAGAGGGGGCGGGGACGTGAGTGGGATCAAGTGATGTGTGGTGATGGGAATGGACGGTGGGAATCGAAGGAGATTTGATTCGTGTATGCATAGATACAAATTTACAGTGGAATTTTTTAGATTTGATTCAGGATGCCCTCCCACAATAGAACCGTTTGTCATTTGTTTCATGTGCTTGTAATGTTTTGGTGATAATGGAAGCGTCCTTGCAGCTTCTTCCTGTTATGGAAACCCTTGATCTAAGTAGGAACAAGATTGCAAAGGAGATCTAAATCAAGAAGTTAATGACGATTCCCTAGAATCAGATGAGGAAAGTGATCCTGTAGATGGATCCCCTTTTGAAGATTTAGTAGAACCCAGCCAAAACTCGAATACAGATAAAGGTTTAGCACCAGATAAGGCTAGAGAATCTGCTTTGGGCTTCTCTCCAAATAATATTGCTCCTACATCAGAAAACATTGGAAGCATAGTTCCTGCCACTTTTGTATCAGTGCCTAACAGTTCTCCTTCTCCTTCGACCTCTCCAGCAATTATGGGCACAAACATAGCAAAGAGAGAAAGAAGAAAGGAGGAGAGAGGAGGGAGAAAATAGAAAAGTGGTGAGAGAAGAGGAAGGAGAGAGAAAGAGACAGAAGAAACAGTCAGAAATTGATGAGAAAGAGAGAGAGAGAGAGAGATGTCAGAAAAATTAATGACAGAATGAGAAAAAAGTGGTGCTACTCGTCCGCTACAATTCTACATAATGTAGCGGACATAGCGGACTCTGTCATTTCTGTTAGAACATTAATGACAGAAAGAGAAAAAAAAGTGAAAATTTGTCCGCTACCTAATGTAGCAGACGGACTCTTTTTAAGTTGGAAGGTATTATTGTCAAAAAATAGTTCGCTACATAATGTAGCAGACAAACTTAAAAAAAATGCAAAAAAAAAAAGATCTGGACCGTCCACAGATCGTGCGGGACGGCCAGATCGTACTAGCAACTTAACCCAATTTGGTAGCGCTCTCAACGGATCAGCTCCCTATATAAGATATATATATATATATATATATATATATATATATATATATATATATATATATATATATATATATATATATATATATATATATATATATATATATATATATAGGACAATATTACCTATATTTTCTCCATTTTGTCCAAAAATGCACAAGTACCACGAATCTCCATGGATGCCAAAAACATGCATGGATCCCGAAAATCCGATGAAACAAAATGCCATACTACTCACATTGAATCAAGGCCCGAAGCCACATTGCATCGATGAAATACATACGGTTGGCAAGGCAGCGGAGGAGTCACATGTGACATTGGTTGAGTTGGACATAAACCGAACAAAGAAGACCAAGGATTTAAGGAAGAGGGCAATGGGGACTTTTCGCGCGAGGTTAGCAACTCGTTCGCACGTGCGAACGTTCGCACCGCGAAAGATTACCTTGTAGAAATAAACACTCCCACTCACGAATCGAGTACGTTTGTTATGCCGTATCATATCCTTTTTCTTATGGACATGTCATTTCTGTCACGGTATTTTAAAAGAAAGATAAGTCTTAGAAAGCTAAGTGGGATTGCGGTCTGAAGCAAGGGATGTACAAGTTTGACCAAGAAAATCCGTGAGTAGATCACTCTTAGCTATTGCGTAAACAGCATTACTTAGGAAAGGTGAATCTTTAAAATATAACACAATTGACGTGGGAATTCTGCGCTGAAAACACGAGATTGCATGTCTGGAAAGAGGAAGAAAAGTGGGACAGAAAGGGAAGGATGTTTTGGATTGTCTTCACTTTGTTAAATTGAGTATGGATCCAATGGGAACTTAAAGCCTCTAGTGTCTACACATCTACCGAAGACACAGGCAGAGTCAAAAAGAGGCCACAAATATAGAAACCAATCACTCCCTTTTCCGACATTCCTTTTGCAAAGTTGCTGGATTCGACAAATCTTTGTTCCTAATCGGTGCTGACCTTTTTCAAGTTTCCATTCTTAAATTAGTCAGAATGGATGTGTTGAAATTTAGAACAAAGAGATTTGTAAAATCAGGATTGAGATCCTCAGCTGTAATAAAAACTCTTTTAATGATAATTTTTTATCGCCTAAAGCTCTTCCTTGCTGTACCAGGCTACCAGCCAAGGATCCTTTTTTGTGAATCATTAGAAACCTCAAAGTTTATTGTAAAATCACCTCGTTGGTACTTCAACAAGATCATTTTATCATCAACAGGAAAAAAAAATCATTTTTTTGTGCTTTTACGAGACTAGCTAGCACCCCAAGCACTCCGCACGTTGCTTTTAAACACAAAAATTAAGCTATGTAATTTCGCATAGGGGCAAAACTCTCACATGGGGGAAGGGGAGGGGGGGATGGCGGCACCCCCCAACTTTTGAAAATTTTTTTAAAAAAATTTATATAATAGATACTCATATTTAGCATATTTTTTGAAAATGTCATATATCGTAACACCATTTAATTAGGGTTTCGTTTTGTTGTGTTTTTATTTTTTATGCCACTTCCGTCAGAGTCTTCTTCTTTCTCATTCTTTTGATCTAGCTTCATTCTTCTAGATTCTAAATTCCAAATCTCTAGATAACGAAAAAACACGAATTAATCAAGATTAGTTCTTTTACATTATTTAAATACTTATACAATATTAACTTTTACGTGACTATTATACTCATACAATTAATAATCATATCAGTAATATGTTTATACATTAAGAGTTAAGCTCCTTTCATGCAAAATTAGTAATATGTTATTGACTAACTTACCGAGTTAAATAAATCACTATGAATAGTAAAATTAAATAATTAGTCGTCAAATTGAACAATTCTTTTATGTTAGTTACTAACTTTTTGTATACTTTTTTGCCCCCCCCCCCCCCCCTTCGGGATTAAACTTTATAAGTCCGCCACTGATTCCACAGTTTGTTCAAAATATAGGGGAACAACAAATCTACAGTGTGGGATGTTTCAAAGTTTTGGTGGAGCATAGACAACAGATATAAGAAGATGCAGTTGGAAAAAAAAACTCTGTTGTAGAAAGGTAGAAGGCAGTCCAGGATTTCGTCGTCTCAAAGCTTTTATTTTACACTATTGGCAACACAAGGGTCTATAGGGTGGTTACAAATCGTAGTTCTTTACTCTTTTAAATGCTCAGTGAAAAATATTTTTTAGAAAGGGACTTTTTCAACGCCCAACTTGGTTTTAGATCGTCGGCGGCTATACCAATCTTATTGGCTGGAATGAGATAGAGGGTCGGAGAGGGATAGAACACGCAAATATGGTATGATAGGTGGATACCCTTACAAATTACATTCAAGGTTCAATCCCCTATTAATCACTTGTGCTACGAAGCGACAATTGAACTACTGATAGACAAGGATGTTGGAGTATTTTAATAAAAATAAAAAAAATATTGGTTTAAGTGCCTCATTATAATATGTTATGATGAGCCATAACACCTCATTATAATATTTTTAATAGTATGTTTTTATTACATTTTAGTGGCTTTAAATTAATCCTTATAACTTTTTGTAACCTACATTTTAATGAAAAACTTA
Source organism: Escallonia herrerae (assembly GCA_033070095.1). Classification (NCBI taxonomy): domain Eukaryota; kingdom Viridiplantae; phylum Streptophyta; class Magnoliopsida; order Escalloniales; family Escalloniaceae; genus Escallonia; species Escallonia herrerae. The sequence continues at coordinate 497,513 of JAVXUP010000249.1, read as the reverse complement.
ATGGTCATGAGTTACATTTTAAAGCTACTATATATATGTATATTGTATAGTGGATGGTTTTTGGTGAGTGACAATTATACTTTCACCTTACAAGTTTGTGTCACCACATTGTTCAAGAACCCTTCTGTTTCTTTGGCTTTTCCTTCATGGGTTACGAACAACACCTCTCTATAACGGTATCATCTTGATGACTAGCTTATCATCTTATGTGATGTGTTGAAAGGAGGTGTTTCATTGCCACTATATATATACACTTGAGTTTCGTTTATTTTGAAAAATAATTTGGGCAAAGAAGGATGTTGAGTGAAGCTTCTGCTTCATTCGATAGTGCAGAAAATGCGAATGAAGCTACAGTTATAAGCTGGGTTGTTGTATCATGGAGGCGACGCATCGAAACCTTGCTGCACCGGTAATTATCCGAAGGGGCGCGAATCGTCTTAAAGAGAGCGACCTAGTCCGCGCCTCATCCTAGCTGTTAACTTATTACCTATCATCTGAGGTACTCGAGATTAAGAATACTTCGTTTGGTAAGTTTTATGTTCCAAAAAGGCAATCGAGGTAAATGGACAATTTCTTTCATACAAGTAATTAAAGGTAATTGTTTACTTGTATTGTCTTTTTTCATTTCAAGTACTTGTTTAACAAAAAGATTTTATTTTAATGGATTATTTCCAACAAAGGATAATAGAAGATAGAAAGCAGATCGTATTAACCAAATATTCTTGCCCCATGAAGCTTTATACATTAAAAGAATCTCTATTAGTGCTTATGCTTTTAATGACAAGTTGGTTTGGTATTATCGTAAAGACCGACAATTCTCAGTTAGCAGTGGATAAAGGGCGATGCATCAAGGACTAGCTCGACAAGTTCCTCTTTATACAGAGAAATCTAGCGAAGGTGGCAAATCAACATGGAATTTTTTGTGAAAACTGGCTCCGTTTGACAACGGACTAGTTTCGGTTTTCTGTTTTAAAAAAAAAAAAAATCAAAACCAGTTTAATTTTTTTTTTTTACAAAAATAAGTGGGTGTTTGATAACTCAGTTTTTATTTTTAGTGTTTTTATCTTTTGTTTGATTACCCAGTTTTTATTTTGAGTTTTTTCTTTAGTGGTGGTTTGCTGTGGCGGGGCGTGGCGTGGTGGTGGCCAGCCGCCGGCGGTGGCTACCGGCAGCCGCCAATGGTCGCCGGTGGTGGACAACGATGGTGGCTACCAGCGGTGGGAGGGTGGTGGTCGTCTCAAAATAAAAATTAAAACTGAAAATCGAAACTCAATTTTTAGAGTTTTTAAAAACAGCATTAATTTAAAAACTGATTTTTTAAACTGAAGAAGAAAAAAAAAAGAAAATTATACACCAAACACGTTTATTTTTTTCAGTTTACAAAACTGAAAAATAAAACTTTGTCAAACGGGGTCTAAAAGTACCGAACAAACTCAAAATTTTGGGTGGCGTGCTTGTTCGCATACGGAACCACTCTGGAAAAACTTCAGAAAAGGAACGTGGGTTCTCAATTGGAATGTCCAGTACGTAGAAATGACAAAGAAACTATATTTCACACCCATAGAGATCACTCATTGGCTAGACAATTCTGGGCATTTTGCTCACAAAACAAGATCGGAAATAGTACTTTGGTGGTGGAAGGATGTTGTAGACTTGTGGAAGGATGTTGTAGACTTGTAAGCCAAGTGGACAGACCGGAAATGCTATAGTTCTACGCTGCCAACTATGGTGCAACAGAAATAAAACCATATTTTTGTGGGGCTAAACAAATGTGTCGCAGATATACACAGAAGCAACCCAGCTTCGTTGAGATGTACAGAAGTGCAAAGATTCCTATTTGAAAAATCACTGACATGGTACCAGACGTATGGAACCACCCACAGAAAAATTTTGTCAATAAATTTCAACGTGGCATTGTTTGAGGAAGATCACGTTACGGGATTTGGAGTACTCGTAAAAGACTGTAACGGTACTGTACTGGTAGCTATATGCCTCTATCCAAGAAAGTTCCGAATATATAGGAAGTAGAGCATGCGAAGGCAGTGTTGGCTTGTCAAACGGTTGGATTTGGCTTGCGTTGTGGATTTTGGTTTTCCCAAATTGAAGGTGATGCATCAAATACTATCCAAGCTTTGAATTCTTCAGATGAAAACCTACAGAGTATTGGGTGCGATTGTAGAAACACAAGTATCTTCGCTCACCATTATGATTCTTGTATTTTTTTTTTTTTGTTAGCCAACCTAATAACTGTGTAGCTTATGAGTTAGCGAAACTTACACAAAATGTAATAGACTTTGGAGTCTCGAAAGAAGAGAGGCCATACTATAGTATGCCTACCATCCACAAAAATTGAAATGCCCATTATGAATAGAAAATGTTCTCTTTGATAAAAAATAAAAAAAAAGAAAAAACAAATCAATAGTTGCCGCCAAGTTTCCACTTTCTCATTTTCTTCTATCCTCGATTCAAGTCTTATAACATCTTTACAGGTATTTTTTCAGTTTGCACCAAAAAATGAACTTTTTATGAGACGAAAATAGATTTATAAATCCACAACTTGTTATAAACGAAAACAAGTTGTTACAAGTGTCACAAGGATGTGCTGAGGCGAATTAAAAGCTAAAGTATATAGAAGCTTGAGTAAAATAATAAATTTGTCACTACCCACCATTTTAGACTATTGTACTTTAACGAATGAATGGATTACTTTTTCGATGTTATGAAACATGTTTTAGGAGAGGTAATAAAGGTTTTCCACTCATTTATAGATTGAAACTGAATCTAAAGATAGCAAAACCAAAATTTGCAATTGTAGCACTTGATTTTGATGTTACATATAGTATAATAAAAAAACACAATTATGTAGTTGCCACCAATTTTTTTATATTCCTGACTTTTATCTATCCTCAACACCAATTTTTATGACAAATCAACGGGTCTTCTTTCAGTTTACACCAAAAAAAAAAAAAAACTTTTTATAGGATCAAAAGGATTATAGATCCACGACTCATAATAAACGAAAACAAACTATTACAAGAATCCAAGAATATGCTAAGGCGAATAAAAAGTTACATGACAAGCTTGTGAAAATTAGTAAATTTGTCGTTGCCCTCGGTGTTAGAAACAAATTGCTTTTTGAACAATTTCTTCCTTGATAATTGTAAACTATTCCATAACCTTTTTGTTTGTTACTTAAAAGAAGTCGCGATTGACACTATATGAGAAATTAGAAGAAGATTCATATAACCCAGCAACCAAAACTTATTCATTGACACTATATGAGAAATTAGAAGAAGATTCATATAACCCAGCAACCAAAACTTATTCATGTTGCAATGACATATGCATATGATGGAGAAGGGTGGGCAATCTTTCGTGTAGATCTTTGAAGGACGGCAGAGACGTAACTATATGGAACACTGAGAGCCAATTATTAAATTGCATGTAACAGACAAATCATCCATAACCTGAAATCAGAAATTAGGATGAGGTACAGTACAATATCCATGTCTTCAGTTTCAATACTGACAACTCTCTCTTGAGAGAAGCAATTTGGTAAGAAGACAACGTGCCTATGATAATTACCAAGAGACAATCTATATCTTGCCATATATGACTCCCCCCATTTCAGAGAAGATACCCGAAACGAAAACAAGCCCAGTTTCAGGTCGCATGCGCATGCCTGCGGAATCAGAGAAGATATCTCACAACTTGGAAAGCAACATATTTGGTATATATACAATCACTCTCGACTGTATAGAAGTAGCTGGAAACCTAACCTTTGATGATCGAGCCGAAAGATCGTGGGGTACAGGAGTAAACTATAAACTAATTCTCCATCATCACAATAACAGGCACTCTGAACGACGTTACGGGAGATCAAGTGTGGACACTGGCTTAAATTTGTAGCCCCAGATGACAACCATCACACTATCAAGAAAGCTTGAGCGGGAAAAACGTCACTCTGATTCAGCCCCTAGCGAGCAACACATCCAGGTGGGCCAAACGACCACCGGATGAAGAGCTCCCTGGCTGATAAACTTTAGTTACATTCTGCTTGTGGAAAATCTCTTCTTGCCTTGATGGGTGGTCTAGGATGTACCTTTCCTTGGCAGCTACCTGATTCAGATGCAGCAGTGCAAGCATGCTGACTGCAACCAAAGCAGCATTCCCCAACAGCCCACCCATCTCATCCAATTTTAGGGATTTCTTAGCAAAGTTAAAACTAGATACGAGAAATTTGACCAGAACATTTGACCTCTTCCCTTCATGTGAAACAAAGTTCTCGCCGGCTGGGCATGCTGCTGAACCATGAAGATTCTCATGTGAACCAAAATGACCAGCATCACGTACATCTCCTACAAAAGCTCTAGCTTCTTCAATGACTTCGTACTTCTTGCCTTGGTGTTCAGCCAATCTCATTGCAAGGACAAGCCGGCACTGCTCTAAGTGACCAATAGCAGCATCTCTCTCTGCCCGTTGCTGGATTTGTGCAGTCTGGAAAAGAATACCAGAAGCCTGATAAGTAAAGATACAAACACCCATTCAACACTTGTCAAGACATCTGAAAGAGCCATGTGAGCACTGTTATAATCCAAAGTCATATTCCAACAAAACACGGAGTATCATTCTCATGAATACAAATTCTATCAAGTGATTTTCAGTTATTAAAGAAACCTTGAGAAGGCATTTTTAAGATAGCTCCAAGAAAAAGTAATTCTTGCTGTATAGTCATTTGGGGATTTAGGAGGATGACCCTTGGCGGCTTCAAATTGGAAGTTTAAATTCCCAAAAGATGAAATAAACGGAATAAGGTTTTCAAATTTTGATAAATTGCAGTAATATGGGCAACTTCTTTTCTTCTCTTTATCTGCAGATTCTGCACATGCATCGCATGTGCAAAATCACATGACGACAAGCAAGAAAGACTAGATAAAAGAATATTGAGGCATGACATGGCCATACAGGCGTCCCATGACCGTATAAGCATGTGCAATACGCGCTGGAAATTCAGAAAAAGCAAGACACACCATGGCAGTGTTTTATACATCCTGGCTTGTCGGCACATGCAGAGAGCAACACCGCCCTGCTTGGACAGTCCCCTCTTCATGGGCCCAATGCCTCATATCAGATACAAGATACCCATTACTAAACCAAGTTTCTTGTTCTCTCCGAAAAGCTTATATCTCCATAAAGGAGCGATGGTGGAACCTCATATGAAGGAACAAAGTACAGATTGTACTTAATCTCAAGAAGAAGGTCGTCCAGATAGCGAGAAGACGAGATACTGCTGTGCCTGCCCTCCCTCCCTCCCTCTGGTGGGGGACAAGCTCAAAATTATGAGTGATAAAAAATCTAGTAAACCCAGTATCATGGTGTATCAATAAACATGCCCAAAGCTAGTTCATAGATATGTAAAATCACCTGCATGTGCATGATTGTATTGCACAGAGACAAATAAGTAATCCACTCATTCAACATCAAATTCTCATGAATAATTCAGATAGTATACAGTTCAACAAGCAAGAAGTGATTGGAACAAACATGAATGGCAATCCGTTTGGCTGCATGTGATGTCTATTTAAGATTCTTCTAGGTATTTTAAGTTTCTTCATCAATACATCCTCTACTGTAAGCATTCATGATTTCATTCTCAATACCATTTTGTTTAATTTGCAAATGAAAACCACGAAATTTGGTGAACTTCTTTTTTTTGGGATAAGAAATTTATTAAAGATCCAAAAACTGCCATTTGGAGGCGAACCCAGTACAAAAGTATACTAATAGACCATCAACCCCTAAAGTATTACGCAAAAACACCTAGAAGGTTTTATCAAAGAGCTGAATGAGCCATTCCTAGCGTCCAAGAATAGAGAAACCTCAAGAAGACCTTCACATCCAAAATAGGCATACAGAGCCCTTCACGTCCAAAAACAATACCTATGGATGAACTTGTCATGCTCGATTTTCATATTCACCTGGACAAACCATCAAGTATAACTGGCCTTGTGATTTCGTTTGGTAAGTCAGACTAGGCAGCAATCTGCTTTCTTTAAAATCCAATTCACAATACATTGTTCAATCTCCCACCCCCACATGAAAGGGGGGAGGGGGGAATCAAAATAGATGAAAACTATACACTTTAACGCGACTGTTCATCACTCCCTTGTTTTCAGAAGGTGTTACTCAAGCAGTAAGCCATATATTAAATGGGCTTCACCTGATATACTTTTGAAATAAACGCTCTCCAAGTTTCTAAAACGTGGTTGAAGCAATATGATTGAGAAACAATTAGTAGATATAGGGGCATCCTTCTTATCCTGAGAGACCATTTATGAACCTGTTAATGCAATTGGAAGAGGCATTCTCACTAAAGTGACGGCTCTCACACCAAAGAATGAACCCAGAACTCCATACATACACATAAAATTATATGTTACCATCCTAAACATGTCACTCAGGGAATTGCAGTGAAAACAACAGTCAATTGCCATTGGATCATAAAAATCCCCACAACATGGCACATTTCAAACCACTAAAAGTGTGCACAAGAGAGCAGATTCCATAGAAAGCCATTCAGATAGACTTCAAATTAGATTGTTCAAAGTGGAAAGCTGTGTCCACGAGGAGGGAAGCACAAGTGATTTACATGTTGCACAAAATAGTAGTGTTGCGTGAAATTTGGTTCTAGCCTATCTTCAGCCACAACACTAAATTTAGCTGACGAACCTAAAGATAAGGTTTTCTCCTTGTGTTAATTATGACCACCAGTCATAGAATGGAAAAAACACCAAGGACTAGGGTAATGGATATGCACACTTCATACTTTTGTTCTGCTGATAACATCTATCTCTTTCACAAACAAAACAGTTTATCAGCTGGGAGAAATGTTTCATACCTACACAAAAGCATGCAATATAAGTACATAAAATGCTTTAATTCACGAACAATTCCACCTCAAAAAGTCCCTTTGCAACCATATCTACCTTTCTCAGATCAAATTTAACACAGAAAAATTTGTAGTAACACTGTTCTCTACTTAAACTTCTTCTTCTTCCTTCACCTTACCACGTGACATGCAGGAAAAGAAAGAGAAATTGATAATTTCTTTTTTTCTATCTTTTTTAATTAATAATAATAATTTCGTCCTCGTCTTCTTACTCTAAATTCTCTCCCCCAACAACTAGTCTATCAAAACCTTCATAAGTTGAAATTTGCCCAAACCTAAATGATCACTGGCCGGTACACTAAAACAAGCTAGCATCAAAATAGATTAATCCTACCGTACAAAGCAAAGTACATATAATGATCCAAATATCAGAAATTGTAAGCCACTGTTGAGTTGCCGAGAATATGCAGAAAAACAAAATATAACCAGCGAGCACCGCACAATCGAATCTTAGAAAAATCACTACAGACTAATAATATGGATATCCGCAGTTCATACTCCATCCTGCACTTGTATAATTTGCCCAATGAAAGTAGTTAATCCTTTTTAGTTTACCGATCAAGCACAACATTTCAGTTGCACACAGAAACATCTAGTACCAATAAATTAAAATGGAACTAACTGCCACCATTTAATGCACAAACCGAATTCCACCTCCAAAAGTCCATCCATAAGCACCCCTACCTTTCTCGGCACAAATCAAAAAGGGAAATCATACTTTGAACAAACCTTACCCTGGGTTCTACTTGGTCTCCTTCATTTTCCTTACCCTAGCACGTGACATGCAGGAAAAGAAAGACAAACCAATAATCACCTTCTCCATTTAACAATTACTATTAATTATCTCCCCAAACACAACTAGTCTATCAAAAACTTCATGCTATGAGATCCATAACTCTAAACGCCTATTCCTATCTACATTAATATGTCACCGTGAAAATTGCTTCATCACTTCATTCCATCAAAAAAATACTCCTCTATTTCAAGCTACATTTAGACTCAAAAGTCGTACAATCCATTTCTCCTAAATCCTAAACCCAAACATGGATTAACATACACCACAGGTCACCAGAACGATAACAGTCGTGACAAAACTCAAACACCCTAGCAATTGAAGCGAAAAACGATAAACAAACGACAAATTCGACTCACATGGAAGAACTCGAGCTGGTCCTCGAGGTTCTCGAGTGCGGTCCGAATTGCATTGAGGCTCTTGGCCTCCTGAACCGCCGAGTCATCCTCCGCCTCGACACGGAACCCCTTCACGAACACGAATCCGGTCCGGCGACCGTCGCCGGAGCCGGCGAAAGGCGGCTTGCTCTTCTTGTCTTCGCCGTCGAGGACGAAGAGGTCGCCGGATTTGCGGAGCGAGTTGACCGAGTTGAGGAAGTGAGTGCGGGAGGCCGAGTGGATGGCGTCACTGAGCTTGTCGTGGAGGTCCCAGATCTTCTCCAGCACGGCCTCGATATCCTCGACATCCATTTCCCATTTCATGAGGTGAAGGGTGAATTGGGGCAAGGTATTCAATCAAAGTTTCCGCCCAAAAAGAAAAAGTTAGGGCTTGTACAGGGTGGGGTGCATGACTAACTAACTCAGCTTTGTTTGTGTGTCTCTCAGAGAAAGAGGGACAGCTCATGCATTTGCCCAACAGTCGAGGCACTCGGTGTGCCAGATCAGGAGGTGGGGCACCACCGCGTATTCATCTTCCAGTTAATTGTCGCTACAAATCCTTAGCGACAGTTTGTAATCAAAGTTTTAGGAGCCGTTTGACTGAGATTTTTTTTTGCTCTTTTTTTTTCAGTTTTAAAAATTAAAAAAAAAAATTGGGTGTTCGGTAACTCTTTTTTTTTAATTTAAAAACTCACTTTTTAAATTGTAGAGTAAAAAAAAATCTTTTTTTTCACTTAATTTTTTTTTTGAGACTTCCACCACAACGCACCCACCGCTGGCAGCCACCCCCCACCGTTGCCCGGCAGCCACCGACAGCCACCTCCGGCCGCCGGCAGCCACCACCGGGCAACGGTGGGAGGTGGCCACCACCGCTGGCCGGAGGCCACCTCCGGCCACCACCGCCTACAGCCACCTCCGGCAACCACCTCCGGCAGCCACCACCGACAGCCACCTCCGGTCGCCGACAGTCACCACTGGCCGGCAACCACCTCCCGCCACCACCACCGTCACCGCCGGCCACCACCACCGTCAACCACCGCTACGCCCCACCACCGCCACCGCAAACCACCACAAAAAAAAAAGTCAAAATAAAAGGGTTACCAAACACAAAAAAAAAAACTAAAAAAAAGGGTTATTAAACACCCACTTGTTTTTGTAAAAAAAATAAAATTAAACTACTCTTTAAAAACTGACCACTAAAAAAAAACTTTGTCAAACAGACCCTTAGTTGTTAAATTTTAGAAAATGCTTATTGGTTTGCATCCCCATGGCAGCTGAGCGATGCTTCAGCTGCTGTTGGAAAGGATATCTTTCATTAAAATCGCTGTTAGGTACAACGGAAAAGCGAAAATCTAATACTAAAAGGCTTCGTTTGACAAAATTTTTTTTTTTGTTTTCAGTTTTTAAATAGCAGTTTTTTAAAGAACAGCTTAATTTTTTTTTTTATAAAAACAAGTGGGTGTTTGATAACTCCTTTTTTTTTTGGTGTTTGGTAACCCTTTTTATTTTGACTATTTTTTTTGGTGGTTTGCGGTGGCGGTGGTGGGGCGTAGCGGTGGTCGACGGTGGTGGTGGTGGTGGCCGACGGCCGAAGGTGGCTGCCGGCAGTCACCGGCGGTGGTCGCCGGCGGCCGGAGGTGGCTGCCGGCAGTCACCGGCGGTGGTGGCCGGCGGCCGGAGGTAGCTGCCGGCCGTCTCCGGCGGTGGTCGCCGGCGGCCGGAGGTGGCTGCCGGCAGTCACGGCGGTGGTGGCCGGCGGCCGGAGGTAGCTGCCAGCCGTCTCCGGCGGTGGTCGCCGGCGACCGGAGGTGGCTGCCGGCAGTCACGGCGGTGGTGGCCGGCGGCCGGAGGTAGCTGCTGGCCTTCTCAGCGGTGGTCGCCAGCGGCCGGAAGTGGCTGCCGGCAGTCTCCGGCGGAGGTAGCTGCCGACAGTCTCCGGCGGTGGTCGCCGGCGGCCGGAGGTGGCTGCCGGCAGTCACCGGCGGTGGTGGCCGGCGGCCGGAGGTGGCTGCCGGCCGTCTCCGGCGGTGGTCGCCGGCGGCCGGAGGTGGCTGCCGGCAGTCGCCGGCGGTGGTCGCCGGCGGCCGGAAGTGGCTGCCGGCCGTCTCCGGCGGTGGTCGCCGGCGGCCGGAGGTGGCTGCCGGCAGTCGCCGGCGGTGGTCGCCGGCGGCCGGAGGTGGCTGCCGACCGGCGGCCGGAGATGGCTGCCGGTGGTCGCCGGCGGCCGGAGGTAGTTGTCGGCAGTCTCCGGCGGTGGTCGCCGGCGGCCGGAGGTGGCTGCCGGCGGCCGGCAGTCTCCGGCGGTGGTCGCCGGCGGCCGGAGGTGGCTGCCGGCGGTAGGAGGGTGGTGGTGGTGGTCGGAAAAAAAAAACCAAAAGTGAAAAAAAAACCAGTTTTTGGAGTTTTTTTTTTTACTCTGCAGTTTAAAAACTGATTTTTTAAATTGAAAAAAAAATGGTTACCAAACGCTCCTTTTTTTTTCAGTTTTTAAAACTGAAAAAAAAAAGGAAAAAAAAGAGTGTCAAACGGGGCCTAAGAATCTTTTCAAAGAAGATTCGTTCCAGAAAAGACCCCCCCGGTTGGTGTGGCCCTTGATAGACAATTGAGTTTTTGTGCTGTGAGCGGGGTAGCTACATGATATCTGAGCAGCTCTAGAAAAGGCAAGAAACCCCACGCTTTATGTAGCTTTTTGCTAGTCGAGTTGGCATGAATAAGTTCACATCGAAACTTTATTGTATCATCTGCCACATAGATGTGGCTAAAATATCTTTGGTGACACTTTGGAATCAAGTTTGAAGCTACCCTTTCCCCTCCCTTCACTTGGTCTAGCAAAGGAGCCTGCTTGCATTGGCAGTTGATCTTCTTCCCATCCTCACTCACTCGGGATTAAGTGACAGGTTCCAGCTTATCGCGAGTCACTCGTCAAACTACTCGATTGGAGGATTGGCTTAGCTTGGTGCGAACCACTTAGCTTGGCACGCATGCTTAGAATCCTTTGAGCTTCATTCGTTTAACTAACCAATATTCAAAAGGTCTTCGATCTTATTTCTTTTTTTTTAAAACAAAAACTCACTCGAGCAATTCTTAGACAGTCTCGCACTGTATGTAATGTAATTATTTAAAACTCAAGTCAACGTGAATAAGTACACGACCTTCAAGGAGTGTTCAAGCTATGTTAGTTTTATGAATAGAATTAATTTCATAAAGTGATCTCAAACGAGCTTATGAACGAACGAATATGACCCAAGCGTGAGTAGTTTGGGCCTCGACCATGCCCCAATCAACTTACACTTTTTCCCTTACAATTACGAGGTTGACTTAAATTACAATCCAAAGGGTTTCACTAGGTGGGAGTACCGGATGCATAACTGACATGGAACAAATTTTACGGAACAGAAATTAGACGAAACATACAAACAAGTAACCGAAATGCGAATGATGTAGCATTCGACATACTGTAATAGATTTCATCCAGAAAAAAATAAAAGGATATGTCATATATAGATAATTACGAACAAAAAACTGAACAACCTATAATAAATTAAAAGACTCAGATGTTCTGTAGAGAGACGCTTTAATTTGGACTTTTGGCCATTCACTTGCAGAATGTTGTTCCAAACAATGTCAAAGGTACACATGCGGTCGTCTAGCAAAGAATTAACCGGAGCCAAAGTTGACTAATAACATTCATTCGTAGGTGAAATTGTACATTTCTTTTCATCACTCTTTTACTTAGACAAATAAAGAGAAGCTCCCCTTGGTTTCTGTCATGCAGGTATGCATATCACCAATTACCAGTTCTTATTTGTGGGAGATACAAACACAACACAACACAACACCGTCTCCTGCCCATTTATTAAGACCTGTATATATATATATATGTTCCTACTTCACACTACGAATGCTCAAAGTTCTAGACTTGCCGGACAAAATCCTCCGACAAACACTCTCATATCTCCTCCCGTCCACTCCCCGGAGGTCTATTCGACATCTGAGTCTCATTCTGGCCGCCATCTTCACCCGAAATCTCCTCCAGTGACCTCCCTTTCGTCTCGGTCACCAAGAATGTGAAACAGAAGCCTAGCATGTTTGTAAAAGCCAGAAACATCATGGCTTTCTTGATTTTTCTAGTGTCACCATCCAAAGTATATCCTTGAACAAAAAAGGCACTAATCATTGCCCCGGCCTTTCCAGAGGCGGCGCTGAGAGCGTGGCATGTGGATCTTACGCGAGTTGGAAACAGCTCAGCGGGGAGCACGAAGGTCGTGCTGTTAGGTCCGAAGTTGGCGAAGAAAAATGTAAGCCCGTACAATGCTGCAAAGATCCATTTGTGGTCTTCGTTCTTGAGATAGTCATATTTGATTCCCATTATGAACATGAAGATTGTCATCATGAAGAAGCCCACCAGCTGGATATAGAATCGGCCTATGCTTTCGATGAAAGCCACTGTGAACCAGTAGCCAGGGAAGGTCCCGAGCAAGGCAATCACGAACATTGCTCTTGATGTCTCGAACATTTCTCTGAGGGCGTTGACTTCAGTGTCTTTGTTGGTGAGTCCCATGACGGGGAATATGTCTTTCTGAGTAAGGTTTTGGCTGTAGAAGGCTATGTCAAGTAGGAACCATGTGGTCATGGTGCCTATTAGGTGAAGTCCATGCCTGTTGAAGAACTCCCTTGAGAGTAACGAGTAATCGTTAGCGGCCTTATATTGTGCCAGATTTTCTTGATCAGCATCAATTTCGATTTCAAGAACTCTTCCCATGTCGATGGCAGCTTGTTTGGCGTTCCCTTCAATAATGGCAGTGTAACGCCCTGTGTTGGGATAAATTTACAACAGTTTTAGTAAAAATGAAATAACTTTCACTACCAAAAAGCTACTTTATCGGAAGGATTTTTTGCTCATTCGGGTGCAAATATTTCAAGAAACTACAACCCTGGCCCGCATCATAAATCGTTTCGTGACAGTGACTAAAGCATTCGAGAAACAACGTTGGAAGAAATCAAAATTCTCCCATCAAATTAAAAATTTTCGGTATCAAGGGACTTTGCATTCTAGTTCTACCATCATAAGACCAGTAAACTCATTTGTCCAGAAAACTCATTTGTCCAGTAACTTTTTCTGGTATTTGATCTTTCCTCTGAAGGTAACTAAAACCATTGCCAGTTTGTACAGTTTTAGAACGTTAGCCTTTTAATATAAGGCTTTGATAATAGATAAATGAAGTATCTTTGAAGGGGCTAAATTTTTACCTGTTTCAGGCATCTTCATTCTCCAGTAGTAAGTGAGAAGAGCTGGAAGAGCACCTAGCATCAAAACGATCCTCCACACATAATCAGCCTCAGGTTGTGTTGAAAACACATGGCCGTCCTTGAATGACGGAGCGGGGAACTTGCTCAGGAAAATGCTGGAAAGTGTCATAGACACCAATCCTGCAAAGATGATACCTACACCTTGCATTGCAAAAACTGCGGCTATGAATGCACCTCGAGTTTTCTTGTTAGCGTATTCGGACATGATCGTGGCGGAGAGCGGATAATCGCCACCGATGCCAAACCCGAGCCAGAACCTGAAGAAACAAAGGGTGCTCATCACAGCACCTCGACTGTACCCAAAAGAGAGGCCAGAGCAAATGGCACAAATGACCATAAGTATCAAGGTGATGCCATAAACCTTCTTCCTCCCGAGTTTGTCGCCGAGCCACCCGAAGACAAGCTGACCGGTTAGCGTTCCAACCAGGGCGACGCCAACGACGAAATTGTTAACCGGGTGAGGCAGTTTACCGGGCTTCCCCGTGGACGGATCGTAGTAATAAAGGCGTCCCAAGAGTTTGGAAACGGTTGAGATGCAGAAGAGATCGTAGGCATCAGTGAAGAATCCCATTCCAGCAATCACAATCGCGGTCACATGATACCATTGTGTACGTGCAGTGTCGAGAGCATTAAGCACGGCTAAATTGTTCGTCGCCATGTCTGCCAAGTGCTCTTGCTAGCTTTCCCTGGTTTGGATTCTGAGCATGTTTCTGCCTTAGTAGATACATATATAGCATTTGTTATATTCGGATATTGGAAGCTAGGCGTTTGAAACAAGATCATGGGGAGATGACAAGAAATTGACAAAGGTATATCTATTGACATATTCTGATGCTTTGTAAAGATCAAGGATTTGGGACAGGATTGAGAGGGAAAAGGAACAGCATGAAACTAATTTTTGGCTCACAATTCGAGGACGTCGCATCACCTCATGCTCAGGGATGAATTACACCATGCACTTCATAGTTCTAATTTTGGCGCCCAACGCCTCACACTTCCAAATTTTTTATGCCCAACACCAATTGACGGTCAAGCGAGCTTTTGACTACTCGTCTGTTAATTTTTTTAGTGCAAAATGGTTACTTCGCATATTTAATGACATCGCGTTAATGTTAGCTCTACATGGTACCAACATTAAACATCACAAATCCTTTGCGTCCACTACAAGAAAAAAAAGGCTTTTAGCGACGAAAAAATTCGTCGCTAAAAGCCCAAACTCTGTCGCTAAAAGTTTTAGCGACAGATATACCGTCGCTAAAAGTCCCTCGTATAAAAGTCCGTTACTAAAAGTTTGGCGACGGAATTTTCAAATACGTCGTCTAATATTGCACTTTTTGTGACAGATTTATTTATTAATTAGCGACGGAATATCTGTCGCTAATTATATTTTACGTATTTTAATTTATTTTCTGTTTTGTGAATTTTGCGACGGAATAAATTTTTTAGCGACGAAATGTTCCGTCGCTAAATAAGAGTTTTGGGAACGAAATATTCCGTCTCTAAAAAGTTGATAGAAGAAACACCTTTAGCGACGAATTAATCCGTTGCCAAAAGTCAAATTTTTTTTATTTTTCTATTACCCAGACCTGTAATAAAATTTTCAATTATCAACAACGCACAATAATCAATACACAAAAAAATATATACAATCAATTATAAAAAAATATTTATTATAAAAAATATTCATGATGTACAAGCCGGGCGGGGGGAGGGAGGGACAAGCTGGGACCGGGCATGAGAAGGGGCTCATCAGGGGTTGCCGAGTCCCAGATCTGGATCCTGCTGATCCAGGGCCGGCTCAGCATGTCCAGCAGCGGTACCCTGCTGATTCTGCTCCCTGATCATCCTCAACACCACCGTAGCAATGCGTTGGATCTCCCCGTCATCCAACGGATGCCGAGGAGTCGGTGTCTGTGGAGGGGCAGCAGGGGGTGAGGACGCTCCTATCACGGCATGAGCAGTCGTGCTAGGCAGGCCGCGTATGCGGCCTTTCGGCCGATTGACAACCTCCGGCGTATCCAGCCATCACTTCAACGCCCCAGTACTCACACCCATACTAGTGGACGATGATGGTTGTCCGAACTCCCTAAGCTGTTCATACGAGGCTTGCAAAAACAGTGATTTAAAGATATGTTAGGGCATTAATTAACGCAACAGACATTGAGGATATAAAGAAAAGATTAACAACTTAATTAAACACATCGACTTACATCGATCCGCCAGAAAATATCCGAAACATAGTCCCCGCCCTGGCGTGCCTCGTCCTTGTCCTTCTTCAGCACATGCGTCTGATTATACGTTAGAGCTAAGACCTCATCCTCCTCCAGATCTGGGTTCTGGACCGTATTCATGTGTCGGACGATATTGTGTGGCACCGACCCCCAGTGTGCGTCGAATCTCTGTTCTGTTTGTTCTCGGCCCCCTTCTTACTCTTGGTGTCCATGCTTGGATCCGCAGCCCACCGATCTATCATCTCTCCCCATACAGTCGGAGATATCCAATGTGGGGGATATGTCTTCATCTCCGTCATCGGGGCACCATCGGGCAGCATCTTCTTCGCCCGGTCCCGTGCGTCATTGAGCCATCAGCGGTAATTCTTGGCGATGTAAGAAAAGAAGGCATGTCGCCCCAGTGCCTGCTGATCAGCCGAGTCAAACGTGAACCCCTCCTGCAAGGCATTCAATATCACAAATTAATTTAGAAAACAAACTCTAATTAAACAAATACTATTGCAGAAAAAAATACTTCAACGTACCAGCCACTCCTCCCATAGGGACTCTCTCGTAACGGCATCCCAGTCCTTCCAGTACAGGGGTGGCTCGATGAATCGGCCCTTCACAAGAACGTCGATCTTCGTCCTCGCCTGATTCTCCAGGATCCTGCCAAAGAAGTAAATAAATAAATTAATACAGTTCAAATATAAATTAACATCCCAAATGTACAAAATAAGACAAGATATGATTTTTTTTTTACTTACAGGCCCTCCTGGTGTGAGCGTAACTCTCTGTTTACGCTGGGGGTCAATGCGTACCCTGCGTGTCGGGCCACGGCCTCGACGAGATCCTACAAAACACAGACATTAATACAGTTCAAATATACTTCAAATATAAATTAGCAAAAATATACTAAATACCGTTATCAACTATACATGAGGTAGAACCCACAGAAGAAAGAGAATCAACGCGCGTGTGGGATGAATCTACGTCGGGCTGGGGCTGAGGCTGGAGCTGGGGCCCCATCTGCTTTACGGGATCACTCTGTGCCTCGTCATCAGTAAGCAATGACGAGGTGGGACCCATCGGGGAGGAAGCAGCTCGGCCTCCAGCCCGACCATGAATAGCTCTTATCCTATTCATATCTGACTTCGTATAGATAAATTGCAAGGACATTAACACATTAAAAACAATAATTTGGCAGAAATCATCATCGGCACTATATATATGAACAGAGGTGCAAAAACACATTAATATGAACCAAGTTCTAGAATGTTACTACATTTTTTCGTGATGTTACAACATTACAAGTCAGTCATTTCAGCTTGGAAATCATCATCATCTTCCTCACTGGACTCGTCGTCCTCTTCTTCGTGGGACTCGCCGTCCTCTTCATATTCTAATTCATCCTCTTCATCAGTAGACTCAGTCACATCGTCTCCAACACTTTTTACCTCTTACGCGTCATCATTTACGACTTCTTCTCCTACATAAAGTGTTGTTGGAAGAGGAAGATTGTCCTCCTCATTGTTGACCTCAACAGGTAACGAGACAGGCGTTTGGTTGGCTTGAAAGGTGTCTACTTCACTGTCATATGTCACGGGCAATTTCTTGGACTTGATAACTATATACCAATTCCCTCTCATGCATTACGACAGCCACCATTGTAATTACCTGGGCACTCAACAACATTACACTTCAAACCTCCACCACAAACACACACACCTTGGACTACATGCCCATGCATAATAACTCAACATCACTCACACACAAAAATATATATACATGTACACACATTGTACACATATGTGAACTCATCTTTACACACACTATAGGTTCACATATATCTCCATTACATCCATATCACACCGCTTCCCTCAAGCTCACAAAGCACAAAAAAATGTCACTATGGTAGCCCATGGCTGCCCAGCCACCTCCGTCTCTCACGGCAACCATGGCTGCCGCTTCCTTCACTCGGTTTCTCAACCATGACAGCTTAATGCTGTCACCCGCACGTCCAACTGCTCACAGTTCTGTTTTTCACACAAAGAAGCAAGGTAGTGATGGCCCCTTGAATACACATAAATACAATATATCATATAAAAAAATACACACTGTCACAATTAAGGGTTCACTTGACTAATTTCTCGGCTATCATGGTATCCTGAGTTTGTGGTATCAATTCTAGAGATTTCGGTCAGTGGTTAAAACGTTTAAAGTTTGTGGCTCTACGAAACTTGCATTCCTATTTGTAGCTACTCGAAGACCGCTATCTGGTATCAGTTTTTTATTTCTACATAACTGAACACCCCGCTTTACCAAATAACAAATGCAACAAGTATAAAGAATATTTTCAAATCTGGATCGGATTGTCCTAAGAGCTTTAGATGGCACGGGACCATAACAATATTTCCAGCTGAAACCGTAAGGAATCTGAGCTTCATGAGTCATCCAAGAGTCGCACATGAGGAGAGACCCAACACAGACAAAGAATGCACAACGGGGCACCTTCTATGCTATTCACAAATAGTATGCACAAAAGGGCACAAAGGTTCTGAGGGATGAAATGCCAAACACTAGCAGGTTAGAATCAAACCAAGACCATGAGAACCAGCTCCAATAGTATGTCAACCCCAACTTTTTCTCTTGTGAAGCCCTACTTATTAATTTTTGTTGATTTAATTAGAAATTCAAGAGACAAACGAGTATAGGTACACATTACTTGCAAAGCGAAATCAAATACCAAACAATAATATAGATTACAGATAAAACTAGCATTTAGTGGTTGATAATCTATCAAAACCTAAACAAATCAGCACCCTTCAGAAACCCCTAATTGAGAATGCATACCTTTATGGGCATTCGACGAAGGAGATGTGTGTACTAAGTTTAGGTGCTCTAAAGAACAGATTGTTCGGCGAAGCAGCTGTCAGCCAAAGGTGAGGGTTCGGCGAAGGAGATGTTTAGCGACGGGGTGTCGTCGGCGGTTTGCCAGAGGTGGGTTGCCGTAAAGAAGTCGTTGGTGTAAGAACGCCGGTGGTGGGAGATTGTAATTAAGAGAAAGAGAGACGAGAGAAAGAAAAGAAAGAGATAAGACGTAGATTTAAGCGGGACTTTTAGCGACGGGAAAGCTCCGTCAGTAAAATTCCGTTGGTAAAAGTCATTTTTTACCGACGGAGTTTTTAGCGACGGTAACATTCTGTCGCTTAAATATTTTTCAAAAATTATTAAATTCTCTGAGATATTTAGTGATGGTTTTATCCGTCGGTCAAACATCATCGGTAAAAGTCCGTTGGAAAAACCTTTACCGACGGAGTTATCCGTCTGTAAAACCTTTTTGACGACGGATTTTTACCGACGGTTGTTTTTGTGGCTAAAATTCTTTTAGCGACGGAATTGCTTCGGTCGCTAAAAGTCCGTCGCTAAATCCATCTTTTTTTGTAGTGGTCATTCCCTCAGCAACCACCTTTCTCTCTCATTTCCCTCCAAAGACCGCTACACGACCACCCCATTTTGAAAATCACACTGCATCCACAACTGCAATACTGTTATATCTTAACTCGCAAAATTACTTTGGAGTTCTGATGTCAGAGGACGTCGTGAGGCATCGACCTTGGCCTCCCGTGTGATTAATTAGGATCTTGATTCTTTTTGTTTGTCGTTCCACTCCTACTCTCGACCTCCCAAGATTGATTAGTCATCCACCTATCAACCATCTGCCTTAAACTGATGGTAAGATTGAATTGTGGGCCACCCTTTTCACTCCTCTATCTGTGCACCCTCCAGCAGCATCTTCCTTTTTTGCTCCCATGCATCGGTGGTAGCCATCGCCGATAATTTTTAGCTATGTAGCCAAAAAAAGTCATTTCCCCAGTGCCTGCTACTTAAGTGAGTCAAACTCGAACCCCTACTGCAATGCATCAAAGTACACAATCACTATGATTAACTCCATTGAACAATAATAATTAAATAAATATTAGTTAACTCATAATCATACCAGGAACTCCTCACATAGCTGCTCCTTCTTCCAGTATCCTAGTCCCTTCAGTACAATAGTGACTAAAAAAGCGGCCTTTACAAGAACGCCGATCTTCATAGTCGTTGGACGCTCTATGATTTTGATAAAGAATAACACTAATATCATTCAATAAGTGAATAGTAATAATTATTAGAATCATTAAAGTGTTAAGTGCAAGAGTTTACTGGTCATAATCGGTAAGAGTAACTCGTTGTTTCCTCTAGAGATTGATGCACGTCCCCGCGTGTAGGTATACGGCCTCGATGAGATCCTACAAAATACTAACATTAATCAAGGTTAAAAATATAAATTATATATAAGGTAGACATTGCTGAAATGCTAATATTAAATATACATGATATAGTCTTACCCACTGATGAAGGAAAACCAGCGTGCGGCTGGGGGGGCTGGGCTTGGAGCTGGGCTTGCTGGATGTTCATGATATATGCCTCGTCATCAGCAGGTAATGATGCGGCCCCAGCCACCAGCAAGGATGCAGCTTGACGTCCACCGCAATCATGAATAGCTTGTAACTCATCCACAACTAATAGCAAAAACTTACAGTGAATATTAAGGTATAAGGATTCAGGGTTTAGATTTTAGGATTGAGAGTTTAGGGTTAAGATTTAGAGTTTACAATTTAAAGACGGTTTAGGGCTTAAGTTTAATTAGGATCATAGCTGTTGATTTTATTCAATCATTGCATTACTGATTTTAATCTCTTTTAATATTACGAAGCATTATTTTAATCATTATATTTAATTAGTTATAACAGTAGTTAGTCATTGTTGTCACTTCTGTCACTGTTATTAGTTATTATCTTTTTAGCTATAATAGTCGATTATCATTATTTTTCTCAATCCCTTTGTTGATCGTATTTGTCTCATACAAAGCATCAAACTAACACCATAACAGTGATTTCATACATTACCTACAACCAAAATAAGTTCAACAATAAGTATAATAGATTCAACAATAACTATAACACTAAACTCAACTATAATTATAACAATTCTAATAACCATAATTATAACAATGATTATAAACAAATTCTAATAACCATAATTATAGCAGTAAAATTCTAATAATCATAATTATAACAATGATTATAAAAATACAACAACAATTTAAACAATAGTTATAAAAACCTAATAATGGGGGAAGGGAGCTGCGTCGACAGCCGGAAAAAAAAGGTGATAGGGCGTTGGGGTGTGGCGGATGTGGCGGCATTACGTCGGGCTTGTGGCGGGGTAACGGCGGCGAGGCAATGGCGTTACGGTCGGGGGCCTATGACAGCCCTTACGACGCAGTAGGGGTGGGGTTACGACAGGGCTTTGGGGCGGAGTTATGGCGGTCGGGGGTGGGGACTTGGGAGGGGGGTTATGGCCAGTATGAGAGAGACAGAAGGAGTTCAAGAAAGTAGAGAGATGCACAGCGGTGGGGAGAAGAAAAGAAGGAGATTTGGGATTCTATTAAAATCAACTTTTGTGAGTCTTACTTGTCGCTAAAGATCTGTCGCCAAAAGTATTTTTTTCCTATTTTTTTTTTACTTTTAGCAATGGACTTTACCGTCACTAAAGATCTATGACCAAAAGTGATGTTTTTAGTTTTTAGCGACAAACTTTTAGCATTAAAACTTAATCCGTCGCTGAAATATATAAATAATTGAAAAAAGTACTTTTAGCAGTGGATTATAATACGTCGCTAATATACCGAATTATTTTCAAATTTAGGTTGAAAATAAAAATTGGGGAAAATATTTTAGCAACAGATTATCCGTTAGTATAAGTTCGTCGCTGAAAATCTGTCACTAAAGGTTTTTAGCAACAGACATATCCATCGCTGAAATGTTTTAGCAGCGGGAAAATCCATCGCTATATGTGGCTTTTAGCTACTCGCTAAAAGTCCGTTGCTAAAGAGCGATTTTCTTGTAGTGTCCTATGATGGTCACATTAGACCAAAAGCTCAGTTTTAGTAATTATTAATAATGACTGAATATTGCTACCAGCTATGGCTATCATTAGAAAGAACTGTCAAAATCTGCACTAAAGATTTTAGCAGACAAGCGGAAGTGATTAAACATATTTTGAAATTACTTCCCAAGCTGTTGGTACAATTGGTTTAACCTCTGTACTCACTAACGTAGGTCGTTCTTCAATTGAGCACTTCCAAGTCACGAAAATCAATTTATCTTTCGTCTCAAATCGAAGAGGAATTCGCCTTCAACATCAGTAATTCTACAAGTCAAGGATCGCATACTTGTTCGGGATAAAGCTTCGAAGCCCTCGAGCAAATGCCGATTTGATGATCTTTCAACCGTGAAGATTGAAGAAGCCAAAATTCACATTACAAGGTCAAGCTATTTTAGCCCTTAGATTGTGACCAAGCCGGAGATCGAATAAGAGGATTTACATTTATCGTGTAAAAATCACAGAGTTGTGTAACCTATAATTTAAATTTGATAAATTGAATTTCGTGCAATTATTTCTTATTTTGCAGTTTAGACACGAAATTTGTGTGTACACTAATATTTAAGTATCACACCATGGTAACTTATATACTAGAGTCATTTGGGAATTCATCACGGAATAGTCCAGATTAAATCATATTGTTAGGTATTTGACAAAATATAAATCTGATTAAATTAGTTTTAAAAAACAGTGATTCAATCCCAAATCAAAGACAATAAATATTCTAAATGAATCATTTTCATAATCAGATTTGAACAAGTAAAGTTCCAAAATATTCCTTTACTACCTTTTACTTGGAAACTAAGGGTAGGTTTGACACTCTTTTTTTGCCTTTTTTTTTTTTTTCAGTTTTAAAAATTGAAAAAAAAGGAGCGTTTGGTAACCATTTTTTTTTCAATTTAAAAAACCAGTTTTTAAACTGAAGAGTAAAAAAAAAAACTCCAAAAACTGTTTTTGTTTTCACTTTTGGTTGTTTTTTTACCACCACCCTCCTACCACCGGCAGCCACCACCGGCCGCCGGCGACCACCGCCGGAGACTGCCGGCAACCGCCGGCAGCCACCACCGGCCACCGACAGCCACCGCCGGAGACTGCCGGCAGCCACCTCCGGCCGCCGGCGACCACCACCAGAGATTGCAGGCAGCCACCTCCGGCTGCCGGCGACCACCGCCGGAGACTGCCGGCAGCCACCTCCGGCCGCCGACTGCCGGCCACCACCGCCGGTGACTGTCGGCAGCCACCTTCGGCCGTCGACCACCACCACCACCACCGTCGACCACCGCTACGCCCCACCACTGCCACCACAAACCACAAAAAAAAAGTCAAAATAAAAAGGGTTACCAAACACCAAAAAAAAAAACCTAAAAAAAAAAGGGGTTATCAAACACCCACTTGTTTTTATAAAAAAAAATAAATTAAACTGCTCTTTAAAAACTGAAAACCAAAAAAAAATAAAATTATCAAACGAACCCTAAACTTCTTGATCATTTCACATTATAAAACTGCTCATAGAGCTTATCTCCAAACACCAGCCATACCCTAACGTTACAATTGCTTCGAATAATTTTAAGTCAACGTTAAAAAATAATGTTAATTTATTTAAAATTTCTTTTCGAGAATCATTTCCCAAAAGGAGACTCCAAAATCTAGGTAGCGTTTGGTAACACTTTCAGTTTTGGTTTTCTGTTTCCAAAAAAATAAAAACTAAAATCAGTATATTTTTTACAAAAAACAAGTGGGTGTTTGATAATCCATTTTTTATTTTGAGTTTTTTTTTTCTTTTGGGTATTTGATTATCTAGTTTTTATTTTGAGTTTTTTCTTTGGTGGTGGTTTGCGGTGGTGGTGGCAAGCGGTGGCTGTCGACCTCCAGAAATGGCCACCGGCAGTCGCCTGAGTGGCTGCAGGCCGCCGGTGGACAGTGACGGTGGGCGGTAGTAGGGTGGTGGTCTCAAAATAAAAACCAAAACTGATTTTTGGAATTTTTAAAAACAATCCTAATTTAAAAATTGATTATTTAGACTGAAAAAAATAAAATTTTTGCTCCAAACGGGTTAATTTTTTTCGGTTTACAAAATTGAAAAAATAAACTGCGTCAAATAGAGCCCTTGTTTTCGTTAGATGCGGGTCGGATTGAGGAGGCCCAAGCATTGTAGCTTTGGGGGGCCCATCGTACACCGATGTTAAGGGTCTGTTTGGTATGACTTTCAGTTTTCAGTTTTTTTTTCTAAAAAAAAAGAGAAGAGTTCTGGATTTTTTTTACCAGTTTAAAAAACTGGTCGCTGTTTGACAGAGTTTTTTTTTTAAAAAAAAGAAAAGAACAAGCGTTTGGTAAGACAGCTCTTTGGGTTTATTTATTTTTTTTAAGATACATTTTTTTGGTTGATATATCAATTAACAATATTAGCTCAGATTGTTGCAACTCCCCAACTTCACCGCCGAGCACCATCTCACAGCCCATCACAAACCTTAAGCCACTGCCTCCGTCTGAAGATGGCAGATCTAGAAATAAGGCTGTCAAGGGGAGAGAGGCACCAGAGGATAGGAAGCTTCGACGACAGTATCAGCAGACTTGCGGCGGACATCCCACGGCTTCATCTTGCGCGGTCGTGTCTTACGGTGGTGCGCCGTCGCCTTTTCTTTGACACCAAACAACTTATTTTGGTAACACTTTCACGGGTCCATCACCGCCGGCAACTCGCAACACCCACCACCGTACAACAACCTACGACAATCCACAAATTTGTCCATCACTGCTGGAAACTCACAACACCCACCACCGCACAACAACCCACCAAAACCCACAAAGACCGGCACAACAATGGCAGATCGGCAGAACAACCAAGCCCAATTGTACGAGACCCATCTCTAATGGCAGATCGGCAGAGGCCACCAGTTTCAGAAGGTACCGATTCCCAAGAATTGGGCGCAACCATCTCTAATGGTTGTGTTCATCTTGGACCGAAGAGTGACCGGTGGAGGCGGTGACCGCTGGCCGGTAGAGGCTGTGACGGCGACGGTCTATGGAGTCAGGCGACGGGCTGTGGAGTTTGTGGTGAATTGGTGATGAAAGAGGTGAAGAAGGGTTTTATACCTAGAGCAAAAAAATGGACAGATGTTCCTAGTGAGGCTCGAAGCCTCAACCTCATTTAACCACCCCCTTAGCCCGCGTGAAAAGAGCAAAGAGCAAAGGAAAAGAGCTCCAAGCTCTTTTCTAGAAATGGGCAAGAGTTTAAAAACTCTTGGGCTATTTTTAAAAAGAGAATCCAACCAAACACCTCAACTTTATGGACTTTTGCCAAAAAAAAAAAGAGGACAAAAAAAGAGAAAAAAAAAAAGTGTGTCAAACGGCCCTAAGTGTTAACGCAAATAAAATTCCAGACCAGTTGCACAGCCCGAGCTTGTAGCAGACCAAGTGGGCCTTCTACATCACATTGTGGGAAGGGCAGAATCTTCTAGAAGCAAATGGTCAAATAGACTTGTCAACCCGCCCATCGGGGTCCACTTTCTTTCTTGGGGAAGAAGAATGAAATACCTAGCAACGGGAAATTTGTTAGAGTTTTTGTCCTAAATAAATAATATAATTGTAATAAATAATTACCCATTTGTTGTATTTTAAAATTTATTTATCCGTATACTACATTTTTTTAAAAATTTTAAATTTTAAAAAAAATGTGATTTCAAATTACGTTTTTATTTCTTTTTTCATTTTTATCATAACTTATATATCAAAACGTAATTTCGAATCATGTTTTCTTCTTTGAAATATTTGTCGAAAACATAAATTTTTAAAAAATACAGTATACAGATAAATAAGTTTTAAAATACGGTAGATTGATATTTATGTATTAAAATTACATTATTTAGGGCGAAAACTCAAAATTGTTACGTAAATATATAATTTAATTAAAATGTTATTTTAGCAGTAGTTTAATGAATTTATGGTTAATCGCTCGGAGATTGTGAATTAAAATTGACGTGGTATGAATTTTCGGTTATCTTAATGTCATTTAACACTGTTCAAATCCGCTTTAATTATGACATGTAATTTAGTATCTTAAAATTTTCAATTAAAATTTCTGAAATTAAACAAAACCTAATGTTCTATATTATTCAAAAAAGTTGCATTCTTACGATTGCAATATTGTCTATTACGCATTAAAATTTTGGGGTTGAAACTTTTGGTGGTAAGAGACTTGATATATCGAGGTGTCCTTTTTTTAATTGATACTTTTAATCCAATGATAAGTTACTATCAGACGACACCTTATGCGTAATTTACTTGGATATTCACAAGATATCAAGAAACTCTCCGAAGTAGTGGCAAGCAGAGACATCCCTTGGAGCTTTACTAAGTTTTGTTTATGGCCTGTGAAATTTGTACTACTCGAAAGGGTGTTTGGAATATATTCTATGGTAATCAAACTTTACTAAATTCAAATTAAATTAATTTTGAAGTATTTGATAAAAAAATTGATTAAATTGTTTAAATGTACTCGAAACTAATTAAATTCAAAATTCTCAATATAGTGGATCCTGATTTGATTGAGAATCAGGTTTAATAAGGAGAATTACCTAAAAATATTATCACACAGAAATAGACAGTAAATGTTCCCTTAAATTTGAATGTATTAATGATAATTTTTTTCGTACTAAACTCACTTCCACCCATTTATATCAAAATACTCTCGACAAATTTTTATCTTTAAATAAATAAATTAATTTTAATTTATAATCTCTTATTTTCAAATTCTTTCTCCACTCAAAGAAAAGAATCCTACCCACATAAATACACCCTTTCCAACAACGTGCCTCTTATTTTCGAATTATTCCTCAAAGAATCCTACCCACACACACACACACACACATATATATATATATATATATATAAATACACAAACAAAGAAATAGTTTAGGAAAACAAACCAAACGCAACCCTAAATACACATTTGACTGTTCTCCTTCCACCTCTCTCTCTCTCTCTCTCTCTCCAACTCCGCGGGTGAGAGTGCAAGAAAACTTGCAAACACCTCGAACCACCACGGTAATCAAAGCCCACATTGAAAGGTCGGATTTTGTTTCTGTTTCTGTTCCTGTTTTTCTTTCTGTTTTGATTGTTTCCGTTTCCTCTGTTCCATAATTTTTCATTCCATTAAGGCCTTCAATTCACCCCTTTAGTTCTCTTTCCCAAACCACTTTCCTAGTCATTCTTTAAATACCCATTTGATATCTAATCGTTTCGTAATCTTCTTTAAAATATGTGCGGCGACATATTGCAGTGATGGTAGAAGAATCGAAGGAAATTCGAGACCCATGGATGGATGCGGAGCATTCCTCGAGGGTCGAATCGGACGGGTGTGTGTCACTAATGACGGAATCGACGGTAAAAGAAGAGGGGACTTTAGCTAGTCATTTCCAGGCTCGCCGTGTTAGCACACGTGCTACTTCTGATGACAAATTAGGGCTTGCAGAGCGGTCATTCTCTGCTGCTGGTGCGGCGTTCCTCTCCGCCATTATCGTAAACCCACTCGATGTTGTCAAGGTAGTCCTTTTTTTTTTCTTTTGTGTTTCACATTCTTGGGAGTTTTGCTTTCTGTTACCCTCTCAGTTTCGTAGTTGTTGTCTGCTTTGCCTTAATGTGCGAGTTACTTAGGATAGCATTTGAGCATCTAAACATCGGATTGAACTCGAATTGGGTTATGGGTCAAGTGAGTAAAGTCACGTTTACATATTCAAATTTGATTCTAGGAAGTTGCAGCAGAAAGTCTGAAGGGGACAAGATTTATGGAGTATTTGTTTGACTTTTCAAACTATTTGAGTTCAAATCAATCTTTAGGTTACAAATTATATCCTAGAAATTCGTAGAAAGAAAATTACGGCAGGAAACATGAAACTGATGGAGTATTTGTTTTGCTATTTGTATTTATAATTTTGGCTCTTACACTTATCTGGCATTTTCCTTGTATTGGGTTTTCATTTTTCGTGGATGTATGGCACGATGCGTGCTATATTTAACTGGTGGTGCAATTGACATGTTTGGTACATTTTGTTCCCCTATGAAAGTTGCCAAGTTTTCTATCTTAGTTTGTGATGTTTTTCGATCAAAATGATATAGCAACATTTGTGTGAATGCTAATGACTGAATCTTGGCATGGTTTTGAGTATTTTGCCTCCTTTCAGTTCATTCTGCTCAATGTTTTTTGGCAGTTTGTCTCTTTAAAGAATTTTACTAAGCATTTATTGAAATTCTGCTGGTGCAAAGGTTGTCAGATTTGGTCATTTAACTATCCAAATCCTTAAGAAAATAAGCACTGAAGTATGTTCTGGACTTATATATTGGTGTTGAAATTAATTTGGATGTCAATGACCACTTTCTGCATTAATTTATTTGCAGACAAGGTTGCAAGCACAGGCCGCGGGAGTTCCTTACTCACATCCATTGGGGAATCTCACGAGTCGTATGGCTTTTTTTGGACCAAACATGGTATGCATGCTATGATGTTTGACCTGCATCTACGAGAACCCTTCCCATCTCTTGTCAATATATAGAACTTCAAGACCTATATATATAGAAAAGGCAGAGCAAAACATGGGAAGGCATTGCCACACCTTTTTATGGGCAAGTTGGTTTCAGTGAATTTTCCTCTCAAGTGCTGGAATTTTGTTGCCAGAAAATTATAGTGACCAAGTCCAGACATGACTGTATGCTTGACATGAGTAGAGTTGTTTTTATTTCATTTGCTTCTTGATCTAATCAAATTGGTAAGTTTCAAATTTTGTTAAAGAATTAGTCTTGGTAATTGCTTACATGCTTTAATTATTCCAAACAACGGAACTGCAGCTTATTTTGTAGAACAGTCTCTTAGGGATATTGGCATTGAAGCTTCTAGACAATTCAAGCATTTCTTATGTTTGTATGAGTCTCATTTTTGTACGAGTCCCTATGGTTTGTATGATCATCTGACAATGCCTTCATGAAATCTGCTTTTTCGGATGACAATGGCTGCTCTTGCCTAATGTTAATAATAGTATGCGAAAAGAAATACATGTGTTTGCTTATTACAATCACATTTAATTGCATTAATATCTCATAATTGCATCTACAAGAGCCAACTAGAGTTTCTAATCCTCCCTTGTTCCTCAACGAGTGTTTCTGTTTCTTCTCGTGCATTTACCTTTTCTTAAGATATTTTTTTGCCTTTCAGATGTTTGCAGATTTAAGGTGTTCACCATCATGCACCCGCGCTGGTGTCCATGGTACTGTATCCATCTGTCCTCCTGATTGCTTCCAGTATAAAGGGACAATTGATGTTTTCTATAAAATTGTTAGACAGGTTAGTATCTTTTGTCCGGCCATTTTTTTAGCATATTAGTTCATGTTATCTGCTGGCAGAAGATTTTTTCTTCTGGTGCTGTCATGATGCATGAGTACCTGAACAACTGTCTAGACCACATATCCAATATCTGTTTTAGTGGCCCTCAGATGTCCTAACAGGGAGAGTTGTTCCAGGAAGGAATTGCAAGGCTGTGGAGAGGCACAAATGCAGGTCTAGCACTGGCTGTACCTACTGTAAGTTCTGCTGTGCCATGCTGCTCTTTTTTTTTGTACTGGTAGCATGTTATTTAGGAAAAGTTTCTGATCTTTTATTCATATATCAAATTCAATCATATTTTGAACAGGTGGGAATCTACCTGCCTTGCTATGACATCTTCCGCAATCTCTTAGAAGAATTTACTGCTCAAAATGCTCCAAGCATGACGCCATATGCCCCTTTGGTGGCAGGATCTTTGGCACGCTCATTAGCTTGCACAACTTGCTACCCTATAGAACTTGCTCGGACCCGGATGCAGGTACTCTTTTGTATTTTTTCTTCTTATTTTGGCCTGTCTACATTTTTCTATTATATTTATGCATATAAAGTATGCCAGGAAATATTTGGAAAATTGAGGAGGTTTCACTTCAGATGTCTAAGCAGGCACATTTAGAAGCACGTTGGGTCTGATCTGAGTATTAACTAGTTGATTGCTGAGAACTTACAAAGATAGTTCACGGTTAAAGTATAGTTAACTTCAGGCTAGGAAGCACCGACACCTCTTATAGGACGAGGTATGGTGTCCGACACTTACCGACACCTCGACACCTCACCGACACCTCCGGACACGTGTCCGACACCTCTCACCGGTGTCCAAATTTATTTATTTATTTTTTAATTACCGGACACCGTGTTGGACACCTCTTGAAGAAGTGTCGAACACCTTGTGAAGAAGTGTCCACTCGTATGGGGCCAAAATTCAAAATTTCAAATTTATTTGAGGGATAAATCTGGGATTTTTTACAAATGAACTTTTAAGCCAAACCCGAATCAAATCGACCCAATAAAAGGTACCTTCTTCTTTCACTCTCATCTCTTTGTCTTTTCCTTCTTTTTGTTGCCTAAAGCATCCAAGCTTACCAATCTAGGGTAAGATAGGTCAACATTTCCGACCTCATTTACAGACCATCTGACTATATAAAACCTCTCCTTCATGCCTTTGGTCTCATGTCTTTTTACCTTCTCTCTTGTTATTGTTGAGACTCTAATCTTGGTACTGTTCAGACATTCAACTGCTTTCTTGTTGCCGACCTTTTTTCTTGTTACTGTTGAGACTATTTCATATTACTTGCTTTCTTTCTCATCCATTTTGAACGAAATTTAGTTGCTCCAATTGAGATGTTTGTGTGTGTGTAAATCTCTCTCTCTCTCTCTCTCTCTCCCTCTCTCATATATATATATTAAAAAATTCAGCGGTGTCCTGCGGTGTCCAAAATTTGGTTTTTTGAAAATTGCGGTATCGGTGTCGGACACGGTGTCCGTGTCCGTGCTACCTAGACTTCAGGTAATTGGCATAGCATTCAGCAACCTCTTTTTATGGTACATGACAAGTGAGTTTTAATACTGCAGCAAATTGTGTCATTGAATTAACATACTTAGCTTAGCAAGAATATAATTCCTTAGTGCTTAAATACGTAATGGGGCTATTGGAATGGGCGCAGTATCAGGTTACTGTAGTTCTGGCTCGGCTTTGTGTATTTAAGTACTTAAGAGTGTGCAGAAGTGTTTTGAGACTGCCTCATACTATGTCTATCATTGACTTATTCACTATAATTTCTGGCACTTTGATACTTTTAAGATTATTGCTGCTGGTCATGCTCAACAGGCCACTGTCTTTTAGTTCCAGCTTCACAATCTAACTCTCTCTAATCACTGTTACTTTGCAGGCATTTAAGTTGGTTAACGGTGGTAAAAAGCCTCCTGGAGTATGGCAGACTTTAGTTGAGGTCGTCTCACCCATTAAGAGCACGAGTAATCTTCAGAACAAATGTAAGATGATCTTTGCTTATATTACTAATACATCCCACATTACACTTGCAAAGAAAGAGGAATTAGCAATAAGTAGTTAGGTTTGGCTTTCTTAATCATCAATACACTAGGAAACATGTCTTATCTGAATCAAGGATCTCGATTTTTCTTCTTTTGTTTGCTGAGATTTTTATTTAAATGGGTGCTACTGATACATTAGTGTACATCTCTTACTTGGTGAATATAGTTATTTTCTTGCTGGCTATGTCAACTTTTAGTGTTAATCAAAGCAAAAATGTGCTCAATTGGTGATCAGTGCATGTATCAAAGTTATTAGTTATAAATGAATGTGTCCAACACCATGACATAGGACTTTTGGACACGTGATCGCATGGTTCATATTATCTTGGTCAAGTGGCTAACGTGCAGAATATATCTTGGCCCATTTGATAGTTTTCTTTTCATTTTTGTTATCCGTGGAAAATTTGTTTGTTTTTCGTTTTTATGACGTTATAGTTTTTTGTAATCTTGACATCTATAAACGTTCTAGATAGGCTTCCCCAATGCATGGGGTATTGCCACTCGGACATTGTAAAGGAGAAGCCAGATGTATGCAGCTTACACTGCTAGTGCGAAGCAGTTGTTTTTGTATTTTGAACCATGACCTAAGAAGTATTTTGATGTTTTGACCAGGTTTCCATGAAAGGCTCAATAACATAAATCTTCATTGTGGCCTTAGCTCGTGTAGTCTATTAAAAACAGAAAAAACATGAAGTTGTAAATAATAGAGATAAAAGCTAAATAACAATAGCAAGATAACCAAATGAGAACAAAGAGGCGAGAGATGACAGAAGATGGAAAATGTTAAAGAAAGAAAGAGCACTAATAGTTTTAAAGGCCTTTCTCTAGACACATCTTAACTAAAACTTCTGCCCACAAGTACTTGTGGGGCCAAAAGCTATTCCTGGATGTATACGTATTATTAACTATGCCTATCAAGTTGGATTTAAACTTTCCTTTTTCTATGTTGAATTACACGAAGCTCTTTCCATGTCTCATTTGAATCATATCTTACTCACAGCATTGGGTTTCACAAAAGGGGCCTTGCATTCTATATTTCTAAAGTGGTAACACTTAGAAGATATGTACCCGTTGTGTTCTGAGTCATATAAGTACTCAAGTAATTGCCAGTTGATTAGTTTATACACAATGAAATATGGTATATCTCATTCTTGTTGATAGGAAGCACAATACATTCCTTCTAGGTTTGATTTATTGACATTTCACTACCTTTTCTGCCTCTATACATCATAGCTCACTCAGTACTTCACATTACAGTACAAAGCTACCGCGCCTTGTGGACAGGCCTTGGGGCACAGCTTGCTCGTGATGTACCTTTTTCTGCAATTTGTTGGTCTACTCTTGAGCCGGTAAGAGAGTGTCTCCTAAAAACTTTTGTAGATTTGGGTCTGTCTTGTGCATACTCTGTCGGTTTTGATTTTTCTGTTTTCTTGGATAAGCTATTGATCAGCACTATTTAAAATAATGTGTACAGATTCGGAGAAAACTCCTCGGTCTGGTTGGAGAGGAAGCCAATGCAGCCAGTGTCCTTGGGGCAAACTTCTCTGCGGGTTTTGTTGCAGGAAGCCTTGCTGCTGCTGCTACATGTCCTCTTGATGTTGCAAAAACCAGAAGACAAATAGAGGTCAGTTCTGAAAATTAAAATTATGTTGATCTGGTGAGTATAGTTGTGCTTGGATGGTCTATTTTATCCACTGTTTATCACTTCGTCTTTGAGTAAGTTGATGGTGGCAGACTCATGCATTTACTTTTTGGACTTGTTGAAAGCCTGTTTCTTGAGAATAAAATTTGCATTTGCCAATTTGATGATGGTTGATACCCAAGTAGGCGCACCCTCTCCTGCTTTATGCAGCTCTATCAAACTAGGGATGAAAATTTTTCACAGTAGTTGGGACTTTTACATTGTATAGTAGACTTTAGTAGGTCTCTTTGTGTTGAGTGCAGGAGTCAACCTGAGAGGACAGTTACCTGAGATGACAGTTACCTGAGATGACAGTTATAGTGCTAAACTTGTAGTCTCACCCTTTTTTTTTTGCCCTTTTATCCTTCTCTATTATTTTTATTTTGTTGGAAGTCACCATGTATGCTTGCCGGGTTTTTGGTTTTCGACAAATTCATATAAAGATGCGCTTGCTGTTACTTTTAGGCAAACTGCACATGATAGGCACATAGTTATATAGAAGAAAAAACCCAGGACTAGGAAGAGGGAGGATGGGGTGTTAAATAATGTAGGCAACCCTGGTTCCACTATGCTAAATAAACCCTACATTTGGTGATTAATGTGATGGAACTATGTATGAGGGTTTTTGTCTTTTGCCGTCATGTTTCTATTGTGGATTATATTGAGCTACACAGAGAATGACGTTTTCTTAGATTTTCTTATTATTGATATCCAATTTTTGTGCAAAAGCAGCAAACTTCAGTGTGTTTACATTTATATCTGACATGTACAATATCCCCTTCTTTTTCAGAAGGATCCTGCAAGAGCATTGACAATGACGACAAGAAAAACTCTTATCGAGATTTGGAGGTTTGTTTTTATCTTTCTCTATGCAAGACCTATTCATGTGAGAAATAATTAGGGACAAAGATAATTAGATGCCTGCTCTTACTGATAAAATGTGAGGGAACACTATCGTTATTTCATTTCTAAACACGAAATCTTGCTCTCGTAATCCAATCTTGACAAGGAGAGGAAGAAACAATGAAATTTTCTAGTCTTCCATTTCCCATTTAGTACTTTTCTTTTTAAAGAGAAGAGGTTAAAATAATTGTGAGATGACAGTGCAAGAGCCCTCGGTAGTCGTGGCATAACATTCAAGAACTTGGAAAAAACGATATTTTATTGCTTTTCAAACGGGGGTTTTCCAAACTTTTTATTTTTGTACAGCATAATAATGGCTAGGTAAGTGACTGCTCCCTTCTGTGCACCATCATGAATATTAGAGCAAAAACCAACTTATCAATCCCCTTACCGCCCCCACCCACCCACACCCCCCCCCCCCCCCATCAACCACCATACACAGGCACACCAAAAGGAAGCAACACTATTTCAATTGCGAAGGCTTAAGCACCTAAAAGGCATGAACCTCTAATTCTAGCAAATCTCAGGCGTCTTAATTTCCCTTTCTAGACTTATCTCTTTCCGGTATATATATATATTTTTTGTGTTGCTAGGGAAGAAATAATGTAGATAAACATACTTGATAAAAAAGATGAAGATACCTTTTTGATTTTTAGGACTCTTGCAACCCATCTCTCTTATAGCTCCCTTTGGTGGCTACCTACGTCTTGAACGTCCTTAGAATGACATGTTACGAGCAGAGCACCATATATGTCATGAATGCCATGACAATCAGCATGCGACTTGTAGTTTATTTTTCATTCCAACTTGTTTTTTGCTCTCATTTATCCAAATTGCTTAAATTGTAAAATGTGATTGGACCAGGGACGGAGGGATGAAGGGACTGTTTACAGGTGTTGGCCCTCGTGTTGGCCGGGCTGGCCCTTCAGTTGGAATCGTGATATCCTTTTATGAAGTTGTGAAGTATGCTCTGCATCGCCACTATGCTACTTCATGATAAGATGGGTGGAGCTGGTACCTGTAGTTGTTCTAGTTTCCCAGCTTTCATCTCTTTTGTGGAAGGCAGTTGTGGATAGGATAGGCAGTTTTGATCGTGGGAGTTTAGACTCTTCTCAGTCTGTTGGAGTGCAGGAATTAGTGCCGCTTCTAATTTTTGGGTTTTCAGTTTGGCTGGTTAGCAATTTGGCAGTGGATGTTAAGATTGAGAAGACCTTTTGTAGTGTTTCGGGCGTTATTATGAATTTTTACTGAGTTCATCTCAGTTTGCTGAGAAGTCCAGGATTTTGGTTGGTTAGGGCGGATGTTTGTCGCAGTTGCTATAAGGCTGCTGGATAATTCCAAGAAGGGTTTGAAGCAGCTTTGATAAAAGATTTAACTTGTAATGGCTGTTGAATACTCCTCCAGACCAATTGTCACTACTCCGAGAGCTAGTAGCTTAACAGAAAAGAGAAATTTCATTTTCCTTCAAGTTTGGTCGTTGTGAGCACTGCTACTGTTTATTTGGTCTAGTTCTTTCGTACTTTTTTTTTTCTCGAAGCATCGATGGTATATGAAAGAAAAGAAGATTGTGATTTCAGCTAATACTTTAAGATGACATCTGCACATGGTTGTCTTGGGAGGGGCTTGAGAATTTGATTATTTTTGACATCATTCGTATGATTTTGTCAAGCTTCTAGTGGTTGAATCTCAACCAAAAAATGAAGAAACGAAGATTCCTGCAACCGAGACTCTGCTCTTGACGGGCCTCATAACCCTCGAAATTTTGGGTTCATAATGTTGAAAGCATTTGTATGGCATGTGAGAAATCATATATATGGCATACCCATGATTAGTTGCTCATGTACAAATCGAGTTCATCAGATTCTCATTACTAGTTTTGCCAGAGGAGATGGCATGTCACCCAAATTGCATTTGACCACACTAAAACTTGACTCACTCTTATTTTTCTTGCGTAAACATTGGCGGCAACTCAAGTTGTAAAGTGAGCCTGCAACTCCCACGTGTAACGACAAATGATGGCCGGTAAATTCGCTTAGTGACTCTCAAAAAATGTTATTAAGAATTGTTATTAAAGATGCCTACGGAAATGATAGCAGAAAAAATTATCAACAACTAATGGTCAGAATAAATAAAATTATAAGTTATTTCTATTATTGGAGTTGTAGCCAAAATCAAATTTTTTTTTGATGTTCAAAGCTAATGTTTTCACTCGAAGATGGGCAAAAAATGGAGGAAAATCGTGTGCCTTACCAACTTGACTTTTTTAATCTTAAAAAATGACTACAAATTCATTTAAAAGGGTAATACATTGAACCTACTGAAATATTATCTTCCATTTTTATTTTCCCTTCGGCTCGACCAAACACCACAAGAGAAAGACATCCTCACAATCTTCTCGTCGTATTGCGAGCAATAATTTTTCTAAGTGAATGCAAGTTTAGAAAATTTGAGAGTGCCCCTATCTCGTTTTAACTCATAAAGCCAACAAATGGCAGGGCTTGGTTGACAAGAAAATTAAAAAGCTAGAGTTCAATCGGCCAAAAAAAAAAAATAGACTTGAGTTAACGTTGATTGTCCTTGCAAACTCTACAGTAAATTTGATATTCATGTTTTCTGTTACTCCCAAATCTCAACTAACTACATAAGTTGTTAGCAAATGAGTAGAGCTGCCTTTAAAAACTGAATCATATCTAGTTCGTTTGAAAAATGAGCTTGAGCAAGAATTTAGATTTGCCACATTTTTATAAGCCGATCATGAGTCGAGTAGATGAAATTTTGAAACAAAAATGAGCCTTTGAAAAAATTACATTCCAGGCATCAGCTTAAGCAAAGTGAGATATGCACTTTGCCGAAAAAGGAAAAATGTGTATAATAGTATACCTTCAGCAAAACAAAAGTCAATAGTCATGTAACTTGAAGCACACATCTTCAACTCTACCATCTTGGAAGGCCTAAGGTTTGATTATCTTCAAGATCATTCCCTAAGTATGAACTGCATATGCACCTTCGTCAATAAAGTTGACATCATATACACTAATAATCGTAAGGTTCCTATTGTGTCTCAAATCAACAATTCACCAAAGGAAATGACATCATTAGAGGTGACATCATCGCTACAACAAATTATAAAGTTCGAATATTGTACTCTACAAGTACTAAAAAACCTAAAGAATATACTAGACTAGGCAAGATAACATTATAATCCCTTGAATGTAGATAAACTTACGATAAGTTGACAAAAGTAATGAAGGCTCTTGCAACCGACCCTCCACACCCTTAACAATATCAATGCTCTTTCTTTTTCAGGTATGAGGTATATATTATTGGTCAAAATATCAAAGAACGTAAGCCTGATGGTAATTTTATCATTCCAAAATCACATTTGGATCCAGATAATTTCGAGTTCTTAAACACGAATTCACTAGTATGGTTTCCTCCAACATTTCAAATATATAAGTACCAGATAAAAAGCAAAGCCATGAACAGAGTTGATACAATTATAAGATGTTGTAAATGAAACTGTAGTAGTTTCATGAATAAGGGTAAGAGACTTAAACAAAATTGTATTTGCATATATAGATGGCATAGCTATCATTCAGTTGCTCAGATACGTACTTCAGTTCAGGAAATTCTCATTAGTAGCTTGTTCACGTGGAGATAGCATGAGATCTCACCCAAATTGCATTTGATAACATGCTTAAGAGAGGGGGAGCAAAATAAAGAAATAGTATCCTCCCAAAAGACATTTGAACCATGTAGCCTGCACTCGAGATTGGGGGTCAAGAAGAGCCATCAAAAGAATAAAGCAAATGATAGAGTCATAAGACCATTGAAATACAGGGTCGGATGTTGAAAGGACCCAAAATTGCATGTAAAAACTTGGATGAGACCTCACCACCAAAAAAGTTATTTTTGGTTTTTGAAAATTTGTAATAGAAATAAAGCTTATTAGTCGATCTAATAGTAATTAAAAAGAATTTGATGCATTAACTAAAGTTAATGTCTCCAAAGGATTTTAAATTATTATTTTGAATGTAGGGTCTTTATTTTTATATTTGATTTATTTTGCAGAAATAATGAGGGCTATATTAGTATATCTAAAAACTGATTCATAAAACTCGAAAACTCCACCTAACCACTTTACTAAATTATTAGGACTTAATTTGACCACTAAATCCGAAAAATCACTCTCTAATATATACAAAAACAGAAATTCATAGATCCAATTTTTTTTTTTTTTGAGATTTAGACGAAAGTAAATGACATTAGACTTGAGAGCCATTGGGCTGAAAAATATATATAATTTCTAACCATTTATCGACACTGCGGATACAGATAAACTTATCAATAGATTTCTATCCATGGAAAATGCCTAATGCCCTGCAATCAATTATCATACTTAATCGTTTGGTACATAAATTACTATTTAATTGGTATAACTTGACAAAGTTTGGTATAT
The DNA here is from genome assembly GCA_033070095.1 of Escallonia herrerae. NCBI lineage: Eukaryota > Viridiplantae > Streptophyta > Magnoliopsida > Escalloniales > Escalloniaceae > Escallonia > Escallonia herrerae. Next base: position 459,419 of record JAVXUP010000249.1, on the reverse strand, counting down.
AAATTATCATATTTAGACATATATCTGTAGTTAATTGTTATAACTTGACAAAGTTTGGTATATAAATTAAAGGCTATGTTATGTTGCCATAAAGCAAATATCCATGAGAAATCTCCTCTTGGTAATATATACTACTTCTTCAATTTTGTGTTTTATTGTCACGTCAATTCTCTATATCTATTTAGTATTCACCAGCATGCTTTTACGTTGTTGTCGAGAGAATTTTCTGCGTTACGATCTACATAAGACTAAGGAGTTATGTTTACTATCAAAGAAAAACTCGTCCCCACAAATAGATTTTATGATATCACAAATCGTTTATATAGTTTGAACTCCCAAAATGTAATGAAAATTAAAAAAATCTTCACCATCAGTGACTTTAAACTGTCAACGAACCTTCCTTCCAAAAATGTATTATAGAAACTATGACGATTTTTCATTTTTTTTTGGAAGCAGAAATAAATGGCACAAACAAAGGAATAAATTGTCATCTATGAATTAATGAAGCTTTACATTCAAATCTTTCAAAGTAAATTCCCTACAATATAAAATAATCATATCCCTTTGTTCTTCCTAATCACAGACACAATCTTTATTAGAACAATTGACCAAAATTTATGGGCTACTATTTTAATAATAATAATAATTGGTTTATAGGCATTGCTTGCTCAATCCGTGGTCTCTAATTTCTCCCCTCTTGAGTTTTGCCAATTCCTCTTGATGTCTTTTCAGAGGGTTTGATGAAGAAATTAGCCACACAAAAAACATATTAATGCATGATATATGTCAGAGCCAGAGCCACCAGCATTAACACGTACGCTATCCCCTGATCAATTGCTGTTCCTGTCCATAAAAAATTAACAAAAAAATCAACAAATTTAAATTTTTGGACTAATTCACCAGCTTTATTTGTTGAAAGCGCTACATGCTTGTATCACGTACTCCATTTGGCTAATAAATATATCGATACGTGAATTCAGTGCGTATGTTATTACAAATATATGTCACAAATTATTTCTTCCCCAATACGATAATATTAAATGCCTCTTATAAATGTTGTTATATACTGTCATTTATAGCAACAAAAATAGAACTGAAACGGCTAAAATAAACAAAAAGTATCAAATTTTAATATATCTAGCACAATGTTCCAATGACATCAAGATGATGGGCGAAAAAATCACAGGTCAAGGGGTTGGCCTCGTAGTCGTGGAAGTTTGCTCATTTTCTTGACTTCATAGCTTCAACGGACTAAAACGTTGCTATAAATACACCAGAAGAGTGTAGACCCTCGTAGTCGTGAAAGTTTGCTCATTTTCTTGACTTCATAGCTTCAAACATTTGGACTAAAACATTGCTATAAATGCACCAGAAGGGTGTAGACGAGACTTAGGCCCCGTTTGACACTCTTTTTTTTCCTCTTTTTTTTTTTCAGTTTTAAAAACTGAAAAAAAAGGAGCGTTTGGTAACCATTTTTTTTTCAATTTAAAAAACCAGTTTTTAAACTGCAGAGTAAAAAAAAAAACTCCAAAAACTGGTTTTTTTTTTCGACCACCACCACCACCCTCCCACCGTTGGCAGCCACCTCAGGCGACCACCGCCGGAGACTGCCGGCCGCCGGCAGCCACCTCCGGCCGCCGGCGGCCGCCGGCGACCACCGCCGGAGACTGCCGACAACCACCTCCGGCGGCCGGCGACCACCGGCAGCCACCTCCGGCCGCCGGCAGCCACCGCCGGAGACTGTCGGCAGCCACCTCCGGCCGCCGGCGACCACCGCCGGAGACTGCCGGCAGCCACCTCCGGCCGCCGGCGACCACCGCCGGAGACGGCCGGCAGCTACCTCCGGCCGCCGGCCACCACCGCCGGTGACTGCCGGCAGCCACCTCCGGCCGCCGGCGACCACCGCCGGAGACTGCCGGCAGCTACCTCCGGCCGCCGGTCACCACCGCCGGTGACTGCCGGCAGCCACCTCCGGCCGTCGGCCACCACCACCACCACCGTCGACCACCGCTACGCCCCAACACCGCCACCGCAAACCACCAAAAAAAAAAAGTCAAAATAAAAAGGGTTACCAAACACAAAAAAAAAAAACCTCAAAAAAAAAAGGGGTTATCAAACACCCACTTGTTTTTATAAAAAAAAAAATTAAGCTGCTCTTTAAAAAACTGAAAACCAAAAAAAAATTTTGTCAAACGAAGCCGTCTATACTAAAATGTAAAGTATATATATATATATATATAGTTGTGGTTCATTACTAGCGCTAGCAAGTTGCTAGCGCGATTTGGTCGTCCGTAACATAATATAGCGAACGATAAAAAAATTGCTGTTGTGGCAAGCGATCTGACCGTCTATTCTTGCGCGTGGAAGGCCAGATCGCGCTAGCAACTTAGATTAAGTTGTTAGCGCTAACAATAGATCAGCTTCCATATATATATATATATATATATATATATATATATATGTCGTGATTCATTGATACCCCAATGTTGTTATATACTGTCATTTATAGCAACTTAATTCAAGTTGCTAGCGCGATCTGGCCGTCCACGGGCGAGAATAGACGGCCAGATCGCGCTCCACAACAGCACTTTTTTTCACCGTCCGCAACATAACGTAGCGGACGATAATTTACCTGTAGCGGACGGCAAAACAGCGCTAGCAACTTGCTAGCGCTATCACGACCCATATATATATATATATATATATATATATATATATATATATATATATATATATATATATATTCTGCCATAATTAATTCCCTCGACAAGTGGTTAGCAAATAATTTTAGCAACAACTTTTTTACCAAATAAAATAGAGACAAGACGGGTACCGTCACTGGTGGGTGCCGGAACCGGAGCCGGAGCAGGGGATTGAGCCACGGCGGCCGGAAAGGCCACGACGATGATGAGAACGGCAACGGCCAGTACTCCCATGGATGCCCTTGTGATCGCCTTCATTTTTACGCCCTCCCTCTCTCTTTCTTCGCCCAACGAGTCTGCTTCAGACAACGCGCAACTTAGCTTCCTCTGCGACGACTCAGAGAGTGCGGCGCAGAGCTTCCAGAGAGAGAGAGAGACGGTCGGAGCGGACGTTCGACGCACAAAGATTGAAGGAGCGGAGGCGGGGTTATCTTGTGGGTCTCCACGCCTATTTATAACGAAGGGGGGAAAGTGGCAAACGGAGACGAAGACGGAGAGACCACAAAAACGGCTATGTATAAATGTGGGTGACCGTTAACTTTGCTGTGCTTTGTTGCTAAGGCCAGGGTGTCTCTGTTTTTCATTCCTTTTCTGAATGGGGGCTGAGTTGTTGTCAACTGGGATTCTTCTGGTTTTTGTGTCATCAATCACTGATTGGTTTTGATGATTTGCTGTTTTGCCGCTAGCTCTTTTTAAATTTTCACCTGTTTGGGTGAGCCGACACCAGACAAGTGTCCTCTTGAAAATGTTTGATGGTCTAGCTTCATATTGCACCTGACTTTCTTTTGTGTGTGTGTGTGAATGTTTAGTTACAAGTTTTATGATTATGGACTACGAATAACGGTATCTAGATTAGAACTTTTAAAGGGTATTTATTTTTATTTTATTTTTTTGGGTTTGAAAGAGAGGTAGAGGCCGATTAATAGAACGATGGCCGCGGGTCGACTCCTCTATATCCGGTGAAGTTAAGCAGAAAGTTAATTAATCATATGACATGATGGTTAATGAGATCAACCCTTTTTACTGTAAGCAAATCATATGTACACAATACTGATGTGTTTTTTAGACGTGCTAGTATTGACACAATTTTTTTCAGAAAAAGATGACGTTCTTTCAACTCTGTCCGCCTTTGAAACCAAATATAGAGTTTGATGTGTACATTTACCAAAATTTTATGTACTTGGACCCCTCTATATGAACCTTCATCTCAAGTCTGGCGCACCATCACCTCCTCTCTCGCATCAGAATCTCTACCATTAGAGTAGCTATGCTTGTGCCTGGGACCTGTTGCAGCTAAAAACTAGATCGGGAACCACACCAGAAAGTAGGCCTGCAAAAGAGAACACATAGTGACTGCTGGGTGGGGTTCCGACGGGGGAACACTTCAATGCTTAAGTCAGAGATGGCTAACAATATAGAACTCTGAAAAAGCAGTAAGACACAATGTGTAATTGTGTGTGTAGTTGTCCATACCTGAGGGGTTAGACCCTTTTATATAGTAGTAGGAAGGAGAACCCTAGTAGAATTAGGTTTTGCATAACTCCAATCAGAATTAAATTAGGATCCTAGAGGATCACATCTCAATCTTTGATAGAGGCAGAGTCCTTTTAAGATTCTGCCTGATGATCGATATGGCAAGTGCCTAATCAGTAATAATCTAGTTTGGACTACGTATCATAACTGCTAAGTGTTGTCTGTATATTGAAGGCGTATTTTTAGCTATATCATATGCCCCCTGCTTTTACCAGCGTTAATGAAGCGGGTAAAAGTGCACTTTTTTTCACTTGTGAAAGCGAAATACGCCAAAATAGAATTGAATCTATTTTATGACATTCCAAATATCCAAAGATAGTTCTGTTCAGGTGGAATTCTGCTTACGCAGAATTCTGCTCGGCTAAGGGGCATTCTGCTCTGACAGAGTGCTCGGCCAAAATTCTGCTAGGGCAGAATTGTGTTTGACAAAGTGGCATTCTACTCGGGTAGAATGCTCGGCCACAACTCTTCTCGGGCAGAATTATGCTCGGCCAAGTGGCATTCTGCTTAGGCAGAGTGCTCGGCCACAATTATGCTCGGGCAGAATGCTCAGCCACAATTATGCTCGGGCAGAATTGTACTCGGCCAAGTGGCATTCTGTTCGGACAGAGTGCTAGGGCACAATTCTGCTCGGGCAGAATTGTGTTAAGCCAAGTGGCATTCTGCTCAAGTAGAGTGCTCAGCCACAATTCTGCTCGGGCATAATTGTGCTCGGCCAAGTGGCATTCTGCTCGGGCAGAGTGCTCGGGCACAATTCTGCTCTGACAAAATTGTGTTCCGCCAAGTGGCATTTTACTCAGGCAGAGTGCTCGGCCACAATTCTGCCCGGGCAGAATTGTGCTCGGCCAAGTGGCATTCTGCTCGGGCAGAGTGCTCGGCCACAATTCTGCTCGGTTAGAATTGTGTTTGGTTCATTCTCACGTGTCCTTTTTTGCCATTAATGCTTTTGAGCGGGAAATTTTTAAGTTTTAAACTTCTCTTCTCTTTTGCTTGTGACACGTAAGGGGTAAATGAGCCGATGGGTATCCCAAGAGACGGTTACTTGGAGATTTCTCTATAAAAGGAGATCTTCATTTCATTTCTTCCCCACTTGAATCATTTGGAAGCATCCTACTGTTTAAGTAAGTCTCTTTTCCTTTCCTCTTTTTGTTCAGCACTTCAAGTTTTCTTAGCTTCCTAAGTTAGCAATAGAAAACATGTCCAAAACTTCAACATCTGCTTTTACTTCCGAAAAGGATATAGTTGTTAGCAGTAGTTCATCTTCGAGTTCAGAACGGGTTCCAACTTCAGGAAGTGAAGTTGGAACTTTAAACCCGCAACCTCCACAGCCTTCAACTTCACAACCAGTACAACCTTCAACTTCACAACCTCCGCAGCCTTCAACTTCTCAACCTTCACATTCTTTGCCTGCTAAGAATGCTTTAAGAGATGTAAAGGATCAAGCCGAGGATAAGGTTAATCCTAAGCCTTGGTATACAGCGGATGAGAAGTCAAGTAAGATGTCCACTGAAGATTTATTGGAGTTGATTAGGGAATATCCTCTTCCTGAAGGTTGGTATGCTCGTCTTCTTGGTTTGCAAGAACCATCTAATTATGGAACCAAGTTTGAAACTGGAATCTACGAAGAGCAGGCGAATTCAGGGTATAGGCTTCCTCTTCACCCTTTTGCTATTCGTTTCTTCAAGCATTACCATATGGCTCCAGGGCAGCTTGTTCTAAATGGTTGGAGGAAACTTGTCGGGCTCATATATTTGGTTAAGACTTCAGGCTACAAACCAGATGCAATAGATTTTATGAGAGTGTTTTTCAAAATCTATTTCGTCAAAGGAGTCGCCAACTGCCCGGGATGGTATTATATTCATAGTAGGCAACGACTTCTGAAGGGAGGACCGAAGTCGAATAAAGGTTGTATGGGCCGTATGGACAAATGGCAGCTTCCATTTGATAGAGATTAGAATCCGTACTGTAAGGATTTTGAAAACCCAGGAAAGCCCACTCCTAAAAACCTTACCAAGCACATCCTTAGCCACATCAAACTTTGAGGAGAGCTTTCAATTGACGAACCTCTATCATAGCAACAGTTGGAGTGGGCGATGATTATTCCCCACAAGCGTGTTCCAGTGGGAGCTTTGATTCTTCCTCCTCCTGCTACCTCTGTTGAGAGCGTTCCTCTAGGTGTGCTTTGTATAGGTTCTTAGTGTCAGCCTTTGTTTTAATGTTTATGCTCATATTGACTCCTTCTTCTCTTGCAGAAATGGCTAGCGAAAGTGGAAAATCGTCACAAAAGGCTTTCTTGGTGTTCTGCAAAAAGCCAAGGGAAAGAGGAAAGAGAAGCAGTCGAGTGTTGAATTGCCCCCAGCTCTAAAGAAGACAAGAGTTACTCCTCCTGACCGTTCTCCGCTTATTGTAGAAAGAGTGTTTATTGATGAGGATCCCATCTTCCGTCCCAGATGGACCCTTAGGTGCGATGACATTGGGATGCCAGACAGTCAGATCTCGGAGAAGCACCTAGTTCATAGAGTTCTTCCAAAAGACAAGGAAGATTTCCAAAACCAGACTCACGAGACCTTTGCCTATTCATTTGCTCAGGCTGTATACACGGTAATGCTCTTTTTTACAACTAACTACTGTCTTTATTCTCAACTTCCTTTAGCTAATTGTTCCAATCTTTATTCTAGATGTACACGAGCGGGTCCGAAATGTTTTCTCGCTTTGAGATGGCAAGGCAGGTGGCAGCTGAGGAAGCTAAGTAGAAGAGGGATGCCGTTAAGGAAGTAGAGGAAGCCACCCATCGCGCTGAAAAGCTGAGTAAGCAAGAGTCTGACTACTTTGCTCGGATTGAGACTCTGGAGATGAGACTAGAACGGGTAAAGAAGAAGGCAACAGAAGAGGTAAAGAAGGCTCGGGACCAAGGCATTCGCGATTTCCTTGACGGAAATGAGGGGGAAGAGTGGCTGAAGAAGCGCACCGATGATGGCTTGGAGATCTACGAGATGGGTTTCATGAAGGCCAATGAGATGTTCGCCGAGCGCTTCCCCGACATTCCTTTGGGTGACTTTGTTATGCCCGCCGTTGTGTTTCCATCCGGGGAGACAGCTATGCCTTCGGAGGCTAGAGATGCTGCGGCTTCTCACCCTCTAGGGGAGGGCCCTTCAGGAGATGCCCTGAGCTTTAGATTTTATCTTTGTATCTAGGCTCTTCTCGTTAGACTGAGTTTTTTAATGCCCTTTCAAGGGCTGTTGTAAAACTCTATCTTTTTATCTCATGCTACTTTTGCTTCAGTCCATTTGGAGAAGTAGTCTATTGCCATAATAAAAAATCGTCGTTGACAAGATGCCAGGGGAAAAGGGCCTAGCATATCCATTCCTCATATTACAAAAGGAATTGGGGAAACAACTGGAGTCAAAGGAGCGATTGATGTATGTGTTACCGGGTAAAACTTTTGACATTTGTCGTACCTCCGTGTGAATTCGATGGCGTCCTTTGTATCATAGGCCAATAATATCCTTGCCTTAAGATTTTCTGGGCTAATGCCCTTCCCCTAAGATATTGACCGCATATCCCTTCATGTACTTCTTGCAATGCATATAAGGATTCTGATGGGCGTAAGCATCTAAGGTAAGGAAAGCTAAAGGATTTTTTGTATAGAACACCGTCCACCAATGCATACCGAGCAGCTTTGACACAAAGGTTCCTTGCCTCATGTCTTTCACTTGGTAACTCGCCTGTGGACAAGTATTTGATGATCATGTCCATCTAACAGGGTTCTTGATCTATCATTCCAATCTCAGTTTGAGAATTGATACTGCGATCTTCAAGGAACTCAAGGTAAACTGAGCGTCGGACGTCTGTTACTTCGGTGGAAGCGAGCCTTGATAATGTATCGGACTGAGTATTCTGATCTCTGGAAATTTGACGAATGGTGAAGTTCTTAAACTTCGAAGCTGATGTCTTAACTAATTCGAGATATTGAGCCATTCTTTCATCCCTGGCTCCGTAATCTCCTAAGACATGATTGACCACCAGTTGGGAATCACTATGAACTGATAGGGAGTCCACCTTTAGAGCGTGTGCTAGCCTTATCCCTGCGACGAGGGCCTCATACTCTGCTTCATTATTTGAGGCTTGAAATCCAAAGCGAAGTGCGTACTCGACAACAAACCTTTTGGACTAATAAGAATGATTCCGACTCCACTGCTACCTATAGCTGAAGAGCCGTCTACATAAAGATTCCAAGGGTCTGGAACCTCAGAAATCACTAACTGAGGGGGGTCTTCAGGTGATGTACACTCAACAATAAAGTTTGCTAGCGCTTGAGCTTTAATTGCGGTGCGAGGTTTATATTGGATATCAAATTCCCCCAACTCGACATACCAATTTACTAATCTTTCTGATGCCTCGGGGCTCAGTAAAACCTTTCTAAGTGGTTGGTCCGTCAGAACGACAATGGTATGAGACTCGAAATACGGTCGTAGACGCCTAACTGATATGATAAGGGCTAGTGCAATCTTGTCAATCTTTGGATATCTTGTCTCTACATCTTGTAAGACTTTGCTGACGTAATAGATGGGTTTCTGGACTCCATCCTCCTCTCTGACTAAAACAGTGCTGACTGCGACTTCGGTGACAGAGAGATACAGAAATAAGTCTTCTCCAAAAAGTGGTTTCGAAAGCAGGGGCGGAGAACTCAAGTATGTTTTGAGTTCTTCGAACGATTTCTGACAATCGTCCGTCCAGGCAAATTTTTTTTGCTTTTCTGATGGCTTTGAAGAATGGCAAGCATCGTTCGGCTGATCAAGCCATGAATCTTCCCAAGGCTACAACCCTTCCTGTTAACTCTTGCACTTGTTTGATGGTTTTTGGGGACGTAATGGCTTGAATGGCCTTGATCTTTTTTGGGTTTGCCTTAATTCCTCGTTGAGAAACCATAAACCCCAAAAATTTCCCCGATGTAACTCCGAAAGAGCATTTGAGCGGGTTCAGCTTCGCTTTATACTGTCGAAAGCCTCTTTCAAGTCTTTGACGTGGAATTAAAACTTTATACTCTTGACGAGCATATCGTTGACATAGACCTCCATGTTTTTTCCAATCAAGTCTCAAAAGATCATGTTCACTAGGCGTTGGTAAGTTGCCCCGGCGTTCTTGAGTCCAAAGGGCATTACGTTATAACAGTATAATCCTCTCTCCATGATGAATAAAGTTTTGGAGACGTCATCTTCATGCATCATGATCTGGTTATATCCGGAATATGCATCCATAAAACTGAGCAGCTCGTGACTCGAAGTAGCATCAATAAGAAGGTCAATCCGTGAAAGTAGGTAGCTATCCTTCGGGCATGCTTTGTTAAGATCGTGTAATCAATACAAATTCGCCATCTGTTGCCTGGTTTCGGAACCATGACGACATTGGCAATCCAATCCAGGCAGTAGATCTCTTCAATAAAATTGGCAGTTATGAGTTTATCTACTTCTTCTTCAATCTTTTCCTGTCTTTCTGGCACAAAAGTCCTCTTCTTCTGCTTGACAGGTTTTTTGGATAGATCGACATTTAACCTATGGGTGATGACCTTGGGATCAATTCTAGGCATGTTTGCAGCTGTCCATGTAAAGACATCTGCATAGGTTCTCAATAGGTTCACCAGCTCGAGCTTGGTGTCTTCCTTAAGATTTGAACCTATCCGAACTATCTTGTTTTCCTTTTCGGGATATACTTCAATGCTTATCAGCTCTTCAACTGGTTTTTCCCTTTGCATATTTGTATCTTCTCAGAGGTCTTTGATAATGAGTGCTTCCTTGTTCTTAGATCGACATGAAGCCATGTAGCACTGATGAGCTGTAGTCTGGTCTCCTTTTACCTCTCCAACCCCGTGTTCCGTGGGGAACTTCATCTTAAGTTGGTAATTCGACACCATAGCCTGTAACCGATTGAGTGCTGGTCGTCCTAATATGCCGTTGTATGTAGAGGGGACCTTTACCATCATAAAATCAAGCATGAAGTTGGCTTGCATTGGAGGTGTGCAAATCACAACTGAGAGTGCGATAATGCCTTCGACTGTAACTGGCTGGTTAGAGAATCCATACAACGGCATATCCATCTTTTAAAGACGGTCCGTCGAAATGTTCATCTTTTTGAATGCATCGTAAACTAAAACTTCTGCGGAACTCCCGTTATCAACCAAAACACGCTTTACATCGAAGTTCCAAGCCTTGATTGTGATAACTAATGGATCATCATGAGGAGTCTTTACGTCTTTTGAATCTTCGTCGGAAAAGGTGATCGTAGCCACTGGTACTGTCTTCTGTTTTTTATTTGGGGGTTGACTCGTCACGCACACTTTTCTGGTGTATACTTTTCTAGCCTGTCCTGACAAACCTCCTACGGCTAATCCCCCAGATATGGTGTTGATCATACCCGCATTCTCTTCTCGATCTTCTCTTCCTTCTATGGTCGGAGGTGTCTGTAGTTGTCCTTCTTTGTGAGCTACAAACTTTCTCAACTGGCCACGCTTGATAAGGGCTTCGATTGCTCGCTTGAGTGACCCACAATTGTCAGTTGAGTGGCCATGATCGTTGTGAAAGTGACACCATAAATCTTTGTTCCGTTTGTTCGGCTGAGATCTCATCTTTTCTGGCCACTGGAGAGCTTTGTTGTCTTTGATTTCGTGAAGTACCTGTAATGGTTTGGCATTTAGGGGTGTCAAATTTTCCAGGGCAAACGGATCTTTGGGCCGCCGTTCGTCTCGTTTAGAATGTTTGTTGACTTTCCCCCCTGCGGAGTTAATTCATGAGATCGTTTCTTCTGATTTCCCCCCCTCTCCACGCCGTCCTCTATGTGTCTCTAGGTATTCCTCAGCTTGAATGTATTTGTTGGCCTTCTCTAGAAGGGCCTTCATATTACCTGGAGAACTTTTGTTAACAGAGAATGCAAACTTGGATGTTGGTCTGAGGCCTCAGAGGAATACAGTATACTTTGTGGATTCGTCTAGGTTATCAACTTCCAAAGTGGTCGCGTTGAATCTTCTGAGAAAGCATACCAAAGACTCGTTTTTCTCTTGTACAGTGTTAAGCAGACTTGCCGAGTTTTTATTTTGGGAGCGACTGCTTACAAAGTGTTTCTGAAAGAGATCCGATAATTGGCCGAAGGAATAAATGGATCTCGGCTGTAGAGATTTGAACCATGCATGTGCAGCCTTCCTCAGTGTGGTAGGAAAGGCTCTGCACATGACAGCATCTGAGACCTGGAGGAGTAGCATGTTTGTTTTAAACTGGTAAACATGTTCTCTCGGATCTCCAGTTTCATCGTAGAGGTCATATTAAGGCATTCAAAAATTGGGAGGTAGCTTTGCTTTCTCGATGGCCTTGGATAACGGATATCCAGATTCTTTTCTCAGGGGAGATCGTTTTGGAGATGGATATCTAGGGACAATCTTCCTGGAGTCTCGTTCTTAGGAACGAAACTCAGGCCCCCTCCTTCTGTGGATAGATCTTCGAGGGGTCTTAGCTCGGCCACCTGTTCGGGAGAGGAGTCAGTGCTATCTTCGGCTGGTGGATCACGATGATAGCATGATCCACTCCTGGTTGTGTGTTCTTCGCCCTTCTCCTTGGGATTGAATGTCAGATCAGCCACTGATCTGTATTTGAGACCGTAGCTTGATCTGAAGGTGAGATAGAGATGAAGGTCGCTAAGGTCAAGATGAAAATGATGGGTAGACGGTGGATCCACCTCCATGTCGAGCTTTTTTTGAAGAGTGTTTACGACATCATTCAGTTCGTGGATCTCTTTTGTAAGGTTAGCATGGGGTGTTTTAACGGTTCAAATGATGATGAAGGTTGCCGTTTTTTAGAGTAGATGTTGGAGACTGGTTTCTCTGAGATCTGGTCTCTGATTTGGGAGTGGTAGGTGTCACATTGATATGGACATCTTTCGCAGAACCGGCACGTCGATATGAAGGTGTCGAACATTTGTCGCGAGAATGACTAAGTCGACGAGAGCTATGGCGGTATTGAGAACGACTGTGTGAAGAGTCACTAAATGAAGAATGAGTGGCCATGTTCCCTGAGGGTCCCACAAATGGCGCCAATTTGTCACAGATAAAAACTAGATCAGGAACCACACCAGAAAGCCTGTAAAAGAGAACACGGAGTGACCGCTGAATGGGGTTCCAGCGGGAGAACGCTCCGATGCTTAAGTCAGAGATGGCTAACAATATAGAACTCTGAGAAAGTAGTAAGACACAATGTGTAATTGTGTGTGTAGTTGTCCATACCTGAGGGGTTAGACCCCTTTATATGGTAGTCTGAAGGAGAACCTTAGTTTTTGCATAACTCCAATCAGAATCAAATTAAGATCTTAGAGGATCACATCTCAATCTTTGATAGAGGCAGAGTCCTTTTAGGATTCTGCCTGATGATCTATATGGCAAGTGCCTAATCAGTAATAATCTAGTTTGGACTACGTGTCATAACTGCCACGTGTCGTCTGTAGATTGGAGGCTTATTTTTAGCTATATCAGGACCCATGTCTTGAAGTAGGGTTAATTAAACGAGTATCTTCTTTAATTTCTTCCAATTCAACTCTAAGTTGTAGGGTTTCAAGTTTTGCGACTAAGATGTGTGGAAAACCTTGAGTTAACGTGTTAGGATTTATATAGTTACGTATGTATTGAAAACATAGAAGAACATCCATTTCTATTATTAGCATAGGCTTACAACATAAGATCTCTCAAGCACAGATGCATTAGCACACACATGATTCCATGTTATGAAGACACATTTAAGAAATTGGATATGCATATTGAAATCAAAGGAGCTTAACTCTATAGTGGAGATGCTAAGAAAGTGTTATCAATTCCAATGTCTAAGAGTAATAAATAACGTATAGACTAAGAAACTTTTAGTTGTTTGATCTTTATTACTAAGTTTCGATCGATGATTATAACTTAGAACGACCTTAGGACACCTTGTGTATTGCACGTGTGTTTATAATCTTTCAAACAAGTGTGTTTTCTACAGATTGGTAAACTTTGGAGCTAACTCAAATTTTTTCAAAAATGATTCTAAATCTAATCTCTTCATAATTTGTTAAACATTCTAATTAGCTTTCCAACCAAAAACACCCAAAAAAGAAAACCAGTGCCTCAATTTGATTTTTCTATAAAACGTTATATCCAGAATAAGAAGTGGTTTCATGAGAAAACCAAATCAGTCAACTGTATTGAGGCAGTAGGCTCTAAAAGTGGATTCTAGTCAACTTCTTTATATTACAGTTGACTGTAAATTCCAAGATTAGAAAATAGCGGCTAGTATTACTAAAACTCATGCTAAACCTTCCTCTAACGACTATATTTCATATTTAGCCTATGAAAGTAATTTGAGATTTCATCATGCACCATATAAAAGTTATTTTCGAAGCCTTTGTTCATTGGATAAACATCACGCTCAAGGATTAAACTTTTCTCTCTTCACATTGTTAAAAAGACCATCTTTGTGAGATTGAGAGTGTGCCTCTACAAGCGATCAATTCTCATATGACACCATTGTACCAGAGTTTTATTTGTACTCATTCCTTTCAAGGGGATTCTTTTGTACGCAATTGATCTTTGTTAAAAAGATTGTGATCAAGGCTTGAGTTTGTCAAGTCTTGTGTAAGTTTTATGGATTCAAGGCTTGTACTTGATGTAGAGAAATCACCAAGTTTTTGTAAGTGTTTTAATGTTGATTTTGAAGAAGATTTTTGCTAGTGAATTTTAATACTTTTGTAAGGGATTTTCTAGAAGAGGTGGATGTAGGTGTACAAACAAATTTCGTGTCTAAAGCTACGAGACAAAGAAAAATGCACATAATTAAATGTTGAGACTTTGGATGAAGGGTTACACAACTCGGTGATTTTTACACAAAATGAATGGTATGTTGGAATTGGGTTTTAAACCCTTTATGGATAAACCATTTTGACTCAATTTTCAAATGGGTTCTAAACTATAATTTGATTAGGAACAAATTGATTCATGTTTATCTATCGGAGTAGATGATCATAGTATATTCACAAGTTTAAAACAAATGAGATGTGAATGAGAAAATTGAAGTTAAAGTTAGTGGTTCAACTTGATGGACAAAGAGTATCACACATTGAAGAAATAAAACTAACGTGCTTTCCTTATAAGGCTTAGCCTTTAGCTAAGGGTTGGGCCCCTTTAGGGGTACTCATGTTTTGTTGTTTTATAAGGAGGGAGGACCTAGGTTGACCCCAGATCCACCACACACGAGCTCGCCGCCAGCCAATCCCGTCCCGGTCCAGTTCGTGGCCTGGGATTGCGCTTGGGGCCCATCAGACTTTATTCTTTTTGGGACAAAAATAAATTCTTTTCCAGAAAGTTGCAACCTTTCCAACACCTGCAGTTATTTAGTGAAAAGTTGCACCCTCCAATGAATTTCTCACTGTATAAAAACGAGTTTGTGATCTGAAAAACTGTCACGTAACATAAATATTTTTTCCTTCCCGAAATTCTGCTCGTTTTTCCTGTCCTCTGTGTCCAAAAGAAAGAGTTCTACATAGTTTTGGTTCGCCAGGTCTGCAATTTGGAGTGCTCCTATTTCAGACTTATTGCCGTTGTATCCTGGGAGACTATCGTCAAGAGACTGTTAGCATCGTTGCGGGACGAATAAGTCTTAAGGACAATGAATCAAATTCATGCCTCGGCCTTTCCATTTGTTGATTCTGTAATTTTGCTGTGAGTTATAATACATAGTTTTATTTTCTTGGTTTCATTACTGCTATTTTTGGAACGTTAATCTTTGCATGTTAGTATATTTCAGAAACTAATTTTTTGCACAAGTATACACAAAGCATATATTTTCCAACAATCTTAAGACTTAATCCTACACTTTGTGTTACATGTGCAGAAACATTGATTTCAAAAAACTGTGTTTTTAAAATTTTCGTTTTCTTATCTGCTATTGTCAAACTTTATACTAAAATTATCTTCAGTTTCTGATTATAGTTTTAGTGTTACTAGAATCTGTTTTCACTATACTTTTGTATTAGACTGAATTATTTATTTTTTAACAATTGTTGTTATAATCTGTTGATAGATATAACAATGTCTACTAGCAAAACCAATTTCGGAAGTGGACCGGTTAATTCCAATGCACAACATGGTGGTGGTACCGTGTATGCGACGCCTTATGTGGCACCTACTCATGGTTCTGTTGGACTCGGTGAAAGACCGAAAAAGTTCAACGAAAGGATTTTAAGAGGTGGCAACAAAAGATGCTATTTTACTTGACCACCATGAATTTGGTAAGGTTCTTGCAAGAGGATGCACCAGATCTTGGTGACAATCCTAATCGGCAGACAGTGGCTGCCGTGGATGCTTGGAAGCATTCAGATTTTCTGGGCAAGAACTAGTCCAATGTTAAATGCGAAAGCATTGTGGGAATCCTTAGAAAAGAAATACAAGACGGAAGATGCCAGCAAAAAGAAATTTGTAGTTGGCAAATTCCTAGATTTCAAGATGGTGGATTCCAAGGCAGTTATGAATCAAGTTCAAGAGTTTCAATTAATTCTGCATGATATTCATGCGGAAGGGATGGTGCTTGTTGGAGAGTCTTTTCAAGTGGCTGCTCTATTTGAAAAATTTCCACCTACTTGGAGAGATTTCAAGTACTGTTTGAAGCATAAGCGCAAGAAAATGAAGCTCAAAGACTTGATTGTGAGATTGAGGATTGAGGAGGATAATCGCCAGTCCAAGAAGAAGGCGAGTAATTATCATTATGAAGCCAAGGCAAATGTGGTCGAGCAAGGTCCATTAAAGAGGAGGAAAGTTTACGATTCAAATGGGCCAAGCAAAGCAAGCGGCTCAAATTCCAAAGGCGGTGAAAAGAAGAAGTTCAAAGGGAATTGTCATGTGTGCAGCAAAGCTGGCCATCGTGCTAAGGATTGTCGCAAAAACAAAGGAAACTTTAAGAAAGGAAAGCATTCTCAAGCCAATGTGAGGGAAGTTACCAAAATTATCGAGGACGTGATAAATTTGAATTTATCTGCAGTGGTATCCGAAGTCAACTTGGTTGGAAATCCCAAACAGTGGTGGGTAGACAAGAGCGCTACTCGACACGTGTGCTCCGAGCGAAGTATGTTTACCACATATAAGAGTGACAACAACAAGAATCTGTTCATGGGAAACTCTTCCTCTTTAAAGGTGTAAGGAATGCGTAAGGTGGTCTTAAAGATGACATCGAGCAAGGAGTTGAGTCTCAACAATGTACTTCATGTGCGGGACATTCGAAAGAATCTAGTTTTGGGCTTATTGTTGAGTAAGAAAGGTTTTAAGCTAGTATTTGAGAGTGATAAGTTTGTACTCACTAAAGGTGGGATGTTTGTAGGAAAAAGGTACTTATGTGATGGTCTCTTTAAGTTAAATGTAATGACAATCGTGCCTAAAGCTGTACCGAATATTGATATTAATAAAAATATTTCTTCTGCTTACTTGTTGGAATCTCCTAATTTATGGCATCGTAGATTAGATCATGTGAATTATGGTTCCTTACAAAAGCTTGTGAAAAATGATTTTTTGCCTAAAATGGATTTTGACTCACATAAAGCATGTGAAATTTGTGTTGAAGCTAAATTGACAAAAATGTCTTTCAAGTTAATTGAAAAAAGTACGGAACCTTTAAGCATAATTCATAATGATATATGTGACTTAAAGGTGGTACAATTCAGAGAAGGAAAAAAGTATTTTATTACTTTTATTGATGATTATACGAGATTTTTTTATGTATATTTGCTTAGAAGTAAGGATGAAGCCTTGGAAGCATTTATCCAATACAAAATTGAAGTTGAAAATCAACTTAGCATGAAAATCAAAGTACTAAGAAGTGATAGACGTGGGGAATATGTTTTCCCTCTTAAAAAATATTGTGTCAATCACAGAATCATTCATGAGACCACGTCACCATATGCGCCTCAGTCAAATGGAATTGCTAAGCAAAAAAATCGTACTTTAAAGGAAATGATGAATGCTTTGTTGATAAATTCTGGACTACCAGATAACTTGTGGGGGGAGGCGGTCTTAACTGCAAATCATATACTTAATAAGGTACCCCACAAGAAGTTACAAAAGACACCCTATGAGCTATGGAAAGGACATCCTCCTTCCTTCAAATATCTTAAAGTGTGGGGGTGTCTAGCAAAGGTAATTATCCCACCACCTAAAATGGTCAAAATAGGACCTAAAATTGTTAATGGGGTTTTCATTGGCTATGAAAACCATAGCTCGGCATATCAGTTCTTGGTGCATAAATCTGAAGTTGATGATATACACGTCAACACCATAATGGAGACAAGGAATACAAATTTCTTTGAAGATGTATTTCCTTATAAAGTTGCACAAGAATAGAGTTCTTTAGAAAGAACTAATATGGACCAAGAACCCTCACAAGAAGAAGATGAGCCAAGACGTAGCAAGAGAGCTAGAACGTCTACATCCTTTGGTCCTAATTTTCTAATATATCTGTTAGAAAATGAGCCTCGTACTTACAGTGAAGCAATGTCGAGTCCTAAAGCTCCATATTGGAAAGAGGCTATTAATAGTATGTGAAATAAAATTCATTATGCAAAATCATACGTGAGAACTGGTGGATCTTCCTCCTGGAAATAAACCATTAGGGTGTAAATGGATTTTTAAGAGAAAGATGAAAGCTGATGGAATGATCAAAAAATATAAGGCCAGGTTGGTTGTCAAGGGATATAAACAAAAGAAAGGCCTTGATTATTTTGATACATATTCACCAGTTACTAGAATAACATCCATCCGAATATTGATAGCTATTGCAGCTATTAATAATCTTGAGATACACAAAATGCATGTAAAGACAGCCTTCTTAAATGGATATCTATATGAAGAGATATACATGGAGCAACCCGAGGGGTTTGTAGCTCCTGATCATAAGAAGAAGGTATGCAAGCTTGTTAAGTCACTTTATGGACTAAAACAGGCTCCGAAACAATGGCATGAAAAGTTTGATAAAGTTATGATTGAAAATGACTTTAGAATCAACAAATGTGATAAATGTGTCTACGTTAAAGCCACGGAAAAAAGATATGTCATTATTTGTCTTTATGTGGATGACATGCTCATTATCGGGAGTAATAATGAATTCATTAAGACTTAAAGAAAAATTTGACCAATAAATTTGATATGAAAGATACGGGCGTGGTTGATGTTTTGGTATGAAAATTACCATAACATCAAATAGACTAGTCTTGTCACAATCTCACTATATTGAGATAGTGCTAGACAAATTTAAAAGTTATGATGATAGTCTGGTTAAGACATCACTAGAAGTAAATTTACATCTAACAAAGAATACTGGTGAAGGAATATCTCAATTAGAATATTCACGTATAATTGGTAGCTTAATGTACATCATGAATTGCATGAGACCCGATATAGCATATGCGGTCAGTAAACTGAGTAAATATACTATCAATCTGGGGAAAAATCATTGGATAGCTATTATAAGAGTTCTAAGGTACTTAAAATATACCTTATACAAGATATCCAGCTGTATTAGAAGGATACAGTGATGCCAACTGAATATCAGATTCTAATGAAATAAAGTCCACAAGTGGATATGTGTTTACATTAGGAGGAGCAGCTATTTCTTGGAAATCTTCTAAACAGACATGTATTGCCAAATCCACCATGGAGTCTGAATTTATTGCTTTAGACAAAGCAGGAGAAGAAGCGGAGTGACTTCGTAATTTCTTGGAGGACATTCCAAATTGGCCTAAGTCCATGCCACCAATTTGCATACATTGTGATAGTCAATCTGCAATTGGAAGAAAACAAAGCTGTAATACCTCGAAGCCTGATACTGCCTAGTCGATTAATTTATTTTTAGCGACAAATTGCATACGCAACATTGGTGTCAATATGCATGAGCAAAAATTTATCTGCAATCTTTAGCGATATTTTTTTTACTAAGCAACACGCAATTTATGATAGTTAAAGATAAGTTAAATAATTAAATTTAAAGATTGGACTATTGGTTAAACTAAAAGATATAATCTGATTTCTCGTTTATTTATTAATTTTATTCAAGTCAACTCTCTAACTTTAGATAGAAAGGGAACAAAGGAAAAACATTAGAGAGAAATTATGGCTTGCCTTAAGTCATTTTCAGTTGCAGAGAAAGAACTCCTTGCTTTTTCGGTTACAGTAAGAGAAAGAAAGATAGAGTAGAAGGGAGAAAATTGGGGACTTTGGTTCCCCAATTTCGGTTATAAATAGAGAAGAAAAATGGGGGAGGGGGGGGAGAGGGAGAGAGTGGAAAAATCCAAAAAGATTTAAGGCAATTAGAAAATGAAAGGAACAAGAGTGGATGGACTCGGTAGAGAAGAGAGAAGACGCAATTACTATGGAAAAGGAGAGAGAGAGAGAGGAAGAGAAGTGCTCTTGCAAAAAAGGGAGAAGAAGAAATACGCAGAGGAAAAGAAAGAGAAAAAAAGGGCCAAACAAGGACTCCCAGGAATCAGGCGAAGCAAATCAAAACCTTCGGTAAGCCTCTTACAGATTTGTATTTGTAAGCTTATTGTCGAATCGTGTTCACGTGTATCGCTTGAGTGTGAGAGGATGTGAGGGGTCTCGGTTTGGCCAGCCATGGTGGCTGCGGTGTTTGTGTGAGTGGGGCTGAAATGGAACAGCCAAGGTGTGGTAGTGTACTGCTGTGTGTATGTGGTTTTATGTGAGTGTAAAGGTGTGTAGAAGGAGGGATTTTGGTGTGTGAAATGGTGGGTATGCGAATGTGGTGTGTGCATACAGTGTTTGTGTGTGTTTGAATGTGTAAAAATGAGAGAGAGGAGTGGGCCATGAGGGAGTTTTTTTTTAGAGTTTGTGTGTGGGAATGTTGCTTGAGGTGTGTTTGTCCTTGGGCGTAAACAGATGAAGGAGTTGGAGACCCAGTGCCGTGAGGCAGTGGGTGTGTAAG
The DNA here is from genome assembly GCA_033070095.1 of Escallonia herrerae. Taxonomy (NCBI): domain Eukaryota; kingdom Viridiplantae; phylum Streptophyta; class Magnoliopsida; order Escalloniales; family Escalloniaceae; genus Escallonia; species Escallonia herrerae. The sequence continues at coordinate 439,198 of JAVXUP010000249.1, read as the reverse complement.
GAGAAGATAGCTTAGTATGGGAAATAAACATGGCAGTGAAATCAGGAGGTCCAAAGAAGATTAAGTTATTTAAGACAGATGTTGTTAGAAGGGTGAGATAGAAGATAGCTGAGTGTTTATGTGTGTGCATGCCTTGTGTGTATGAGTGAAATGAAAATAGAGAGAGACCCTTGTGAGATGGGAAATAAAAGAGGTAGCTGTAGGTTGCAAAGTTAGGGTGTGCGTAAGGGTGATGGAGTGGGGACATGGCTGCATGGCCATGCCTTTTCATATGGGTGAATGGTGTGTAGTGCATGGTATGTGTATTGGTTAGTACCTTTAAAGTATGTTTGCATTGGGTTTAATGGGTCTGAAATGTGCATGTGTGTGTATACAGGTTTGAGGGGTGTATGGTGATTGAGTGAGAGGAAGAAGCAAGCAAAAGGGAAAGAAAAGAGAGAAGGCAGTGGCGTATGGGTGGCATAAATATATATATGGGTGTGTTGCTGTGTGTTTTGGTTGTATGGGAATACATGAGCATGAATGTGTTGGATATATGTGTGTAAGTGGCTTGAGTGTGTGTATGAAGGTGTCGATTTAGTGTGTGTATGGAGTGAATTCTAATGTGCTAGGGGTGAAAGGGAAGCTGCGTGAAAAGTAGCTATGTGTTCTGGGTTTGGACAGGAGAAGAAGATAATGAACAGTAGCTGTGTTCTGCGTGAATAGTAACTGTGCTTGCACAGTTGTACCTCATGGCTGCTGGGTATCGTAAACTTGTCAAAAAATGTTGGAACTTTACGGGAAGGATCATAGGGTAATATTAGAATTACTGTTAAAATTTCATATTTTTCTCACATCGTATGTATTTTTAATATTTACTGCAATTTCAAAATTATAAAATTCTTTTGGAGACTTTAAACCCTGAAAATGTTCTGGAAAACATTATAGTAATGTCTTTATGGAGTAAATAAGACTCAGTTTGAATTTGATGATTTTTTACTTGTTTTTCTATGGTTTCCGTATCGCATTGGTTTTAGCAAAAGGAATAATTTAAAAATAGTTTTAATGCCTTTTAATTCCTGATTTAAAATTTATAATTTTTATACATATTTTTAAGCTGTTACAAAAATTACAAGACTTTGTTTTCAGCTAGGGACAATTATGGCTGTTTATGGGGTTTTATGGCATTTAAAATAATTCAAAAATTCAGAAAATTCATATTTTGACTTTTTATAATGTTTTAAGCGATAAAAGTATTTTATTGTAATTTATAATTAATGTAGAATATTGTTGCGCATTAAGGAGTGTACTGGCTTTTCGGGTAGGTTGGCCGCGTATGAGGCGTGCTTTGAGTAAAGTGATCCCGGAGTTAGAAGTGAACATCGTTTGAGTAGTTGATATTAGGTTTATAATACTACAGCATAGATTGTGTTCTAACAAATGAATTGCCAATTTAGATTTATTCAGAAAATATTGATCGAGGTTTGGTAGCATCGCGTAGTTTGGATCGAGGAAACATGTCAGCGATAGGTAAGTGACCCTTTGATTCAACTAGTGTTTTTTTTTATATACAATGTATATGTTTATCTACTATTAAAAATGTGGTGTTTATTAGCATTGACCGTTTTAAGTAAGTTTAGCTGCTCTGGCTTAATTTGTCGAAAAACTTTTAGTGATTTATTTCTCGTTAAAAACCGGACCAGCATGTAACTGGTATTTTGCTTAGAAAATGCAATGAAACTCATATTTAAAGTGTTTTGGCATTTGACTTATTTGTGAATATTGAACATTCTGAGAGTTATCGAAAGGGGTGTGCGGATAGTTTGATGAGTGGTTGTGTTTACGATGAACCAAAAGGTACTTTTTGTTTTTTCGATTGCTGTGCCCCATATTCACTGGGGAAAGTTGAATTTCGGGCCCTGATCAAATGGCTTGTACGTTGATGCACAGTATTGTTGGTCGTGGTTCGCCCTTGCGTCCACAGAATTTTATTCCTGATGGAGGAGGGATTTCGGGCCCTAGTCAGTGGGGCCTGTACGCTGACCGCAACATATCATTTGAGCTAATGTTGGGATTGAACTGGTTGTCATAAAATTTTGTGATAATCATTATATACTTCAGTTTTTGGTTTCATGTACTCTATTTTGTTTTACCCGATGATTACCAACTTTATGATTTTAGATTTCTTAATGTGGCTATAATATAAAGTGAGTTGTTTTCTGTATGCTATGGTCCACCTAGTTAAATCATTGGTTACTTACAGAGCACGTGGAAGCTCATCCCTTACTTATCATTTCAGGTTGAAAGTAAGGTGATGGTGAGGAGCATAGGAAGAGACAATTTGGTGCAGAACTTCGGAGACTGTATGGAATGAGTTGTTAAATTTTTTTAGATTGTTGATTTAGCTTTAGTTGTTGACAATCAGATTTATGAAAAGTTTTAGTATAAGTGATGTATTCAAATGAAAATATGAAAGTGTAATTAAAGTTTTGGAGAAGTTTTAAATTCCGCTGCAGCATATGTTGGTTTTAGTGAGTAAGGCCTGGCAGAGCTCTCGGTTGGAGTCTTTTGGGTTTGTGGCCGGTCACAGATCTAGCTCGCAGGCCTGCCCGTGGGTTCAGGTCGTGATAGAAGCAACATGTATAACGGTAAGTCTAGACACATACGTCGTAGACACAATACCGTTAAACAATTACTTTCTAGTGGAATTATCTATATTGACTATGTGAAGTCAAAGGATAATATTGTGGATTTGTTAACAAAAGCTTTGACTAGAAAGAAAGTAAATATGTCATCGAGGGGAATGGGTCTTAAGCCTATGAACTAAAGAGTTGCCATAATGGAAACCCTACCTGGCTGACTGGAGATCCCAAGATCTAGGTTCAAATGGGAAAACCGAATTACGTAAATGCGACTCAGACGGAGCATGGGGGGGGGGGGGTTAAAACCCTCATATCAATTCCTATGGTGAGAAGACAGTGGCATCTACAAAAGGTTAGGTTAAGCTCGCTTTTAATGACTCTTATATCTAGGAAATCCAAGTGGGGGTGCGGTAGGAACCTCTTAATAAGAAGTCACCTATGTGAGTAAGAAGTGGGCCGCTTCTATGAGAATTGTAAAGCTGAATTCTCAGAGAGTAATCATGAAAACTAAGAGTTGTTCAGAGCCAAAATGAAAACAACAATGAGAACCTCAAAACAATGTTTGAGCGGTATCGTGTGAAGTTCTATTGTCTCGATTTACACTAAAGGTTGAACAGTTCAAGACATCACGTTCACTGGTTAACCAGTAAATCCGATAGTTCTCACTAGGGAAGGTTCAAGGCCATCGGCTACCTATTTCGATGCAATGTTGCTCTAAAGAACTCTTTCTAAAATCAATGTTTCTTTGAGTCCAGTCAATTTTCTATTCATGTGGGGGATTGTTAGAGTTGGGTTTTACACCTTTTATGGAGAAGTCATTTTGACTCAATTTTCAAATGAGTTCCAAACCATAATTTGGTTAGAAACAAATTGATTCATTTATATCTATCAGAGTAGATGATCATAGTATATTCACAAGTTTAAAACAAATGAGATGTGAATGAGAAAATTGAAGTTAAAGTTGGTGGTTCAACTTGATGGGAAAAGATTATCCCACATTGAAGAAATAAAGCTAATGTGATTTTCTTATAAGGCTTAGCCTTGAGTTAAGGGTTGGGCTCCTTAGGGGTGCCCATGTTTTGTAAGGAGGGATGACCTAGATTAACCCAAGGTCCACCACACACGGCGCGCTGCCTGCCAGTCCCGTCCCGGTCCATGGCCGTGGCTTGGGCTTGGGGCCCATCAGGCTTTATTATTTTTGGGACAAAAATATTTTAAATAAATAAATTTTATTTATTTAAATTCTTTTCCTGAAAGTTTCAACCTTTCCAACACTTGCAGTTATTCAGTGAAAAGTTGCACCCTCCAGCGAATTTCTCACTGTATAAAAACGAGTTTGTGGTTTGAAAAACTGTCACGTAACAAAAATATTTTTTCCTTCCCGAAATTCTGCTCGTTTTTCCTGTCCTCCATGTCCAAAAGAAAGAGTTCTACACGGTTTTTGTTCGCCATGTCTGCAATTTGGAGTGCTCTTGTTTCATACGTATTTCCGTTATATCTTGGGAGACTATCGTCAAGAGACCATTAACACTGTTGAGGGACGAATAAGTCTTAAGGACAGTGAATCAAATTCACGCCTCGCCTTTCCATTTGTTGATTGTATAATTTTGCTATGAGTTATAATACATAGTTTTATTTTCTTGGTTTCATTACTGCTATTTTTGGAACGTTAATCTTTGCATGTTAGTATATTTTAGAAACTGATTTTTTGCACAAGTATACACAAAGCATATATTTTCCAACATGGTACTCTTTTATGATTCAATTTTCATATTGGTCATGATTTAAAGGCTGAAATAGCATGATCTTGAAACGTTGACTTTGACTTTTTCAAACTTCATGGTTGAAAAAACGTCGAAGTGCTACTTGATCGGTGGTTTCAAGACTTTATCTCCAACAAATGTGAAAATCCTTGACTGGTAGAATCACTGAAGTTGAAGTGAATTCCTCTTGTATAAATGATTCTTGACGGTCCCTTATTCATACTGTCGCCAAAAGCCGAAGTAGATAGGTAGTGGTCGATAAGCCTATCAAGCAGAATCTATAAAGCCTGAGTTGCATATAGAGAACAATATCTGCTCCTGCTAACTTTTAGGCCATAAACTATAAGATCGAAAAACAATTAATATTCGTGTTTTAGGAGTGCTCTCTAAGTTAATACGTATTGTTTTTCAAATGAAGCACAAAGTATGAGAACTCTTAAGACGATAGAGTTTTGGCAGAACTTTGACTTAATTTACAAAGACCATGTGTGTCTTTCTCTCCCACCTCAAGCCCTTTATTTATAAGTAAGATAGTAAGCTTAGTTTTGATGAACCTATGATTTAGGTTTTGACTTTGTAATTAAAGAGATTTTTGCCTGTTTAATCCGATTTAAATTTTGTAATAAAATGAATTCTTCTTTTGATCTAGTTTAAAAATACTTTCTTTTAATCTAAGCTGGCTTATTTGACATTCATATTGGCAGGATCATACACTTTGGCTAGACCCGTTGACCAAATAATTTTAATTGAACTAGTTCTCCTAATTTGACTTTGATTCAAGCTCACCATTTTGTTTAACTTCAAGTCAGTATTTTGACTCGCATTTTTTGCAATGTTGGACGTTTGAGTAGTAAAAAAAATTACATATTATTGACTAGTACATATATATATATATATATATATATATATATATATATATATATATATATATATATATATTTGCTGTCTACAATAAGTTTGAGTGGAGTTCAAACAGAATCATTTAAATCTTTTTGTGAAATATTTCTAACTCAATCTATTTACATATTACTTTATAATTGTTTGAGATTGCGTAGTTAGCATGTTGATAATGTTCATTGATTTGAGTGAGATATATGCTTGTTTAATTTAAATTCTTCATTAATATTTAAAAATCCTTGTTTTATTGGTTTCATATTGTATGCCTTTCATCCAGGTCTTGGTGTTAAACGAAGTCAATAGTTAATGGTTGGCGGGTGGCAACTAAGAGAATGGTTAAGGGTATACACTTTTGCTCGGAATGAGATTCAGAAAGTACGTTACATTCACCTCAAAAGCAATGTGGACTGCTTAGCAAGAACGATGAGGGAATTTTAAAGAGTTGAGATTAGGCTTTTATTCAATAAGAATCTGGAATAAATTGCAACAGTGTTGTAATAGTACACACCATAGTAAGAACTTGGAAAAAATTTGCCACTTGATGTGGCTTGAGAGCGAGAGGGGAACAGGAAAGGAAAAATTTCTGATTGAGTCGGAGGAAAGGGAAAGCTTTTGAAAGAAACAAAAGAATATTCGTATATGTAACGGTCATAGTACGTAAACACAATGTAATATAAGAAAACGGGGGATTACAAAAGTGTCGCCCTTAAGAAACAAAGTATAGAATCGTACTTTCTAAAGTTGTATTTTGGTGAAACTTTAGTTGAGATTGGACTTATTGTTTAATTAGGAGTTTGAAATATTTTGCTACAGTTATATAATAATACATATTGATGACGCATTTTTCATGCTATTGATTAGCGTCTTGTGCCACTAAATTCAGTTGTATGTGTACGACGATGTTTACTTTGTTATAAAGTGGGTTTACATTCTCAGTTGGCTAAAAAATCAGTTGTTACTTACATCGATAACTTCCGATTAAAGAAAAAAAAACTAATTATGCATAAATAATTTATATATTATGGTGTGGTCCACATAATGGGACTTGATACACCACTTTTTTTTAACAATTAAACATCAAAAAGGAAAAAAGAAAAAAGAACATATAGAGGGTGGAGGGAGAGCTATCACTTAGCGACCTCCATATCCGAGCTTAGAGCTTTTCTTTTCTTTCCTTTCTCTCTCTTCTTTTATCTTCTCCTCTTTCTCCATATCGGAGCTTGGAGTTTAGAGCTTTTCTTTCCTCTCTCTCCCTTTTTTCTTCTTTTATGGACAACTTCTCTCTGCCTTTCCTCTCTTTCTCTTTTTTTGTTGCTGGACTTTTTCCTTTCCTTTTTTTCTCTGTTTCTGCCGTGAGGGCCTCCCTTTCTCGTCATCTTCAGCCCCGGGCTTAGTCCTTTGAGAAAAAAAAATAAATAAAAAATAAGCCAAACAAGAAATTGTACTTCCAGCCATTTGGTAAGACTTAGCCCCGTTTCGCAGTTTTTTTTTCTAATTTTATAAACTGAAAAAATAAACACGTTTGGCAATCAGTTTTTGTTTTTTTTCTTCAGTTTAAAAAATTAGTTTTTAAATCAAGACTGTTTTTGAAAACTCCAAAATTAAGTTTCATTTTTATTTTGAGACCACCACCATCCTCCCACTGCGGCAACCACAGTCCACGTCCACTGTCCACCGCTGACGGAGGCAGCCACCACCGGCGACCACCGTCGGCCACTGGCCACCACCACCGTCGGCCACTGCCACGCCCCACCTCCGCCACCTTAAAATACTACCAAAGAAAAAATTCAAAATAAAAACTGGGTAATCAAACACTCAAAAAAAAAAAAAAACTCAAAAAAAAAACTAAGTTATAAAACACTCACTTGTTTTTGTAAAAAAAATAATAAATAAACTGAGTTAGTTTTTTTTTTGAAAACTAATAACCAAAACTGAAAGTGTTGTCAAACGGAGCCTTAGCTTATCTTTAAATTCTCTTTGGCTCCACGTGATAAGTCTTTGTATTCAAAGACTTTTTTCGTACTCCTCCGATCATAAGCAACCACTTTTAATTTATTTTATTTTCCAACTTTTCAAGTACTTCATTTGCACTGTACAATTTGGATGAAATATATGTCTAAGGTCATAACAATTTATTCTTTGAAACATCTCTAAACAAATAATTCTCAGCATGTTATACTAGACCCGTACCCATACGTTTCTAGGCTTTCTTAAATCTCTTTGATGGAAGATCAACTGTTAAAATTGAGCTGACTTTTATTTCGATTAAGGAAGGCCATGTCCGCCAAAATTTAAGTACCAACACACCTCCTAATAAGAATCTGGAATAGATGTGCCAAGAGATGTGGCTTGAGAAAGATGGACAGCAAAGGGAAAATTTCTGATCCAGTCAGAGGGAAGGGAAAATTTTGGTAGGAAATCATGCCTATTGTTTAGGACCCGACCACAAACACAGAGAAAGGGAATGAAGGTCCATGGTTAGGGCTAGAATGGAAGAAGGGGTTTGGGAAATAACCTTTCAACAGAAAAACCTGAGCAGCATTCTGGGCTAATGAGAGATGAAGCTTTATATGCAAGGAAAGCTCATTTAATGGATCAAACAATTTAATGTGCGAAGTACTAGAAAAACAGAGGAATCTTCGTATATGTAAGTAATCACAGTATATAAACAGAATGTAATCAAAGATTAAGCAAACGGGGGACTACAAACTGCCCCCTTTCACAAACAAAATACAAAATCGTTTAGGACAAACTTCAAGGACCTGACGCAAGCTTCAATCACTTGCAGCTTAAATTTTGGAGTTGCTTGGTCGCGACGGCGATTTCCATGGTGCAATTCATATTACCGGCTCTCTTCTTCTTCATCATGAACATTATTGTCACTTTGCCTCGTACTGTGGATCGGCTGTTCAAGGGAATCACCCCGGTACTGATGTCATTTGTCAATTCAGAAGTGCTTTGCAAATTGGCAGATGACAGGCTCACGATGACATCCACCTTCCTTGTAGCTCGGATATTGGCTGTCCTCCGGCGAAGAAAGGCCTCGCCGACCTTTGTGCCCCGGTAGTAGAAGTCAACCGTGGTGTTCTGGTACTTCAAGGGACCGAAATTGTTGTTCTTGATACCGAACTGGGTATTCATATTGATGTTGAAGGAAGGATTTGCTGCCGAACCAACTTCGAAGGTACCGTTGAACGAAGCGGATCGCACCCGGAACTTGGGGTTCCTGAACTTCATGATGGTCATTCCCATGAGGGTCAAGACAAAGACTTGAAACACCACGAAAATAACCCCGTATATCACGTACTTCTTGATTTTCTGGCGACGGAGCTCCTCGGCTCTAGACTGGGCCACCTCTTCATCCACTCGGCCGTAGGGGTTGGCTTGTGGAGGGATGTGCGCTTGTTTCTCCATTGCCAAAAGTTGATTCTTGAGAGGATCGTTCAAACTAAAAATAGGTATATTTTCAGTCTTTTGCTTGTGCAGAAGATCTTGTTCTGGTATTCAGGGTTCTGGGATCCTATATATAATGTATAAAGTGAACATACATATGTATATAGAATGACTATAAAATTCATGAAATGGAACGCCATTGTTGAAGGTCCTGCTAACACAAGGTCTTGAGTGGACTTTCTCCAATTAACGCGTGCACTGCTTATTAGAATATTCAGCCTTCCAGATGCTTGGAGTTTGGCTTGGTAACATCTCCATTTCATCAATAGTCAATGCGGATAGATGCTTCCACTAGGAAAATGATGGCCTGATATGGCCGTTAAAAGTGCACTGATGTAGCTACCCTGGATCGTACTTGGTTTGTGGGGAAACAATAGATAGAAACCTGACGTTGGAACAGTTCAGTCCTAACCTACGACTTTGTCCAACTGCATACCATGTGAAACAGCTTAGATTTCTCAGCCGACGACTTGACGATCACGGGAAGAGTTGACAACAAAACAAAAGGGAAAATGAGTCTGTTGCTTCGCCAAGCATGCCTCGGAAAAATTCATCGGCAACTTGTCAACTAAGAAAAAAAAGAGAAAAACAAGAAGGCTAGTTATATTTTCTAGTGTTAAAGTTGAATACCACGTCATCTGTTTTACTTCTGCTTCATATTTCTCAGACTTCCTACGCGACACAATGATATGTCGTGTTCTTCACCCCTAGCTTAAGCTTTATTGACCTTGGCTGATTGTGGGGGTAATGTGTAAGTTATGGATTTGAGAGGATGCACTTATGCTAATGGCAAATCTGATTTCGATCTAGTTCTTTTCTCTTTTCCTAATTCATGGAATCAAATTATTACAAAATGTTATCTTTTCAAAAGGGCTAATACCACTTATGATGCTCCGTACTAGGATGGTGAGCTCATCAATGTAGGAACCATTAAGCACAGGAAATTTATCTATTTACTACTGAAAAGACTAATGGCTTATCCATGGTGGGGAAGCAACTAGCGTTTCTTGACTTGATTCCTTCTCTAAGATTATTGATTCGTACTAATCTTGAGAACTAAGGCGCTAATATGGTTTTATGTTCAATTTAACTTGGGAAATTTTATTGATAAGCAAGGGTTTGTTTCCGCTAATATGATTGGAATTGTCACTTGTAAATTATCGTTCGTATTTGTCATTCTACATATAACTTTTGTTTCATTCGAACTATTAGGTTGTGTGGTTACTTTATAAAAAGTTTTTGGTAACTCTTTCGAAGAAAATTGATGATAAGATTGTTGCTGATGTTTCATACCCCGAAGTTTTTGTCTTGAACAGATTTGAAATGTAAAAGGTATACTGTTAAGCATAGAGAATGTGAGACCAAATCGTGATCTTAGAGATTAAGACGCAAGCAATTTCACATAAGGAAATATATAACTCGGTACAAGTATAATTCAATGAACTATACAGAAAGAATATTTGCCAAATCATGGAGTACATTAGTATCAAGAATCAACGAATATACTGGCTCTATATGCCCTCCAACCAATGAGAAAAAGAAAAATGACAACTTTGAACTTTAAACTCCAATACAAAGCATAAGCACGTCTTATCACTTGCACATCAGATTTTGGAGTTGCTTTGTGGCGAGAGCAATTTCCATGGTGCAATTCATGTTGGTGGCCCTGTTCTTCTTCATCATGAACATGATTGTCACCTTCCCCCTTATTCTTGATTGGCTGCTCAGCGGAATGACCCCGGCACTGATGTCATTTGCTAAGTCAGACGTGCTTGTTAAATTCAAGGATGACAAATTCACCATAACGTCCACCTTTTTTGTGTCTCGGATATTAACACTCGACTTACGGACAAAGGCTTCACCTACCTTTGTGCCTCTGTAGTAGAAGTCTACAGTGGCGTTCTGGTACTTGAAGGGACCGAAATTGTTGTTCCTGACACCGAATTTGGTATTCATTGCAATATTGAACGACGGATTTGCTTGCGTCCCTATGTCAAAAGTACCGTCAAAGCTGGCAGACCGCACTCGAAACTTGGGGTTTCTGAACTTCATAATGGTGAGTCCCATGATGGATAAGACAATGACTTGAAATATCACAAAGGCAACACCGTATATGACATACTTCTTGATTTTCTGTCGGCGAAGTTCATCAGAAGACAGTGAAGCTGCCTCTTCGTCACTTTTGGTGTAACCATTGGCTGGTGCCAAAGGGTAGGCTTGTTGCTGCTCTGCCATTAAACTTTTGATTCTTCAAAAGAGTGTGTGTGTGTGTGGAAGGGGAAATCAGATCCGGTAAGGTTGATGAATGTAGTGAACGTTGGTGCTATGTGGTGATGGAGGATCAGATGGTGAGCAGGCTATTTATAAGTGTGTATCAGATGCTTCCTAAACGCGTAGTGTACCTCTATCGTCATTCTTGACTTTTTAAATATGTACATTGGCGTGTAACTGTTGGTTAATAACTTGTTCCTTTACTCCATCCACATTGATAGAAGCTTCTATAGCTAGAGGTGCGGATGCCAAGGCTGCCAAGTGCATTCATACGCCATTTCACCTCACTCCATCACATTATTCACTCATACTGCTTAATCTGCCTTTCTGCTTTCAGTCAGAAAGCCGCCAGTGCTGGCGATTTTCCCTTTTCTCTTTGTGGTTTTGCTTCAGCTACAGTTCATACTGCAGGTTTTAAATCTGCCAACAAAGTCTATAGTAACTTCGATGCCATACTTAGGGCCAGTTTGCTCACCAACTTGGCAACTATGCATCAGAAAGTTTCCTCCCTCTTAATGGACACCTTATTAAGAAACTAAACAAGTTACCAAGAAAATTTATGTAGGCTTATGGCCCTTGTGCAGATTAAGACCCCCAAAGTACTTGTGATTGTGTCTATTGTTTGGCCATTGGCGAGAGTGTTATTGCAGCAAAATCCAATTGCATGTGACCTTTCATTTTTCGAAGGAATTGAAGTTAATAAAATGGTTAAACAAGATGCAAGGTGAATTAAGCCGCAGGAATTTCATCCTGACATATATCATTAAGTACTTGTTTTTTTCTGTCTGAAATTGGAGTGCATGTTCGTGTTGTATGTGGTATAGATGCATCCTTCCTGTTTACTTCATCCATCTTATGAAGATTATGCACCTCCAGTAAATTTATGTTATTCGTTTGTTTATGTATCCTTTTCCAGAATTTTTGTTGGTTTTTGTGTTAGCTCTTTTGTTCGAGTTGAGAGCTTCGGCAACTTAAGTATTTTCAAAGGAAAGAGTTCATTCTCTGAGCAGTCGCACAATGGACACAACGGTTCCATCCAGAACTGTAAAACAGAAAGAGAAAGCTTTAATTCTACGCATCTGCAAGGCTTTACCAAAACCAAATGGTTTGTTTAAATGATGATCCTATATGCCCTCTCCTGTTAATTTTCAATCTTTGAAACACAAGGTTTCTATAACCGGCGATGATAAGTGATAAGTTATTGAGTTGCACTGCAGAGGAAATGTTGTTGTTGATAGTGATAAGTGATTTTGGAAGCATTATACAGAAAAATACCACTCAGTATGTAAGCAAAATTGTACAGGAAATATATATCAGTAGTGTGCAAAGAATAAAAAAATACAGGAACTCAGAGTTCAAGAAATACTTGAACAACTATACATAAATTTCATCACTTGCATTTCAAATTCTGGAGCTGCTTCGTGGCCAGAGCGATTTCCATGGTGCAATTCATTTGGTAGCCCTGTTCTTCTTCATCATGAACATTATAGTCACCTTACCCCTTATCCTGGATTGGCTGGTCAATGGCAATAGCCCAGAACTGATATCATTTGCTAATTCTGACGTGCTTGTTAAGTTTAAAGATGACAAATTCACCATGGCATCCACTTTCTTCGTGTCTCGGATATTTACACTAGACCTACGAACAAAGGCTTCGCCTACCTTTGTGCCTCTACAGTAGAAGTCGACCGTGGCGTTCTGGTACTTAAATTGTGATGCCCCAAACCTAGGTTTACGAGATTATTATTACTTAGCGACGATTATGATAAGTAAGACGAATTTAGACTGTTAGTGAAGATCTTACAAGCAGATATAAATTTGATCTTTAGCGTTAATTATTGTGAGCAATATTATTTGTTGCATCTAGCAACATATTTTAATAATATGATAAGCCATAAATGATGAAGTTTGTACAATAGAAAATTTCATGGAAGTGAGCGATTTGCAATTTATAACTGACGAAATTGTGCCGCTATAACATTATATGGTCTCGCATTAAATAATTATGCATATTAATGAGCAGAAAACAAAAAGGGAAACAACAAAAAAAAAAAATAAATAAAAATAATTGATAATACATAAAGGGAATATGAGAGAGGGTGTGAACAAAAAAAAAGAGAAAGAGAGAAGACGGAGAGAAGATGTGAGCAGGCCGCATGCCCTAATCAGGCAGCGCCGCGCCCATCTCCGGTGTCCAATTGCCGTCCACCCTCCATCGCCGGGGAACAACTCCGGCCGCGCCTCCATCGAGCATCACGGCACAACACCTTCGCGACAACCATGTCGTAGCCAAAGGCGTCGCGGCCACTGCCAAGTCGCTGTGCGATCTGTGTCACCGGCCACCATGTCTTCGGCGAGTACAACTCCGGTCGGCAGCCCAATCGCCGGCAAGCAACTCCAGCTGCCTCTTCACCGAGCCTCCGTAACTGCCTTGCCACAAACGACGCCCCGCTGCCACCACCGTGCAATATTCATCGCCGGCCGACCAAAATACCGATCAACACCAAGGACGACCATCAGCCGCTGTCGGCTCTCTTCCCTGTCCACCGACTAGTCATCATGGCCACTGGGACCTCCAATTAGTATTGCGACTACAATTCTGCGGCGAGCGACATAGTCGTCGTCGATTTTCAGCCTTGATTTGCCAAAATCAACGACCACCGATGACAGCTGTTAACACGCTCCGATTGCCTGTGATTTACTATGCCAAGCATTGTTCTTTTTGGCACTTTGTATAAATTGTGAAATGGGTTTTTTTGTGGTTTCTTGTGTTGTTGATGAATGGGTGAAGTGGTGGTCATTTGGCGATAGTGTTGGCGGTGGATGGTGGTTTTTGTGTACTGCTGTGGTTGTATGACGTCTGTTTCTCAGGTGTGTGGGCGTTATTGGTGTCGGGCAATCGTCGATAATTGGGTGTGTATGTGGGGCACTATGAGGTGGGTTGGGGAAGTCAGCAGTCGTGTGTTGGGTTTTGGTGGTATGGACAATGAACGGAATTCGGTGGTACAGTTGCAATACTGTTGTGGTTGTAATGGTGGCTTAATTATAGTGCTTGTGGTGGCTGGACTGGATGTAACTGTGGTGGTGTTTGCGGAGGCAGTAGCATTTAATACTGTTGATTTGATGAGTTAGGACTAAAGAAATTGGTGGCACTTTGTATAAAATTAGGAAATGGGTTGGTGGTGTGCTTGCGTGATGGTGACTACGCAGTGATGGTTTAGCGACAATGCTTGTGGTGGCTAGAATGAATTGAGGTAAACGGTGAATGTATGACTTTTGGCGGGTGTGCATTAATTGGGTGTTGAGCGGCTATGTGTGTATACTAGGTGTCGTGGTTTACGTATGTGTGATTTTTAATGGTGGTGCTTAGGGTGACTGTGGTTGGTTTGTGTGCTTGCGGTGGCGGGTATTTCAGTATGTGAGCCTGGACAGGTGTATAGGTGTGATTGTTGTTGGACGTGTATGGAGATATTGTGTGTACATGGTGCGAGTGTACCGTATGCTTGCGAAGGTGTACCCTATGCATGTATATGTTTTTAGACAGGAAATCGCTTAGACTATGAGAATATATAAAAGGAAATTGTTAGCGTTAGCCCTAACGATTAACTGAGTACTATTTAGCACAAAGTTACTTGGTGGTTATTAAGACGGGTGAATTAATGGATGTTCGGCAACGGCGATTAAATGCCAAGAATGACAGGGTGAACTGGGCATGATATTGGACGTGCATGTAGGTCGGGCAGTTGACTGCGGCATTGAATTTGCTTGAAGACATGTTCAACGGGAATGTTGTGTCTTGATTGACGATGCTTTGGGATGTAGTAAAGCTGGGAACATGAAGATAAAAAGAAGGGCATTTAAAGTGCTTTGAACCAGGTGTGGTAGCATGATCGTCGTTTTGATGTGGGGAATGCGTAGCGTCAAGTAAGTGACCCTTGATTCAACTAGTGTTTCTATATAATAGTATATGTTTACCTGCTGTTAAAAAGTAAAGTTTAGCATTGAGTGTTTTAATTATGTGTAATTGTTCTGGCTTGAATTGCTAAAAAGCTTTAGTAGTTTATTTGTTATGAAAAACCGGACCAGCATGCATTGATTTTTGTTTAGAAATTGAATGGACCTCAGATTTGAAAATGTTTGGTACAAGTGAAATGTTTTGAAATTTGACGTTGTTGTGAATATTGAACAACTTGAAAATTTTTGAAAGGAGTGTGTGGATAGTTTGATGAGGGGTTATGTTTACGACGAACGAAAAGGTAGTTTTTGGTTTACTCGATTGCTGTGCCCTATATCCACAGGGGAAAGTTGGATTTCGGGCCCTGGTCAATGGGGCTTGTACGTTGATGCACAGTATTGTGGCTGGTGGTGCGCCCTTGCGTCCACATGATTATTTGATCCCGGGTGTAGGAGGGATTTCGGGCCCTAGTCAGGGAGGCTCGTACGCTGATCGCAGCATATCGTTTGAGCTAATGTTGGGATTTGAACTGGTTGTTATAAAATTTTGCGATAATCATTATATACTTCAGTTTTTGGTTTCATGTACTCTATTTGTTTTACCCGATGATTACCAACTTCATGATTTTAGATTTCTTTACGTGGCTATATTATAAAGTGAGTTGTTTTCTACATGCTATGGTCCACCTAGTTGAATCATTGGTTACTTACTGAGCACTTGGAAGCTCATCCCTTACTTATCATTTCAGGTTGAAAGTAAGGTGATGGTGAGGAGTATAGGAGGAGAAAATTTGGTGTGGAGCTTCGGAGACTGCATGAAATGAGTCGCTAAATATTAGATTTTCTGTTTAGCTTTAGTTGTTGACAATCAGAGTTATAAAAGTTTTAGCATAAGTGTTGTATTCAAATGAAAATATGAAAATGTAATTAAGGTTTGTAGAAGTTTTAATTTCCGCTGCAGCACATGTTGGTTTTAAGCAAGTAAGGCCTGGCAGAGCCCTCGGTTAGAGTCTATTGGGTCGGTGGCCGGTCACGTGCCTAGCTCACGGGCTTGCCCGTGAGTTCGGGTCGTGACATAAATGGACCAAAGTTGTTGTTCTTGACACCGAATTTGGTATTCATAGCGATGTTAAACGATGGATTCACGGCTGTTCCGACATCAAAAGCACCATTAAAGGAGGCGGACAACACGCGGAACTTGGGGTTTCTGAACTTCATGATGGTGAGTCCCATGATGCTCAAGACAATGACTTGAAATATAAAGAAATGAAGAATTGTATTCATTGGTGTGTCTTTACAGAATGGCAAAGCATGCCTTTATATATTGCACAACAATCAGTTTAGATCCTAAAATCAAGCTAATCTAGATCCAAGAATCAAGTTAATTTAGACCCAAGAATCATGCTAATTTAGATCCAAAAATCAAGCTAATCAAGCTAATATGAGATTATTGTCCTTTACTCCCCTTCAAGTTGGAGCATGGATATTTGAAATGCCTAACTTGCCCAGTAAAATGTGGAAGCGTTCCTGGCCAAGTGCCTTGGTGAAAATGTCTGCAAGCTGATACTGAGATGAAATTGGTCGAGGTAATAAAGCTTTGGACTGAGTGTGGTGCCGAACAAAATGACAGTCTATTTCAATGTGCTTTGCGGGCTCGTGGAACACTGGGTTGGCCACAATGTGTAATGCGGCCTGATTGTCACAAAATAAGGAAACTGGATTTTGATGAGAGACCCCTAAATCAGAGAGGAGTCGAAGAAGCCAAATAATCTCACTGGCGGTGGTGGCCATTGCCCTGTATTCTGCCTCAGCGGTGGAACGCGAGACTATGGATTGTTTCTTTGAACGCCAGGAAATGGGTGAAGATCCCAAAAACATGATATACCCAGTGGTAGATTTGCGAGTTGTTGGGCAGCCAGCCCAATCGGTATCGCAATAAGCACGTAGTGATAGAGAACTGTTGGAGGAGAGCAAAATACCTTGACCGGGCGAATTTTTGAGGTAGCGAAGAACGCGTATGGCAGCATCATAATGTGGTCATCTTGGCTTGTGCATGAATTGACTTAGGATGTGAACTACATAACTCATGTCTGGACGAGTGATCGTGAGGTAGAGTAATCTGCCAATGAGACGTCTATACTGTCTTGGATCATCACATAGTTCTCCTGAATTAAGATCAAGTTGATGTTGTTCAGCCATGGGTGAGGAAGATGGCTTGCAACCTGTTAGACCATATTCCGTTAAAATGTCAAGAACATATTTGCGTTGGCTTAACACGATGCCATCAGAAGAACGTGCCACCTCAATGTTGAGAAAGTACTTGAGTTTACCGAGATCCTTAATATGGAACTTAGTATCCAAGTAGTGTTTTAGCCAAGAAATTTTAGCTGAATCAGTCCCCGTGACAATCACATCGTCAACATAAATAAGGACAGCAAGAAAAGATCCTTTACGAGCGAAGGTGAATAAAGAATGATCAGATTGAGACTGAATAAAACCGACTACAAGTAAGGACTGAGTAAACTTGTGATACCAATTGCGTGAAGCCTGACGAAGCCCATAAAGAGACTTTTGAAGACGACACACACGATTCTCCCCCTGTTTAGAAAAACCTTGAGGAATCTTCATGTATACTTCTTCTTCTAGATCTCCATGCAAAAAGGCATTGTTGACATCCAACTGATGGAGTTCCCATTTCTTTATTGAAGCAATGGCAAGAAGACACCGTACCGTAACTAGTTTGGCAACTGGTGCAAATGTTTCATGAAAATCTAGACCTTCAATCTGGGTGTATCCCTTAGCCACAAGTCGCGCTTTGTATCTCTCCACAGTGCCATCTGGGTGGAATTTGACTTTATATACCCACTTAGAATCAATGGCACGTTTCCCATATGGTAATGACATAAGTGTCCAAGTGTTATTAGCTTCCAAAGCAGAGATCTCCTTGGCCATGGCATCCCTCCAATGAGCATGTTTCACTGCCTGAGAAAAATATTTGGGCTCATCGACCGAAGAGATGGCCGCTAAAAATGCAGTGTGAGTTCTAGAAAATTTGGAATAAGAAATATTATGGGACAAAGGATATACCGTCGAGTTAGCAGATAGAGAGGAAGAGTGCGAAGTAGATGAAGGCGGGGCAAGGGATGGTGGCAATGTATAATTGTACCTAGAAAGATTCTTGGACACCTGTCTTGTGCGCTTAGAAGGCACAACCGGAGGTTCATTTATAGGTAAGGCAGATTGCTCAGTTCTGATGGGTGACTGTATGGTAGATGGTGACAACTCAGCAGATCCTGGTGCTTGATCCAAGGCTAACTGGTCTTGGGATGATGATGATCCAAGAGATAGGGGTTCAAGGTCGATGTTGTGGGGTGAGTTTGATCTAGTTGGCACATCACTTGTCTGAGTTGATTTACTAGTTTCACCTGTGGGTGCATGGCTAGCTGCTTGACACTCCCAATCAACTGAAAGATGATCTGTTAACCCAAAAGGAGTGTGGCAGGCTTGTAGGTCAGCAATATTATCCTTTTTGTCAGCAAAAGGAAATATGCTTCAAAAAATTGAACATCTCTTGAAGAGTAAATCACTTTGCTCTCCAAATCATAAATCCTATATCCTTTCTGCCCATTGGGATAACCAACAAAAATGCCAGACTTACTTCGAGGGGCGAACTTATCATGTGGCTTGCCATTCATGTGCCCATAACAGAGACATCCAAAAGTTCGCAAATGATCATAGTTAGGTACCTTACCAAATAATACTTCATAAGGTGTTCGGTTTTGGAGCACAGAAAGTGGCATGCGGTTGATTAAGTAAGCAGAGCGGTAAGTACGCACTCCCCCCAAAATCTGACTGGAAGTTTGGCTTGGAATCGTAAAGCTCTAGCTACCTCTAAGAGATGTTTGTGCTTTCGCTCCACCACTCCATTTTGTTGCGGTGTATCCGTGCAGCTTGTTTGTCTGTCCATTCCATTCTCAAAATAATGATGTAATAATTCACGATGTCCAAATTCAAGACCGTTATCAGTTCTAAAAACCTTGATTCTGGTGTTAAATTGTGTCTTAACCCAGTTGAAAAACATCAAGAGGTAGTGTCTAGTTTAGGACTTGAACTTCATGAGAAAGACCCATGTGGCTCGACTATGATCATCAACAATCGTGAGAAAATAATGTGACCCAGAATGAGATTTAGTACGGTATGGACCCCATATATCACAATGGACTAAATCAAAGTTGTGCATCGATTTATTTTTGCTATGTGGAAAGGCAATCTAGTTTGTCTGGCCTTGCAACAAGCATCACAAAATAAAAGTTTTGGCGAATTGAAAGTAACAGGTAAGTTGGAAACCAGCGAGATACGGTTCATTGGTAGATGCCCTAAACGACGGTGCCATAAATCCGCAGTGTTATGTCCTTTTGACAGAAGCGCCTTCCCCGCCCTCGTTGGTTCCAAATGATATAAGCCATTTCGCACTCTACCTACTCCAATCGGCTTCCTCGAGAGTAAGTCTTATATCACACAAAATTCAGATCCAAAAATTAGAACACAGTTGAGATCTCGAGTCAATTTACTAATTGATAATAGGTTAAAACAAAAATTAGGCACTCCCAAAACTTGTTCGAGATGCAAATTGGGGCCAAGATTTACTCGTCCCAAAGCCTGAACTGGGACGGTATCACCGTTGGGAATTTGAACCGGGGGTACACCTGGATTTGTATAAGCATTGGACATAGTATCAAGTTTACATGATATATGATCCGTGGCCCCTGTATCAATAATCCACGAGTCTGTCTTACCAGATATATTTTGTGAGGTCATATTTGCAGAAGGCCCATTAGTGGGTCCTGATTGGCGGCCCAAAAGATCAGCATTTCACTGGGTGTGAAGCTTGGAAATGACACAGACTCGTCGGATGTGGCAACGAATTGTTGTGAAACCCTTGTCGCTGGTGCTGTGTCTCCGGTAGTGCGCGACCATGGTTGATATGCAGGGCTGTGATTTGGAAATGGTGCGGATGCGTTGGCAGTAGCTGCAAACGGCTGGGCAATTGCCGCCGACGATGTTGTGCCTCCGGATGCGCGGAGCCATGGCTGATTTCCTCCTCTTGGTTTGGGTCTTCTCCATCCAAGTGGATATCCGATGATCTCATAACAGTTCTCTCTAGAGTGATTGGATCGATTACATTGGGTACAGTGTAATCCACCATGCCGTCTTTCTCCAGAATTTTCACCACGCCGGTCAATTTTCTGGTCACCTCCATGCCGCATATGTGGTGCTTTAGCCAATAGAGTTGTGGCCTCGATAGTAGGGACACACGCAGTAGCGACCGCTTGCTGTTTTTCTTCTTGGGCAGCCACGACATATGCTCTTCTAAGTCCTGGCAATGGATCGATGCTCAGGATTTGGGATCGCACCGTCTTGTAAGTATCATCCAATCCCATCAAAAAATCGAAGACTTTCTCTTCTTCTTGCATTTCCTGCATTTTCTTTCCGGCACCACAAGTACATACAGGTATAGGTCTAAGATTATGTAGTTCATTCCACACACCTTTTAACTTACCATAGTATGTAGAAATGGCAGATTTCTCTTGTTGTAGTAGAGCAATAGATTGCTTCAGGTCATACACTCTAAGTGCAATGCCCTGAGTAAATCGTTCATCAAAATCGCACCAAATTTCACTTGCAGTGTTTGCATGTGCGGCACCAGTTTGTAATTCTCTAGAAAGAGAATTGACGATCCATGATTTGACCACTGCATTACACTGGATCCATGATTGAAAATCCCTGGAATGAACATCGGGTTTTGCTATCAACCCGTCGACGAACCCTGCCTTATTTTTGGATTGGAGCGACGTTAACATGTTACGTCTCCAAGTGAAATAGTTCTCTCCATTTTCACTTAGAGGTTGTGTAACGAAAATCAAGCCTGGATGATCAGACGGATGCAAGTAGAACGGATATTTGGTGTCAATTGCGATGTTTTGAACATTCACAACGGGCGCCAAACCCCCATGAACATAACTTGCAGATTCGTCTTCCATGACTGAGAAATTGAAAAGAAATGCCTATGCTAGAAAGATGGCTCTGATACCATAAAGAAATGAAGAATTGTATTCACTGGTGTGTCTTTACAGAATGGCAAAGCATGCCTTTATATACTGCACAACAATCAGTTTAGATCCTAAAATCAAGCTAATCTAGATCCAAGAATCAAGTTAATTTAGATTCAAGAATCATGCTAATTTAGATCCGAAAATCAAGCTAATCAAGCTAATATGAGATTATTCTCCTTTAAAATATCACAAATGCAACCCCATATACAACATATTTCTTGATCTTTTGGCGGCGAAGCTCGTCAGAAGATCGTGAAGCTGCCTCTTCATCGCTTTTGGCATTACCGTTGGCTGGTTGCTGCTTGTTCTCTGCCATTAATTTGTGATTCTGTACAAAGTTCTGTGTATGTGTACTGTTTTGTGCAGTCGCTTGGTGAAATGAGGGAGATGGTGGTGGTGAAGGATCCATTTATGAGCAGGCTATATATTAGTCTGATCAGATGCTTCCTATATACGCGTATCTAGTGTCTTTGTTGGTCATTCTTGACTTTTAAGATTTTGTTTTGGCGTGTGACCTTGGTCAATGAACTCCATTTCTGATTTTTATTATTATTTTTTATCACACCTGCGTTGAAATTAATAGATGCTTCTATGGCAGACCATGGCTTGACCTCACTCCGTTATCCTTTCCCCAGCTGAGGCTGCAAACTCGAATGTTATGATATTACAGAAAAAGAAAATCATTTTTTGAGGAGATCAAAGAGGCAAGTTTTGACATAAACCCCTAGCAACATATTTGTAGACCAAAACTACAAAATCACCGGCAACTAGCCATGACCTTGGCTTTTTCTTTTTCTTTCTGGTTTTCTTTAGGCTATAATTTCCTCCTCTATCGGCCAACACTCAACAACCCTAAGAGAGTAACTTAGGGCAAGTATGTTCACCTTTTCAGCACCTATGCAGTCTATTGAATCACAATTAATGCGCTATCACGTAAGACGTAGTGGGTTCAGAAACATACCGTATGAAGTCTCCGAAAATTCGACGATGAATCCTTATTGTTACGAGCCTCCAACACGCTTGATCTTTTTCGTAAGTACGAAAACGGCTACTAGTGTCAAGTTATTCGTTCACAAACCAAATCTTAGAGCATGGTGATTGTTCTAGAGACATGCTTTACCTCAAACACTTAGGAGATAAAGATGTATTTATCGCAAACACCTATGAGATCAATATTGTATTTATCTTAAACACTTATGAGATAAATCTTTACATATATAAAAACACAGATGGGGTTAAATGGCTAATCTTTTATTTTCTTAAATTACTCTTTTCTAATTGATTTTTTCATAAAAGGTTAAGGGTGAGTAAGAGTGTTTTTAACTTATAACTTTTTTTTCCCACTCAATACCCTTCTTAAATTAGAATGTTATTTAAAAATGAGGGTATTTTTTTACTTCTCATAGGATATCAAGCCGCTTTTCTTAAAATACCCTTATTGGAATATATATTTTGATTAGAGTTAAGGATTGTTTTGACTTTTGATTTAAATTTTTTTCATTAAATACCTATTTTTAATAAGAGTGTGATTAAAAAATAAAGGTGTTTTGACTTCTCATATGATATCAAGTCTCTTTTGTTAAAATATCTTTATCAGAATATATGTTATTGCGACTTTTATTTTTTTATATAAAAAAAGAGAAGAAACCTTATGAAAATCCTATAAAATCATCTTAAACTTCAGCATGCTCTCTAATTATTAAAAAAACATTTATCAAACTCTACCGTCTCCATTTACATTAAAAACTAAACTACCTTAGAGTTATTAGATCTTCTCCATCATATTTGATTAAAGGAAATAACTTGCAAAAATTATCTGTAGCCTTTTGTAAGAAATGTAATATACCTAAACTAAATTGAATATTTTGTCAAAAACTCAATCTTTTTTAATTTTGTAGTGTTTCATATTTGTATGCTGATGCATATGCTACATATTAGAATTATTCTGCATGTATATAAATTTCAATACAAACATATTTGTACATTAAAAATATCGTAAACATGAAGTCGAATTCTAGATTTGAAGATGGACATATTGATATAAGGAAGCTATCGTAAAATTAAAATTTTAGGATTTTTTTTATATGCATATATAATCTTGACTAGAGTTAAATGACTAATCCTCACTTTTTCTTCTTAAGATACCCTTTTTTCACATCAAATACCCACTCTGAATTGGAGTGTTGTTTAAAAAAAAAGGTGTATTTGGCTTCTCTTAAGATATAAAAAAATCTTTCTTTAAAACACCCGTATAGGAATCTATGCTTTACTTAGAGCTAAGGGTTGTTTTGCCTTTTGGTTAAAAAAAAAGAAAAAGAAAAAAAATCCTATGAGAACTTATGAAATCACCATTGAACTTTTGCACGTTCTTTCATTACTGAAAAGTTTCTATCAAAACCTATCGCTTCTATTCACGTTAAAGTTAAATACCACAGAGTTACTACATCCTTTCCACTAATTTTGATTCATGAAAACAAATTATAGAAAACAATGTTTTCTATGGCCTTTAAGAATAAACAAAATCTACCTAAACTAAATTGAATATTTTATCAGAAATTCAATCTTTTTTTTTAATTTTGTACTATATATTTGTATATTGATGTG
Organism: Escallonia herrerae; assembly: GCA_033070095.1. Taxonomy (NCBI): domain Eukaryota; kingdom Viridiplantae; phylum Streptophyta; class Magnoliopsida; order Escalloniales; family Escalloniaceae; genus Escallonia; species Escallonia herrerae. The sequence goes on along the minus strand of JAVXUP010000249.1, from coordinate 415,522 downwards.
TATACTACAAATCTCAATAATTATGCATGTATATATATTTCAATGCAAATATAATCATACGTTGAAACTATCATATAACTAAAGTTTAATTTTAGATTTTAATTACGGACATGTTGGTGTAAGAAAACTATCATAAAACTAGACCTTTAGAAATTATTAAATGCACAAGAATTGCTAGGAATTGCTAGATCATACAACTCTACTCTTAATTATAACTTAAGTTTGTGGCAAGTACATAATATTATATTCGTATTAGAGTTATTGGAATACCTTTATTTGCATGACAAAATATCCTTCATAAGTTTATCATCTTTCTATGATCCATTGTATCCCGAGATATCATATTTTAACATGATAAAATGTTTTTCATATAGATATTGCCTTCATATATTTCCTGATAAAGACTCTAATTTATTTCAGCTCAAATGATTAATAATTTTTTTTAGCTTGAAAACTCTCAAGTTTTGATATGCAAAAGGTTAAATAACTAAATTTTTTTCTTAAACTATTCTTTTCAAGTTTAAAAGTTCTCTAAATATCTTGACTTTTTTAGAAGGTGAAGCTAAATTATTATTATTTTGGCTAACTTTAAACATTTTGAAGTTAAAGAAGTTCATTAATGCATCTATTAGTGACAAAGAATGAATATAACAAAAAAGGATAAGAATCTGGTCCCAGCATATAAAATAATCTTAAGAGATTAAAATGGCTAAATATTTTTTCATTAAAATATCCTTTTTAGAAATAAAAGTTCACAAAAATTAAGCGAATTTTTTTACTTTTAAAAAGGTGAGACTAAACTACAATATTTTGGGCTAAATATAAATAATTTACTGTTAAAGAGGTTAAAATTCACTAATGCATCTTTAAGTGACAAAAATATATGAGTGAATCTAGCCCAATCTTATAAATATGATGCTAAGACTCTGTTTACCTTTAAAGAAAATTCTATCAAAACATAACCTTAAAAATTATCAATATTAAAATAACCTAGATTTTAAAAGGTGGGTTATGGAAGGCTTGTTGATAGCGATTGTGCTTTGTGGAGGGTTGATTTGAGGCGATGTGGGCCGTTTGGTGGCGGTGGGTGAATTGGATAGGTGGTGGGCTGATTGAACACAATGGTAGGCTAATTAGTGGTGGTGAAAGGCTGTTTTGGTAGTGGTTAATGGCAGTGGCTGCCTTGGTGCTGGGTAATAGTTTGACGCCAACAAGAATCTTATATATCTTTTTTTAGATTTTGAGTCTCAAATTCAAAAGTTCATTTTATTTGGTTTGTTGAATCGTAATGGTTTGTTGCAAGTGATTGGAATAAAAAAGTTGTGACAATTGATTGGGGTGAAAAGGCTAAAGAAAGGTAAGAAAGTTGAAGAACACGATGATGGTGGAATATGATTGTAGCTGTGGCTATAGCTGGTTGTAGGGGTATGTGTGGGTGGGACCGTGTGTCTGTATGTTGTCTTTGTGTGTGTTGAAGCTGAAGAAGTGTAAAGGGATAATGGTGGCGGGGTTGTATGGTGAGATGAAGGGACGATGACTGACATTTGAAGAATTATATTCCTAAGTGATGGACATTTTGGTCTTTTCATCTTTCACTTATTCGGTCAACTGACATAAGTACTATTTTTTCTACCTAATGGACATGTGTGTAATTTTATCCTAACCTCATGTTCATGGGTGCAATTAACCCTATAGTTTTTTAACTCTCAAAACTTTGTGTCGTAAGTAATTTTTTCTTTTTTATTTTGATGATATAGGTCTTTACATGATGAATGATCTGGATTATAAATTATTCTTGATAAACTTTTGTTGAGTTTGTATTTATAATAAACCTGTAATGTGTATGTATAAATATAGGATGAAAGATGTAGGTTTGTGAACATTGTTGAAATTACTAGGTTCATTATTATTATCGATATCAACTTAATACACTTATTTCGTAATATAAATTTCAAAAGAAAACACATAATACACATGCATATGGACTTTTTAGATGAGGAGGTTTGTTGTTATCATATAAATCAGTATTAAAAAATAAAAGTCTTTATTGTACTATTAAGATCAACAAGGTCATACTAGATAAAAATAAAAGAGATTTTTAGAGTACACTATTAAGAAAATTTCAGAGTAAAATATAGATTTAAATTAAAAATGAAAAAAAAAAAAAAGTATAATTAAGATTTTAGACAAATTGTACTCAAACGTTGGAACTTAAGATGAAAAAGTTAAAAAAAGACTTGCTTTATATTTTAATCTTACAATAAGAGATACATGAAAATTTTTACTCCATTCGTCCCAAATTATATGATCATACTGACTGCATGCTTATTTAAGATATGAGTCTTATTTTATGAGTTTTTCATTCTATGTCAAGAGAGAGAGGAGGAGTAAGAAAGTGCTTCAATAGAGAGAAATTGGTTGGTTGAGAATTAAATGCGGGGAGATAAGTAAAATAAAAAAGTCTACAAAGGATAAACATATAAAAACACCTACATAATCTTTCTTAACTTGAAAATTAATCAATTTTTTTTGGGATAGCCCAAAAAGGAAATATAATAATTTTTTTTGGGACAGAGGGAGTAACAAAAACAAATAAACTGCAGAGGATATTTTTAGCCCCCACCCTCACCCCCATAACCACCGCTACAAAAAATGGCCATCACTGTACCGAAAGAAAGAAGATGGATAATGAATGATACTGAAAATACTAAGTAATGATATTTTGAACTTTAGTGGTGATGTTTGTAGGAAAAAAATACCAAAACTCTAAAAGTAAACAATAGAACAACTTTGAAAAGGTCGTTGAAAGCTAAAACCACTAAATTTGTTGTTTAAACAGCTCAATTTCTATATGTGTTATGCTAGATCTTTTGAGTTCGCTTGATTCTCTGTTTTAAGATGCAACATTTAAGCTCATAACCCATTTTCGTCTTACAAACTTTGTTATATATTATTAGTCATAACTTTTTCCCTTAAAACCTTTATTTTGGAGAATCCTTTTCGGATTAATTTTTGAACTTTCTTAATATCAATTAACTATAATTCAAACTTTTTTTTCAATTTCACTTCCTATACTTATATATATGTCATCAAAACATGTTACTGAAAATTAGACAACTACAATATATACACTTGATATTAATTATCTCTAAACACTCTTTTCACTTTTATTACTGTACAATCAAACTTGCAGTGTTTCGTGAAAGTTTGATATTTGTGAAAGATGTTTGAGACTAATTACAATGTTAATGTACCTTTAATAACAAGATATAATATAAAACAGTCAAGATTTTCTTTAGCGACAACTTGATGTGATGAAAGAAATACACATGATAAATAATGAAAAGTATTGGTAATAATTGGCGTGAAAAATTCGAGCTTAAAAGTAAGATGATGTCTTGTGGAATTAATTTTTTATACTTCGGGCCTTTGATTAGCAGTTAATAATGATTTATTATTATAGTTTAGTTATAATAGTTATATTGATTAATTTTAATTGTATTTTTCACCAATATTCATAATATTTTTATTTTAAATTATTATATAACGTGCAAAGCATGTGATCCTTACTAGTATTCCCTAAATAACTGTAATTATCTAGACTAACAAATACACATTATCTGTTAGTGGGTGGATAATGGGTCCACTGACCCAATTTATTAACAGCTCCCACTCGCCCACATACAGGGCAAATAAATCGTACAGTCCCTCCTTATCTCTTATCCACTCATCTCCTCATACAGGAAATGGAACGTGCGACCTACGAGAAAGGATGTCCAATTGAGGAGTATTGTATTAAGTTATCACCAAACTAACACAATACATCACTTCAAAAAATCTCGTATGTACCCCAGATAGTTCAACTACACCAGATTAAACACTCTCAAATCCCTCATAATGAGCAGTGTTAAACCTCTCATATGTTATGTATTCATGACTCATATCGAAACGAAAATCGACAAAGTCGCCCGGGTTATGAATCACACAACATGGTGTAATATTGAACTTTCTTCCCAAAGCCCTCATGTCATTCCAATTAGACCCAACCGCTTTCCTAGACATGCCCCGCGAGACCGCATCATCCATGATCCAAGGGTACATGCTAAAGTAGCGACATTGAGTATCCTCTTCATGACATAGTCTAAGGTGAAAAAGGTACCATATATGATCAAAAATATTTCAATCCAAGTGGCTCACACAGTGACGAAGTAGGGATTCATTCGTCACTCCCACTGTCGGTCTGCATTTAGCACATGCAGTATGATTTGCATGCTATGGCGTAACCCACAAGGGCGTGTCACATAAATGTATAATAAAATACGCCATACGAATCTAAGTCTAGTCGCTGTACAAGCGCCTAACCTGAGTTTTTCAGTCCAGTCACTCTCATAGTGCCTGCCTGAAATCTCACATTCGGCTGTAAACAGGCTACATAGAGTTGTGGAGATACTCTATGATCGACCTACATTTTTAGGTCTCATCTTAGCTCCAACTAAGGCGACATGTTTGCTTTATAAGCTGTATCATCTTATTCGCCCTCTTGGCGCTTAAGACAATTATGTCTCATCTTGCTCGCTATCTTAGCGCCAAGGTGAATTACCCGTGTGAGTGGGTCAATTCAAGCCTGGTGACACTCTCAATAAGGATGTATATGTAATCACAAAGATTAATTCTAAAATAAACTCAAATCAAGGAATAAAAATATAATAATTAATGTCAAGTACATAAGATGCCATAAACATATCAAACCCTACGTAGTCCCATACTCCTAATGTGAGAAAGGAAAACATCTCTAGCAATAGGCTTGGTCAAAGGATCAGCCACCATTCTGCCAGTAGGTATATGCTTCATGGTCACCTCTCCTTGCGCAACTAAAGTTCTAATGAAGTGATAACGAAGGCCTATGTGTTTGGCCTTCCCATGATATTTGGGGTCCTTTACAAAATCTAGGGTAGCTGTATTGTCACAGTGAACAGTGACAGACTCGTCTGCATGAGCTGTAACCCCTAGAGCCTGTAAGAATGACCTCAACCAAACAGCTTCCTGGACTGCTGCTGAACAAGCAACATACTCCGACTCCATCGTGGATAGGGCGATGCAAGTCTGTTTCTTGCTGCACCAAGAGATAGCTCCACCCCCTAGTATGAATGCATAACCTGAAGTGGATCTGCGCTCATCTCTATCACTGCCCCAATCAGCATCGATGTATCCTCTCAGTCTCAAGTCTCCACCATGATAACACAGGACGAGATCAGCGGTTCCACGTAGGTATCGAAGAATCCTCTTCACTGCATTCCAATGAGTGGGTCCAGGATTACTCTGATAATAAAAACTCACCATTCCAACGGCATAGCAGATGTCTGGACGCGTACACAACATAGCGTACATCAGACTCCCTACTTGCGCTAAGGCACTTTGGACATCCGATTCTTTTCCTCATCATTCTTTGGGCATTGGTCTGTGCTTAAAGTACACGCCTTGTCCATTAGAGTGTCTATGGGTTTTGAGTTATGCATATGGAATCGTTCAATGACCTTCTTGATATATGTCTCTTGAGACAAACCGAGAAGTCTCTTTGGACGATCACCTATGATTTTAACCTCGAGCACATAATTAGCTTCTCCCATGTCCTTCATCTCAAAAGTCAAGGACAACCACTGCTTAGTGGCGACAATGGAACTCATGTCATTCCCAGCTAAAAGAATGTCATCCACATACAAAGAAAGGATCATAATATTTTTCTTGGATTGTTTTACGTAAACGCAATGGTCTTGTTCAATCATTTCAAAACCTATAGAGGTAATGGCATGATGAAACCTAAAGTACCACTGCCTAGACGATTGTTTGAGACCATATATAGAACGTTTGAGCCGACAAACTTTGCGCTCATGTCCCTTGACTTCAAAACCCTCAGGTTGAGCCATATAAATTTCTTCGTCTAGTTCTTTATTGAGAAACGCAGGCTTAACATCCATATGAAAAAGTTCTAAATTCGGCTGGGCGACAATAGTTAGGATCAGGCGAATTGAAGCAAATCTCACCACTGGAGAGAATGTGTCTTCATAGTCCACACCCCGTTGTTGGGTATAGCCTTTCGCCACAAGACGTGCCTTATACTTGTTAATTGGCCCATCTACCTTGCGCTTGACTTTTAAAACCCACTTGTTTCCAACAATCTTGCGCCCTGACGGAAGGTCAACTAACTCCCAGACCTGATTCTTCTCCGTTGAGCTCAACTCATCTTTCATTGCAGCCATCCACTCATTACTAGTAGGTGAAGATAAGGCTTCTTCCACATAATTCAACAGTTAGAGTGCACATAAGAATTTCATTGTCAATCTCAAAATGACGACGTGGAACTCTTCCCCGTGCACCTCTACGTAGTTGAGAATCTTGTTAACCTGATGGTCCTAATGGTGTGCTCCTTCTGTCTGGGATGCTCTAGCTAGGTTAAAGGTCACTTATACTATCTTCAGTGACAACCGGATGATGAACTAATTCCTCACCTTCGCTTGGAGATGGTAAAGTGGCTTCAACTTGCTCTAACTCATAGAGGTCAAGATTCTTACTTGCATCTCTAATGCTAGGAAAATCACTCTTTATGAAATTGACATCACGAGACTCTATTTCAGTCTTTCCACCATTTTGATGTTCACCATGCATCACATAGCCTTTAGAGTTTTCATAATACCTCAAGAAGATATTGTTTTTTGCTCTAGGCCCTAGTTTCGATTACTTATAAGAAGTACTGTGAACATAACCTACTGAGCCCCATGGGCACAAGTTATTCAAATTTGGCTTTTGGCCATTCCAAAGCTCATATGGGGTGGATTTGACTGATTGTGAAGGAACTCGATTAAGTATATAAGCTACAGTCAAAAGAGTATCCCCCAAAAAGATATTGGGAGGTTTACTTGCGCCATCATAGACCTAACCATATCTAACAACATTCTATTCCTTCTTTCCACAACACCATTTTGTTGTGGAGTGTTAGGAATAGTACGTTGCCTGCGTATCCCTTTTTCCTCACAAAACTCCTTGAAGTGATCGGACAAATATTCGCGTCCCCAGTCAGTTCAAAGAGTTTTTAAACTCTTCTCTTTCTGATTCTCAACCTCTGCTACAAAGCATTTGAAACAATCTAAAGCTTTATAGCGGTGAGATATCAGATACACATAACCATATCGTGTATAATCGTCTATCAGTGTAAGGAAATAAGAGGTGCCATGGCGTGCCTTTACACTCATAGGTCCACATATGTCAGAGTGAACTAATTCAAGTGGCTGAGTTGCTCTCACAGCCTTTCCAAAAGGCTTCCTGCATGCTTTACCGGCCAAACAAGTCTCACATGTTTGTAGATTGACTCTTGCGAGTAGGCCCAAAAGGCCTTCTCTAGCCAAACGAGTTATTCTATCTTGGCCTATGTGGCCCAGTCTTGCATGCCAGGTGGTAGAATCATTCACAATATTATTATTCCCCACATAAGAATAAGAGGATTAAGAATCAATTAAATCCAATTGAAAATGACTATCCATGCCAAAACCATGTCCGAGCAAAACATCATCTAAAAAGATGTCCAACTTATTACCCCTAAAAAAAAAAAAACCAATGTCTAATAAAGCAGTAACTGAAAGTAGATTAAGCCGAACAGTGGGTGCATATCGCACATCCTCAAGAATCAATGTGTGGCCAGTGCGCAACTTGAGCTGGTAAGAACCAACCCCTAACACCTCTTTGGAGCTATTGTTTCCTATGAAGATATGTTTGCTTCCTACTAGAATCCGGTGATAATCTACGAACCCCTCTCGATCACGTGCTACATGTTTTGTTGCCCCTATATCCACAAACCACACAGGTTAAGAATGAGCAACCACACATGTGAGAGAGATTCTGAAAGTACCTTCTTCGGCTCAGTGCAATCACAAGCGAAGTGTCCGTTCTGTTGACAGTTGAAGCATTTGACTTTAGACAAATCCTTTTTTCCACCACGTTTTCCTCTCTTGCGTTTCTTCATTTTCCCTTCCTTTGGCGCAAAAGTGCTAGCCTCACCTTTCTTGCCTTTCTTATTTTGTCTTCCGCGCTTGCCATTTGCATTGCGCGATCCCCCTTGGGAGACATAAATAAGGGTCTTGTCAGCGTCTCAAGTCTCAGCCTCAAGGATGACATGCTGTGAAACATAAAAAAGTTCTTGATGTTTTCACTATGGGTCAATATCTGTTTCATATTGGCCCATGAGGCAGGAAGGGACCTTATGACAGCTCTGACTTATTGCTCATCTGTGAGCGCATGGCCAGCATCCCTCAGCTTACCAATCATATTGGACATCACCCTTAGATGTTCAGTCATGGTATGCTTAGGGTCTTTTGTATACTCCTCAAACTTAATCACAAGGCTACGAAGCCGAGTAGTTGAGATTCCACCAAAAAAGAACATGAGCTGATCCCATAAAGCTTTACAAGTTGGAAATTCATCATACTGCCCGATTAGAGCATTTTGTAAGCTGCTCAATAAGGTGTAGTGCGCACTACGACCTTTCTGATTCTACTTCTGGTAGGCAGTGTGGTCTCTTAGGAGTTGCCCCTCAGTGGGCTCGACCATCTCTTTAGTCAAGTGCTCCTTGAGCTCTTGTTCGTTTAGCATGATTTCATCTTTTTGTGCCAAACGTCATAATTATTTTCGTTAAGTTTCTCACCCTTAACGAGACCAGCTATGACATTCTTGGAGGCCATTCTATTCACTACATTAGTTTGCGCAAAGAAAAAAGACATTAATTATATATCTTTCTATTTATTTTAAAAATTCAAATGAAAACATTATCCTTCTTCACGTCATGAAATCAAAAATTTGCTAAGCTCATAATCATCTCCCATGTATGTCAGTTGGGAAAATATTTTTCAAGTAATTTTTGCAATAAATTTCATCATCATATAAGTCACAATGTAATAAATCATCCACATGATAATTTAGAACAATATTAATACACCATACAATAAAGTGTGCAAGGATTCCATTGAGCCCTGTTGACATTCTAATAACTTATGCTAAAAAAATTCTAACCTGAATAATGTGCGTACGAAATTACATCCTCGTACAAGGCTTTCTGAAAATATACAGGGAAATAGCAGAATACAACATCTTTGAGAATCCTACTACAAACTACTCCAACAAAATAATGAAGATGCCGCACAACGCATTATTCTTAAATGAATTTTCTTAAAATAAGAGTAAATACATAAATATAAGTTTCTTTAGAATACCAATTTAAAATCCATCCATTTAACTTAAATCTAGCATGCTCAAATAACAAGTTAAAGGGTAATTTAAATGGATGAATATGTCACATTCTCCTTCCAAGGAAAACGAGCGTGATGGCCTTAAAATTGAGTTTAACGTGTGGGCTTACCAAAAGCCCAACAAATATATCTCAACAAAAGTATATTTAAACAATAACACTAATCAAGGCAAATAAATAAAGTATAATTCATCTATGTCATATAGCTTTCCATAATATTTATTTTTGTCCACGAAGTACTAAAAACAATAATATTTACACATTATTCGTATTTTTTTTGGAACCACATAAGTACCACAAAAATACTCCCATATAGCCAAAAAGTGAGAGATAAAATTTTAAAAGATGGCAAACAGTAAATTTAACCCCTAATATACCCTCTGGGATTAACGAAAAAAATTCTCTGTGTACAAAACAAAATTTTAAAGCTAATTTCTTTACTAAAAGTAGTTTAAAAATTAAACAGAACACACACAGAGGGTATAAAGGTAAATTTGACACCACCGAAAATATTCAGAGGCCAATACAAAGCTCCATGCGCCGGCGGTGAATAAAAAATGGCCAAAAACCACCTTCACGCGCCTCCACACACCGCCATGCGCGTGGGGTGGCCTCTGAAATTCTTTGAACAGGCGCGTGGGCGTGTGTACACATGCCCGCGTGGGCTCGTGCTAACAGCTTGGCTCATGTGGCGCATGGCTCGCGCGTGTCAGCATCCTCACCAGGCGCGTGTGGGAGCGCATGGTAGCGCGTGGTCGGATGGCTTCGTGCTTGACGTGTGTCTGTAACTCAGCTTGAGCGCGCGGTGCGCGTGGGGTCTATTGTTCATCTTCATTTCAAAATAACATGCTCAAAAAATTTTGAATTTTTACAATGAGTCTCATACGTGTATTCGGAAAAAATCGTAACATGCACATAATTTATTCTAACATGTTAAAGGCGAATCAACAAGTAATGTTGAATCGCAATTAATGCGCTACCACGTAAGACGTAGTGGGTTCGGAAACATACCGTATGAAGTCTCCAAAAATTTCGAAGATGGATCCTTATTGTTACGAGCCTCCAACACACTTGATCTTTTTTGCAGGTACGAAAATGACTGCTAGAGTCGAGTTTTTCGTCTACGAACCAAATTCTAGAGCTTGGTGATTGCTCTAGAGAGAGGGACTTTATATAAAGATAGTATTTAGAGACGAGTTTTACCTCAAACACTTAGGAGATAAAGATGTATTTATCTCAAACACCTATGAGATAAATATTGTATTTATCTCAAACACTTAGGAGATAAATAATTTCTAAATAACTGTAATTAGCCAGACTAACAAATACACATTATCTGTTAGTGGGCGGATAATAGGTCTATTGACCCAATTTATTAACACAATCAAAACTTTCCATTTAAGAGAATTATTTTTGGTACGAAGTCACCCATAAAGTTTCATGGATCTTATTCAGATAACCACCTATAAATTGGTGAGAAAGTTAGCACATTGCAGCATAAGAACTTTGCATGTAACTGTATAGCTTCTATTTTGCGATGTCGTGAGGACTTGAGGGTTGAAACGAATTACAAACAAAAAAAAAAATTGTTCAAAGAAGATCTGAAAAGCATCAAGCATTCAAATTTTACAATGTCTAGATGCATTCTTCTTCTTGCTTCATCCATCCAATGAGTATGAACAGTTGCATGATTTTTGTCGCTCCTTTCTTATCTATTCGCGGCAGAGATATAAAAACCTTCACACGAAGTAATTGCTACTCGGTGAGCAGTGGTTACAACATGGTTCAGTCAAAAGAAAAACGGAAAGCAGAACCGGAATTGGGTAAGAGTATGCACATAATTATTGTGGATTCACTACATTTGCCATTCATTTTCTGCGAGAGTGAGCCTTATCTCCTCACTCCCAGCTGTGAAATTAATAAAATTGTACTGAAAGTACAAGCGCTTCTGTATATCATAATAAATCAATTGGAAGAATTTAAAAAAAAAATAGGGGAATATTACTCTGTAGTATAACTATGATTGTACAAAGAATTTAGATACAAGTTACATTAAATTAAAAAGAATAAACAAATATGCCAGTCCTCTGTGCTCCCCCTCCCTCCCTCTCTTTTCAAACAACACTAAAATGAAAAGTCTAAGAAACCAGAGGTCATGACTTAACATGAAGATAACACATATCACTTGCATCTTATATTTTGGAGTTGCTTCGTGGCGACGGCAATTTCCATAGTGCAGTTCATGTTGGCGGCTCTGTTCTTCTTCATCATGAACATGATTGTCACCTTTCCTCTTATTCTTGATTGGCTGCTAAGTGGAATCACCCCGGCACTGATATCATTTGCTAATTCCGACGTGGTTGTTAAATTTAAGGATGATAGATTCACAAGAACATCCACCTTCTTTGTGTCTCGGATATTAACACTGGACTTACGGACAAAGGCGTCGCCTACCTTTGTGCCCCTATAGTAGAAGTCAACGGTGGCGTTCTGGTATTTGAATGGGCCGAAATTGTTGTTCCTGACACCAAATTTGGTGTTCATAGCAATGTTAAACAACGGATTTGCTGGCGTCCCAACATCAAAAGCACCATCAAAGGAGGCAGACCGCACGCGAAACTTGGGGTTTCTGAACTTCATAATGGTAAGTCCCATGATGGATAAGACAATGACTTGAAATATCACGAAGACAACACCGTATATGACATACTTCTTGATTTTTTGGCGGCGAAGTTCATCAGAAGACAGTGAAGCTGCCTCTTCGTCGCTTTTGGTGTAACCTTTGGCTGGTGCCAAAGGGTAGGCTTGTTGCTGCTCTGCCATTGAACTTTTGATTCTTCAAAGAATGTGTGTAGAAGGGGAAACTAGATCCGGTAAGGTTGATGAATGTAGTGAATGTTGGCGCTATGTCGTGGTGGAGGATCAGATGGCGAGCAGGCTTTATATAGGTGTTTGTCAGATGCTTCCTATACGCGTAGTGTACCTCTCTGTACATTGGCGTGTGACTTGGTCAATAACTCGTTCCTTTACTCCTTCCACATCGAGCAGAAGCTTCTGTAGATAGAGGTGCCAAGCGCATTCATACGCCATCACATTATTCGTTAATGCTGCTTAAACTGCCTTTCCTTTCTATCAGAAAGCCACTAGTGCAGGCGATTTTCCCTTTTTCTCTTGGTAGTTTTGCTTCAGCTACAATTTCCTCCTCCATGGTTTAAGTCTTCCAACGTGTAATAGTAACTTCGATGCATACTTTGGGCCAGTTTGCTCACCAACTAAGCAACTATGCATCAAAAAGTTACCTTCTCTTAATGGACCTTATTCAAGAAACTAAACATGTTACCCAGAATATTGCTCCATAAGCTTACAATGGTACTCAGATTAAGACCCCCAAAGTACTTGTGATGGTGTCCATTGTTTGGCCATTGGCGAGACTGTTATTGCAGCAAAATCCAATTGCACGTAACCTTTCATTTTTCAAGGGATTTGAAGCTTATAAAATGGTTAAACAAGATGCAAGATGAATTAAGCAGCGGGAATTTCATCTTCACAGATATCACTACGTATTTAATCTATGTTTTTTCTGTCTGCGATCGAAGTGTATGTCCGTGCTGTATGAGGTATAGATGCATCCTTCGTGTTTGCTTCATCCATCTTATGAGGATTATGCTCCTCCAGTAAACTTTCACTGTTCGTTAATGTATCCTATTCCAGAATTTAAGTTGGTTTTTATGTAGGTTTTTCGTTTGAGTCGAGAGCTTCGGCAATTTAAGTATTTCCAAAGGAAATTGTTCATACTCTGAGCAGTCATGACACAAGGGACACGACGGTTCCATTCAGTACTGGTAAACAGAAAGAGAGAGCTTTCATCCTACTCATCTGCAAGGCTTTACCAAAACTAAATGGTTTATTTCAAATGTTGATCCTATGCCCTCTCCTTTTACTTTTCAATCTTTGAAATAGAAGGATTCTATACCTCGCCACCAAGCAAGACAGGAAATAGGCCAAACGCGATGAGATTGTCAATTGGACTGAAGGTATGAGTAGGCACCCAGTACATTGGATACACTGCAATTAACATTGTCCTGGGACTCGTGATCCTCATCTCTTCAATCGCGGCTAAGAGATTAAATTGTAATGCAGAGGAACTATTGTAGTGGATCGTGATGAATGATTTTGGAAGCATTAAACATACAAAATACCACCAAGCATGTAAGAGTATTATTGTTCAAGACATACATATCACTCGTGTGCAAAGAATCAATAAATATATGTATCAAAGAATACAGGAACGAGTTCAAGAAATACTTGAACAACATAAACATAAATTTCATCACTTGCATTTCAAATTCTGGAGCTGCTTCGTAGCGACGGCGATTTCCATGGTGCAATTCATATTTGTAGCTCTGTTCTTCTTCATCATGAACATTATGGTCACCTTACCCTTTATCCTAGATTGGCTGGTTAACGGCAAAATCCCGGAAGTGATATCGTTTGCTAATTCCGAAGTGCTGGTCAAGTTTAAGGATGACAAGTTCACCATAACATCAACCTTCTTTGTGTCTCTGATATTGACACTCGACTTGCGAACAAAGGCCTCACCAACCTTTGTGCCCCTGTAGTAGAAGTCAACAGTGGCGTTCTGGTACTTGAAGGGACCGAAGTTGTTGTTCCTGACACCGAAATTGGTATTAATAGCAATATTAAACGACGGATTCGCGGCTGTCCCGACATCAAAAGCACCATCAAAGGTGGCAGACCGCACGCGGAACTTGGGGTTTCTGAACTTCATGATGGTGAGTCCCATGATGCTCAAGACAATGACTTGAAATATCACAAAGGCAACACCATATATGACATACTTCTTGATCTTCTGGCGGCGAAGCTCGTCAGAAGACAGTGAAGCTGCCTCTTCATCGCTTTTGGTGTAACCATTGGCTTGTTGCTGCTGCTTCTCTGCCATTAATTATGTGATTCTGTGAAAAGTTTTGTGTATGTTTGTTCTTTTGTGCAGTTGCTTGATGAAATGAAGGAAATGTTGGTGGTGAAGGATCCATTCATGAGCAGGCTGTATATAAGTCTGATCAGATGCTTCCTCTACGCGTATAAATGTCCAGTGTCTTTGTTGTTCATTCTTGACTTTTAGGACTTATTTTGGCGTGTGACGTTGGTCAATGAACTCCATTTCTGATTTTTTTTTTCCACCTTTGGTTGAAACTAATAGATGCTTCTATGTGACACGATGGCTTGACCGCACTCCATTAGACTTTGCCCCTGTTGAGGCTGCAAATTCGAGTATTATGATATCACAAAGAGAGAAAAATTAATTTTCTAGGAGATCAAAGAAACTTATTTGTGTACAAAAACTACAAAATCAACGGCGACTAGCCTTGACGTTGGCCTTCTCGTTTTTATTCTGGTTTCTCTTGGCTAGCCTCCTCTGTTAGTTCCCAAATCGGTTATGGGAAACAAGCCTAAGAGAGTAACTGAGATATGCTCCTTGCGGCTAGCCTGCTCATCGTTTAGCTACTATGCAATCACGAAGTCTAGTAGAGTTTCCACTTTAAGAGATTCCTTATTGTTGACAAATTATAAAGGATAAGGGAAAGAAAAAAAAAAAAGAACCAACCATAAAGCGACCCTGGCTTGATGAAAATACCTCTTAAGTACTTGGTTGATGAGTACAGTTTTTGGCCATTGGTGATAAAAATAGCACCTTGCAGCATAAGAACTTTAATTTGCATCCAACTGTTAACTTATTTTCTGGGACATTATGAAGACTTGGACATGAAAACTTGTTTTGAATAATTAATGAAACCAGTTACAAAACCAAAGGTGTGAACTCCCCCTTGATTCAAAGTTGCAAACATCAAGAAGAGAGCTGAAGTATATAAACTTCTCTATTGACAAAGACTTGGTAAGCACATAAGCCAATTGCTGCAATACTTCAAAGTTAACTCCTCCTTTGCAACTTGTTGAAACGATTACAACAATTATTGTGCTACCACGTAACACGTAATGGGTTCGAAAACATACCGTACGAGTCTCCGAAAATTCCGACGTAGGATCCTTGTTGTTACGAGCCTCCAACACGCTTGATCTTTTTCGCAGGTACGAAAACGGCTACTAGAGTCGAGTTCTTCGTCCACGAACCAAATCCTAGAGCTTGGTGATTGCTCTAGAGAGAGTGCTATAGAGAGAGGGTTATTACTATTGACTTGTGATTTATTGGGATATCTCTAGCCTTTATATAGAGATACAATTAGAGACTGGCTTTACCTCCAACTCTTAGGAGATAAAGATTGTATTTATCTCAAACACTTAAGAGATAAATATTCTCTAAATAACTGTATTTATCCAAACTAACAAATACACATTATCTGTTAGTGGGCGGATAATGGGTCCACTGACCCAATTTATTAACAGCTCCCACTCGCCCACACACAGGGCAAATAAATCGTACAGTCCCTCTTTATCTCTCGTCCACTCATCTCCTCATACAGGAAATGGAACGTGCGACCTACGAGAAAGGATGTCCAGTTGAGGAGTATTGTATTAAGTTATCACCAAACTAACACAATACATCACTCCAAAAAATCTCGTATGTACCCCAGATAGTTCAACTACACCAGATTAAACACTCTCAAATCCCTCATAATGAGCAGTGTTAAACCTCTCATATGTTATGTATTCATGACTCATATCGAAACGAAAATCGACAAAGTCGCCCGGGCTATGAATCACACAACATGATGTAATATTGAACTTTCTTCCCAAAGCCCTCATGTCATTCCAATTAGACCCAACCGCTTTCCTAGACATGCCCCGCGAGACCGCATCATCCATGATCCAAGGGTACATGCTAAAGTAGCGACATTGAGTATCCTCTTCATGACATAGTCTAAGGTGAAAAGGGTACCATATAGGATCAAAAATTTTGATCCAAGTGGCTCACACAGTGACGAAGCAGGGATTCATTCGTCACTCCCACTGTCGGTCTGCATTTAGCACATGCAGTATGATTTGCATGCTATGGCGTAACCCGCAAGGGCGTGTCACATAAATGTATAATAAAATACGCCATACGAATCTAAGTCTAGTCGCTGTACAAGCGCCTAACCTGAGTTTTTCAGCCCAGTCACTCTCATAGTGCCTGCCTGAAATCTCACATTCGGCTGTAAACAGGCTACATAGAGTTGTGGAGATACTCTATGATCGACCTACATTTATTAGGTCTCATCTTAGCTCCAACTAAGGCGACATGTTTGCTTTATAAGCTGTATCATCTTATTCGCCCACTTGGCGCTTAAGACAATTATGTCTCATCTTGCTCGCTATCTTAGCGCCAAGGTGAATTACCCGTGTGAGTGGGTCAATTCGAGCCTGGTGACACTCTCAATAAGGATGTATATGTAATCACAAAGATTATCCATTCATTCCAAAATAAACTCAAATCAAGGAACGAAAATTTAATATAATAAATGTCAAGTACATAAGATGCCATAAACATATCAAAACCTACGGAGTCCCATACTCCTAATGTGAGAAAGGAAAACATCTCTAGCAATGGGCTTGGTCAAAGGATCAGCCACCATTCTGCCAGTAGGTATATGTTTCATGGACACCTCTCCTTGCGCAACTAAAGTTCTAATGAAGTGATAACGAAGGCCTATGTGTTTGGCCTTCCCATGATATTTGGGGTCCTTTACAAAATCTAGGGTAGCTGTATTGTCACAGTGAACAGTGACAGCCTCATCTGCATGAGCTGTAACCCCTAAAGACTGTAAGAATGACCTCAACCAAACAGCTTCCTGGACTGCTGCTGAACAAGCAACATACTCCGACTCCATCGTGGATAGGGCGATGCAAGTCTGTTTCTTGCTGCACCAAGAGATAGCTCCACCTCCTAGTATGAATGCATAACCTGAAGTGGATCTGCGCTCATCTCTATCACCACCCCAATCAGCATCGCTGTATCCTCTCAGTCTCAAGTCTCCACCATGATAACACAGGACGAGATCAGCGGTTCCACGTAAGTATCGAAGAATCCTCTTCACCGCATTCCAATGAGCGGGTCCAGGATTACTCTGATAACGACTCACCATTCCAACGGCAAAGCAGATGTCTGGACGCGTACACAACATAGCGTACATCAGACTTCCTACTGCAGCCGCGTAAGGCACTTTGGACATCCGATTCTTTTCCTCATCATTCTTTGGGCATTGGTCTGTGGTCAAAGTACACGCCTTGTCCATTGGAGTGTCTATGGGTTTTGAGTTATGCATACGAAATCGTTCAATGACTTTCTTGATGTATGTCTCTTGAGACAAACCGAGAAGTCTCTTTGGACGATCACGTATGATTTTAACCCCGAGCACATAATTAGCTTCTCCCATGTCCTTCATCTCAAAAGTTGAGGACAGCCACTGCTTAGTGGCGACAATGGAACTCATGTCATTCCCAGCTAAAAGAATGTCATCCACATACAAAGAAAGGATTAGAATATTTTTCTTGGATCGTTTTACGTAAACGCAATGGTCTTGTTCAATCATTTCAAAACCTATAGAGGTAATGGCATGATGAAACCTAAAGTACCACTGCCTAGACGATTGTTTGAGACCATATATAGAACGTTTGAGACGGCAAACTTTGCGCTCATGTCCTTTGACTTCAAAACCCTCGGGTTGAGCCATATAAATCTCTTCGTCTAGTTCTCCATTGAGAAACGCAGTCTTAACATCCATATGAAAAAGTTCTAAATCCTGCTGGGCGACAATAGCTAGGATCAGGCGAATTGAAGCAAATCTCACCACTGGGGAGAAAGTATCTTCATAGTCCACACCCCGCAGTTGGGTATAGCCTTTCGCCACAAGACGTGCCTTATACTTGTCGATTAACCCATCTACCTTGCGCTTGACTTTAAAAACCCACTTGTTTCCAATAGTCTTGCGCCCTGGCGAAAGGTCAATCAACTCCCAGACCCGATTCTTTTCCATTGAGCTTAACTCATCCTTCATTGCAGCCATCCACTCATTTCTAGCAGATGAAGATAAGGCTTCTTCCACAGAAGTAGGCTCGTCTTCATCATTTGGAGTGCACATAAGAATTTCTCCGTCAATCTCAAAACGACGACGTGGAACTCTTCCTCGTGCACCTCTACGCAGTTGAGAATCTTGTTGACCTAATGGTCCTTGTGGTGTGCTCCCACTGTCTGGGATACTCCCACTAGGTTGAAGGTCACTTACACTATCTTCAGCGACAACCGGATGAGGAACTAATTCCCTACCTTCGCTTGAAGATGGTAAAGTGGGTTCAACCTCCTCTAACTCATAGAGGTCAAGATTCTTACTCGCATCTCCAATGCTAGGAAAATCACTCTCTATGAAATCGACATCACGAGACTCTATTTCAGTCCTTCCACCATTTGGATGTTCACCATACATCACATAGCCTTTAGAGTTTTCAGAATACCTTAGAAAGATACTCTTCTTTGCTCTAGGCCCTAGTTTCCCATACTTATGAGAAGTACTGTGAACATAACCTGCTGAGCCCTATGGGCGCAAGTTATCCAAATTTGGCTTTTGGCCATTCCAAAGCTCATAAGGGGTGGATTTGACTGACTGTGAAGGCACACGATTAAGTATATAGGCTGCAGTCAAAAGGGCATCCCCCCAAAAAGATATCGGAAGGTTTGCTTGCGCCATCATAGACCTAACCATGTCTAACAATGTTCTATTCCTTCTTTCCGCAACACCATTTTGTTGTGGAGTATTAGGAATAGTAAGTTGCCTGCGTATCCCCTTTTCCTCACAAAACTTTTTGAAGTGATCTGCCAAATATTCGCGTCCCCGGTCAGTGCGAAGAGTTTTTAAATTCTTCTCTTTCTGATTCTCAACCTCTGCTACAAAGCGTTTGAAACAGTCCAAAGCTTCATAGCGGTGAGATATCAGATACACATAACCATATCGCGTATAATCGTCTATCAGTGTAAGGAAATAAGAGGCGCCATGGCGTGCCTTTACACTCATAGGTCCACATATGTCAGAGTGAACTAGCTCAAGTGGTTGAGTTGCTCTCACAGCCTTTCCAAAAGGCTTCCTACATGCTTTACCGGCCAAACAAGCCTCACAAGTTTGTAGATTGACTTTTGCGAGTGGGCCTAAAAGGCCTTCTCTAGCCAAACGAGTCATTCTATCTTGGCCTATGTGGCCCAGTCTTGCATGCCAGGTGGTAGAATCATTTACAATATTATCATTCACCATATAAGAATAAGAAGACTGAGAATCAATTAAATCCAATTGAAAAAGACTATCCATGCGAAAACCATGTCCGAACAAAACATCATCCAAAAAGATGTCCAACTTATTACCCCTAAAAATAAAGGAAAAACCACTGTCTAATAAAGCAGTAACTGAAAGTAGATTAAGCCGAACTGTGGGTGCATATCGCACATCCTCTAGAATCAATGTGCGCCCAGTGCGCAACTTGAGCTGGTAAGAACCAACCCCTAGCACCTCTTCGGAGCTATTGTTTCCCATGAAGATATGTTTGCTTCCCACTGGAATCCGGTGATAATCTACGAACCCCTCTCGATCACGTGCTACATGTTTTGTTGCACCTGTATCCACAAACCACACAGGTTGGGAATGAGCAACCATCACATGTGAGGAAACATATAACTGAGAGAAAGATTCAGAAAGTACCTTCTTCGGCTCAGTGCAATCACGAGCGAAGTGTCCTTTCTGTTGACAGTTGAAGCATTTAACTTTAGACAGATCCTTTTTCCCACCACGTTTTCCTCTCTTGCGTTTCTTCATTTTCCCTTCCTTTGGCGCAGAAGTGCTAGCCTCGCCTCTCTTGTCTTTCTTACTTTGTCTTCCGCGCTTGCCATTTGCATTGCGCGATCCCCCTTGGGCGACATAAGCAAGGGTCTTGTCAGTATCTCGAGTCTCGTCCTCAAGGATGACATGCTGTGAAACATCAGAAAAGTTCTTGATGTTTTCACTGTGGGTCAATATCTGTTTCATATTGGCCCATGAGGCAGGAAGGGACCTTATGACAGCTCTGACTTGCTGCTCATCTGTGAGCGCATGGCCAGCATCCCTTAGCTTACCAATCATATTGGACATCATCCTTAGATGTTCACTCATGGTATGCTTAGGGTCTTTTGTGTACTCCTCAAACTTAATCACAAGGCTACGAAGCCGCGTAGTTGAGGTTCCACCAAAAGAAAACTTGAGCTGCTCCCATAAAGCTTTGCAAGTTGGAAGTTCATCATACTGCCCGATTAGATCATTTTGCAAGCTGCTCAACAAGGTATAGCGCGCACTACGATCTTTCTGATTCCATTTCTGGTAGGCAGTGTGGTCTATTAGGGGTTGCGCCTCAGTTGGCGCGACCATCTCCTTGGTCAAGTGCTCCTCGAGCTCTTGTTCGTTCAGCATGAATTTCATCTTTTTGTGCCAAACGTCATAATTATCTCCGTTAAGTTTCTCACCCTTAACGAGATCAGCTATGACATTCTTGGTGGCCATTATATTCACTACATTAGATTGCCAAGGAAAAGACATTAATTATACATCCTTCTATTTATTTCAAAAAATTCAAATGAAAAACATAATCCTTCCTCACATCATGAAATCGAAAATTTGCTAAGCTCGTAATCATCTCCCATGTATGTGAGTTGGGAAAAATATTTTTCAAGTAATTTTTCGCAATAAATTTCATCATTATATAAGCCACAATATAATAAATCATCCACATGATAATTTAGAATAATATAAAATTGCACCATGCAATAAAGTGTGCAAGGACTCCATTGAGCCCCATTGGCATTCTAATAACTTATGCTAAGAAAATTCTAACTTGAATAATGTGCGTGCGAAATTACATCCCCGTACAAGGCTTTCTAGAAATATACAGGGAAATAATAGAATACAACATCTTTGAGAATCCTACTACAAACTACTCCAATAAAACAAATGGAGATGCCGCACAGCACATTATTCTCAAAAGAATTTTCTTAAAGCAAGAGTAAACACATAAACATAAGTTTCTTTAGAATGCCAATCTAGTATCCATCCATTTAACCTAAAACTAGCATGCTCAAATAACAAGTTAAAGGGTAGTAAAAATGGATGAATATGCCACATTCTCCTTCCAAGGAAAACGGGCACTAAGGCCTTGAAAATAAAAACTGGTTTAATAAGTGTGGGCTTACCAAAAACCCAACAAATATACCTCAAAAGTATATTTAAACCATAACACAAATCAAGGCAAGCATGTAACAAATTAGACATAATTTATCTATGTCATATAACTCTCCAAAAATATTTATTGCTACTCACAAAGTGCAAAAATTAATATTTACGCATTATTCGTATTTTTGGGAACCACAAAAGTACCACAAAAATACTCACAAATGACCAAAAATCGAGAGATAAATTCTTAAATATTGGTAAACAGTAAATTTATCCCTAATATACCCTCTGGAATTAAAGAAAAATTTTGAGTGCATCAAAACAAAATTTTAAAGCTAATTTTTCTAGAAAAAATCATTTAAAACACCGGCCAAAAAAAACAGCTAGCACGCGCCTTCACGCGCCGCCGTGCGAGTGGGACAGCGTAGCAGGTTCTTGGAGCAGGCGCGTGTTAGGCACGCGCGCGTGGAGCGCGTGGGCTCGTGGACGTTGCCTTGCTGGCGCGTGAGAGCGCATGGGCGCGTTGCGCAGCTCCTTCCCGCGTGGCGCGCGTGAGTGTAGCACCCTCGGCTGGCTTGGCGCGTGGGCCACGTCTGCGGCTCGGCTTGAGCGCGTGGCGCGCGTGGATCACTGTTCATCTTCTTCATTAAACCCTAAATTTTTTCAGCCGCCGCCATATCGCGATGCCAACTTTTTAAGGCCATATCTTTCTCGTTTTTAAGCCAAATAATGCCTACGATATATCGTTGGAAAGCTTATACGACATAGATTAATTATGTACCAACCGATCATGATAAAAACAGAATATCATGCTCCGAATTTGAGTCCCAAAACTCGAAAAAACCACAGTTTTCTTGAAAAATAAAATCATGATTTCTCATAAACCATGCATCCAAAAATCACGAAATTTTACGTAGTTCATCCTCAAACATAGGAGAACAAAATCATATAATTATTTTTCAGAAAACATGCTCAATAAATTTTGAATTTTTGTAATGGATCTCGTTCATGTATCCGGAAAAAAATCGCAACATGCACATAATTTAATTAACATGTTTAAAGGCGAATCAACAAGTAATCATGCTCTGATACCAATGTTGAAACGATTACAACAATTATTGTGCTACCACGTAACACGTAACGAAAACATACCGTACGTCTAATTCCGACGTAGGATCCTCGTTGTTACAAGCCTCCAACACGCTTGATCTTTTTCGCAGGTACGAAAACGGCTACTAGAGTCGAGTTCTTCGTCCACGAACCAAATCCTAGAGCTTGGTGATTGCTCTAGAGAGAGTGCTATAGAGAGAGGGTTATTACTATTGACTTGTGATTTATTGGGATATCTCTAGCCTTTATATAGAGATACAATTAGAGACTGAGCTTTACCTCCAACTCTTAGGAGATAAAGATTGTATTTATCTCAAACACTTAAGAGATAAATATTCTCTAAATAACTGTATTTATCCAAACTAACAAATACACATTATCTGTTAGTGGGCGGATAATGGGTCCACTGACCCAATTTATTAACACAACTAAATCACGATTGAAATGAAAACGTATATCAATATGCTTTGTTCTGCCATGAAAAGCTGGATTCTTTGTCATGGCAATTGTTGCTTTGTTGTCACAGAATATTTATGTTGCTCCTCTTGCCTTTGTTGAAGTTCTGCCAGTATTCTCCTTAACCAAATAGCTTGGCAAGCTGCTGAAGTAGCTACAATATACTTGGCTTCTGAGGAAGACAAAGCTGCTGTGGCTTGCTTCTTTGAGCTCCAAGTGATTACTCCTAACCCAAGACTAAAAACATTTGCCGAAATACTCCGCATATCATCCAACAAACTCCCCCAATCGCTGTCTGTGAACCCACATAATCTGAAATTGGCGACTTTTGAGTACCAAATCCCGTAATCCATAGATCCAGCAATGTAACGCAAGACCCGCTTCGCCGTTCCGAAATGAAGCTTTGAAGGATGATGCATAAACCTGGAAATCATACCAACAGAAAATGCAATACCGGGTTTAGTGTGGATTAGATAAATTAAGCCTCGAACCAAGCTTCAGAAACCTTTAGCATTAGCCACCTTTGCCCCATCTTCTCGCTGCAACTTTCATTAGTGTCAATGGGTGTAGCTTCAGGTTGACAATTAAGCATGCCAAACTTATTGAGAAGATCCTTGGCATATTTTCTTTGAGAGATAAAAATCCCATCTTCTGCTTGTTGAACTTCAAGGCCAAGAAAATAATGCAGTAAACTCATGTCTGACGTCTCAAACTCATTCATCATATGTGATTTAAACTCATGCACTAGAGAGTTAGAGGAGCTTGTATAAATGATATCATCAACGTAAAGACAAACAATGATAAAATCATTTTTACCTTCTTTCTTCACGTACAGAGTGGGCTCATTTGCACTCCTCATGAATCCATTTTGCTGAAAGTATCCATTAATTTTGCTATACCATGCCTGTGGAGCCTGCTTCAATCCATACAACGCCTTTCTCAACTTGTACAACTTTGTCTCTTTGCCTTCAATTGTAAAACCTTCTGGTTGAGTTACGTAAACTTCCTCTTGTAAATCTCCGTTTAAAATGCAGATTTGACGTCAAATTGATAGACAGGCCATTCTAGTTGCGCAGCTAATGCCAAGATAATTCTTACAATTTCAAAACAAGCTACTGGAGAAAACATTTTTTCGAAATTGATACCATGTTGATGTGCATAGCCTTTTGCCACAAGCCTGGCTTTGTGCTTTTGTATACTTCCATATGCACAAAGTTTCGTTTTAAATACTCACTTCAAACCAATTGCACTTTTGCCTTCCGGTATGTCCACCATCTCTCATGTTCCATTCTTTTCAATTGCAGTCAATTTTTTCATTATTGCTCTTTGTTATTCTTCTTTCGTAGCTGCTTCTTCATAGGATATTGGATCTAAAACAGCAAGACCAAATTGGCAAGACTCATATATTTCTCTCAAGGATCTAAACTTTTTTGGTGGAGTCTCATCAGAAGACTCTTCATGAGTGGATGAAGAGTTTCGACTCTGAGTAGAAGAAGAGCTTGGTGATGTCGTGGCTGATGAATTTGGTGACGCCAAAATGGAACGAGCTGGCAAAATTGTAGGAGTTGGCTCTTGACTTTCACTTGAGGAGATTCTATCTGGCCCAGGAATCGACTGTTGCATTTTCACATCACTTACATGCCAATCCCAGCTTGCATTTTCATCAAATACTACATCCCTTCATATAAAAATCTTGCCACTAAGAGAGTTATATAATCTATATGCTTTGGATTGTGTACAATAACCAATGAAAATACATTTTTTTAGATTTTCATCAAGTTTATAACAAACTTGAGAATTTACCAAAGCATAAGCAATACACCCAAAGACTCTTAAGTGACTTACAGATGGTTTTGTGCCACGCCAAGCTTCAAGTGGAGTTTGATTCATGACAGCCCTTGTGGGAGAGAGGTTCAATAAATACATTGATGTTGCTACGGCTTCAGCCTAGAATTGATTTGAAAGCCCCTTCGCTTGTAACATGCTTCTTGCCATCTCCACAATAGTCCAATTCTTTCGCTCGGCAACGCCATTTTGCTCTGGAATGTAAGGAGGTGTCAACTTCCTATGAATGCCATTTGCTTCACAAAAAAGATTAAATTCTTTGGACATGAACTCTTCACCTCTATCAATGCGACAAATTTTGATATAAGATCCACTTTGTTTCTCAACCTTAGCTTTAAAGTGCCTGAATTTCTCAAACGTTTTTTTACTTGTTTTCCAAAAAGTAAACCCAACTCATACGACTATAATCATCAGTAAAGAGCCAGAAATAACAACTTCCACCAAAAGATTTTGTATGCATAGGCCCGCATAAATCGGCATGAATTAATTCAAGACACTTTGTAGCCCTTCAAGCCTTTCCAACTGGAAACGGCTTTCTAGTCTGTTTCCCATAGATGCACCCTTCACATAATTCAATAAAGCCAATTTTTGGTAGTCCAAGAACCATACCTTTATCACTCAACAATTTTAGGCCCTTGATGTTTAGATGCCCATATTGCAAATGCCATAGGTTCGAGTCATCTATTCCACCCGTAGCAAGAACAAAATTCTCCATTTTTTAGACTTCCAATTGGAACATTTTGTTTTGAGTCATGCTGATATTGATCATCCTACAACCTGATTGTTTGTCTTTAATAACACATGCATCATCATCAAACAAAACTGAATATCCACCAGCCATTGTTGCCCAGCACTTAACAGATTATATCCCAAATCAGGTACAAATTGAACATCATGCAAGAGCTTTACATTATCATGGCTAGTTTCAATATCCATTGTACCTTTTCCTTCAATTTGCATTTCTTTGCCATTTCCAAGCTGCACCTTCAACTTTTGTGACTCATCAAGCTCTTCAAACAAGGATTTTATGCCTGTCATATGATTCGAACAGCCACTATCTACAAACCAAACATTGCTTGACTTATTGTTAGTACCAAAATGAGCCATAAAAAGCTTACTTTCTTCTCCATTTTCTGCTGCATAATTCACTTGTTGATCTTTGAACCAACAATCAGCTTTTATATGACCATATCTCTTGCAATGATGCAATTGAATGCCATTCTTGTTGTTTCTTTGCTCACTGGACTGCCTTTGCTCACCAAATTGCCTTTGTTGCCAGTCAAGTTGTCCTCTGCCTCTTCCGTTATCACGACCACGGAATCCTCCTCTTCCAGGACCCCTAATTGTTGCACTTTGAGCTTCTCCAGTTTTGGTGACTGTCTCCTTCACTTGAGATGCCTTTTCTTCATTCTTTTTAAGCGATCTATTAATTCTTGACTCATGAGCTTGCAAAGACCCCATTAGTTCATCAAATGAAAAAAAAAATTGACAAATCATTATATTCTTCTATTGCAGCAACTACATGATCAAATTTGGGAGTCAAGCTTCTTAATAACTTTGCAACAACCATCTCATTAGAAATCTTCTCTTCGTAGGATCGCATTTGAACAAAAATTGCCATTGCTCTAGACAAAAAATCAGCAATTGATTCTCCACTTTTCATGTACAAGGTTTCAAAGTCACGTCGGAGTGATTGCTATCTCACCACAATTACTTTTGAATCACCTTGAAACTCTTTCCGCAGAATTGATCAAGCTTGCTTTGATGTGGTTGCCGGTGCAATTCGTGAGAAGACGCTATCATGGACAGCTTGTTGAATAATCACTAATGCCTTGGAATCTTTCTTCTTGTTCTCCTTCAATATGCTTTCTTCATCAGGATCTAGATAGCCTTGCTCTACCAAGTCCCAAAGATCTTGAGACTTGAGTAGAGTTCGTATTCTAATGCTCCAGAATTCATAGCCTTCTCCCTTAAAGATGGGAATAATTGGCTGCGTGGCACTCATTGCATTGCCATTACTGGCTATGGTTTTTCTCTAAAGTGTTTTTCTCAACTCACACTTTTATCCTCTCTACTCACTCAATGAACCTGGCTTAACCTTTGCTCTGATACCACACTTTGATGGAGAAAACAAAGACTATACCACAATTTGTTGGAGAAAACAGAGACTTAATATCTAAAAAAAACGTATGGCACTCTAATTGCATTACAAATGCTAGAACAAACACAACTATTTATAGACTTAAGACTCAGAAATTTACTCTACCACTAAAGTCACTAACATGCCATTTTTACTTCAGAAAAATTTGGATACTAAGAATGTGTTTGGAACCATGAAATTGATGGAATTTCATTTCAAATCCTCAAATTTTTGTAATTTGGAACATTAAGAAAAGGAATTGGATTTGGATTTCATGAGATTTGACTGGATTTGTTACTATAATCTGAAATCCGATGAATAATGGTCGGATTTCATGGGATTTCGATTTACTTGAATTAAAAGTAATTATTTACCTAACTTACCCTTTTTCTGGATCTCTCCAATAATGAACCAATTAGCATCATCTTCATTGCCGCTACCGCCATACCACTTTTACTACCATCACCGGCACCATTACTGTCACCATCACCACTACTGTCGCCACCACCACCGTAGTTACTGCCACCACCACCATCACCACCACTACTGTTGCCACCACCACCGTAGTTACCACCGCTGCCACCACCACTACTGTTGCCACCACCACCGTAGTTACCACCACCACTGCCACCACCATTACCACTGTCGCTATCACCATAACCACCGCTAACATTACCGCCACCGCTACTGTTGCTACCACCACCGTCGTTGCCAC
Organism: Escallonia herrerae; assembly: GCA_033070095.1. NCBI lineage: Eukaryota > Viridiplantae > Streptophyta > Magnoliopsida > Escalloniales > Escalloniaceae > Escallonia > Escallonia herrerae. Next base: position 387,767 of record JAVXUP010000249.1, on the reverse strand, counting down.
CACCATAACCACTGCTAACACTACCGCCGCTGCCACCACCTTAGCCACCACTACAACCATCACCGCCGCCACCACTACCATCACTGCCAACACCGCCAGTAGTGCCATAACTACCACTATCGCTACTACTACTACCACCACCACCGCCACTGCATCACCCACAACTGCTACCACAGCCAATACTGCCATAACTACCACCGTCGCCGCCACCTCTGCCACCATCGCTATCACCACCACCACCGCCACCACTACTGCCACAACTACCATCGTCGCCACCACCACTGTCACCATTACTACTACCACCACTACTGCCACCACCACCGCCGCCAGTAATACCACAACTACCACCGTCACCATCACTACTACCACTACCATCGCCACCACTGTCGCCACCACTACTGCCACCACACCACCATCACCACTGACACCACTATTGCCACCACCGCTATTGCCGGGGGCCCCACCACCATCACTACTGACGCTGCCACCACTATTATCACCACCATCACTGTTATTGCCACCGGCATCACCATTAGCGTCAGTTGACGACCACCAGTTACCTTGTTTCACCTCAATACCACGACTACCATCATTTAATTGAACACCATCCCATCACTTCCATTGTCGATGTTGTTACCGTGTACAGTGCTGCTGCCACCACCACCATGTGGTGGCACTAGCACACTTGAAACCACTTACCGTAATTTATTTTTCAGCTCAAGTCAAGGATATAATTCCTTAAAAATTTATTACATTTTCATTTCCTTTGTTCTCCAAACACAAAATTGGAATTCCGTTATTTGAATTCTCTTTCGTTCCAAACAAAAAGAAGTGAATTGAATTTCGAATCCAAATCCTAAAGAATTGGTTCCAAACGGACCATAAAAGAAAGATTAAAAGACCAAGTCAAACTTTGAATCATTCTTCAACAAGGCCTTAATCTTGTAAAGATGCATCCTTCCTATTTCTTTGTCCATCCAATGAGTATGAACGTGTTTTTGATATTCGCTTCAGTGATATGAATACGTTCGCAGGAAGTAATTCCTGCTCAGTGAGCAGTGGCTACAAAATGGTTCTGCTCAAAACTAGAAAGATTGAAGCTCTCCTCATCCTTCTTACCCCCTGTTGTCTATCGAAGATAGTTTGGGAATACACACAAAATGGTTTATTTCTAACACTTAATCCGATTCCCTTTCTTCTCAATCATTAAGTTTTGAAGCAAAAGATCCTCTCACCCGTGCCAAAAGAGAAAAAGGAAAGCAGAACCAGGATGAGGCCAATTGTGACGGTTTTCCCTTTATTTACTAAGGAAGGAGTATGCACATGATTAATTTGGATTCAGTACATTTGCCATTCATTTTTAGCGAGAGTGAGCCTCATCTCCTCACTCCCAGCTGAGGAATTAAATTGCACTGTGTAGGAATGCTTGCGTGAATCATAACTAATCAAATGGGATAATTTAATAACTAAAAGGGAATACCACTCACTAGTATGGCTGTATGATTGTACAAAGAATACAGATATAAGATACATTACAACGAATAAACAAATATGCTAGCCCTCTGTCCATTCCTCTCTTTTCAAACAACACTAAGGCATAAAATACGAAACTCTAAGAAACCAGAGCTCATGACTTAACATGAAGATAACACGTATCACTTGCATCTTATATTCTGGAGTTGCTTCGTGGCGATGGCAATTTCCATGGTGCAATTCATGTTGGTGGCTCTGTTCTTCTTCATCATGAACATGATTGTCACCTTTCCCCTTATTCTTGAATGGCTGCTCAGCCGAATGACCCCGGAACTGATGTCATTTGCTAATTCCGAAGTGCTTGTTAAGTTTAACGATAACAGATTCACCATAACATACCTTCTTTGTGTCTCGGATATTAACACTTGACTTACGGACAAAGGCATCGCCTACCTTTGTATTTCTATAGTAGAAGTCAACAGTGGCGTTCTGGTACTTGCATGGGCCAAAATTGTTGTTCCTGACACCGAATTTGGTATTCATAGCGATGTTAAACGAGGGATTTGCCTGCGTCCCGACATCAAAAGCACCGTCAAAGGAGGCAGACCTCACGCGGAATTTGGGGTTTCTGAACTTCATGATGGTGAGTCCCATGACAGACAGACAATGACTTGAAATATCACAAAGGCAACACCGTATATGACATACTTCTTGATTTTCTGGCGGCGAAGCTCGTCAGAAGAGAGTGAAGCTGCCTCTTCATCGCTTTTGATGTAACCATTGGCTGGTGCCGAAGGTTAAGCTTGTTTCTGCTCTGCCATCAAACTTTGTCCTTCAATAGAGTGTCAGTTGTGTGTGTGTGTGTGTCTAGAGAGCGAAACTGGATCCGGTAAGATTGATGAATGTTGGTGCTATGTGGTGATGGAGGATCAGATGGTGAGCAGGCTATATATAAGTGTTCATCAGATGCTTCCTATACGCGTATAGCGTACCTCTCTTTGGTCATTCTTGACTTTTAATATGTAGCGTGACTGTTGGTCAAAAACTTGTTCCTTTACTCCATCCACCTGATAGAAGCTTCTTTAGCTAACATGCCAAGTCCGTTCATACGCCATTTCGCCTAACTCCATCACATTATTCCTTTATGCTGCTTCAACCGCCTTTTGTTTTTTCTATCAGAAAGCCAACAGTGCTGGCGATTTTCGCTTTCCTCTTTGTGGTTTTGCTTCTGCTACAATTTCCCCCTGCATGGTTTATATCTTCCAACAGCGTGTAATAGTAACTTCGATGCCATACTTGGAGCCAGTCTGCTCACAGATTTAGGAACTATGCATAAGAAAGTGTCCTCTCTCTTAATGGACACCTTCTTGTTTGCTTCATCTCCAGTAAACTTATGTTGTTCGTTTATGTATCCTTTCCCAGAATTTATGTTGGTTTTGATGTGAGTCTTTTTGATTGAGTTGAGAGCTTCGGCAATTTAAGTATTTGCAGAGGAAATTGTTCATACTCCGAGCAGTCGCGACACACTGGACACCACGGTTCCATCCAGCACTGTTAAACAGAAAAAGGAAAGCTTTAATTCTAGTCATATCCAAGGCTTTACCAATACCAAATGGTTTACTTCAAATGTCGATCCTATGCCCTCTCCTCTTACTTTTCGATCTTTGAAACCGAAGAATTCTATTTCCCACTAAACCCCCTACCACCCATACACTCCTCCCTACCAAGCAGGACTGTAGGCCAATCGCGATGAGATTGTCAATTTTGGAACTATTAATGTAGGCACCTAGTTAATTGGATGCACTACACTTAACATTTTCCAAGGACTCGTGATCCTCATCTCCTCAGTCGCGACTGAGAAATCAAATTGTACTGCAGAGGAACTAGTGTAGTGGACACTGATAAATGATTTTGGAAGAATTAAACAGACAACACCACCCAGTATGTAAGACATATTTGTTCAGGAAATAAACATCCCTAGTGTGCAAAGAATCAAAAAATACAGGAACTCTGAGTTCAAGAAATACTTGAACAACATAAACATAAATTTCATCACTTGCATTTCAAATTTTGGAGCTGCTTCCTGGCGAGGGCGATTTCCATGGTGCAATTCATGTTGGTGGCCCTGTTCTTCTTCATCATGAACATTATGGTCACCTTACCCCTTATCCTGGATTGGCTGGTCAACGGCAAAATCGCAGAACCAATGTCATTTGCTAATTCCGATGTGCTTGTTAAGTTTAAAGATGACAAATTCACCATGGCATCCACCTTCTTCGTGTCTCGAATATTTACACTAGACCTACAAACAAAGGCTTCGCCTACCTTTGTGCCTCTATAGTAGAAGTCGACCGTGGCGTTCTGGTACTTAAATGGACCGAAGTTATTGTTCTTGACACCGAATTTGGTATTCATAGCAATGTTAAACGAAGGATTCGCAGCTGTCCCGATATCAAAAGCACCGTCAAAGGTGGCGGACCGCACGCGGAACTTGGGGTTTCTGAACTTCATGATGGTGAGTCCCATGATGCTCAAGACAATGGCTTCAAAAATAACAAAGGCAACAACATATATGACATATTTCTTGATTTTGTGGCGGCGAAGCTCGTCAGAAGATAGTGAAGCTGCCTCTCCATCGTATTTGGTATAGCCATTGGCTGGTTTCTGCTTCTTCTCTGCCATTAATTATGCGATTCTTACAAAATTGTGTATGTGTACACACTGACGTGACGGAGCCAGAAAAATCTCTTAAGGTGGGTATCAAATATATATGAGAGAAATTGTCACAAAAATTGCCGAACTCTCAATTCAAAGTTAAAAATCTCAACAAGCCTGAATCTGAAACCTATACACCCACTACCCTTGAGCAACAATCTTGAAATTAAAATTCCAAAACTTCAATATGAAATTAAGAATCCCAAGAGCAGTCCCAATTCCGAATAGCAAATTGTAAATTCCAAAACTCAATTGTCAATTCCTAAATTGAAAAAAGAAAAAAAATGATTCAAGTTCAAGGAATTAAAAAGTTTAAGAATAAACACTTGAAATCTGGATCTTACCTTGATTAGGGTCTGTGGCTTTGCGTGGAGGCACTGGAGCAATTACAATAATCAATGGAAGGATGGTGGCTTTATATTTGGAAAAAGAGACAGGTTTCTTCATGATTTGTGATGGAAAAAATAAGATGAGATACCGAGATTTAGGAAAAGAAAAGACGAAGAGAGCAACACTGGATCTACCGTCTACACGAATACGCCGATCACTAGAGGTGGACTGACAGATGACGGCGGCGTTGAGGGCGTGAGACTGGTGAGATCGATGACCAAGGAGACGATGTGCTATGTTTGTTATGTGGCTTTCTAGCTTTGAAAAGAGAGAGGCTTTAAAAACATTAAAGAATAAAGCGGATTTTTTGTGGTGACTCTACGTGTGGACTTTATTTTTTTTGGTTTATTTGTGTAAATTTAACATTTTAAATGACTAAAAAGATTTTTTTTTCTTAACTATCTTTAAAACTTTAAGGTGGCTTAACATCTAAAATGATTAGAAATATATTTTCTTTAAGTACTCTTTAGATGGAAACTTTTGGGGAATAAAATATACCACATAGAATGGAGAAAAACACGGAAAGCAGTGAGCCCCACTCTCCCACCACTTGTGTATATATGTGTGAAGAAGCTTGTTTCAGTTGCTGCTAATTGTGGTAGTATTGGTGTTTGTTGCGGCAATATGGTGCTGGTGGAAGAGACACTTAAGGGTGGCATGGTGGAATGTGGAGAATTGGAGCCTCACAATCACTAGCCACTACGTATTGCTTATGTTGCTAACCAGTAAAATAACCGAACACAAATTTTGGAAAAGTCGAAGATTATGAACCCATTGTTTTGCAGATTCTCACTTCCTCGTCATTTCTCCAATTTTTCCAGTTGAGACTAATTTCAGCTTGTTATTGATCAAGATTCTTGTTCTTTTCATATTTATATTTCTCATCGATTATTAAAATGGATGATTCTATAATTAACATCACCAAATTTGACCTACACCCCATATTTCAGATATGCGACACTCGAGAAAGAGTAGTCGTGGTCAGGACTCGATTGTTCTAATTAGGGTTCATGGTGAGGCAGTGGGTAGTGGTGGTGGGCTGACAGTGGAGGGTGGTTATGGTAGTGGAAGGTAATAGGGGTTAAGGAGACCGTTGATGGTGCTCGCGAAGTAGCCGATATCCAGTGGTAGTGGCCATGGCGGTGTTAGTGGCGGGTCTCAATATGGAGGTAGCGACGTGAAAAGGTGGTTGTGGTAGGCATGATGGTAGAGGGCTTTGTGGTGCGGCGGCGATCGTGGAGATTGGATGCGATGGTGGCGCCAGTGGAGGTTCAAAGCGGTGGTAGTGGTGGCCGGTTGAGATTATGGTCGCCGGCTGTGGATCTGTCGAGTTTGTGATGGTGGGATGAGAGAGAGGAGAGGAGAGAGCGTGTTTGTGGGCCTTCCTGAAACTAGAGAGAAGACGGATGAGAGAAATATATTAAAAAAAAATGGGCAATTAACAAAGCAGAAGAGAGACCAAAAAAATGTCAAACAAAGAAGGGAATTATGAACAATGCGGCCAAATAGTCCGGCATATTGGTTTTGACTTTTTCAAAAAAAATCCATCTGGGGCTTGCAGCTGTCTACGTGGCAGTGGCGGATGGCATGGCTGCAGAGAGGTAACCCAGGGGGAGCCCTTCCCAATGCCGGGTATAGATGACTATTTAAATAAATAAAAAAAAACACTAAAAACCAATGCCCAAACTATCCGGCGCATTATGCTCGTTACCAAAATACTCTTGTTCCTTTTCTCTATGGTTTGGTCAATCCGTTGTTCTTTTTTCTCTCAGTTCCGTTAATTCTTTCTTTCATTCTCCATTAATCCTTCTCTCTCCACTCTCCTCTCTGCACAGACCCATTGCTCCTTGCCTCTTTCACTTACCATCACCACCGATTTCATTGCCCACGACCACTATCGGTGTTCAGCACCCACCAACATCATCGTTTTCACCATCCACCCATTAACTTCGACATCATTGTCACCACCACCCAATCGACCAAAACCACCACCTGTTGCACCATCATTAGATGAAATCACCTATAACTATGTTACGAGGTGTTTGTGTGCCTGTCTGTGTGTGGATGGGTAAGTGCGCACGTGGGATAGAGTGTTGTCAGTAATGTGGGTGGGGGGAAGGGAGGTAGGTTGCCGGTGCCCGGAGGTGGCAAAGAGGGGGGACATAGAAGAAAGAGGGAAAAAAAATCCTTTGCAAACCCCCCCCCCCCCCCCCCGACACGGTTTGCATGGTATTTTTTTCATTGAAGGGAATGTAATGGCATTTTGGCAGGTAGACAAACCGCTCTATGCGCAAAAAGCGGTTTAACGAAATTTTGAAGAAAAAGAGAGATCTGAGTCATCCGCGTTCTCATGTGGATGGCTAGAGGTCAGCTATAAAAATGCATGGGTTCAAGGAGTCTATCCAAACTTGGGTGGGAATATATATAACATACATAAATAGATATAATATATAGGTTATATATAGGCGCTCCACATGTAGCGGTAAATATCCCCCATTTCTTCTAGCATATCCAGGGTCGTCCACGTCATTTTTTCTCTTAGAATTCGCCCAACTGTCCATACTTAGGAAGGGCTCCCTCGTCCCTAACTCATTTGCAGCCATCCACCACGGCTGCCAATAGACAGATGCAAATGGCTCTGAAGACACTTTTGCATGCAAAGGTGTCAGATCAGGCAAGATCGGATCTAAAGTGTAACCATGGCCACTGAGTTCGACCAGAACAGGCTTAAAGTCCAGGCACCATCTATCTTCAATAGTTTCCCGTGGGGAGAATCAAGTAAACTGGTTTCGCAACTTCCATGTTGTTGTTTCCTAAATTTGATGGAGCGCAGTTTGGTTTTGCGTTAGATGGAAATTGCTTAAATAATGTTAACCATCCAAAACATTGTTAGGCCCATTATCTAATAGCTTAAGCTTCTAGAGTAACTGGTAACTTAACATAATATCAGAGCTCTGATTTGACAAGGTCTTGACTTTAATTCTTCTCACTTGTATATTTGATCTCCCTTTGTTATAATACAATTGGCACTTAGTTTATTTGTGTATTTGGTGGCAGTGCACCTTGAGTTCTCTTTCCACGTGCAATCGGCGACTTCCACATGAGGGTAAGAGTTAAGCTTAATAACATTGTTGGACTCACTCTCTAATAGCTTACACTTTCAGAGCATATGGTCACAGACCGTCTACAAAGGAGGCTGATTTTTAGAGGTTACGCACGCTCATTAGGCACTTACGAGACGCTTAGTGGATGCTTACTTGGCAAAGGATGGGCAAGGCTTCCTGAAGGTTCGAGACTTCTCTACACACTTTTGTATCTTGTACATATGTGAATATTCTAAAGTAGTGGTGGTAGCTCTAGAATGATAGGGGAGTATTCTAGAAATAGTCTAGAATACTAGAGAGGTTTGTAAATAGTGTGGAGAGTTCTAGATAGGGAATGTTATCCGTAGAATCGAATGTATCTCCACCGTCTGTTGAGGAAGTGGACTAGTATATATAGCCAAAGCCATGTGTTGGCCAAGGCATCTAAGACATCTTAACTTTGTGGTGTACTAAGCTTTCTCCAAGTTGGGATATAGTGGGATTCATTCCCCAAACTCTTGTGTTCCACTATGCATTTGCTTCAAATACATACACGCGAGTTTTGTTTGAATTAGGTATTTTGAAAATTAGGGTTCCTTTTACCAAAGCCTTGTTGTAAAACTGCTTATTTATATGTTTTTCCTACCAATTCATATGAAACAAGGATACAGTGCATGAGCTTTATATGATTCACTTGTCTTGTCTATGCACATGGTGATATCAATGCACAACATGTGTTTCTGACCAATGACGGCCACGTTATGACGTTCAAAGGTCTTGCAGGAGTTGGCGCTACCTTTGAAAACGATTACACTGCTCTCTTAGACATCTTTGCATCTTTGTTTGCAAAAACCTGAGAAAATATGCCTAACGATCTTATATTCTTTCTAAAACCATCTCTTACTAAAGTAAAAGGGACATCATCAAAAAAGTAAGTGAATTGTAGTTCAAAATTAAGTATAGGATGTGTGTATAACGTTGATAACACACTGTGTTATCACCTACACGAACTAAAGTATTAGTGTCTTTCTTATATTGTTTTATTACTTGATGTACAAGATTATGCCTAACGCTGTTTGGAAGTTTCCATTTTTCATCTCTCGCTAAGAGAAGGTGCATGCTCTTATTGCCAGCAACTTGCTCGTAATGCCACCTTACTAACAATTGTCCGTGAAGCCGCTGAAAGACAGTTGCGTATCGTGCTAGGAATTCAAGGCTTGAGGGGGTCCGAAAGTCTTACAAGAACGAAGGACTGCGATGCTTAATTTTTGAGTTTCCTTCAATTCAGTAGGGGAAGATGTGCTCATAGAGGAGGTGAACAGCCTTCGAAGGTATTAAACAAACTCAATGAAATACTCACAGATTTCTACAATGTCTTGTACGAGGTCCTTGTCCTTCATGGCATTCTAATGGAGTTTTAGGAGAGTACAAATTTTAGGTACTTGAATTGGTCGGCATCATGATTAATATATTGGAAAGTTGCTGAAGATGTTTTTTTCTCTTGCCTAGACAGTAGCTAAGTAAAATGAAGAATATGCATAAATGATTTCATCTGCCCAGTTCTGTAATGGTAAACACCTCATTTTTGTAGGCATTTTAATTGAAATTAATCAAAGTACATTATTGAGTCTACACTTAATAATGTGATTTAGTTAAGTAATTTAGCCTAGTCTAATTGTACAAGTCCAATCCAATTACATGTCCAATCCGTCAGTCCAGTCCAACTGCATTAGTATAGTCTATTTGCGTCAAGTCCGGTCCAAGGTCTAGATTATTTTAATTGATATAGTTTGTTGGATGACTTAGAAAATTAATCCATGATTTATCCTTGATACAAAGATGAATCAATTTGTTTTTTTTTTTATAGGAAATGACTCAAGCATATCTCATTTGTGATTTTCGAGATAATTACTGAAACTAAGGGCAGATAATGCCTCAAAATTAAGAAAAATGATTTTTAAATAATAGAATGAACCGACCAGTTTTTGACTCGTCGGCCAGTTAGTTGACTTTTGTCAATCTGCGATTTTATCACTTATTCTAACTTGCATCCAGCCTTGCAAATTGGCATTACCAATCTTATTAGATTCTATGACCCTTAACACTATAAAAAGGGGTCTTGGCTTTCATTTTAAGAGGTCCCAGTAGCTTATTTTCTTTAGAGCTTGTGTGTCATTTCTTCACGAAGTGGCATAATATCTCTCGAGAAATCTAGCCATTTAAACTACATTTTAAACGTCTTCTTTGCTCTTTGTATCGTGTATTCTACGGACAACATCTCCGAGTCATTAAGGCAAGTTACATCTCAAGGTAATCTTTACTAGCTTTCTTAGGATAGAAGAATCATATAGATTGTATCCATTTTCCTGTAATCTCATTTCATTTCAAAAATAACAAAAAGAGTCTTGTTGCCTTTTTTTATGTATAAGTCTAAGTCTCGAAATGTAGATTACTCCCTGCAGGACTAGAGCCAAATCACGACAGTTTTAATTCCGATTAGTCTGATCAGATACATACGCAATTTGACCCCATATGTTGAATTCAAGCCAAAAATCTAAAATTACCCTAGGGTTAGTCTTATCACCTTTTACTTTTGCTAATGCTACCACAAGAATCCAATGCGTATTTCTAAGATAAGGGTATTTACTGCCTCAACTGCTACATACCCGTATGTATTGGTATGAAACAATTTTTATCTTGTATCATGTCATAAAACAGTGGCGCGACGAATGGTATGCTACATCTCAAGGTAATCTTTACTACCTTTCTTAGTATAGAAGAATCATATAGATTGTCTCCCTTTCCCATAATCTCATTTCATTTCAAAAATAACAAAAAGAGTCTTTTTGCCTTTTCTATGTCTAAGTCTCGAAATGTTGATTACACCACGTAGGACCAGAGTTGAACAACGGTGGTTTTGATTCCGATTAGTCTGATCGAATACGTAGGCGATTCGATCCCAGACGTCAAGTTCAAGGCAAAATCTAAAATTAACTTATGGTGAGTCTTATCATCTTTTACTTTTTCTAATGCTACCACAAGAATCCAATACGAATTTCTAAGATATTTAACCTAAGTGTGGTATATACTACATCAACCGCTACATACCCGTATGTATTGGTATGAAACAATTTTTATGTTGTATCATGTCATAAAACGGAGGCGCGATGAATGGTATGTTTCGCTATCAACACATGTGGTAGTGACGGCATCCTGGATTCAAGCAAAACTTTGCATCTCTTACATAGATATTAACAAAATTATGTAGCGTAATATTCTCCAGAATAAGGCAGCTCCTCTAAATTTCATAGTAATACTTACAACATTCTTTTTATATAAGAAATTAATAGCATTGTAGTACATGATATACAAACGTGGCCTTGCATACGAAAAATAGTTCTACCACTAGGCTCTCAACTTGGATAGTAAGAAAAATGGTTTTTTTTTTTGTTTATTTTACTGGATTCGCTAAATATCCATGTGTTTGTAGCCTTCTAATTATTTTTTTTTAAATCCAATTATTGGTGTAAAAATTACACGATTGATGTTAATTCTTAGTATCGATCATCTGCAAATTGACATGACATTCTTGTTCTTCCATTATTTAAATATTTTAAATTGTATATATATATATATATATATATATATATATATATATATATATATATATATATATATATATATATAGGTTAGGTAAACCAACCGAACCGAGCATTGGTTTGGAAAAAAAAAAGCAAACTGGTTGTTTTTGAAAATCGGTTTGTGTTTGGTCGGTATGGTTTGAACGGATTAAATGCTCACCCCTAGACTATTACATTCATTAAAAATTCAACTGTTCACGTGGTTTTTTTTTTTCTCTTTCTTTTCATACAGTATATCTGATAGTGTGATACGCGTATAAGAATAGCTTCCAATGATGGTTATAGAGCAAACTAGAAGATCCAAAACTATATACATTTTTTATAAATGCATGCACCGTAGAAACATCAAATAGTTGAAAAGTCTTAAGGTAATTTTAAGAAGATGGCGTGGGATAATATAATTAAAAAAAACTAAGGAGAAAAAAGGGTACTGTCCTTCATGAAAAACAACTCAAAAACCAATGGAATTATTTTTTTTTTAAAAAATATGGTTTATGGTCAAAACTAATTGAAAAGATTGGAAATGGTTACGATCCTGTGACAAAAAATCTGTGAATTGGAACCCAGATGGATGAGATGGCTACATAAAGGTACAATTTCATTGACCCTCAATGCGTTTTTAGAAAATGAAAAACTATATATGTATAACTTAACTTTACACACAATGTCCGACAGGCAAATCCAAGTGTGAAATAATTTTGATATATTATACTACAGTATACAAATGAGATGAAATCATTGTTTGATGGTATTGGAGCGTCTGGGAAGGTAGCTTGGGGTCCATCGAAGGATGGTTTGCCTACTAATGGTGGGGTATCGTTTCAAATACATGTAGACAATGACTCTAATATGCCTTTACATTTATTTATCCGACAGATATACCAAAATCAAAAGTCAAACACCATAAGAAAGACAAATATGAGAAACTTGATGACCAACTAGTCGTGGTTCTTAAAACTTGGGAAACAGTGGACGGGCCAGGCTTGGAGGTGTGCAACCATATTCTTAATTAGATGGAGATGTTATAAATGACTGACCACTTATACACCGTTGCATGTAGAATTTTTGTGAATCGAAAGCATATATGGAGTAGTGGATGATGCTCAGTCAAATACCAGAAGATGTTAGAAAAACTTGGATACAAATTAATGGAAGAAAGATAGGACTTATTTGAAGTGCCTTCGGTTGGTTTATTGTTTAGATTAGGATTGCGATAATTTAATGATTATTGGACTTATAGGAAGTTAATATCATATCTTGTTCTTTTTTTCTTTTTGTTTTTAGTTGAAGCGTGATTCTTGACATCTATGTGTATTTTAGTAATTTGAATGCCTATTATCGTTGTGAGGTTGGCAAATGTTGCTTTGATGACGTGTAAGCGTTATATTTATGTTTATCTTTTATTATGGTGATTATTGACAATGCATTATTGTGCTTAAACGAATGGTGATCACAAAAGAGAAGGAAGCCCGGAGAGTTGTTGCAACCCATTCTCATGATGAAAATTTTGAAACAAAAGACCTTTTAAGCAAAGATCAGGTACAAATCCTTTGCTTAATGGAGCTCGATATTTGGACGAGACAATAAATAGAAATCTTTCTTATTCTCAAAAGATTTTGAGAATGTATTACAAGCATTTTTGAACATTGGTAACCACTTTCACACTCAAGGGTAGCTAAAGGATAGTTGTTATGTTTCTATAAGGGAGAAGATGACAATGTTCTTGGTAATTTAGAGCCATAACAAGAGAACTCGGTATGTCAAATGAAGATTTAATTATTCAACACATACTGTGCATGGATATTTTTAAATGGACTTGGTAGGCAAAAGGAGGAGGGCCTACGAACATATTTATCCAAAATTAATTTTTTTCACAACATAAAAACATGAATATAAATAATTTAAGTAGAAATAATTTTAAAAAAATTATTTTTTTCAGGCCTGGACTTGGCCTTAGCCCGGCCCTAAAGTTAGGGCCTAGGGCTTGGGTTTGAATCAGGCCTTCGTATCATCGTAATTTTGTAATTACTTTTAACTTATCTGGTTGTTAACTTTTTTGGTCGAAGGGTGTAGTGGGTACACTGAATAAAACGCTTATTCATGATGTCTTATCCCCTGATTAACAAGTACGATACAGAGGAAGAGGAAATGGAAAGGTGAATGTTATCAAAAATGTTCAAGCTATATGCAGCTTTAATATGATTTTTTGCATTAAAATGGGCTTGTTGGGAAGGAGTAGCACATTACTCAAGGGTGCTAATTATTTTTTGTTTCTGCCGCCGAGTAGTGAAATATGGTGACTCACTTATGATATTGAGATTCATTTTAAAGTACCAAATTGTTTAAATAAATGAATTTATTGCAGATAATACTATTTATGTGATCTTGCGTATACACATACTCGTAGATTACTAGCACCTTCTCGCAATGTGTGTTTTCGGTTGTCAGACTTTGCACATGATCATCATGCATAAAAAGGAGGAACGATCTGAATCACGTACATGGTAGACAGAGGACTGTCATCAACGACGTTTGGAGTCATTAAGGCTCGTTTCTCTTATTGTAGAGGATGCCACTGTATCCTTTTCAATACAAAGGAATGTTGCCATTTCTTGTGCAAAGGTATAGAATTTTCTTTGAAAAACAATTATCATGGAGTCCCTTGTTGAGCAATTTGACAATGGGATATTCTTAAGAATACAGAGTACCTTAACAAAAATTTAGCAAGTATGGGAGCAGAAGCACGACAAGCTAATCAAATGCTTATGACTATCTTATGACAACAGATTGTAACTCAATTATTTAGTTTAGGGTTATAATTTATGTATGTAATAATGTGACTATTGAAAAATTATTGTTAATTCTTCTCGTGATTGATTTGCATATTTTAATGTTTCAAAGTCATGCTCATGATTGTAAAAGTGGGTTTGAACTATCCATCATTCATATGATAATACGTTCAATTATACAATTCTCTAACAAGATTGATAAAGTTTTGAAAAACGGAGTAAAAGGGTGCGAGTGTCAAAGTAATCATTTAGCGGGCTTCAGTTAAAGTCTATTTGAGATTGATTATAAAAAGCAGATTTCAGTTTAAATCTTAATCAGTTTTGAAAAAAATTCAAATTTAATATAATCTACTTTAAGTAAAACTACTTTGTTATTTGGTAAAAATAGTTATAAACTAGCTTAAAGTTAAAAAACGTGTTTGGATAAAATACGCTTAAATCGACTCTAGTATAACAAAATGACTATACAGGACATTTAATAAAGAAATATATAATACCCATTTAGAGAAGGTAAAGTTAACATAACTTTAATTTGCAAATAACTATAATATACAAATAAATTAATAAAAAGTTATTTTCACTCACCTATAAAAATTATTTATTTCTTATTTAAATTAAAAACATCCACATCTCACATTAGTGTTTATAGTACAATAACTTTTTTAAAAATAGTTAAAGGATATGAGATGTCTTTTTGTGAGAAATATGAGGATAATATGGTAATTTTTTGAACTTAGCTTTTGTGATTAATATCTTAGACTTAGGTTATTTGAGATTGGCTTTTGAAGTTATCTAGGTTTAGGCCTTTCAATTTTCTTGACAATTATGCAAATAGTCTAACTTTAACATAAAAACTCTATATAAAAATCTCATGCATTACGAGTTGTTCGTGAGCATCTTTATGAACATTTTTATATGTTCATGCTCTCGTTTAAGTACTAAAAGTAATTTTAATGTGACAAAATGATCAGTAATTTAGTATTTGAATAGCATATGTTAAATGTTTGTGTAATTAATTAGGTTAATATGGTAGTTTAATTGGTCAAACCTGACCGTAAGTTGTTATAAGGAATTTTTAAATGGACTTGGTAGGCAAAAGGAGGAGGGCCTACGAATATATTTATCCAAAATTAATTTTTTTCACAACGTAAAAACATGAATAGAAATAATTTAAGTAGAAATAATTTAAAAAAAACAATTTTTTTTCAGGCCTGGACCTGGCCTTAGCCCAGCCCTAAAGTTAGGGCCTAGGGCTTGGGTTTGAACCAGGCCTTCGTATCATCGTAATTTTGTAATTACTTTTAACTTATCTGGTTGTTAACTTTTTTGGTCGAAGGGTGTAGTGGGTACACCGAATAAAACGCTTATTCATGATGTCTTATCCCCTGATTAACAAGTACGATACAGAGGAAGAGGAAATGGAAGGGTGAATGTTATTAAAAATGTTCTAGCTATATGCAGCTTTAATATGATTTTTTTGCATTAAAATGGGCTTGTTGGGAAGGAGTAGCACTTTACTCAAGGGTGCTAATTATTTTTTGTTTCTGCCGCCGAGTAGTGAAATATGGTGACTAAATTATGATATTGAGATTCATTTTAAAGTACCAAATTGTTTAAATAAATGAATTTATTGCATATAATACTATTTATGTGATGTTGCGTATACACATACTCGTAGATTACTGGCACCTTCTCGCAATGTGTGTTTTCGGTTGTCAGACTTTGCACATGATCATCATGCATAAAAAGGAGGAACGATCTGAATCACGTACATGGTAGACAGAGGACTGTCATCAACGACGTTTGGAGTCCTTAAGGCTCGTTTCTCTTATTGTAGAGGATGCCACTGTATCCTTTTCAATACAAAGGAATGTTGCCATTTCTTGTGCAAAGGTATAGAATTTTCTTTGAAAAACAATTATCATGGAGTCCCTTGTTGAGCAATTTGACAATGGGATATTCTTAAGAATACTGAGTACCTTAACAAAAATTCAGCAAGTATGGGAGCAGAAGCACGACAAGCTAATCAAACGCTTATAACTATCTTACGGCAACATATTGTAACTCAATTATTTAGTTTAGGGTTATAATTTATGTATGCAATAATGTGACTATTGACTATTGAAAAATTATTGCTAATTCTTCTCGTGATTGATTTGCATATTTTAATGTTTCAAAGTCATGCTCATGATTGTAAAAGTTGGTTTGAACTATCCATCATTCATATGATAATACGTTCAATTATACAATTCTCTAACAAGATTGATAAAGTTTTGAAAAACGGAGTAAAAGGGTGCGAGTGTCAAAGCAATCATTTTCAGGCTTCAGTTAAAGTCTGTTTGAGATTGATTATAAAAAGAAAATTTCAGTTTAAATCTTAATCAGTTTTGAAAAAAATTCAAATTTAATCTACTTTGAGTAAAACTACTTTGTTGTTTAGTAAAAATAGTTATAAACTAGCTTAAAGTTAAAAAACGTGTTTGGATAAAATACGCTTAAATCGACTCTACTATAACAAAATGACTATAGAGGATATTTAATAAACAAATATATAATACCCATTTAGAGAAGGTAAAGTTAAAATAACTTTAATTTGCAAATAACTATAATATACAAATAAATTAGTAAAAAGTTATTTTCACTCACCTACAAAAATTATTTATTTTTTATTTAAATTAAAAACATCCACATCTCACATTAGTGTTTATAATACAATAACTTTTTTAAAAATAGTTAAAGGATCTGAGATGTCTTTTTGTGAGAAATATGAGGATAATATGGTAAATTAAAATGTCAAACCTGATTACGAGAAATATGATTATTTGATAATCCTCACTTTTCAAGATTTATTCAGTTTTTAATTTTTTTTATCTCTTAAATGTGTTTTATCACATACGTGATTTAATTTAAATTTAAGTTTGACCGTCTCAGAATCAATCTCAAACACTATCTTAATCTAGAATAGACTCGTTCAGTACATAAATTGGTGACATGACTTAAAGTTTTGTTTTATTCAAATTCAGTACTTAACTATTGATTTTATCAAACACCCCCAAGAAAAAAGTTATATTCTGCCTGACTGGTTAAAGAACCCTCCTGGCCTCATTGTAGTTGGATCAGAGAAAATTTGGCGGGAAAATGGAGCTAATCAAACTGTCGAAATTCAAGCTCCAGCTTCGAGTCCTAATCTCCGAATTCGTGAACTCAGGGTAATACACCTTCCGATCGCCACCACCGCTGCCGCCACCCCACCAGCAGTTTTTTTTTTCATTGATTCTCTCTTTGAACATTTCAGGACAGGGAACGCTCCGCCTCCGATCAACTGCACCTCTTCGTCCAGGTTTTCATTCGAAATACTGTACCTTCTCATCATAATCGGTCTACAGAGACCTAGCAAATTCGTAAGCCTCGATAATAACTCATTTATCATTTGTTGCTAATCGAATTTAGGGACAAAAACAAGCCGAGGAGGAATTCAACTGAAAGCTAACTGAATTGCAGTCGAAGTTGACTTTATCCAATGAACTTCGTCAAAAGCTCGAAATGAAGGTAGTTGCGATCTGCGTGTATCACGTGTTTCTAAAAATTCTCGTTTAAAGATTACTCCCTACATTCTAATGGACTTCTCCCTTTGATTTTTCGCCACTTTATAGGATAGATGGATAGACTCCCGTAACCATGACATGTTTGATATTTGTTTACTGGAGCATAATTTCTTTCTAAAAGATAGGAACTGGTTAAGTCCACAAGAGATCGTGTAAATGTTGAACGGTTCTCAAATAACAATCATACTGTACATAGGTATCGTTTGACAAGTCAAGCTACGATGAAGCTAATGAGTAAAGTCGACACGTTCACATGTACCGAATGTATCCTAAGAATTCGCAAAAGGTTGAAGGGAACAAATCCAATGAAATGGAGGGAGTGTCTGATTAATAATCTGGTGATACATGAGCCAACTGAATTCCGTTATTTGGTTGGTTCATCACTGTCACAGGTGAATTACCTTCAAAAGGACAATGTTTTGATCGAAAACAAGCAAAAAGAGTCGAAGGAAACTATAAACAGCCTATTACATTCGAGGGAACGCTTTGTGAAAGCATATGAGGTCTGCATTAGTTGCTTTTTTTTTTCTTTCTAGCTATAGTAGTTTGAAATAGTTCAAGCATGCAATGCATTCTATGGACAATGTACTATGCTGAAAAAGGTGACCACAAATTCATATGGTCACCGCCTATAGGAATCATGAAATCAGTTTCATATGGTTTGAACAGTGTCGTTTCTCAATCCTCTATCCTCGTGTCAACGATCCCCGACTGTGCTGTTGGTTTTGGTGATTTACAATAATTCATGCTTAATCACAGCTTGCGACATATCACATGGTTTACCACCAGCCATGTAAGAAGATTGCATTACCGTAAAACCATTCCCACAGTTTTTCCATTTGTTTTTCTCCTTTTCATAAATGGCACGAACTTTAATGCCCAACAAAAGGGTACCAACTATCCCCTCATCACAACCAATCGGAATCTAGCTAAAGCAAAAGGAAGTGGACTTCAAAAAATAATCAGAACTTCCGCATGACTTGTGCAGTTCCCAGTTGAAATACGGATACGGAAAACCTGCACAAAACTCCACAGTAGTCCTGGCCGTTTGCTACTAGAAGCCCTTTGCAGCGTCACATTAGCAATTATTGCCAAGACTGGCTTCCTTAGCCCTATTCTGAGGCATTTTTCTTTCTATTGATTCAGAGCATCTGTCAACATTTGCTGCCAGCCCATATGCCAATATTGTAGGTTCACGTAAGTCTGCATCTTTCACATGCTTCTTTAGGGTTTGAACAAGCAAACAAAAGCGATCCCTGATCTCAAAATCAGGATTTCATAGGACACACTTGCCATCAATCCCCGACCTCCATTTCTTCAGTTTGTCTTTGACATCGTTTTTTTTTCTTTTTGGTATCTAGTATCTACCTCTAATTTAAATATGTGGCATTTTACACCTTAAGTCTATGTTCTTGCTGAATTTTTCGGTGCTTTTTAGCTTTTTCCTATAATAATCTTATTTTTTTTCACCTGATCATCTTTACTTAGGGTTGGTTTGACAAAACTTTTTTTTTGGTTTTCAGTTTTTAAAGAGTAGCTTAATTTTTTTTTTTTACAAAAACAAGTGGGTGTTTGATAACTTTTTTTTTTTTTGGTGTTTGGTAACCCTTTTTATTTTGACTTTTTTTTTGAGTGGTTTGCGGTGGCGGTGGTGGGGCGTAGCGGTGGTCGACGGTGGTGGTGGCCGGCGGTGGCTGGTGGCTGCCGGCGGCCGGAGGTGGTCGCCGGCGGCGGCTTTTGGCGACTGCCGGCGGCCGGCGGTGGCTACCGACGGTCGAAGGTGGTTGCCGACGGCCGGCGGCCGGAGGTGGGAGGGTGGTGGTGGTGGTCTAAAAAAAAAAACTAAAAGTGAAAAAAAAAAAAACCAGTTTCTAGAGTTTTTTTTTTATTCTTCAGTTTAAAAACTGGTTTTTTAAATTGGAGAAGGAAAAAAAAATGGTTACCAGACGCACTTTTTTTTTTTCAATTTTCAAAATTGAAAAAAAAAAGAGGAAAAAAAAAGTGTCAAACGCACTCTTAGTTTTGTCTTCTAATGTTTCAAATGAACGGGCCTGGTTCATAAGTTGATGCAAAGGGTGGTGGTCTCATTTACAAACTTCCCCTTTTGTGGAGGCTCACAGAATTTCCTAACTCCTCTTAGATGTTCATCTTCAGATATGATATCCTGAACCAGCTTACTTTAGTTTACAACACTTGAGTTCATCAATATGATTAAGTGAGCTACCAGTAAAGTTCGGGTTTATGCCATCTGAGAGGTAGGTAGGTAGTACCGCTTTTTCTAAGGTTTTTGTTTTGTTTCACCCGGTTTTTTGTTGTCCACTTCTTTCCAGCCCTCAAGACCAAGCTGCCATATTGACACAACTTTTTGTAGCTAAATGTCATTGAAGTTTCATGGTATAGCACCCAATCTGAGAAAAATAGAAAAGGAATTGAATAATGGAACTCGGCGTGACTCTTGTTTAAAGGCTTCCTTTTCTCTTGAAGTTTGTCTTTGCCAAGATCTGTTCATTGTTCCTATATTGACATGCAGGATTCTACTTGTGAAATGAAAAGATCAATTGAATCCCGAGATAGACAAATCGCTGTCCTTAATGAAAAAATAAATGCTCATCTACTATTGGTTGACTCAATAGCAAAGGAGGCTTTCTCTGTCAAGCAAATTGTGGATAATGCACAACATGTTCTCCGTGGAAAAGAGGAAGTAGGCATGTACTGAACTCTTGCTTTTCCAGGTGTATGCTCACTGCTCATGTATGGATTTACAGCTGGATTGAAAGTGAATTATCAGTTTTTTATTCTTGAAATGCTTTTGTTTTCAGTGGCTGGATTGATGACCAGAGTTGATAAGCTTTCTACATTTGAATCACTGTTTCTTGGTAATTCTCATTTTCCTGTCATATTTAGCTCATAGGCTTATATAATGTTGTAAGTATTAAGTATTAAAGTAACATTGCTTGTAAAACATTTGGGTAGTTATACAACTATAAGCTGGTCGTGCCACGTTAGTAGTTGGTTAATTCATGTACTTCTGAGGGTTTCTTAAGACCATAATTCACACTGTGCCATGCAGAAAAGATCGGTAACCTGGAAACCACCCTGAGAACAAATGAGGATGAGCTCATAAGAAAGGATAAGATAATTTTAGAACTGGAAGCACAGCTGGAGGCAGCAAAAGATAGATACAAAAGTCAACAACCACAGAGAGAAGAGATATCCATAATAAACTTGGTTGAAATACTGTGTTTCATTTACTGAAAAATTAATGATAAAAATCCAGCTACAGACGATTCTGAAAGTCCAGTTCGCCTTAACCAGCCTCACCTTCAGGACACTCTTTCAGCAAAAGAATTGATTATACAGAATTTAATGTCGGAGAAAAAGGTCCGTACTGTCCATTTTGAATACAATTCTCGAATTGACATTTTAATTTACTTTCTGGAAATTTCAATGGCAGGCATTACTTGTTTTTTGGGTGAAAGTCAGTTTATTAATACCAAAGGATCATATGTAGACTTTGTTCTCTAATATCTCTCACATGTCTACTGGCAGGCATTACTTGTTGAGCTGGGGAGTTTAGAAGTCATCATTAAGAAGATTCAAGAAACTATCACCCACATGGATGAAGAGGTCAGAGAAAATGGTTTAGTTTGGTTGCTGATAAGCCGCTCTCAACGTTAAGCTACTGTGATTTCTATCAAACACATTATGGAATAATTGCCATGTAGTGCTCATTTAGGTAGATCTAAAGTCTAAACCATTTTGCGTTTCACCTCCCATTTTCGAGCATGTGAGGAAAACGACCAAAAAAAGAAGAGGATTTGTGATCAACTTGCATGCCACAGGCACCCGATTCTTATATGACAGTTCATTCTGGCTATATTCAGGCTCAATTTGTATGATCCATATTGACCTTTTACATGATATGATTCCCTTTTCTAAACCTCTAGCAGCATATCATTTTTGTCTTCCTGATGCGTCTCCTAAAAACTACTTTACATATCGTCTAATTTAGTCTTGTTGAGTGTTGCCTCAGCTTCTGTTTGCTGCTCGTTTACTAATTAGAAGTGATCATCAATGCTACGCCAGAATAGGGGCGCATTCTCCTTAACTCTGGTAAATGGTGAAGAATGTCCAGCAGTCACTAAAGAAGATAACAGGTAGCGTTAGTATACACCTCATCAACCTTTTTGTTCAATTTGAGTACTTACAAGTTCGGACTTAACTGATTTTCTCTTTAACCCGTGATTAATTACAGTACCAACCATACCTTTTAACAACCATAGTAATAGTTAGTCCTGAAAATACGCTTCTATTGCATGATATGGCTTTTTGAGAGACCTTTACAAAATCAAAGCCATGAAAGCTAGATTCAATGTAATGTGGAGTTATAACTAGAATTAAACACCTCCTGTGCATTTTCTATTTCAGTTGTTTGCTCTTATGATGAAAGTTTCAATGAACTGCAAAAGCCGAATAAAGTTCCTGTTGGACACAATCTGGAAGTCCTGTATATCTGGAGGGCTGGACATGAATAATTCTTCTGTTTGTTAGTGATTATTCTTTCATAATCTTTGTACTATCTGGCATAGCAGGATTGAAGATGTGGATCAAAACTGTAGAGAGAAGTGTCCTCATGAGGCTTCTGGGAGAGCAGTTGCAGAAATTGCAGGTCTTTTTTCCCTCGATGTTACTTCCACTCCTTCTGTGTGATGTCTCTTCTCTAATTATATGTGGGGAGTGTGCACTCTGTGGAACTCTGAAATGAGGACGTTCAGCATTGAATTTATTTATACCCACATGCTTGCTAAAAATCATTGCAAAAATTTGCCCGCTGTCAAAGTTTAGAACAGAGGTTGTTACTATCAGATGATGCTTAGGCAGATGGGACGTGGCAGTAAGAGATAAGCTGTCATTTTCATCCACCATTTACCTGGTGCTCTAAATCATAAGGAATGGAATGTAGCCTTAGACATTATTAATGCAAGAAAAACATGCAGTGGATAATTTGCAAAACGGAAAATTTAGTTGGTTCAATAACATAAAATATTTAGAATTGTTAAATCTAAAATACACCCTAATACATTAACATACTTGAGTTGATGCTGTCAGATTTTGATAACTGAACCCCTGGGATTAAACAGAAGAGCCTAATTCATTCTTCTACGATATGTGGCATAAGGAAGTTTCGGACGGTCCATAGTTGAAGGTCAATCCATCATTGAAAGGAACCCCAAAAATAATTATTTTTTGTGAAGGGAGTCCAAGAAGTTGATCACAGACGTTGAGCATTGCTTAACAAAACTGAATGATATGGAAACTGAATTTGTACATGCTAGGAGCCAGTAAAAACTCTGGCTTAATCCAAAAACTGAATGATGAAAGCTGTACAGACATCCACCACGTGCTTAGGCATTAATATATCCCCTCATCCCCTTAAACAAACTCCGGCTAAAACCAAAACTGAATGATTAACTGGGAAGCTGTGCAGACATCCACCATGTAAATCTCCCCTTCTATATGACACTACAAATTATAACAATGAATTCTGCACTTAAGTTTCTACGAGCCCGAGACGTACTTATAATGATCAAACATTTTGTTTCCTCTTCTTAGATGCGGCCTCACCCGTGTGCAACCTTTCAAGAAATAACAATCAATTTGACTCCTCTGTGTGAGGGGTAGGTGAAGTTTGTTCCCTGCTGATTGCAAACAAAGTTGTCATCACTCAGTTTGTGAGAATATGTTGCGAAGCCTTGAACTTCATTAATGCATGATTCTATGGCAGTCTGCTTGTTCTTCCCCACGGTCAGCTTGTTCTGAACTCCAAGTAGAAACTGGTATTGAAACAAAGGTTTGGCAACATGTACATTTGTTAGTCTGAGTTTGGGTTGTTCTTCTTACATTAGATTTAGGCTTCTTATAAGCATGCTATTTCTTCGTTTTAGGATAACTGCACGTCATCAGTATACCAGCTAGATTAAGAGTGCTCAACAACACAAGTGGAAAACCTGTAAATTAGCATCGTATGATTCACCCTCTAGACACCTTGATTCTGATAAAGGTATGAAGTGTACAGTTAAAGTAACTAGAAAATAGTTTTTTGGCCTACTGGAGGAGAGGGGTTGGAATTATTTGCTGACAAACAGATTATCATTTGGCCTTGTGATGTCTTTTTTATATTTTGTTTGTTAGGTACCCAGTATCCAATTAAGTGCTTTAGGTGTTTAACATTGTTAGGTAGAGTATGTGCAACACTGCACACACTATTTTGTTCTCTGCTCAAGAGATGCATGATTCCCTTTCTTCAACAGTTTAACTTGAAACACACAAAAATGTACACAGTTTTCTGTTTCAACTTTAACACGCATATATTAAGATAATTCTTCTTTTTCCCCCTTCGAAACAGCATTTAATTTTCACTGCGGCATTATGTTCTACGTTCTCGTTTTGCTTCAATTCCATGAAACTGCTCACATACCGGAGTAACTGCTCTGGAAGCCGGCCACTGCGATATGCATTTACAACTAAAAGCAACCGAGAGAATCAACCATGTTGAATAAGGCGAGCGCGTACAAGGAAAAACAATATTCCTTGTTCAACTGTTTAGGCTTTTTCGAAGCATAAAAATTCCCCCGGATGGAGCCATCTACATTGTTGACAAAGTTCCGAGGCTATAATTGGCTGGTAAGCTTACTGCCCTCCCGTCCTTTTCTGACAAATCAACGATCTTGTATTTAACTGTTTTCTTTTGTCCACACACAAGGGCGATGGCCTTAAAAAAAAACAGGCCGATGACCAACCGGCTTCCTTAACGCCAAAATCATATAGGGCTAATTACACTTATGTCCCGACTAATTATACCTATGTCCCTGAGGTTAGGATATAATTACAGATAAGGACAATAGTTTGTATAAATTACACTTATGTCCGTTGACCAAACGGAATTTAAAAAAATCCTAACGATTTTAACAAAAAGTCTTTATTACCCCTAATTAAAATTAAAATTAAAATTTCATGTTTCTTTTTATCTTTTTTTTTTGTACTCTCTCCTTTCACTCTCAAATTCACTCGCAGATTCAATCTCCCTGCACCCCAACCTCGCCCCCTCCCCTCTCCCCACCCCGCTGTCTCACGCTCCCCCGACGCCGCCCCTGCCCCCGCTCTTCCCTCCGCACGCCGCCGCTGTCCCTCCCTCCCCACCATGCCGCAAGACCCCTCTCTAACCTACCGCGAATCGCCCCTCTCTCTCTCATGCCATGACTCGGAATCACAGTAGGTATTTTTCTTATGTTTTTGAATTGATGGTGGGTTTTGGTTTGGGAAGAAAAAAGAGTGGGTTATGGCAGTGGTGCGGAGTGGGGGGTAACGGCGGTGGTGCCGGGTATTTGGGTCACAGAGGTTGTGATGGTGGTTGGCAGTGGTGTGTAGGCATTGTGGGGTGGCGGCTACGGGGTGGGGCAGGGAGTGATGGGGCGATGGAGCTGCCGGCCATGAAAACAGATTTGCAAATTAGGGTTTTGAAATCATAATTTGCAAATTAGGGTTTTGAAATCTTAATTTGTAGATTGAGACCCTAGTTTTGATGCTGGTCGAGAAATTTCGATAGATTTGCGGTAAGGGACGGTAGAAATTTTGATGAAATTTACGGATTGATGATATTTTGATGAAATAGACATAAGAGCAAACAAGTTTAGATGTAGATTGAGAAATCTTGAAATCTTAATTTAAAATTTTTAAAAATATTCAGTATATACAATACAAGGGTAGTATTGTCATTTTTAAAATATGTACTGATGATATCATTAAAAAAGTACATTTTTTGGACGGAAATCTGATGGATGGATACGGCTGATACATTTTAAAAGTGTTTGATTACGGAATGTTACATTTTAAAAACTGGGTAATCAAATATTCATTTGTTTTTGTAAAAAATAAAAACTATACTGGTTTTTGTTTTTTTTAAAACTGTAAGTGATTTCAAACAGATCGTAAGTTGTGTACACTTCTGCTATCTATTTCTATTGTACTTGGCCGGACTAAGGACTTAGATTTGTTATAACAATGGACAAACCCATGATTCAGCCTGTCTGTAGCATTGCCTAAGAATAGTCAATATAGCTATCTCAATCAATTCCATTTTAGGGTTTATCAGATTGTGCCATTATTTCTCAAAAATGGGAAAAAAGGGTCCTTTCTGAATCTCCTCTAACTTGTGATTATCCAATGTATTTCCATAAATAGGCAGTTTCTTAACAAGGCAATGCATTGAACACAAAAGTAGAGAAAAGAAAAGAAAAAAAAAAGTTGCACGCAATGCAGAAAGAGGTTGGTAGACCTAGCAACTTCAGGCACTTGACATGAGTCGCATCGTGTAGTTCTTTGAAAAGTATTCCGAGTTTGTTTGCAGTACAAGTTTAGCTCATTGATAATACTTCAAAGTTTTTTGTCATTCTTTGATAAGATAATTCTGCACATATTCTTCTGTAGGAAAATTTTAGTTGTAGCTTTTCATTTACCATAACTTATGATCTTTACATATAATGAGTTACATATTTCATGGCACGAATAAAGTGCAACTAAAATAGGTACTGGCAAAACGACACTAACCTTGTTTAGCAACGTTCATTGCCACTAAATGAAGAATTGTAGCCTTTTGCTACAAGGTCGGAGTAAGGTGTCATCTCTTAACTTTTCACATGCATCTTTTAGGTTATTATGTGTTTTAAAAGTTTAAGCATTAGAGAATGAATATAATGATGCATATAACACTTTAACATTCATTCTCTTACACGTGAATAGACAAGTAGACAAACCAAGATATGCAAGTAGGGAAAAATCGAATTCAAGATTTTAATATCATGTTAAATTATCGCTTCTTCTATGGGCAACGAATTCCACATACAAATAGGGGCCTACCTATGAATAGTTTTTATATCGAATTGGTGTAATAGGGAAAACCGAAAAAGGGTAGGGAGCATAAGAATAAAAAGTTAACCCACGCGTAACCGCACAAAAGGGTCTCCATCAAGTCTCGACGTGGGACAATTCTTTTTTGTATATTGTTAATTTAGATGTAATTTCTAGTTTGTGGTTGGCTTGAATCTTTTGATTATCAGACACTAATAGTTCTTAAATTGTACTTTCACATGATAAACCTTGGTACCCACTCTGCTCATTCAATGGTGTTAGTTATCCAAGAACATAGAAAATACCCACTTTACGGATAGTGGAGAGGAATAATAATTGGTCTCCGGTATAGAAGTGTGAACATTATTCTTGAAATATACTGGGCTAGTGTGAGATTTTTGTAAAAGCATTCATTTCAAAATTAATTAAGCATGAGGGGAGAGGTCTAGAAAATTTATGTTAAAGGTCGTTTTTTCAGATGTGGGATTGTACTTCACACATCCTCCCACGTGTGTCTAAACTTCTACCGAGTGAGTCAAACACGGAATAAAATTAAATTCGATGATTGTGAATTGAGTTTTTTAAATTGTCGGTTTCGTCTGGATCAACTCACTCTCATACCATTTGAAAGCATCTATCTCGAAATTAATAGAGTATAAGGGAAGAAGATTATAAGGATTATATTTTCATATGTTAACTGTTACTTTTTCGATGTAAGATTGTATTCTAATAGGCTTAACAATTAATTAATTAATTAGGTCAAATTGCATTAAAGAAATGATGTTACATCTAAATTCTAATAATGAGTGCTTGCATTGAATAGTCTCACAACATTACATTTCTTTTTTCATACGTAGCATGTCGGACATATTTATAACCTCGTTTTCCAACTTCTTGTCCTACATTTTGTGCGCAAGACTTTTCTCTTGACTCGCTTGCCCCAACCACCCGATGTCCAATGAAGTCGAGTCCCCTATCAAAGTTTAAAACTTTTACTTTGACTATCACTTTAGTTTTCCGCACCAAAACCATTTTATGACAGTGTAAGAGTTTTTAGCAATTTCGGATTGATTCATACAAGCTTTTGGCAGATTATTAATTTATATTTATGTTTCTGGGTGTATGAAGCATTAGACATTTACAATTTTTGAGATTCACACAATAAAGGCCTTTTTTACCCACTTAACCAACAAGCTTAAACAATACAAAAAAGCTGGGTGGAATGAGGGAAATGTTGGTGGTGAACTGAAGGATCCATTTATGAGCAGGCTATATATAAGTCTCTGATGCTATCCACTGTCTTTGTTGGTCATTCTTGACTTACAGGACTTTTATATAATTACTAGTAAGGACGACGTGCTTTGCACGTTATATAGTAATTTAAAATAAAAATATTATTAACTTTAATGAAAAACACAATTGAAATGAATTATTATGACTATTATAATTAAATTATTACAATAAATCAGTTGTTAAGTACTAATCAAAGACTCGAAATATGAAAAGTTAATTGTACAAAGTATGGTCTTACTTTCAAATCCGAAATTAGTCTATTACTCTCTCTATCCCAAAAAAAATTATATATTTCTTTTTTGAGTTGTTCAAAAAAATTGATCAGTTTTCAAGTTAAGAAAGATTCCTTAAGTGTTTTTACATGTTTACCTTTTGTATATTTTTTGTTATTCTACTTCTTTCTTCACATTTGATCCTTGACCAATTCACTTCTCTACTCAGCCACTTTCTTACGCGTTCCCCCACTCTCTCTCTCTCTCTCTCTCTCTCTCTCTGGGGATAGAATGAAAAACTCATATAATAATATTTATATCCTAAATAAGCATCCATTCAAACATGATCAATAAATTTGGGATGAACGGAGTACAATTTTCATATATCTTTTATTTTAGGACTAAAATACATAGCAAGTCTTTTTTCAACTTTTTCTATCTTAAGTTCCAACGTTTGAGTACAATTTATCTAAAACTACGCTTAATCTTAATTACTTTCTTTTTTTAGTTTTCAATTAAAAAATTTATAGTGTACTCTAAATTTCTCTTGATAGTATACTATAGAGCTCTCTTTTATTTTTATTTAGCATGACCTGATTTATTTTAGTAGTAAATAAGGACTTCTATTTTTAACACAGACTTATATGATAATATCAAACATACTCATCTAAAAAGTCTATATACAAATGTGTCTATATCTGTCTTTTTGAAATTTATACTGCGAAATAAACGGGTGAAGTAGATATCAGATAATGGTAATGAACTACGTACTTTCAATAATGTTTACAAACTTACGTTTTTCATTCTTATTTATATATACGCATTACATGTTTAATATAAATACAAATTCAACAAAAGTTTATCAAGAATAATTTCATATCATTCATCAACTGTATCATCAAAATAAGAGGGCAAAAAAAATATTACATATGCCTTAAGGTTTTGAGAGTTAAGAAAATCATAGGCTTAATAGCACCCATGACCTTGAAGTTAGGGTAAAATTACATGCGTGCCCATTAGCTAGAACAATAACATTTATGCTCCTTGACCGAATGAAAATACTGAAAGATGAAAAGACCAGAATGTCCATCACCTAGGAATGTAATTCTTCAAATGTCATTCTTCGTCTCTCCATCTCACCATACAGCCATATCATTATCACCTATTTCACTTCTTCAACTTCAACACACATAGAAAACACACACACACACACACACACCCATTCCCCTCTCCCCACAACAGGCCACAATCGCTTCCCACCACAGTCGCATCCCACCATCATTGTGTTCTTCAGCTTTCTTATCTTTCTTCAACCTTTTTATCCCAATAAATTATCACAACTTTCTTACTCTATTCACTTGTAACAAATTATCATGACGTAGCAAATCATCATGACTTAGCAAACCAAATGAACAAAAATGAAAACTTGAATTTGGGTTCAAAATCTACAAGAAGATGCATAAGATTCTTGTTTGCTTCAAAATACTACCCAACACCACGGCAGCCTCCGCTATTAACCACCACTAGAGCAGCCTTTCACCACCACTAATAAGCCTACCACTGCATCCAATCAACCCATCACATGTCCAATTCACCCATAGCCATCAGATGACCCACCACCGCTTCAAATTGACCCACCACAAACCACAATCGCCATCAATCAGCCTTCCACAACCCACCACACCTCTAGTTAACACGCCTACAAACACACACACTCAACTAATGTTATAGACATGAATGATTGGCGGCTTTGAGATTTTCATATTTGTGCTACTGTCGAGGATGTTTAGGGTGGTGGAGGCGGCCGGATGGGGGGGATGAGGGATAACGTGGAGACCGACATTCACCGTTCCCGGATGAAGCGGGTGGGGCTGAGCCAGTTTGTCAACTTTCAGGCTGAGTGCTTGCTGAGGAAAGTGCGGCGGCGAGGTGGGGGGAGAATTTGGGTTGAAACTCTGATTTGTAAAATTAGGATTTTGTAAATTTTTATATTGTATGTACCTTGTAGATTAAAATGAGGCAGTATTGACATTTAAAAAATACATATTGATGACATAAGCAAAAAAATATTTTTTAACGGATCAATATGAATTTACCTTTTAAAACTTAGTGTAATTTATTGTAATTTCACCCTAATCTTAGAGACATGGGTTCTTTTGATGTTGAAAATTTTTAAGGTTTTATTATAATAGGGCTTTCTTTAAAGGTGAACATAATCTTATCATATTTATAAGAATGGGTTAGGTCCACTCTCACATTGTTGTCTCTTAAAAATGCATTAGTGAACTTTTAACTTCTTTAACAGCAAATTGTTTATATTTAGCCCAAAAAATTTATAGTTTAGTCTCACATTCTTAAAAGTAAAAAATACAATTATGTTTTGCAAACCTTTTATTTCTAAAAAGGGTATTTTTAATGAAAAATATTTAACCATTTTAATCCCTTGAGATTATTTTATACGCTAGGGCCACATCCTTACCAGTTTTGGTTATATTCATAGTCTTTTTGTCACTAAAAGATGTATTAATGAATCTCTTTAGTGTCAAAATATTTAAAATTACCAAAACAGTAGAATTAGCCTCACCTTTTTTAAAAAGTCAAAATATCTAGAAAACTTTTAAACTTGAAAAACATAGTTCAAGGATTTTTTTTAATTATTTAATCCCTTGCGTATCAAAACTTGAGAGTTTTCAAGCTCAAAAAAATTATTAATCATTTGAGCCGAAATAAATTAGAATATTTATCAATTAGATTTCATCTAATCGTATCACTTATAAGACTGAAATCTATGAATTCATCAACTAAATGAATAATATATAATTATGTAAATATATGATATCTCGAGATACAGTAGATCATAGAAAGACAATAACCATATGAAGGATATGTTGTCTTAAGCACAAGGGTATTCCAATAATACGAATATAAGATTATGAATTGCCAAGAACTCAAGCTATAATTAGAAACAAAGTTCTATAATCTAGCAATTCTTATGCATTTAAAATTTCTAAAACTTCAGTTTTGCAATAGCTTTCTTATACTAATATGTGTCCTCAATTGAAATCTAGAATTAAACTTCAGCTATATGATAGTTTCAACATACGAATATGTTTGCATTGATATATGTGTGTGTGTGCGCGCGCGCGCTAAATTATTGAAATGTTTGTAGCATACACATCAATATAAAATTGTGTTTTAAAAAATAAAAAAGGAATGGTTTTTTAACAAAATATTCAACTTAGTGTAGGTATATTGTGTTTATTATTAAAGGCTACAAAAAATTATTTTTTACAAGTTGTTTTCATTAATCGAAATTGATGGAGAAGATGCACTAGCTCTAAGGTATTTAGCTTTAATGTGAATGGAGGCAATAGATTTTGACAGAAATTTTTGGTAGTCAAAGAACATGCATGAGGTTTAGGGTGATTTTATATGTTTTCATATATTTTTTTACTAAAAAATAGCATAATTCTAACTAAAGCATAAGTTTCTATAAAGGTATTCTAAGTAAAGACACTTGATATCCTAAGAGAAGGCAAATAGACCCTTATTTTTTTTAACAACACTTTAATTCAAAATGAGTATTTGATGGAAAAAAAGTTTCAATTAAAAAACACCCTTAATCAACACAAATTTTGTATGAAAACTTCAGTTTAAAAAATGCATCTTAAGGAGGAAAAAAAGGATTGGTCATTTAACTCCAATCAGGATTACGAATGTGTTTAAAAAAATTCTAAAAAATTTTAATTTTACGACAGCTTCCTTATATCATTATGTTTGTATTCAAAATTTAGAATTAAACTTTAAGTTTACAATAGTTTCAATGTACAAATATGTTTGTATTAAAATTTATGTAGCATACGCATCAACATACAAATATGAAATTAAAAAATTAAAAAGGATTGAGTTTCTGAAATAATATTTAACTTAATTTAGGTATATTATATTTCTTGAAGAAATTTATAGAATACTTTGTTCTCTGTAAGTTATAATCAAATATGATGGAAAACATGTAATAACTCTAGGGTAATTTAGTTTTAACGTAAATGAAGGCGGTATGGTTTGACATGAATTTTTTCAATAATTAGAGAGCATGCATGATTTCAATGGTGATTTTATAAAATTTTCATAAGGTTTCAATAAAGGTATTTTCACGAAAGAGGCTTGTTATTTACCATATGAGAAGTTAAAAAACAATCTTATTTTTTAGTCATATTCTTATTAAAAAATGGGTATTTAATGAAAAAAAGTTTTAAATCAAGTCAAAACAATCCTTAACTTTAATCAAAACATATCCTGATAAGAGTATTTTAAGAAAAGAGAATTTATATCCTATGAGAAGTCAACAATACTCTCATTTTTAAATAACACTCTGATACCAAGGAAAGTGGGTTCGTACCTACGTGGAGATGCCATAAGGAATGCAGTCCGAGTTAGATGTCAAGTATGTTGATGTGAGACACAGCAAGGGCAGAGACCAAAGGCTTCCCAGACAGAGCCTGAGGGTGGCAGTACTGTGAGGGCGATGGCGCAAGATGAATATACGACGACAGTCATAGTCTGATGCTTAGGTCCAGAGTCAGGGTCCTGTATGTTTCTCTCTCTAGGATTCTAGAGTGAGAAAGTGAAAAAGTTTTGAAAATGTCCAAACCCCCAAATGAATTCTCAAGACCTCTATTTATAGAGGTTGAGATGATGATGTCATTAACTGACACGTGGCATTCCCCGAAAGTGACACATCACCGGTGGGTCCACGGCTGCCGGTGCTCCACGGTCTGCCGAATCGCATATTCACCCGGCCTGCCTCGCACAGCATCGCTCTGTCTGTCTGGAAAGACTGGCTCCCACAACGTCGGTGTGGTCAGAGAACCCCCTTGATCTAGCCACCAATCCAAGCCCTTGCAGAGTCCCACATGCCTGATAGTGGTGGGGAAGACCCGATGCCCAGCTGCCAGGTGGACTAGGCGCGATGCCCTCCGAAGACCTGCTCCAGTCTCGGAGTGACCCCCGGTCATAGCCCCTAACGTGCCAACGTGAGCCCCCAGTGCCGGAGCACGTAGGCCAATCACGCTGGCATCCTGGCGGAGATAGTGTCCGGGAGGAGTCGCCAATCCCGCTGCAAAGGGTCCTCATGCCGAAGCACTACGAACGGAGCCCCCCGGAATGAAGACGGCCATAGCTTTATGGTAACGAGCCTATCCTGCTGCGAGGGGTCCTCGTGCTGGAGCACTACCAACGGAGCCCCCCATGATTATGACAGCGATGGCTTTATGGTAACAAGCCCATCCTGTGGCGGCGATGAGTTTGTGGTAACGAGTCCATCCCGCTACGAGGGGTCCTCGTGCCGGAGCACTACGAACGGAGCCCCCTGTGATTGTGACGGCGATGGCTTTGTGGTAACGAGCTCATCCCGTGGCGGCGATGACTTTGTGCTAACGAGTCCATCCCACTACGAGGGGTCCTCGTGGCGGAGCACTACGAACAGAGCCCCCCGTGATTGTGACGGCGATGGCTTTGTGGTAACGAGACCATCCCGTGGCGGCAACGACTTTGTGGTAATGAGTCCATCCCGTTGTGATGGGTCCTCATGCCAGAGCACTACGAACGGAGCCCCCTATGATTGTGACTGCGATGGCTTTGTGGTAACGAGCCCATCCAGCTGAGAGGGGTCCTCGTGCCAGAGCACTACGAACGGAGCCCCCCGGAATGCTGCACACTCTGGAGAATGGGTCGAATCATGTTCCACGTCCATGGCAGAGGCGTATGGTGTGATGAATAAGTGTGATGCCCAAAGGCCTGTATCATGATTGTGGCGCATGGGCGGGTGACGACTGTTGCGAGACCATACCTGGTGCCGGAGCCACATGTCATGAGAATGGCGCACGGGTGTGTCGATGAAAGTCACGGAGCAATACTTGGTGCCGATGGCACGCATCATGAGAATGGCGCACGGGCGCGGCGACGAACGTTGCGGAGCAATACTTGGTGCCGGGGGCACGCATCATGAGAATGGTGCACGGGCGCTGCGACGAACGTCGCAGAGAAATACTTGGTGTCGGGGGCACGCATCATGAGAATGGCGCACGGGCGCGGGCGACAAATGTCGCGAAGCAATACTTGGTACCGGGGGCACACATCATGAGAATGTCGCACCGGCGTCGCGACGAACGTCGCGGAGCAATACTTGGTGCCGGGGGCACGCATCATGAGAATAGCGTATGGGTGCGCGTCAGGTGTCCCGGAGATGGGACGTGAGTTGAGAGTGCCTGTTATAACAAAATAATGAATGTAACATGTAGTAATAACAAAGTTGGGAGTGATGGTATGCGGTCGTTGGCCACGGGTCATTTGACGGTAGCGCGCGACTTTGGGCGACAGGCATCTCCGGAGCGGTGCGCTGGAACGGACGATGGACGTCGCGAGGTTGATGCACGATGGGCGTCGCGAGGTTGATGCATGACGGACGTCGCGAGGTTGGTGTACGAACGTCCGTAAATTGGGGGAAGGCCAAGGCCACCAGCCCTGGGGAGGCCGAGGCCGACCCCTTGGTGAGGCCGAGGTCGACCCTAAGGGATGGCCAAGGCCAATGGCCAACTCCCATGACGGGAGGCCAAGGCCATTCCCATTTTGGGTGAACTTCGGGCGCGCCGACGATAGGTGTTTTGATGGGCAATGACAAATCCAAAAGTTGTGTTACGACGAGCGTGTCAACATGAATCGTACCCACGTGACGAAGAAGGTGCCAAAGTCACATATGAAGTGTATGAAGCGAACAAAGCACAAAAAGGACTACGCACGAAGAGTGAACAACTAGGGGGAAGGCCAAGGCCAACCCCCCATGGAGGCCGATGCCGACCCCCCATGGAGGGCGAGGCTGACCCCATGGCCTTGGGGGAGGCCGAGGCCGACCCCATGGGGTTGGCCAAGGCCTTTGCCCTTGACCCCGTCGCTCCGGTTGGGACATCGGTCGATGTTTTTGGTGAAAAGGTGATCGGGTGATCTCGGCGTGACGGTCGAGCTCTTGTGAGTCACGCTAACGCGAAAAAATTGGTGACTAAGGCGTGCGAAGCAAGAAATGCACGTGACATTAGCGTGCGCAATTTGACCGGTTCGATGTGCAAAGCGGGACCCCTAGTGAGCCCTTTGGTATGACCAGAATAGGTTGGGAACACACTTTAACTTAAAAAGGGTATATAACAAAAAAAATGTTATAGGTCAAAAACACCCTTAACCTTTTTTAGAAATATCAATTAGAAAAGAACATTTAAGGAAAGAAAAGATTAGTCATTTAAGCTCATACGTGCTTTTATATATGTATAGATTATATATTTTGTCGTGTGATGTTGGTTAATGAACTCCATTTCCTTTTCTTTTTTTTTTGCTCCACTTTCATTGAAACTAATCGATGCTTCCACGTGACACGATGGCTTGACCGCATGTTGCAAATTTTCTAAAATTGAGCCTTGCACTTCACGGTTAATGTCTAAAAAAAATCGTTCTATTTTATTAATTAGTTAAAGAGATATAATGTTTTAAAGCTGGGCATTTAATAAGGTTTCAAAAGAGTCATAACTCATATTACTCGGCAAATGAAAAGGTTAAGGATATTTATGTGATCATATGACATCCTTTATTGTTCTAAAAACACAAGTATGCATGGCCATACTTTTGCACATATGCAGTGCATCGCGGGTGCCCAATGTTATTTTGGGAATGAAAATATTTCTTTGTCACTGTCTCATTATATTGAAATAATATTAAAGAAATTTAATTACGAGAATATAAGAACAAATGAAGGGAAATGTGTTTCACGGCTTGAGTATTTTAGTGCTATTGACAATTTGATGTGTGTCATGCACCGTACCCAGCCAAACATAACCTTTGCAGTTGGTGTTTTACGTAGGTTTACTCATAACCCTGAGCAAGTCCATTGGAATGTAGTATTTAGGGTGTTTAAGAGACCTTAAAGGCGCAATACGATTTGCATTAACTTATAAGGAATTTCTTATAGTATTGGAAAGGTACGCGGATGCAAACTGGATCACTGACTCAGACGAAACAAAGTCAAAAAGTGGTTCAATATTTTATCATAGATGGATGTGCTATTTCTTGGGATTCCAAGAAACTCACTTTGATTTTACATTCTACTATGGGTTCTGAATTTATGGCTTTCGCAATGGCAATAAAGTAGGCAGAATGGCTAAGAGACTTGTTAATAGAGATTTCTCTATAGCCTAAGTCAATGTTTGATATTTTTGCATTTTGTGATAACGAGATAGCGTTGTCACAAGCATATAGTAAGGTGTATAATGGGAAGTCCAAACACATAAGTCCTAGACATAGCTACGTAAGAGAACAATTGAGTAAAGAAGTTGTTACTATTAGCTATGTGAAGTCCAAATAGAATTTGGCGGATCCCCTTACAAAAGGCCTAGACTGTGATATAATATGAAAGACTTTTTGAGAGATGGGTTTAAAGCTCGAGAAGTAGCATGCACATGAGAACCAACTAGACACTAGGGAGTAACTTCTAGTTCAATGGAAGACGCGTTGTATTTATAACCAAGGTAGTGCATACTTGTATGAAGAATAAGAGGGTGGAAATTATTTCCTTAATAAAAAAATCTTGAATTTATAATCAATGATACACTAAAAGGTGAAGACTTTGACCTTCATGTCATCTCAAGAAAGTGCATACTTGTATGGAGAACAAGAGGAGGGTAGAAATTATTCTCTTAATAAATCTATGTTGTTAAAGGAGGATGCGTGTCATATAAGTTGAACTTATTAGATTTACCTATATAAGTGCGGGAAGTGGGGCCGCTTCTACAAGATTTGAGCTTGTCTGTATGGCACCTATGAAAATCCTAAGATGTATCACAAAGCCGTAAATGTGCAGGTATTTGAAAATTTGGTTGAGAAATTTTAGACATAGTAGTGATGATCAATCACCAAGGATTGTTAGTTCAAAACTTAGGCTACTCTGAATTCTGATGGACCTCATCACTATATGGTAAAGGTTGAAGTCAAGTCACCTTTACTTTAGTAGGACCTATGAAAGGATAGACATAGATATTTTCTAAATAAGAAAATATGATATCCAATTTTATTGGAGGAAATTGTTGGAAAATTTTCAATAATTGAACCTTGTACGTTCAAACCTTGCGCTACAAGGTTTAATGTTCGAAAGGAGTCCCTCAATTACATTGATTGGTTAAAGAGATATAATGTCTCAAATTTGAGCATTCTATAAAATTTGAAAAGGGTCATTAAAGTGGGTTTTACATTGCTTGGAAATGAAAAGATTAAGGATATTTAAGTTGTCATTAATCTCCTAAAAACACTAGGTATGCATGGCCATGCATTCGCACATGTGGTGTGCACTACATACGCACGCCTGTGGCCCGGCAACAGCGTAAAGGCGCTATTGGCGCTTTTAGGCACACTTTGCACGCACGCATCACTAGGAGCCCAAGCCCAGTGTTAATCTTTTGCGACAAATTCAGCATGATGAACTAGAAAACTAGAAAGATGTGACTTTTGGATTGAAACATTGTGACCGTTAAATTTGAACATAATTATGTCTTTTAGTTTAAATTTCACTTGTTCATGATGTCTCGCATGGTTGTTAAATAAAACTTACAGATTCATTTAACTATCACAATTGTTTGCACATATTCAAAGCACATGTTAATGCTTTAGATATAGGGGCAGATGGATTGCATTTCTCACTTCGTTTTCCATACTTCCTCTTTCTCTCAATTTTTTATCTGTTGATTGCTTTCGTTGTGATCAGTAGTGTTTTTTGCATGTTTTATCTTGCAAGACAGATTTTCTGCAACTCTAAGTAGATTATAAGGGAACAAATACTGTTTTAAGGTTAGAATGCCTAGTATTCAACTCAGGCTATCTTTTCTTTTTCTCCATTACTGTCTATATTTCCAACACCGCACTTCATTTTCCTCCATTACTGCCTATATTTCCAACACCACACTTCATTTTACTTTGCCTTTGTTGAGGCTAAAAATTCAAGTGTTATGATTGTTGAACCTGATGTCCAACCCAAAAGCATGTTCAAGAGAAGGAGAAGCCCATCAGATATAAGAACCAATCTCAAACCCCATGTATTGTCAATGTGGGACTTGACACCCGCCCTCACATGAAGCGTGGAAATAAGAGGTGCTCCTCTTGAATAAGATGTGGTCCCGTTGGATCGAATGGGGTGGTAGGGGCCTAGCTCTGATACCATGTTGAACCAGTGTCCAACTCAAAAGCATGCTCAAGAGAAGGAGCAATGATATCACAGGAAAAGAAAATCAATTTTCTAAGAGATCAAAGAAACATATTTATGTACTAAAACTACAAAATCACCGGCGACCAGTCTTGACCTTGGCCTTTTCTTTTCCATTCTGGTTTCTCTTAGCTAGCCGCCTCTATGAGTTCCCAATCTGTTACGGGAAATAAGCTAGAGAGAGTAACTGAGATATGCTCATTGGGGCTAGCAACTATGCAATCACAAAGTTTCCACTTTAAGAGAGTCCTTACTATTGACAAACTGAAAAGGAAAAAAGACACCAAAAACAAAGCGAAGCAGGCTTGATGGAAATACCTCTTAAGTACTTGTTCTTTGAGAAAATTAGCACATTGCAGTTGTTGAAATTATTAATGCACTACCACATAAGACGTAGTGGGTTTGGAAACATACCTGTTGCTGCTAAAAATATGTTCCGTGTACGTTGTGGAACATGCGCCTGGACCGATGACCTGTAAGACAGAAAATGAGTGACCACTGGGTGGGGTTCTCAGCGGAGATCATTCCGATGCTTAAGTCAGAGCGCAACTACAGAATAGTAAATCTGAAAAAACATTAAAGATTATGTCTTTGTGTGTGTAGTTGTCCCATACTTGCGGGTTAGACCCCTTTATATAGCTATAAGAGAAGACTTCTAGTAGGACTAAGCCATGGGCCATATGTGTTAGGATCGCGTTAGGATCCTCGAGGATCACGTCACAATCTCTGATAAGATAATTATCAATCTTCCAGTTTGACTGGGATTGCCGGGTATTCCATAATTATTAGGAGTTATATTTGAGTTATATCATAAGCCCCCCACTTCCTTAGCCAAAATGTTTGGCCAAGGAAGTTTATACCTGGTGTCTCGAGACACGCGTCAAATTTGTAAGAGATTCTCCATCCACTTTTAGGACTAACAATATTTCTCTTTTCCATGTGTTCGGACTTGAGCTCTTGAGAGCTTAAGCCTTAGAACTTTGCCCAAGTAGGGTGCTAGAACTCTAACTCTCGAGAGCTAGGTCTTTAGAATGTCACCTAAGTAGGCTATTCGGAATCATCTTTCAGAAGACGAATCATAGGATCTTGAGATCCTTTACAGGCTGTGCCCAACTTAGCCTCTCTAGAGAGAGGACACAGAGATGTGCATGCAAGTTATTGCATGTGCCAAGTGTTTGAATGTCCCCTTGGGGGTCACCACTCCTTTGAAGGGTGTTTAAATGTCCCCTTGAGGGGTCACCTCTCCCTTGGAGGGCGTTCATTTTGTACAAGTGTGTGTTCTTTAGCATGAGCTGGCCACATCGTGCTTGCGTTTTACTTTGACGTGAACTCTTATCATCAGCTAAGAGCTGGCAAAGAAGCCTCGCACTCACGCTTGGCTAGGTTTTGAATTGACAAAGATGGTGGGGGGATGAAGTCCCATAGTCCTTTGTCGTTTCATGGGTTAGAATTGTAGCTAAACTGTTCGGATAGAACTCGAGCTCTGTCCTGTCACCCTTGGGGGTGTTCATCCCTCGAGGGACCTCCCTAAAGGGCTGATGGAGCGCAGAGCTCATGTAAATACCATTGGGGGTTTAACAAAACTTAGAGTTCTCGTCGTACACGCCCTTGGGGGTGGATGGAGCGCAGAGCTCATGCAAATACCCTCGAGGGTTTGACAGAACTTAAGATTTCTCGTCGTACACACCCTTGGGGGAAAATAGAGCTCGAAGCTCATGCAAATACCCTCGAGGGTTTAATGGAACTTAAGAGTTCTCATCGTACACGCCCTCGGGGGTGGATGGAGCGCGGAGCTCATGCAAATACCCACGAGGGTTTGACAGAACTTAAGAGTTCTCGTCGTACACACCCTCAGGGACGGATGGAGCGCTGAGCTCATGCAAATACCCTCGAGGGTTTGATAGAAATTAAGAGTTCTCATCGTACACGCCCTCGGGGGCAGATGGAGCGCGAAGCTCGTGCAAATACCTTTGAGGGTTTGACAGAACTTAAGAGTTCTCGTCGTACACACCCTCAGGGGCAGATGGAGCGCAAGGCTCATGCAAATACCCTCGAGGGTTTGACGGAACTTAAGAGTTCTCGTCATACACACCCTCGGGGGTGGATGGAGCGCGGAGCTCATGCAAATACCCTCGAGGGTTTGATAGAACTTAAGAGCTCTCGTCGTATGCACCCTCGGGGGTTTAACAGAACTTAGAGTTCTTGTCGTACATGCCCTCGGGGGTTTAGCGAAACTTTAGAGTTCTCGTTATGAGTGCCCTGGGGGGTTTGACGAAACTTAGAATGCTCGTTGTATGCGCCCTCGGGGGTTTCTCGTCCTTGTTGCTGCGGTGCAAAATAATAAGGCGAGGGTCATGGAACCAGTAATTTGGTCGCTGTGGAGAACCTTTCTGTCTGATAAGATACAAGGCATTAAGCCTGTATAATAATGATGTCATAAAATATAAAGCCCCCCCCCTGGCCTTTGAGAAGGCGTGAATATATAAAGACAGCATTTAAGCCTATATGTACATGTATGAGCAATATAAAAGACCATAATCTGCCTGCTTGACTGGATGAACATAAAAAGCCAGAGGACGCGAAGTCGGTCTGAGAAAGATACTACTGGGTGATCAATAGCCACAGTTTTATCAATATACTGAGAAGCAACTAGATTTAGTTTGCTGGTTGCATGAGCTTGAGCTTGCAATTGTACTAGGTATAACTGGCGATTCACTAGATACGGTGGCAGCATGTGTGTTTCCATCATTGTTGAACTAGCTTCTCAACGAACAGTGATGTGAATATTCCATAGATAGAGGTTGTTGTATGACCATGAAACGATATATGATGCAGAGACGACAGGATACTGCAGCAAAAACCCTAAACACGACTTCAAGTCATAGGGTGCTGCGATTTGCTCCTTGCTTATGAAGTGGTTTATACATCAATGTTGATGTTCGCAGGCATAGTTTAAACCCTTGCAAGAAATACAAGTACGTGACTAAAAAAATAGCCTTTGAAGCAATAAAGCATATAAAAATGCAACTATATTTTTAACACAGAATTAAGAACGGTGTTCAAACACCCAGGCCCCATTAAGGCTTTGTCGGTTAGCTGATGAGAGTGCGCTGCACTACGTGTCGCGGATGAGCTTAATATGTCATAGCAGTCGGATGCCCCGACTTGTGACGTGTTTGTGCTAATTGATGTAACTGCACAATACTACACCGAAAAATAGATGGGTCTAGGTACTATAGTGGTGTATGAAAGCAGTCCTTGGAAGGCTTGCTAGCGCTAAGAAATCATGGTCGCTTTATTTTTAGCGACGAATACACAATAAAATGTGCATGCATTTAAATAATATGCTGCATAAGTGGAATAAATGAGACCCGGTTGGGTCGTGAATTTATATAGGCCATTTTATCGGGTTAAAACCTTAATATTTTATAATATACATGGCCTAAGTCACATAAATGAGACCCTTAGGGTCTTTAAATATAAATATGCAGCTTTTATAGGCAAAAAATGTAATGCACTTAAAAGCTGGGACATATGATGAATAAATAAGACCACATGGGTCTAAAACATAAATATGCTTTTTTATAGAGTGGAATCCAGAATTAAGAAGGAATGCACCTTGCTACTATTCTGCCATTCCTCTTCTCTTCCAAGAGAATATGAGTGCAGCGTCGGCGCCGCCACCCAACACGACTACTGCGAAAGGAAGGCGAGGTGGTGGCCGTAGAAAAGCTCATCGGGCTGATCTGGATCAGAGGTGACGTTAATCAATAGGATGCCATGATTTTAGATGGCTATGCGACTGCCGCGGTGGCAGTGGAGTGGATTCGAACGGACGGGTGACCGCAGGTGCTTGTCCGGGATCGCGGTGTGTAGTGTATCGAGCTCGAGACACCACGGCCATGGCTAATTACTTTGAATTCTCAGCTTGATTTTAGAAGTGAATTAGCAATAGTCTGGGATTTAAGAGAAAGAAGAATCAGAATTGAGAGAAGAGAGAACAGATTTCACTAGAGAGGGAGAAGATGTTTCTCATAATACATCATACATGCCTCTTTCCTCATCTCTTCCCCGATTTAAAGGGAAGCCGTAACCAACATTCAAACCGACATTCAAACAAGACATAAGAACAAGTGGCAAATTTGAACAAGCTCAAACGATGTCGTCTCATCCAAAACAAACTGAGTATCTAAACGATGCCGTCTCACTTATTAATTTAGTGGTCTAAGCGGCACCGTTCCCAATGGCGCAAACATCATCTCTAAGTGACGTCATTTCTAGTGGCGTCACAGTCTTCTTCTTGATCTTGATCTTCACTTGAGCTCGAGTTGGAACGGCTGTGATCTCTATTTCACCATGTGGCCATACTGTCTCAGCTTCGTCCCTGGTCCCCTCCTGAGCTTCAGCTGGGGCTGTTACATCCCCTTTCCCTTCAATTAATCCTTGTCCCCAACGGTCGAATTTAGGGAACCTTGTTTTAATGACTTCCCAATCCTCCCAGGTTTCTTCACCCTGATTGGCGTTAGACTATTTGACCAATACCTGTCCCACAACTTGATTCTGGCGTTTAATGATCCTTTGATCAAGGACTGCAATTGGTTCTATTAGGAACTGCCCCTCAATTCCCAGGTGTGGTAAGTCCGTAGAGGGTGTGATCGTGTGGCCTACCTTCTCCTTCAGTAAGGAGACATAGAACACGGGGTGCACCTTGGAAGTGTTTGGAAATTGTAGCTTGTAGGCAACCTTCTCAATTCGTTGTACTATCTGATAAGGGCCAAAGAACTTAGGAGAAAGCTTCAGATTTCTTCTCAAGGCCAAGGTTGTTTGTCTATATGGCTGCAGCCTCAGATAGACCCAATTACCAACCTCAAATTCCCTCTCAGTGCAATGCAAGTTAGCATATTGTTGTATCCGAGCTTGTGCCTGGAAGAGATTATCCTTCAGCAAGGTTAGAACCTTACTTTTGTCCTTGAGATAAGCATCCAGATCAGTGATGTTGGTGGTCTATGGTGTGGCCAAGTTAAGGGACATGGGCTTATAACCATACACAGCCTCAAATGGGGTCATATTAATGGCTGCATGATGGCTGGTGTTATACTAATGCTCAGCTAGGGTCAACCATCTAGCCCAGTTGTAAGGCCTATCACTTTACATGCGCCTTAGGTAGTTCTCTAAGCATTTATTCACCCTTTCAGTCTGACCATCTGTTTTAGGATGATATGCTGAGCTATAAGCTAGCTTAGTACCAATCAATTTGAAGAGCTTGGACCAAAATGCTGAAAGAAACACCTTATCTCTATCACTAGTGATGGAAATAGGCATTACATGTAGCTTGAACACATTATCCAAGAATTTTTGAGCTACTTCTTCTGCTGTGAAAGGATGTGAGAGATTGAGAAAGTGGGCATACTTACTAAGCTTGTCCACAACTACCAGTATAGTGTCTTGACCTCTGGACTTAGGAAGCCCTTCCACAAAGTCCATGGTTATATGAGTCCACATGTGCTCTGGAATTGCCAAAGGCTGGAGTAATCTTGGGTAAGGAACATTTTCATGTTTGTTCCT
This sequence comes from Escallonia herrerae, assembly GCA_033070095.1. Taxonomy (NCBI): domain Eukaryota; kingdom Viridiplantae; phylum Streptophyta; class Magnoliopsida; order Escalloniales; family Escalloniaceae; genus Escallonia; species Escallonia herrerae. The sequence goes on along the minus strand of JAVXUP010000249.1, from coordinate 343,803 downwards.
TTGACAAGTATCACACTCACTCACCATGTGCGTGACTTGTTGCTTTAACCTGGGCCAATAGAAGAACATGCTCACTCTTCTGTGAGTGTTGTTGATTCCTGAGTGGCCTCCAATACCTGAAGTGTGCATCTCTAACAAGATTTGTTCTCTGAGTGAACCCTTGTTCCCCACATATGTCTTCCCCTTGAACTTCAAGACCCCTCCATGATAAGAGTAGTAGGAAGTGGCCATTGGCTCTATCATCAGCTCTTGGATGGCCTTCTAAGCTTCTTCATCACCTTTCAGGCTTGCTTACAGTTCTTGTTACCACAAGGGGTCACTATAGTAACTGCATTGCATCCCTTTTAAGGCTGTTGAGGTATTCTTGACAGAGCATCAGCTACCACATTATCTGTGTCTTTCTTGTAATGCACCTCAAAGTCATAGCCTCAGAGTTTGGACAAGAGTTTCTGTTGAAGGAGGGAAGTTACTCTCTGTCCAAGCAAGAACTTCAAGCTACTGTGGTCAGTCCTGACAATGAAGTGGCTATGGCTCAAATAGGGACTCCATTTAGTTACTGCATGCACCAATGCCAGCAACTCCTTCTCATAAGTAGAGAGGGCCATGGTCTTGCTTCCAAGGCCTTTCCTAATGTATGCCAAGGGCCTACCTTGTTGCATAAGTCCTGCACCAATGCCTACATCACAGGCATCTGTTTCCACCTCAAATGGAAATGTGAAGTCTGGTAGTGCCAGGACTGGGGTTGTAGCCATTGCTTGTTTGAGTGTAGTAAATGCATTTTGTGCTTCTCCACTCCAGTAATAGGCATCCTTCTTAAGCAAGCTAGTGAGGGGCTTGCTGATCATTCCATAGCCCTTAACAAACTTTATGTAATAGCATGTGAGTCCAAGGAATCCCCTTAGATCCTTGAGTGATTGAGGGGTTGGCCAATTAAGCATTGCCTCAACCTTGCTTGCATCAGCTGCTACACCTCTCTGGTTAACAATGTGTCCCAGATACTCCACTTGCCCTTGACCAAAAGAACATTTGCTCTCCTTGGCATAAAGGGAATGTTCCCTCAGTAATTGTAGCACCACCTGAAGATGGTGAAGGTGTGCCTGCATGCCTTTACTATACACCAGTATATCATCAAAAAACACCAGTACAAACTTCCTCAAATATGGCTGGAATATGGTGTTCATCAAGCTTTGGAAGGTGGCTGGTGCATTAGTCAAGCCAAAGGGCATGACTAAGAACTCATAGTGTCCGGTGTGAGTTCTAAATGCTATTTTGTGAGTGTCACTGTCAAGCACTCTAATTTGATGGTATCCACTCCTGAGGTCTAGTTTAGAAAAAACTGAAGCTCCCTGCAGCTCATCCAACAAATCATCAATGACAGGGATGGGGTACCTATCTTTGATGGTTAGTTTATTCAATTCCCTGTAATCTATGCACATCCTCCAACTACCATCTCTTTTTTTAACAAGGAGTATAGGTGATGCAAATGGCGAGTTGCTAGGCTTGATGATACCTGAGTGTAGCATTTCTGAGATGATTCTCTCAATTTCATCCTTTTGGACATAAGAGACTCTGTAAGGTCTCAGGTTGACTGGTTTAGCTCCCTCCTCCAGCCTGATTGGGTGGTCATGGCCTCTGTGTGGTGGTAAACCATGTGGCTCTTCAAACACATCTTGATACTCAGTTAACAACTCATGTATTTCCAGGGGTGGCTGGCCTTCACTGGTGGGAATAGTGATAGCATAGACTTGACCATTTAAGGACCCAACATTATTCCTTACCAGCTTAGACATGGCCTGAGCTATAATCATTTTGATGGTGGTCCCCTGGAACTCTCCTCTTGTGAGTTGACAAGTTGGCCTTGATGTTGAAAGGTAATTTGATTAGAGTCAAAATTAAAGTTGACACTACCAAATTGCCAGGTTGAAAGGTAATTTGATTAGAGTCAAAATTAAAGTTGACACTACCAAATTGCCTTAACCAGTGCATGCCTAGCACATAATCACAGCCCCCTAAGGGCAAGATCCTCATATCAGTAGTGAACAATTGGGTCCCCATCTTCCATTTGAACCCCTTACACATGGTGTATGACTGCAGTTTACTTCCATTAGCAACTGCCACAGTCAATGGGGGAGTGGCCTGGAGTGTACATCCCAACTTGTGAGCTGATTGTGGATCCAAGAAATTGTCTGTTGATCCAGTGTCAATCAGGATATTGAACATCTTGTTGCCCACCTGTCCTGGAATTCGAATGGTGTTGTGGGTGGCATGCCTTACTAATGCATGTACACTGATCTCAGGCTCAGTATTGTGGAAATGCTCAGAGTTATTAGGCTCTTCTAGCTGTTCCCTTGCATCATTTCTCATTTCAACAGATTCTTCTTCATCTAGGTCCTCAGCTATTATCATAGCTATAGACCTCATAGGGCACACACTCTTGTGACCTGGCTCGAACTTAGCCCCACACCTGAAGCATAGTCCTTGATTCATTCTCCTTTGGTGTTCCTCTGTGGACAATTGGTTATATTTTGGAGGAGGTTTAGGAGGAGTTGGTAGTAGGCCTTTTTAGAGACTGTTGGTGTAAGGTAGGGCTGGAGGTTTTAATGGCATAGGGGGAACTGTGGCTGGTTTGGCAGTTGTTGTAGGAGTTGTAGTCTTGTAAGATGGCCCAGAGTTGGTGAAGGTAGGCTTATAGGAAGTTTGAATGTAGTTTGATGGGGTGACTGCAGTGGGCATAGACTTGTGGCCTTTAAGCAAGTTTTGAATTGCCACTTCTTCTCTTCGGGCTATGTGTATAGCCTTGGTAAGACTCCCACCTCAAACTGCTCAACTCTACTTTGGATTTCAGGCCTTAAGCCTCCAATAAAACTCATGCAAAAATAAGAATCATCCAAATAATCAAATTCCTGCACCACTTGAGCTCTTCATGCTTCAAATCTGTTGAAGTAATCATCTACCGTCCCAATTTGTTGGAGTTTATTAAACTCCCCCAACACACTTATTCCAGTGAGAACTGAAAATCTGGCATACAAATCTTTCACAAAAGAGTCCCAATCTACACTTTCTACTGGTTTAATATATGCAGCATACCAGTGTTCAGCCTGAGCATCAAATTGTACCGATGCATAAGGGACCTTGTAATCCCCATGTATAGGACACAGCTCGAAGTATTGTTCAGCCTTGCGCACCCAACCCCTGGGGTCGTCACCATTGAACCTTAGAAATGAGAGCTTAGGTAACTTAGGAGGTGGTAGGTTACCTATGAACGGTGGTGGAGTGTTATGTTGGTGCCTGAACTCCAATCGATTGTGTCGATGACTAGGCTCTCCACACTCGGTTGTTGTCTTCAGATTAGCTTTGGTTCGAGCATTCATTTGAGCCATGAAGTTAGTGAGTTCCAGCTTAAGGTCAGAGAAGCTTTGGTACAAGGCTGAGTTGCTCCTCTGCAATTCTCCCATCGTAGCCTCCACAGAAGCCATGCGTATATCGTAAGCTGCTAAATTCCTTCCCATTACTTCCTGGACTTCATGAATTTCAACCTCAGTGAGTTGATTACTCTTCACTGATCTCGGCATTTCAGCTATTCCAATTGATTTCCTTCCGAGATATAGATGATCACCAAATGAAATTTATTACAGCTAAGACTAGTACAGGCCCCAATTAAGAGGCTCTGATACCAGTTGTAGTGTATCAAGCTCGAGACACCACGGCCATGGCTAATTACTTTGAATTCTCAACTTGATTTTAGAAGTGAATTAGCAATAGTCTAGGATTTAAGAGAAAGAAGAATCATAATTGAGAGAAGAGAGAACAGTATTCACTAGAGAGGGAAAAGATGTTTCTCATAATACATCATACATGCCTTTTTCCTCATCTCTTCGCCGATTTAAAGGGAAGTCATAACCAACATTCAAACAAGACATAAGAACAAGCGGCAAATTTGAACAAGCTCAAACGACTTTGTCTCATCCAAAACAAACTGAGTATCTAAACGATGCTGTCTCACTTATTAATTGAGTGGTCTAAGCGGCGTCATTCCCAGTGGCGCGAACATCATCTCCAAGTGACGTCGTTTCCAGTGGCATCAGAATCTTCTTCTTGATCTTCACTTGAGCTCGAGTTGGAACGGCTGTGATCTCTGTTTCACCATGTGGCCATCCTGTCTCAACTTCGTCCCTGGTCCCCTCCTAAGCTTCAGCTGGGGCTGTTACACGGTGGTGGCACTTTTACCGGCCGTTGTTGATGGCCGTAAATCTGGAGCAAAGACGGCTGGCCCAAATTTACCCAGAGCTCCTTGCGAGGCCTTTGGTGACTTGACTGTCGGCTGTTGCTTGTCATCAATGATACGAAAATTCTGGATTCTCCAAAAAATTTCTCTTTAACGACAGTTGAACTTGGAGGTCCGTTGCGGTGGTGGTTCTGTCGGTGGTTCCGACATGTTGCCACCGATGATTTAGGATTGATCATTGAATTTTTTTTGAGGTCAAACAACTAGGCTGACGGGTCCCACGAATGGCGCCAATCTATTGCTGCTAAAAATATGTCTCCGTACGTTTCGGAACATGAGTCTGGACCGATGACCTGTAAGACAGAAAACGAGTGATCGCTGGGTGGGGTTCCCGACGGAGAACTCTCCGATGCTTAAGTCAGAGCGCAATTACAGAATAGTAACTCTGAAAAAGCATTAAAGACTATGTCTTTGTGTGTGTAGTTGTCTCATACCTGGAGGTTAGACCCCTTTATATAGCTATAGGAGAAGACTCCTAGTTGGACTGAGCATGGGCCAGATGTGTTAGGATCCTCGAGGATCACGTCACTATCTCTGATAAGATAATTATCGATCTCCCAGTTTGACTAAGATTGCTGGGTATTTCCCAATTATTGGGAGTTATATTTGAGTTATACGAATACCGTATGAAGTCTCCAAAAACTTCGACGATGGATCCTTATTGTTACGAGCCTTCAACACGCTTGATCTTTTTCGCAGGTACAAAAACGGTTACTAGAATCGAGTTCTTTGTCCACGAACCAAATCTTAGAGCTTGGTGATACTCTAGAGAGAGTGTTATAGAGAGAGGGATTGTCTTGTGACTTATTGTCTGTGACTTACTTGTTTTCTTGGGATATCTCTAACCTTTATATAGATATAGTATTAGAGACAAACTTTACCACAAACACTTAGGAGATAAAGATGAATTTATCTGAATATTGTATTTATCTCAAATACTTAGGAAATAAATATCCTCTAAGTAATAATCAGGACTAACAAATACACATTATCTGTTAGTGGACGGATAATGAGTCCACTGACCCAATTTATTAACAAATAAAAACTTTAATTTGCATCTAACCGTTTACTTTTGTTCCCGGACACTACGAGGACTTGGACATGAAAACTTGTTTTACATAATTACAGAAGCCAGTTACCAAACAAAACTGTTCAAACAAGATGTGAAAGGCATTAATCTTGTAAAGATGCATCCTTCCTGTTTCTTTGTCCATCCAATGAGTATGAACATGTTTTTCAATATACGCTTCACTGATATGAATGCGTTCGCAGGAAGTAATTCCTACTCAGTGAGCAGTGGTTACAAAATGGTTCTGCTCAAAACTAGAAAGAGAAGCTATCCTCATCCTTCTCACTCCCCTGTGGTCTATCGAAGAGAGTTGGGATCTACAGCCAACACAAAGACAGAATGGCTTATTTCTAAAATTTGATCCGATTCCCTTTCGTCTTAATGTTTAAGCTTTGAAGCATAAGATCCTCCCACCCACGCCAAAAGAGAAAAGGGAAAGCAGAACCGGAATTAGGCCACTTGTGACAGCTTCCCTTTATGTCCTAAAGGAGGAGTATGCAAACAATTATATTGGATTCAGTACACTTGCCATTCAGTTTCTGCGAGAATGAGCCTTAGCTCCTCATTCCCAGCTGAAGAATTCAATTGTACAGCGTAGGAATGCTTGTGTGGATCATAATTGATCAATAGGGAGAATTTAACAAACAAAAGGGAATACCACTCAGTAGTATGATGACTGCATGATTATATAAGGAATTTGGATATAAATTAAATTACAAAGAATAAACAAATACGCTAGCCCTCTGCACCCCTTGTCCCTCTCTTTTCAAACAGATATACATCACTTGCATCTTATATTCTGGAGTTGCTTTGTGGCGATGGCAATTTCCATAGTGCAGTTCATGTTGGTGGCTCTGTTCTTCTTCATCATGAACATGATTGTCACCTTTCCCCTTATTCTTGAATGGCTGCTCAGCGGAATGACCCCGGAACTGATGTCATTTGCTAATTCCGAAGTGCTTGTTAAGTTTAAGGATGACAGATTCACCATAACATCCACCTTCTTCGTGTCTCGGATATTAACACTTGACTTACGGACAAAGGCATCGCCTACCTTTGTATTTCTATAGTAGAAGTCAACAGTGGCGTTCTGGTACTTGAACGGGCCAAAATTGTTGTTCCTGACACCGAATTTGGTATACATAGCAATATTAAACGAGGGATTTGCCGGCGTTCCGACATCAAAAGCACCGTCAAAGGAGGCAGACCGTACGCGGAACTTGGGGTTTCTGAACTTCATGATGGTGAGTCCCATGATACTTAACACAATGACTTGAAATATCACGAAGGCAACACCGTATATGACATACTTCTTGATTTTCTGGCGGCGAAGCTCGTCAGAAGAGAGTGAAGCTGCCTCTTCATCGCTTTTGGTATAACCATTGGCTGGTTGCTGTTCCTTCTCTGCCATTACTTGTCTGATTCTTCAGCTATATCTCTCTGTGTAGGGAGGTTTCTTTGGTTTCAACTGCTTAATGAAATGAAACAAGCAGATGTTGGATGTGATGGAGGATGTTTCTATGAGGAGCGTTTATATAAGTCTTGATCGGATGCTTCCTATACGCGTATGGCGTACCTCTGGTTGGTCATTTTTGACTTTTAGGATGTATTTTGGTCAAAAAGACTCCTTTTCTTCTTGTTTACTTTAGATGCTTCCGTGGGACGACGGCGGCATGACAAAGTCTGTTCAGACACCATGTGTCCTCACTCCATCAAGAATGACTTTTAGCTGGCCGTAAATGAATCGAACTGTTCGTGTTCGTTCATGTAATAGGTGAACCGAATACGAACACAATTTTAAGGCTCGTTTATTAAACGAGCCAAGTTTGAACATGATGATGTTCAAACAATTAATGTTCGTGAACAAGAGGGCTCGTTTACTTAACGAACCGAACACGAGCTGAGCCTTGTAAACAAACATCGCTTCATTTATTCATTAAAAAAATATAATATATTGCAAACCTACACAAAATATCTTTGTTGTGTTGAGACGTGGAAGCATGTGGATCACCAATGCTTTCTCTCTATCCCTAAATTAATCTCATCAGTAATCAAGTAGTCAAAATGCAATTGCAGGCACACTGTCCACCTGACTACTGCCCACACCGCCGGCCAGACCATCGTAGCCCACACCGCTGGCCAGATCACCCCGCACGCCGCGGCCTTCTCTCAGACACTTGAACAATCAAACGCCTTCTGCTCTCTCTCTCTCTCTCTCTCTCTCTCTCTCTCTCATCACACAAGCACACCGCCGACTGAACCATCGCCCACATCGCCGGCTAGGCCAGCGCCAAGTCAGGCAACAGGCCCAAGGACGACATCTGCTCCTTCACACAATCTAACTCCTCTCTATCGCTGATGCCTCTCTAATCGCTATCTTCTCAGCGGTGAATGAAAGATCAGTGATATTATAAAGGTGTGCGTGCGTGACTCGTCCACATACATACGCACATATCGTCTATTTCTTACTCTCACGCACGTACGCCCATCACCCCGATCAGATCTGATATGATCTTCATCTTCTTCTCCGGTCATTTCTTCGGCCATTTTTTTGATCGATGATTCAGTGTGTTTCTGTAGACAAATGAGCCGAGTCGAGCCCGAGTTGTGCGTTAACGAACTCGAGCTGAGTTCAAACACCCATGTCTGGCTCCTAAACGAACACGAGCCGAGCTCGAACATCCCTGAAAATAAACGAACCGAGTTCGAACATACCCATGTTCGGCTCGAACTCGGTTCGTATACAGCCTTACTTTTAGCTTATTTTTCCAGCAAATGTTGGGGATAAGTTCCTAACGTATCAGGCCCCATGAGAATCTACATTCCCGGGTAAGGTCTACACGGCTACATCGGAGGATTTACATCTGACTACTCTTTTCCTTTTTTCTTGTTCTTTCTTGTTTTGTATAGGCGGTAACTTCATGATAAATTTAGCTGCAATCGCACATATAGCAAATGTTAATGATCGTAATATATAGTTAGTGACCTTATCTGAAAAAATTATTACAAAACTAAACGTATATAATACGTACAATGAAGTAGGTGTCATAAATCTTGCACCGATTAACACTTTCAACTTGTTTGTTTTAGTTTGGCCATGGGCGAGATTGTTTACGACTTAATTTCCCCAATGGAATTTTGCATGTAACCGTCAAATCTTATAAAAAGTTTTTTCCGCACATCACAAAGACGACTTGAGGTTTATAACTTTGTTTAAGGCACAAGCAAGCTAACTCGCTAAAAAAATGCATCAACTTCATCCTTACAAGATCGTTGTTGCTTAAAATTGGAGACAAATGGTCACCTGCATACTTTAGACTTACAAATTTGAAGTGGAGGCAATGAAGATATATTAAGAGAATATTTTCATTTCACTTGAAGAAGCTCCTAACCACGTAACAACAATATTATCCACCCACTACTTGAGATCCAGTATTTCCACTAGCACAATAACACATAACACTTGTAACTTATGCACCGCTAACACGCGCCTTACTGACCCGCTAACATATGACACTAATCACGACTCTAAGTAACTAAAGCAGGCTTACTTTCAACATAAAAATGCCTGTTGTGTATCATGGGAATGTCTGTGTTTGTTGTGTATCCATCTGTTATGAGGCTTGTGAACATTGGCTCTCAAAACCCAGCTTTTCAAGTGTTTGGGAGGAAAAGATTCTCACTCACTCAGCAAAAAAAAAAAAATTCAGCAGTGGCACTGGCTACAGCATATGCACTCAACACTAAGAAACAGAAGGAGAAGCTACCCTCATCCCACTCCCTTCCCCAATGCGGTTGGCTCTGCAAGGCTTTACAAAAGCCTAGTGGTTTATTTCAAATATCCGATCCAATGACCTCTAACCGAATATGCTACACAAGGGAAACGGAAATTAGACCAATTGTGATGAGAAGGAAACCGAGGTCCTTTTGCACATAGCTGTCGCACAGAAGTCACTACATTTGCCACTCATTTTCAGGCTCTCAGCTACTTCTTTCTATGCTTATATGTACAACCAGCTCCAGTCTGGTGGCTGAGAAATCGAAGTTTAAATTCGGCTCGTGGACTGAAAGCATTTAACAGAAAATAAAATGGAAATACCAGTCCAGTGTATATAAGTATATTTGTACAAGCTCTCGTATATAACTAGAATTTTACAAAGAAACAACATATTCTACCACTACATTTCCAATTCCCCTACCCTTGCAAATAGTGCCAAGGAGCATAAAAGAAATCCGAGAACTCAAGAAGAGAGATCACTTGCATTTCAAATTCTGGAGCTGCTTTGTTGCCAGGGCAATGTCCATAGTGCAGTTCATATTGGTAGCCCTGTTCTTCTTCATCATGAACATTATGGTCACCTTACCTCTTATCCTAGATTGGCTGGTCAAGGGCAAAATCCCGAAATTGATGTCGTTTGCTAATTCCGTAGTGCTGCTCAAGTTTAAGGATGACAAGTTCACCATAACATCAACCTTCTTTGTGTCTCTGATATCGACACTCGACTTGCGAACAAAGGCCTCACCAACCTTTGCGTCCCTGTAGTAGAAGTCAACAGTGGTGTTCTGGTATTTGAAAGGACCGAAATTGTTGTTCCTAACACCAAATTTGGTATTCATAGAGATGTTGAACGACGGATTCGTGATTGTCCCGACATCAAAACCGTCAAAGGAAGCAGACCGCACGCGAAACTTGGGGTTTCTGAACTTCATGATGGTGAGTCCCATGATGCTTAACACAATGACTTGAAATATCACAAAGGCAACACCATATATGACATACTTCTTGATCTTCTGGCGGCGAAGCTCGTCAGAAGACAGTGAAGCTGCCTCTTCATCGCTTTTGGTGTAACCATTGGCTGGTGCCAAAGGGTTGGCCTGCTGCTGCTCTATCTCTGCCATTGACTTGTTTGTTCTCTGCAAAGTTTGGGTCTGTCTGAAGAGCTTTGTTTGTTAAACTGCTTGATAAAATGCTGGAAATGGTGGTGGTGGTGGTGATGGAGGATCCCTTCATGAGTAGCTAGGCTATATATATGTCTCATCAGATGCTTCCTATACGCGTTCGGTGTGCTTCTCTTTGATCATCCTTGACTTTGAAGATGTACGTATTTTGGCGCGTGACATTGGTCACGAAACTCTGTTTCGTTCTCCATTCGTCCCCATCAATAGATGCTTCTATGAGGAAGACGACGGCTTGACCCCACGCCTTTGTTCTTCGTTTAGTGCTATGATTAATTTCACAATTGTGGCTAAAGTGTTACCATAAATGAATTAAAATCCTTTTTTGTGATAAATTTTCGTCGCCAAAAGAGGGTCGAGTCAACTTCCTCCAGCTTTATACCTAGCAACAGAATATCGTTGCTAGATCGTACGGGGGTGATGGTTCTAAATAACTTTTAGCAACAAAATGTTACTCCAAATATTGCAATCGTTGTTAATGTATTTTCAAAGGTGCCACTGAAAGTTGGCCGTAAACTTTGGTCACCGAAAACAGGGAAGTTCCGCGAGGAAGGATTATGCATCACAAGTTTTTTTTTTCTTATTTCCTTACTTTGCCTATTATGCCCATTCATGGATATACCACGATTGGTGGGTACATGGTGCTATATTGTTAATACCTGATGTATGTTTTAAATCCTGTTTTGCATATGTGTTCATTGTTACTGACTTCTACCTGTCATGACTGCTTTCATACTGTTGCTGCTAAAAGATATGAGCAACCCAGGTGGGGTTTCCGGCAAAAAATTCTCTGATATTTAAGTTAGAGAGCCGTTACAGGAAAGTAACTCTAAAAAACGAGGAAAAAGACTTGTCTGGGTATCCCTAAGTTAGAGCCCCTTTATATAGCTGTAAATAGAAGACCCCTAATAGAACTGGATCATGAGCCGATGTGTTAAAATCATGCTAGGATCCTTGAAAATCACGTCACGATCTTTAACGACTCTTTTAGAATATTAATTAATCTTGGCGTAGATTAACCCAATTTAACTAGGATGTTGGGTATCCCTAATTATTAGAAGTTACCTTTGAATTATATCACATAAAACTGGCAATGTAACTAAAACTGGTCTATGAATGGCATTCAATCCCTACCGTTGGCCTGTTTTGAGAGATAAAATTCTGAGGTTCTAAATCAACCACAGAAGCCTTTTACGTTGCAAAGTGATTGTAACTAGATCCCAAATCGAACCAACAGCTAGAAAAAGCGGAGTAAGTCACATGTCAGTTTCAAAGGGCTATTTTAGTAAAAGCATTAGGAATCTATTAAATTATTTTCTTTAACTCCCTTCTCTCTCCTGCTCCCTCCTCGCCTCGCCACTGTGGTCTCCGGCCACCACCATCACCACTGTAGATGGTATTTTCAATTTCGATCACAACCAAAAGCAAATCAATAATCACAGGAGACCTCGACCACCAGAGATCACCAAATTGGGTATTCAAATATGAAGCTCCAAACGTGGTTGTGGCAACTGCCCAATTTACTTACCATTATAGTGTTAAAATTAGTGCATCTTACTGACTTCTATTTTTAGGTTATTTGTTTTAGCTTTGAATAAGTCAATTTCTTTACTTGGTGAGGTGTCACCTAAAGAGACTATCATTAGTAGTGATTAGTCTGTTATTTGTTAGTGGCAGTATCTTAGGAGGAGTCAGTTACTGCTCTCTCTTTATATGTTTGTATGCACGGTTCTATTTTCATCGTAAGTAAGAAATAAAGTTTCCTCCAAATCTTTTGTTCTTTGGTACTTCATATGTAAACTAATGTGGGTGTGATCTGACCTTTCTTTTGTTATGGTATCTAGAGCCAGGTTGGAAGTGCTAACTTTGCTTGGTGTTAGGTGTGCAGAAGAGGTGACAGTGGAAGTAACTCAACAAATTATGGTATGGAAAAACTTGTAGGTACAAACTACAATTATTGGTGATTGTGCATGGAAGCTTACCTTCAAGGTCAAGATCTATGGGATCTAGTTGATGGTGCTGATTCGGATATTCCAAATGACACCCCGGAAAATGCCGAACCGAGATGCAAATAGAAGATCAAGTGTTGAAAGGCTTTCTTTGCTCTGAGAACATCAATTAGCAAAGAGCATATTGATCATATTTGTGATGTGAACTCGCCAAAAGAAGTATGGAGAAATCTTGAGAGGCTGTTTACAAAGAAGAACATAGCCAGGCTACAATTTCTTGAGAATGATCTTGCTGGGCTGACGCAAGGAGGCATGTCCATTTCAGATTATTTTTTGAAAATTAAAAATATATGCTCTGAAATTTCAGAGTTGGATGTGGACGAGCCTGTTAATGAATCACGATTGCGGCGATATCTTATCTGTGGTCTCAGGAAAGAGTATATGCCGTTTGTAACCTCTGTGCAATGGTGGGCTAGTCAGCCATCAGTGGAGGAGTTAGAGAATTTTCTTTCCAATCAAGAAGCTTTGGCAAAGAAAATGTCTTTACAAGCTGAATCCAATGATGTTCTGTTTTCAAAAGAGAATTCCAAGTCAAAGCATTTCTCGGAAGCAAAAGGTGGTAGCAAGAATGTTGGAGAAAGCTCGCATCCGGAGAAGAATAACCAGCTTAGATGGAAAAATGTGTGGTGTTATAAATGTGGATAGTTTGGCCACGTCAAGAGAATGTGTCGTGTGAAGCTTGTAGACGAGAATGCAAACATGGTGACTGATGAAGCTTCTGATCAACCAAAATAGGAGCAATGCTTTTCAAGTGTAGTAGCAGAAGCTCATGCTAATACAAGTGCTACCTTTTCAGGCCCTATCAACTATGAGAAGGAGTGGATCATTGACTCCAGTTGCTCACATCATGTGACTGGAAATGATTCGCTATTTTTAGAGCTACATCAACATAGTGGGGATAAAGTGATTATCACAACTGATAATTCTGTACATCCTATAGAGAAAGAAGGTAATGTGTGTATCGCATCAGAAAGGTTAAAGGAAGATGATATTGTTTTAAGCAATGTCTATCACGTGCCGGGATTAAGGAAAAATCTTGTTTCAGTCTCCCAGATCACTAATTCAGAAAAGTACGTGTTGTTCGCTCCTGAAGATGTGAAAATTCTGGATAATGTGAAGAACATAGGTGCTGATGTTCTTGTTGTCCGAGAGAAAAGAGACTCCCTATTTGTCATGTCCGTAGTCGAAGCGTATGTGGAGAAAACAAGCTGAAATGATGGTGCCTCAATTTGGCATGCAAGGTTGGGTCATGTAGGATACCAAATGCTGCAGCCGATTTCATCCAAAAAGTTGGTTGATGGTATTCCAGTAATAAAGGACCTTCCAAAAGGTGTAGTCTGTCGAGGATGTCAATACGGAAAATCTCACATCCTTCCTTTTAAGAAATCGTCAAATTGCAAAAAAAAAATTGTTTTGAACTGGTTCATGCAGATCTGATGGGGCCGACAAGAACACCGAGTTATAGTGGTTTCCGGTACATGATGGTCATTGTGGATGATTTTTCCAGATACTCATGGGTGTACTTCTTGAATGAGAAAAATGAAGCTTTCTCAAAATTTTTGGAGTTTGAAAGTACTATTAAAAGGGAGTTTGGCTCGAAGATTAGATGCTTAAGGACCGATAATGGAGGAGAATTCATGTCTAGTGAGTTTCTTTAACATGGTGAAGCCGAAGGCATAAACCGACAGATGACTTGTCTAAAAACCCCACAGCAAAATGGGCTTGTGGAGAGAAAAATAGGACACATGTCACAAGTTAGTTTATCTTGGCTACACGCAAAAAATCTTCCTCGAGAGCTTTGGGCTGAAGCAATGCAATGTGCATGTCATGTGATAAATCGTCTTCCACCATTGTTAGGTATTAAATCCCCTTTCAAACTTCTATATAATGTAAAACCTGATGTGAGTCATCTTCGCGTATTTGGTTCTATTTGCTTTGTTCATATTCCAAAAAGCAATAGAACGAAATTGGACCCCAAATTAAAGAAATGTTTGTTCATAGGCTATGACTTAAACAGGAAAGGATGGAGGCGCATGGATCCAGTAGCAAAGAGATGCATTACATCGAGAAATGTAGTGTTTGATGAAGTGTCTTTGTACTACAGTCCACAAAAATTAGTCACTGAAGTTGTTGACAGTGATTTTGAGCTAACGGAAAAGGGTGTTGATTCAATCAATAGAGATTTGTCTTCTCAGGATGTTGAATGCTCCACTCACCAAGATGATTTTAGAGCAAGGGGGAGTACTCTAAATTCTTCAGGCATGCTAAATTCTTCAACTTTAGAGAATGATAATGAAGTACGGTGTGCCTTAAGAAGATCAGTTAGAGAGGAGGCATCCTAGTTATTTGAAAGATTACGAGGTTCAGGTAAATTAGTCTACAGTGAGTTCATGTTTCTTTTTAAGAGCAGTGGACAACAGTGAACCATCATGCTATGAAGCAGCAAAGGGTATTCCGGAATGGAAAGCAGCTATGCAAGAAGAAACAAAATGCTTTGTTAAGAAATGACACATGAGAGCTCGTACCAAAACCAAAAGACGTTGAGCCAGTAACTTGTAAATGGGTTTACAAAGTGAAAAAGAAGGCAGATGGAACAGTGAACACATTTATAGCTCGTTTGGTGGCTCGTGGTTTTTCTCAGCATTATGGGATGGACTACGAGGAGACTTTCAGTCCAGTTGCAAAAATGGTAACTGTAAGAACTATTATTTCTTTGGCAGCATACAAAGGATGGAAGTTGTGGTAGCTTGATATGAAAAATGCGTTCCTTTATGGTGAGTTAGATCGTGATGTGTTCATGGAGCAACCACAAGGATTTGTTTCCAAGCAATTCCCTCATTATATTTGTCGGCTCAAGAAGGCATTATATGGCTTAAAACAAACCTCGCGCGCATGGTATGGTAAAATTGCTCAACATCTTACTTTTTGTGGTTTCAAAGTTTCTAATTCAGATTCTAGTATGTTTGTTAAGCTTGAATCAGGGAAACGCGTAATAGTTTTGTTGTATGTTGATGACATGATCATCATGGGTGATGATAATGTTGGAAGAGCTTGTTGGAGTGTTTCAATATGGGAGAGTCCAAATCGATGTCAACTCCTATGGAACCAAATCCGAAGTTGAAGAAAGATGAAGGGAAATTGCTGGAAGAAGGAAGAAAGTTTTGACAACTTGTAGGAAGTTTGATCTACCTAACCATCACTAGATCAGATATTGCATATTCAGTTGGAGTTGTCTCTCAATTTATGGACAAGCCTCAAATTTCTCACTTGAATGCAGCAAAAAGGATTTTGCGTTATGTGAAGGGGACTTTAGAATATGGGTTGAGGTACAGGAAAAGTGATAGTTTTATTTTGAGTGGCTTTGTCGACGCAGATTAGGCATGTGATGTAAATGATCGACGATCAACTACTGGGTATTGTTTAATTTCATGGTGTAGCAAAAAGCAGCATAATGTAACTCTCTCAAGCACAGAAACAGAATATGCAGCAGCAACAATGGCATCGCAGGAATGCATGTGGCTGAAACGATTGATCAGTGATATTTATGCTAAAGTTGATTACGTTATTCCAATTCACTGTGACAATGAAAGTGCCATAAAGCTCGCAAAAAATCCTATGTTTCATGCTCGCACGAAACACATTGAAGTTCAACATCATTTTGTCAAAGAGAAGGTGCTTGGACAAGAAATTACCTTAGAAAAGGTGCGAACTGGAGATCAAGTGGCAGATATATTTACTAAGGCTCTTACAAAGGAAAAGTTTGAGATGTTCTGAGATGTTCAGAGATGCACTTGGGGTGATTGATTGTAAGCATGCACTAAGGGGGAGTGTCAAAATTAGTGCATCTTACTAACCTTTATTTTCTGATTATTTGTTTTAGCTTTGAATAAGTCAATATCTTTACTTGGTGAGGTGTCACCTAAAGAGATTATCATTAGTAGTGATTGGTCTGTTATTTGTTAGTGGCAGTATTTAGGAGGGGTTATTTGTTAGTGGCAATATCTTAGGAGGAGTCAGTTACTGCTCTCTCTTTATATGTTTGTATGCACGGTTCTATTTTCATCGTAAGTAAGATATAAAGTTTCCTCCAAATCTTTTGTTCTTTGAGTACTTCATCTGTAAACTAATGTGGGTGTGACATACTTCTGCAATCTGACCTTTCTTTTGTTATATAGCTGGTAACAGCACCACCACACAAACCACCATTTCCACCACTGCCTTCATCATCCTCACCCAGATCTGAACGAAACAAATTACTTCACTGATGTTGACAGTTGCTGTATGTTTTAGATTATAGCGACAATGGATTTAATTCGCAATGGTAATAGCAGTGGTGGTTTCTTCAAATTGTGGTTGGTTTAGTGACGATGGGATTGAATTGCGTTTGATTTGCGCTGAAGAGGGGTTCTTGTGATGGAGTTAGGATGGGTGGAATGGATGATGGGCTAGCGAAGAAATTGGTGGAAATTTGGTGATGGGTGGCCGGCCAATGGCGGTGCCATCACCGCTGGTTAGAGAGGTTCGTGCTGTTTTGATCACGAAGGTTGGTGGCGGTCTTGACCATGAGTGGGCATGGTGGTTGGTGGCTGTGTTCGTCACGGAGGCCGAGCCCGCCGATGGCCGTGAAGGTCATCGAGGCCGGTGGCCATGAAGGCCAAGGCGACGGAATGGCGGTGGCAGTGTTGACCATGGGTGGCCATCAGTGGCAGAGTCAGGATTTCACTCCAGGGGTGCAAAAAATATATCAAAATCACTATTTTTTTTAATAAGTAAAATAATACGAAAAAGTAAGTGTACGGTTTTCGATAATACACAAAAAACGCACTAAAAAGCATCCACAAGGTCATAGTAAGTTTCTTGAGATTGTAGCCAGGTACAAAACTTAGTGGGGCTCTCGGCCGATAAGTATCAATAAAGGTTTTTTGAATTTCTAGTCCATTAAACTTGATAAATCAACTAAGCTTTTATGAATTGTCAATATAGCATCTCAATCAACAGATACTCAGGGAATTAAATCTATCAATGTAAGAAAATTGAATTAAGAAAGCAATTGGGATCCAAAATTGAACTCGTTGTTGCATTCTTTGTGGTACTAATGTTCGGGTTCTGAAATAGACTCCTAGATGAATAAAGTCCGGGTCAGAAGTAGTAAATACTTACAAGCACTTAGCACTAAATGTGAATCATATGAAACACATCGGAGCGTATTTTACAAGAATAGAGCAAGAGGACACACAGACATATACATTAAGTAGAAAACATTATTGTACAACGTCATTCTTATTGTATTCTTTCTTTTCTCCAAGCCAAAAATTGATAGCTATTATGGAGTTCAATGGAGAAGATTCCTATATTTCGGCTATCTGCTTATCTGATTGACCATTGTTACATGTCTAATCAATTAAGGACATGCAGAATGAGTGAAAATGAACAAAAAGTTCCTACCTCCTCTCCCTTTTCAGTACCAGTAACAATGCCATACAAATTGCCACGGAAGCCAAGGAAGCACATAGCCAGTACAAAGACCCATTCAGTTCCAAGAAAACAAACCTCAATGTTATAAATGCCAATTTTTCCATCAATGACGATGCTGAAATGACCCCAGAGATCTATGGACATCAGTGAACATCAAAATTCCAGTTGGTTCCAACATGCAGTTCAGAAACAATCTGGAAAAGAACAAATAAACATCAAAAGCAGCATCACAATCCACAAGGTCAGGAACGAGCAATGATTCGGAAACTACAAGCCCAAAAAACACAGAACGAGAGACGTTAAACATATAACAAAATTTACAAATTAAGGTAAATAATCATACCTCTCCTGAAACCATGTCCCAGCAAATTGTACGATTGTCCTTGGCACAGGTAAGCAAATAGGCGATCGCTCTGCGAGTCGTCACTTCGTCCAGTTCGTCGCTGCCGGCTCATAGATCTAGGCTTGATCTGGCCGGAGTTGGTTGAGTTGAGGTTGTTGCTCGTAGTCGTCAGTGACTGTGAGTCGTCACTTCGTCTGGTTCGTAGATCTAGGCTAGATCTGGCGGGAGTTGGTTGAGGTGAGGCCTTTGACCGCCGTCCGTGACCGGTGACTGAGGTGCCCTGAGCCTGTGATCGGTGACTCTGAGGCGCCGTTGCCGTGAGACGGCGAGAGATTGAACTAAGAAGAGAAAGAGAGTTTGCGGGTGAGAGAAACTATATACGTATTTTTTTCCCCCAAAATTTGAGGGGGTACATTAGCCCCCCCCCCCCCCCCCCTCGTACAAGCGTGGCTCTGCCCCTGGTGGCCATATATGGTGGTTGGTGGCTATTTTCGATAGGGAGGCTGATGGCTGTGGAGGTCATGGAGGCTGGTGGCCGTGGAGGTCATGGAGGCTGGTGGCCGTGGAGGTCAAGGAGGCAGTGACAGTGGAGGTATGGACAATGGGTGGCTATGGTGGTTGGTGGCTATGTTAGTCACGGAGGCCGACGGCCGTGAAGGTCATGGAGGCCGGTGGCCCTGGAGGTCAACGAGGCAGTGACGGTGGAGTAGAAAGAAGAATTAATTTGTTTAGATATCCAATTAAAAATTTTGCCATGTGGTTGATCCTTTAAATTTTTTACATGAAGAAGTAATTTGGTAATTTTCGTCTACTTTTTTTAACTGCTATTTAATTTTGGACTTAATTACAATCATTTTGTAAAGCTCAGGATTAAAGTGATTGATTAATAATCTCAGGGTTTTATTTGGCAAAATGGGCAAACGATAGGGGGTTAAGCGTCATTTAACCTTTTCTAAAAAGACATTTCTCTTGAAAGTCCGCCTTGAAAGTTGTAAATTAGTAAGAACAAGACAAAAATAGATAAAACTCTCGAATAAAGGACGTGTAAGCATTAAGCAGCAGAATATCCTAACAGAGATAATTGATACAAACCTATTTTTTTAATCAACTTTAATTAAGAACTTCATTAGACCACTTAAAGATACAAATCTACACAGGCATCCAATTAACTTATACAAAATTATGAAACCAACAGTAGACAATACAAAAACGATAACACCTCCGCAAGCTAGGGATATACACTTGATTTGGTTCGTAAAATCATGTTGTTGTATGGTGTCATTAGGTTGTTTCGTGGTTTCTCGGTGTTTATACACAGAAAGCAAATGATCGGATTAAAAAAAAACTTTTATCTTGAAAATTGCAAACAATGCCCTTTTATCCAAATGTTTCTATGAAACAAAAGATTCTCCAAAGCGAAAAAGGAATTAGGTGCATCCAACCTTACGGTCTACATTAAAATGACCATCGTATTACCACGGGTATTCATGTATTAGTGCTCTAGTCAGTTACTCCTTTTTAAAAGAAAGAATTTGACTGCAACCTTAGTAATAAGAATAGTCGACGACCTCGCATAGCATCATTATTTACCGCTAATATTGCTAGCAACATTTATGTAAATATTTTTAGCAACCATTCTAAACATGACTTATTTAGCGTCTTTAGTTAAAAATCACTAAGTGCATTTTCAGTAATCGTCACTTGTCGCCATAAGCGGGGTTGCAGTGAGGCTCTTTCTACGACCCGGTTTGCAACCAAAAGGAATAAAGAAGAGCTATTATTATGACTAGCCATTGTGAACTGATCACCCCACTTCGCATTCATTATGACTAGCTAATGTTCTCACTCCACCAATTTGATAGTAGCCCAGATCGAGGAACGCTTTAGTGAGTAAATTGGTTTGGGAGCTCTTCACAGACGAACGGAAGCACTATTCACTTCATAGGGGTATATATAACAACAAAACCATATGTATGAAACAATCATCAAATATGGTAGTCCACCTCTGCCCTCGTCTCTTCAAACATAAGAACAAGAATGAAAGTTGCAGTTTAAATCATATCCTGGTGAAGGCGATTCCACCGAGCCACTTACGTTGGCATCAGAAGTAAGATTTCGATCACGAATAACATAAACATAAATAAAATCACTTGCAGTTTAAAATCTGGAGCTGCTTTGTAGCGAGGGCGATTTGCATGGTGCAATTCATATTGGTGGCTCTCTTCTTCTTCATCATGAACATTATTGTCACCTTTCCTCCTATTCTGGAGTTGCTGGTCAGCGACAAAAACCCAGAAGTGATGTCGTTTCCTAATTCTGATGTGCTTGTTAAATTGGTAGAGGAGAGATTCACCATAACATCCACTTTCTTTGTGTCCCGAATGTTGACGCTGGACTTGCGAACAAAGGCCTCGCCTACCTTTGTGCCTCTGTAGTAGAAGTCAACCGTGGCGTTCTGGTACTTGAAGGGACCGAAGTTGTTGTTCCTAACACCAAACTTGGTGTTCATGGCAATGTTGAACGATGGATTTGAAGATGGACCGACCTCAAAAGCACCGTCGAACGTGGCAGACCGCACGCGGAACTTGGGGTTTCTGAACTTCATGATGGTGAGCCCCATGATGCTCAAGACAATGACTTGAAATATCACAAAGGCAACACCATATATGACGTACTTCTTGATCTTCTGGCGGCGAAGCTCGTCGGATGACAACGAACCGGCCTCTTCGTCGCTCCGGGAATAGCCGTTGGCTGGTGCCAAGGGGTAAGCTTGTTGTTTGTCTGCCATTGAGTAATTCTTGACAATTTTTTTGTGGGTATGTGTACAAGAGAAAGGAGGAGTTTCAAGTTGACTGATGTTGGAATGAAGGAGAATGTTGATGAGCAGGCTATTTGTAAGTGTTGAGGTTAGGGTGTCTGCATCATTAGATTGCTTCCAAACGCTTGTGACGTACCAGAATTTTGGCCTTTTTTTGACTTGCAGAAAGTTGTTCTCTTGCGTGGGTTTTCAGTCGCTCGACAGAAACAGCTCCTCTTGTTTGACTTGATCCAACCATAGATGCTTCTAAGTTGAATGGACCTGGATTACATGAGACCTATAACAGGGAAAGCAGCCGCTATATAGTTTACAATAGTGATCAGTTCTAATGACCTTTTAACTTTTTTTGGTGTCCTTTCTATTCATGTAAGATGCGCTGTAAGGAATAACGTTTAGTAAAATTGAAGTACATATTTTTAGATCTTTAATTCATAAGGGCACATACTTATAGTAGTACTAGTATCACATTTATTTATACGGAAGTTAATAAATTTGGATACATTTCAGGTTTTTAGTCTCACTTCTTATTTTCAGACATGCAGAATATATTACAACAAATAGCATTTCATTAACTATTTTATATACATATATAAAAGTTGTTTATGTAGTTTTGTACTATGAGATCGAGGAGGAAATTTATAATTCCATTCTAAATTTAAGCTCTTCTAAACTCCAAATGACTTTTAGTGACACATCTTAATGGCACAAATTTAACTTTCAGTGAGAAAAGTGGATGTGAGAGTGTTCCCACCCTATCTTGGCTACACCTATAGGCCCACTGGGGGTCCCAATTCACATGACGTCGGTACATTCAATGGTCAACTTTTCAACACTCACATCTGTCTTTTGTGAAGCAACCTTGGTGTGTCTTCCCCTTAGGGGGGTCAGCCACCTACCTTGACGACCGACGATCGTCGCTCACGGTCTCGCGCCATAGTCGCAACGACCGTCGCTCCCCGCTGCCCTCCGTCGTCGTGACTACCGTTCGCTTGTCCTCACACTCTCGCCGCCTGCGCGCCATCTACGCGACTCTCGTCCCCCGCGCCAATCTCTGCGACCTTCGTCGCCCGCGTCCGCGCGACAGCTCTGCGACTCCGGTCGCCGGCGCTCCAACTCGGCGACTCTCGTCGCCCGCGCGCCATCTCCGCGACCTTTCTTTGCCCGCGTCCGAGCGATAGCTCTGCGACTCCCATTGCCCGCGCGCCATCTTCGCGACCTTTGTCGCCTGCATCCGCACGACAGCTCGGTGACTCCCGTCGCCGGCGCTCCAACTCTGAGACTCTCGTCGCCCGCGCTCCAACTCCGCGACTCTCGTCGCCCGCGCGCCATCTCCACGACCTTCGTCGCCCGCATCCGAGCGACAGCTCCGCGACATTCGTCGCCCGCGCTCCAACTCCGCTACTCTCGTCGTTCGTGTGCTATCCATGCGACCTTCGTCGCACGCGTCCGCATGACAACTCTGCGACTCCTGTAGCCCACGTGCCGTCTCTGCGACCCCTGTCGCCGGCGCCCGCTCAACGCTCTCTACAATGCTTGCTCAACACCAATGGTCACATGACGCTTGTCACAGACCGTGCGCAATCGTCACGACTGTCGCATACTATCATAAGTATATCTCCGTTACGTTTGTCACCCCGCACATGTGTCATTCTCGTGACATGTGCCCCGGCACCAATTATATCTCCGCTACGATTGTCGCCACGTCCATGCGCCACTTTCATAACACGTGCCCCGGCACCAAGTGTTGTCTCCGCGACGTTTGTCACCGCGCCCGTGCACCACTTCCATGATACGTGCCCCGGCACCAAGTGTTGTCTCGCGACAATCGTCGCTGCGCCCGTGTGCCGCTTCCATGACATGTGCCCCCGGCACCAGGTATGGTCTCGCGACAGTCGTCGCCGTGCCCATGCGCCACAATCAATGTCTCGTACTGTAGGCACCGCGCCCATGCGCCACAATCATGTTACAGGCCTCCAGGCATCACACTTATTCACCACGCTATGCGCCCCCTCCATGGACGTTGAACATGCTTCGACCCACTCTCCAGAGTGTGCAGTATTCTGGGGGCTCTACTCGTAGTGCTCCGACACGAGGACCCTCACTGCGGGATGGGCTTAAATCCATCGCCGGCTCAATCAACTGCGGGATAGGCTTAAAGCCATCACCGGCCAATCAACTGGGGGATGGGCTCACAACCTTAAAGCCATCGCCAGCTCAATCAAACTACGGGATGGGCTTAAAGCCATCGCCGGCTCAATCAACTGCTGGATGGGCTCATAACCTTAAAGCCATCGTCGGCTCAATCAAATTACGGGATGGGCTTAAAGCCATCGCCGGCTCAATCAAACTGTGGGATAGGCTTTAAGCCATCGCAGGCTCAATCAAATTGCGGGATGGGCTCACAACCTTAAAGCCATCGCCGGCTCAATCAAACTGTAGGATGGGCTTAAAGCCATCACTGGCACAATCACCGGGGGCTCCGGCCCTCGCAGCGGGATAGGCTCACAACACTGAAGCCATCGCCGGCACAACCTTAAAGCCATCAACATCACACTCGCAGGAGGCTCTGACACGAAGACTTCCCCTCAACGGACTCTAAGCACTGAGCGGCGACCATGCCAACTCATGTTGCTGTTGATCGTTGACACCACTAGGGCAATGACCCCCGGGTCACTCCGGGACGCGAGCAGGTCCTCGGAGGGCATCGCGCCTAGTCTGCCTGGTAGTTGGCTACAAGGTCAACCCTCACTGCTGTCAAGTTCTCTACGCATCTCTTGACGCACCTCGTGGGATTCAGTAAGGGCTTGGACTGGTGACTGGGGCAACGGGTTACTCTGACCATGCTACTGCGGCATGATCAGTCTCTTCAGACAGGCAGAAAGATGTTGCAAGGGCAGGGCAGCACAAACTTGGGGACCGGTAGTCCAATGGAGAATCAGTACTTTAGACCCCCTGGCGATATGTCGCTCCCAGGGGACGACACATGTCAACTTATGACACATTCACATTTTTGCCTATAAATAATGGACTCTGGAGCTTATTCAAGGACTTTTCTCTCATTTTGACATTTTCACTTTCTCTCTCTAAAAAGCCTATTCTCTCTGAAATTCTAGTGAGAGAAACACATTTAGACTTCTAACATCGGACCCTTGACGCTGCACCCTTGACTCGGACTGTCGACCGCCGGTCCTGTTCGTCATCGTCCTACCTGCGCAGCACTGCCAGCCTTCACGACCTGTCTAGGGAGCCTTGCTCTCAGCCCTTACTCCATCCTTGTTGTCTCCCACTTTGCCTTCCTGGAAGCTGACTCAGACTGCATCCTTTGTGGCACCTCCACGTAACACCGAACTCCTTTCCTCTGTCAACAGAGAGTTCAAACTTAGAGTAAAGTTATCAGTTTTCCAAAATATATCCTAGCATCTTTCAGCTTTTTTACTTCAAGACTTTAACCATATGCATGTAGGTAAAAGGAACAACTTTTCGCGATCAATATAGAGGAAGACCATGGTTACCCAGACCTACAATAGGTATGTGGCTTACTGTGAGTAGTGTTGATTGAGAAAGACAAGGACAATTAGTGTTATGATCAGGGGATCTAGAAAGTCTAATCGAGAGGGGCCAAAAAGGCATTAAAAATTGATGGCTAACAAAAAATAATTGCTCAATTTGACTACTAATCATTTAATTTTGCTTCTCATAATGATTTATTCAACTATGTAAGGTTAATCAAGAACGAATTACTAATCTTGCATGAAGAAGCTTAACTCTTTTTATATAGATGAATTACTAATGTGATTATTAACTGTATGAGTATAATAATCACGTAAAAGTTAACATACTATAAGAATTTAAACTTCAAAAAAAAACTAACCTTGATCAATCGTATTTTTTGGTGATCAGGAGAATTGAAATATAGAATTTGGAAGAACATAGATGGAGCAAAAAAATGAAAAAGAAGAAGACTATAACAACCGGTTGCATAAAGAGTAAATAATACAACACAAAGAAATTCTAATTAATTAAAATTACGAGATAATGGCATTTGTGTAAGAGATCCGCCCATGGTTATGACAAGAAGTAATTGAAAGAAATAATCTGAATCCTGAACTTCAGTTACCAAATTTAAGTCTAGAAAATAAGAATATGGTAAACACTATATTTCCATCTTTTAGTTTTCATTGGTTCCAACTGCAGTAGTTCCCTTCACTTTTGCTAAGGGGAAAACAAGTTCAAATAAATCTGGTTACTGGGAGTAAACACTAGTTGAACTGGGCCTACTTAATCACAAGTGCTAGTAAAACTCAAGCGTGGCTACAATATGAGTGACTCCTGATGTAGAAGAAAAATGCTACCCACAAGATGGTGACACATGGCACCATCTCGTGGCGCCAAAACTATCAGAACCACTAATGAGGAAGTTGAAAGCCTTAACCACCCACCATTATGGTAATAATTCTCCACTTAGTAGTATTAACTTCTCATTAGTGGAAATAACCTTCCATGAATCTGGTAACCCTCAAATCAATAGGAAATAACTACCCAAATAACCACCCACAAGGTATAGAGCCATATAAAAGGAGGGAAGAAAGGTGATGAAAGGTAAGTGACTTCCAATTAGAGTTTTCACTAAATAACCACCCACAAGGTATAGAGCCATATAAAAGGAGGGAAGAAAGGTGATGAAAGGTAAGTGACTTCCAATTAGAGTTTTCACTAAATCCATCTTGAGTTTACTCTGACTTAAGCATCAGAGATTTCCCACAGGAGATTCTTCCGGCGTGGCACTGGTGTTGTCTTTTTGTGTGCAGGTCTATTCACGACTCGAGTTCCGGATTTCATCTACAACATTTTGGCGCCATTCGTAGGACCCGAGATTCGTGAATCGAACATGTCTCAAAATCCTGATTCGCAAGCTCAGCAAGGTGGAGCGCCTCTACCGCCACCAATCCGTGACCCGCTACGTGGAGGAACCATGTCTCAGCCTACCAATCACGGTAAAAAGGTCGCAACCACTATCGTGGCACGAACCACCACAGTAGCAATACCCATGATCCCTGCAGTGATATCATCATCCGTGGCAGTGATATCAGCACCCGTAACAGTAGTACCACCAGCTGTGACGATCACTCCTCCCTTTGAAAGCACCGTCCTACCTTCATTTCAAACGGTCGGCACATCTAAACCTCCCACAACTGGTGTTATCCACACTACTCCACCAGTTATGAACAACGAAGCCGACTTGATGGTTGTCCTTCGAGCTATACAATAGTCCATCGAACAGCTAAAGACAGTTGTGAACAAACCACCCCCGCAGTCAGAACCAAGAGTTTCGAAGACTCTGGAGCGGACAAATCAGCATGTGATACAAGGAGAAGATGGACAGTCCGATGATGAACGGCGTAACCCAAGGTCCCGGAGACAAGAGAAAAGCTCTTATGAAGCTCATTCTACCAAGAAGGACTTTTATTATTATGGTGAACATCGTGTCGAACGATATAACAGTGCCCCTGTCATCATTGGGCGGCCATTCACTGAAGAGGTTAATCGCTTTCCAACACCACCGAGCTTTAAGATGCCTCCATGTGAATCGTATGATGGCACAGGAGACCCGATGAAACATTTGGCTCGCTTTACCTCAGGAATGAACCTGCATCTGGTCCCTGATCAGATCATGTGCCGAGCGTTGCCTGTAACGCTGAAGGGAGTCGCGCATGTGTGGTTCCAACACCTCGCGCCCCACTCTACATCCTGTTGGGCCCACTTAGCAGAATCCTTCCGTAGTAATTTCTTGACAAGTCGAATACAGAGGAAGAACTCCTCGGCTCTTTTTCATATCGTGCAAGGTCCCAAGGAGTCCCTGAAATCCTACTACGCCTGTTTTAATGCTGATAAGCTTCTCATCGACAACCTCGATCCCGGGGTGACTTTTGCGGCAATGGCAAGAGGTGTGAAACCAGGGACACCATTGCGGTTCTCGCTAAATAAAAGACCCCCAGAGAATGGATCTACTTGACCAAGTAGAAAAGTATCTTTGAGCTGAAGAAGATTCGATGACCACCCAGGACAAAGGGACTTCTGGGCAGAAGAGGCGTGACCGTCCGGAAGGGAGGATACTCGAAGAGCCTAAACGCTCACGGGCAACCCTTTCTAAACACCTCACCCCTCTTACCATATCTCGGGAGCATATTCTCAACCATATCAAAAGCCAAAACATCTTAAAGTGGCCAAAGCCGATGAGGATGCCCGCCGACAAAAGGAATGCCCAGCTCTACTGCCATTTCCATAAAGATCATGGCCACACGACTAAAGAATGTAAAGTTCTTCAGCGTGAAATCAAGAACCTTATCACGAAGGGGCGCCTCAAGCAATTTGTCAAGGCGAATGAACGCCAGGGAGGACGGCGTGGCGGAAGTCAAAGAAGGCATGAGGAGTCGGTCCCCAAGGACCCCCCGGTAATAAACACAATCTCTGGAGGCCTAAGTGCTGGGGGAACCTTAAAATCAGCCCGAAAGGCTTATGCACGACAAGTCAATTTGACGCAGGGACCTGCTAAGCGCCCCAGGGCCCCCACCACTATAAGCTTCGATGATACGGACCTTGAAGAAATCATTACACCGCATGATGATGCTCTGGTTATCTCCCTCCAAATAGATGCGTGTGTCATTAAACGCATCTTGGTGGATATAGGAAGCTCTGCAGATATACTCTTTGAAGAAGCTTTCTCTCAAATGCAGATATCAATAGATCGAATAAGGTCCATCTCCTCACCATTATACGGCTTCACAGGAGCATCCGCACCAGTTGAAGGAGTAATTCCCCTCACTGTAGTTGCTGGGAAATACCCGCTTCAAGCTACTCAATCAATCGACTTCCTGGTAGTCAAGGTCAAATCAGCCTATAATGGAATATTAGGACGAGCGGGCCTCAACAAATTGCAAGTTGTAGCCTCGACGTTTCACCTGTGCATGAAATTTTTAACTCCTAATGGAATTGGCGTGATGAAGGGAGATCAAGCTGTAGCGCGCAGGTGTTACATGGCTTCTTGCAGAGTAAAAGAGGCACTCACCATTGAAGACCAGCGAGATGAGCATACTTTTAGGCGAGATGAGCCGGTAGAAGAACTTGTCTCCATAATGCTAGGAGAAGATGAGAATCGCCAGTTAAGGATAGGTTCCACGTTGGAGCCAGTTCTTCGCAATCGACTAGTATCCTTCCTTCGCTCTAATGTGGATGTCTTCGCATGGAGCGCGGTGGATATGCCAGGAATAGATCCATCCATAATGACCCATCGTCTCTCGGTTGATCCACGCTGCAAACCGGTGAAGCAGAAAAAGCGATCCATCACCCCGGAGCGGCAAGTGATCATCAAGAAAGAAGTTGACAAACTCTTAGAGGCAGGCTTCATTGCCGAAATCGACTATCCAGAGTGGGTGTCTAATGTGGTCATGGTTCCAAAGGCTGGGATGAGCAAGTGGAGAATATGCATTGACTACACTGATTTAAATAAGGCTTGCCCCAAAGACAACTATCCTCTGCCCCGCATCGACACATTGATAGATGCAACCTCAGGGCACGAGTTGCTTAGCTTCATGAATGCCTTCTCTGGCTATAATCAGATTCGCATGCACCACAACGATGTAGAAAAAACGGCCTTCATCACCAATGAAGGCCTCTTTTGCTATAAAGTCATGCCTTGGAACGCCTTCACTCGCCTAGGCTGAGTAGACGTGCACCTTGGCACGCCTCTACTCGGCTAGGCCGAGTAGACGATCACCCCACATACCTCTACTCGGCCGAGTAGGTGAGCACGTCATTACATATCCATTCGACCAGGCCAAGAATAATAAATTCCATGTTCTCCTCCAGGGAACATGGAATGGGGGGCAAGTGATGTAGAAGAAAAATGCTACCCACAAGATGGTGACACATGGCACCATCTCATGGCGCCAAAACTGTCAGAACCACTAATGAGGAAGTGGAAAGCCTTAATCACCCACCATTATGGTAATAATTCTCCACTTAGTAGTATTAACTGCCCATTAGTGGAATGGGAAATAACTACGCAAATAACTACCCACAAGGTAGAGAGCCATATAAAAGGAGGGAAGAAAGGTGATGGAAGGTAAGTGACTTCCAATTAGAGTTTACACTAAATCCATCTTGAGTTTTCTCTGACTTAAGCATCGGAGATTTCTGCCTGAAATTCTTCCAGCGTGTCACTGGTGTTGTCTCTTTGTTGTGCAGGTCTATTCACGAATCGAGTTCCGGATTTCATCTACAACAACTCCTATATTACCTTCTACGCAACACTTGACGTAGCTTTCGTGATAATAGAATTGGTGGCTATTTACTAGCCCACTGGTGGTCCGTGAAGCTACTCCTAAGGAGCTAAAAATACTTCCGCAAATGGAGGGCTTTGATTCAGCCACTCTCCCTTGCCACTGAAGATTTGTGTGATCTGAGGCGATTATTCTCAGAGCAAGTTTGGCAGCAATATGCTGCCATTAAAACTTCACTAGTAGCTGCAAACTTGACTTTGCTACCTGAATCAGTAGGAAGCAATCCATACTGCTAACTTGGGATGTCTACATTGTTGATACTGAATGGGAATTTGTTGCTCAGCATGTTATCAAAGCATGCCGACTCAATTGGTTTCTGCTTTACCCTCCTACTGAAAACAATGTTCGTTAAGAATATGAATTAGACTTCGCGAAATTGCATTGGTGTGATCGGAAGAGATTTGTATGTCAAAAATTTTCATATCATGCCTCAGGAATATGAATTAGAACTGATGAAATTGAAAATCAAGTGACTTAAAGAAAAGAAGCTAGGAATTAAAAACTCTACTGGAGCGGAATCAAAACATATGTACACCAGAATCCTGGGAATAGGTGAACTGTGGACAATTGTGTCACAACTCTCATTGCTGTAAAATGGAGGACAAAAAGCAAACAGCTATATAAGATCACTTGCACTTTAAGTTTTGAAGTTGCTTTGTGGCGAGGGCAATTTCCATGGTGCAGTTCATGTTGGAGGCTCTGTTCTTCTTCATCATGAACATAATTGTCACCTTTCCTCTAACCCTGGACTGGCAACTCAACGGCAAAATTCCTGAGCTGATATCATTTGCTAGTTCCGAAGTGCTTGTCAGGTCGGCGGATGACAGGTTTACGTTTACATCTACCGTTCTTGTGGCTCGGATATTAACTGTCCTACGACGAATAACGGCATTGTTAGTGTTTTTTCAAAATATAGTGTCAAAGTGGTTCATTTTCTTTGTCAAAATGATGAAAGGAAGATGAAGAGGTAAAGAGGGAGGAATCCCACATAGAAGGGAATTGGAAAAATAAGTAGGTATATAATAAAGAACTCCACTTACTTTAATACTTATGTGGTATGCTAAGGTGTATGCATGTGCACCGAGTATGGTGCGAAGCACCATACGAGGAACGCACGCACGCGCTCGCGCGCGTAGCAGTGGGCTGTGAGGCGCAATGTGGCGCTTTGAGAGCTGGTTAGTTACCAGTCCAGATCTGAACCGTTAATCTTAACGGTTTCTAATCCGACGGTCCAGATTGCTTGGGTGCATGATGAAAGGGTATGACCCTTGATTAGCAACCACTAGTACTTTAAATAGAGCACAATGGTCCGAAAATCTGACCATATATAGATGAGCCTCTACTCTCTTCTCCTTTCGGCAGATCTTTTACAATAAGAAAATTCTGCAGAATTTCTTAGTTGTAAACCCGTTATCCAGTATTTCATACACTGCACACCAATTTTAGGTGGGGGCAAATATAAACTTAAGGAGAGCGTTTTACAACGTGCCTCGAAGCCGATCCTCTTTCAGTTACAAAGCCATCTCATAATAATCCAACAATCGCCTACCTCTGTGCCCCTGTAGTAGAAGTCAACCGTGGTGTTCTGGTACTTGAAAGGCCGAAATTGTTGTTCTTGATACCGAATTCGGTGTACATAGCGATGTTAAAGGAAGGATCTGCTGCTGTACCAACTTGAAAGGTGTCTTCGTACATGGCAGACAGTACACGAAACTTGGGGTTTCTGAACTTCATTATGGTCATACCCATGATGGTCAAGACAAAGACTTGAAACACCACAAATACAACGCCATATATGATGTACTTCTTGCGCTTCTGGCTGCGAAGCTCATCGGACGACAGCGAAGTCGCTTCTTGATCGCTTCGGGGGTAACCATTGGCTGGTGCCAAAGGGTAGGCTTGCTGATGCTTCTCTGCCATGTAAGTACTGATTCCTGACAAAGATTTCAGAGAGTAAAGGACCTGGTTTAATTGGTTGGTGAAATGAATGGGGAAATGTTGGTTTTGATGGGGAGTAAGTGAACATGTGCAACTATATACAAGTATTGGTATGCTTTCTAGAAAGCCTGCTGGTTTCTAAACGCGTCACACAAGTTCCTCGGTTTTGCCATTTTTTCCTTTTGACACAATCACTTTTTGGATCATAAGCTTGACATTTACAACGGAAAGACTTTTCTTCATTTTCTTTTTCTTTCTTTTGTTGGTCGAGTTTATTACAAGGCAGGTACTCTTGTAAAGTTGTAGCCATCCCAGGAGGTACCAAAGAGTAAGACCAACTTCGAATTCAAAGGCAAAGTAGACTACTTGGGGAGTATTCATTTCATCTTTTCAGGTCCTCGCTACTACAGCGTTGCGGAAAACCTAGTGTATTCACATGATGTCAGTGTCTAGATTCTCTAGAGAATCTACACTGCTGCAATGTTGCTTGAGCATGGAGCTTAAAAGAATTCCTTAATTACCTTTTTTTGTTGTTAACCAACTATGGCAATTTTAAGGCGTCTATTTAGGCCTTCATAACAGTAAGAACTGTAAGGGATTCTTTTTGTTGAAAATAAGCTATGATTAATACTTCTGTTATTATATGCGAGTTATGCAGAATATAATGTTGATATTGTGGCGTACTATCAAAGAAGGAAGAACTGGAGAACTCAAATGAAGTACATGTAATCGAGTTGTTTTCTTGCATCTATATGGTGTAGATTTTCATTTACAGGCATCAAATTCAAAAGGATCTGAGCTGCACCATAAATCATGGTGAGCTAGTCAGCTAGGGTGAGCCACGGCTAAATGATGTTGACTTTAACAAGTTAATGTAGGGATATAATTTGAGGACTTGCCTGAACCCCCCCTCCCCCCCCCCCCCCCCCCGATCTGATCAAGGGGATTCCATATAATATATCTCTGCAACTAAAACCATCTACAACCCCAGAACTAAACAATCATCAATTGCTTCCTCCCCCTCTCAGCAGCAGCAATAGTACTTCGATAATATTTCCTACTTTCATCCAAATTTGACATCTCATGTTGGTCAATCTCAGAGTCATGTTCGACTAATGCATTGTGAATATGCTCTGTGTACCAGATCATAGAATTGGTTTGGATGGATCAAACAAAAGAATAGTTCACTGAATTAAATTTTATAGAAAACATTACAACAGATTATGGAAGCAGTGAGGTCACAATATCCACATCCAATCTTGTCTCCTTAAAACAAAAACCAAAAAAAAAAGGACAAAAATCTTGGAGAAGTGCAGACAAAGTTCGGATATAACATGAACAATCATGGATCACTTGCATTCTAGATTTTGGAGTTGCTTCGTTGCGATGGCGATTCCCATGGTGCAATTCATATTGGTAGCTCTGTTCTTCTTCATCATGAACATTATTGTAACTTTTCCTCTTATCCTAGATTGGCTGGTCAGAGGCAAAATTCCAGAACTGATATCGTTGGATAATTCTTATGTGCTTACTAAATTTGAGGATGACAAATTCACCATAGCATCCATCTTCTTTGTGTCTCGGATATTAACACTCGACTTGCAAACAAAGGCCTCGCCAACCTTTGTGCCCCGGTAGTAGAAGTCGACCGTGGCGTTCTGGTACTTGAATGGAACGAAATTGTTGTTCCTGATACCGAACTTGGTATTCATAGCAATGTTAAAGGACGGATTTGCTATTGCGCCGACATCAAAAGCACCATCGAAGGAGGCAGACCGCACACGGAACTTGGGATTTCTAAACTTCATAATGGAGAGCCCAATGATGCTCAACACAATTGTACACACAAAATTGTGTCTAAACTGCAAGATAAGAAATAATTGTACAAAATTCAATTTATCAAATTTAAACTAAAGATTACACCACTGTGTGATTTTTACATAAAACGAATGTAAAATCCTCTTATTCGATCTCCGATTTTGTCACGATCCAAGGGCTGAAATAGCTTGATCTTGGAACGTGGATTTTGATTTTGACTTCTTCAATCTTCAAGGTTGAAAGATCGTCAAAGCAGTGCTTGCTCGAGAGCTTCGAAACTTTATCCCGAATAAGTATGTTGATCCTTGACTTGTAAAATCACTGATGCTGAAGGCGAATTCCCCTTCGATTTGAGGCGAAAGAGAAACCAATCTTCGTAACTTAGAAGTGCTCGATTGAAGAACGGCACTACGTTAGTGCATGTTGTTCTTCAAATAAAGCACAACCTGGGAGACGACAGTATTTCGGCGGAGCTTAAGCTTTGATCGCAGAGACCCTATGTGTCTGTCCTTCTTTTGTGTCCCAAGCCCTCTATTTATAGGCAAGGCAATGGGTTTAATTCTGGAAAGCCCATGATTTGAGGTTTGACTTCGTAATTAAAGAGATTTCATCTCCCTTTAATTCAATCTGAATCAATGAAGTTGATTTCTTTCCATTTAATCTCTTTCAATCAAACTTGACTTATTTGAATCTTCTGGTAGCAAGACATGAGGTTGAACCAAGTACTTTTATTTTGACTAGTTCTTCCAACTTGTCTTTGACTTCGAGCTTGTTGTCCTGTTTGACTTCACGTCGGCATCTTGACCCGTATTTTCTGCGGCGTTAAATAATTGACCAGGTACTAAATTATTTACTATTGACTAGTAAATAAATTTTTAGTGTCTACAACAATGACTTGAAATATCACAAACGCAACACCATATATGACATACTTCTTGATTTTCTCGTCGGATGACAACGAAGCAGCCTCTTCGTCACTTCGGGAATAACCATTAGCCGGTGCCAATGGGTAGGCCTGTTGCTTCTCTGCCATTTGATATTGATTCTTGCAGAAAGTCTGTGTGTATATGTGCGAGAGAGAGTAGAGGTTTTAGTTGGTTGATGTTGGGATGAAAGAAAATGCTGGTGGTGATTGAGAAATTCTTGATGAGCAGGCTATATATAAGTTTTGAGGTTAGGGTGTCTGCATCACTAGATTGTTTCCAGCCGCGTGCGACCTGCTATACATTTGGCCTTTTTTTGACTTTCACATGGTTGTTCTTTTGCAACTTTATCTGACTTTGTCCAACAATAGATGCTTCTATGAGGAAGATTCACTATGAAAACTAGTCTGAATTCACGTCACTCCACTGAATGAACCTGATTTCATTTGACCAAAAGAAAGGAAAAATCTGAAGGTCGACGGTACTCTTTGGCGACGTGTATATTTCTCTGTCCCATTTCCATGATATATGATACATTGTAAGGTGTTTGGTGTGAAAGCTACGCTTGGTGCCAAAATATTTCTAACATGTTTTTTGTTCCAAAACAATCCTTTTTGGTTCTATATGTGCACTAGGAAAAAAAAAACTTACGACCAAAGTAGTTTAGTAGCTTTGACAAAAGACGACTCAATATATGCTTTGTACGACGCCTCTAAACATTACTCGTGTCGCTAAAATACAGTAGTCTTTAGAGACTAATGTCGCTGCTTGCTGGCTATAGCAATCAATTTAAATTTTGCTAAGACAATGTTGAAGTTTCAACAAATTATTTGCTAATGAGTTGTAGCTTTCCTAGCATCCACCAGATGCAGGCACAAGGGTCAAGTCTTTAGGAGCAGCCTGTTAGTGCCTCAGTCTTCAATTCTTGTAGTCCTACCAATGGGTTACTTAATAAGTAACCCATCACTGCCTAACTTTCTTAGCCTGTCATGGATCCAATTAAGGGTCAACAAGTGGTCCATGGGGGCCATTAGGGTAAAAGGTTGCTATAGCTGAGCCACTTCTCCATGATTATCAGTATGTTCCCTACTGGATTTAGTAGGAAATGCATCCTCATTGCTTAATTAGGAAGTCCTTTTTAGACAAAATTGATTGCTTGAACGTAAAGTTGCCCTCTTCTGGATCAAGATTCCGTGTTCTTTAAACATTTCTTCTAAGGCTGGCTACCCATTTGACTGCTGCTTTAAACCCTCCTGAGCAGGACATCATTAACCAAAATTAGGTAACTTCTTTTTGTCATTTTGTGGCAAACAGGTCATGGTTATAGGATTAGCCAAAAGGGACTTTTTTTCCCCCTCCTTTGGTTTGTTGTAACAGCTGATTTTGTAGCTTCCCGTTAGATGCACGGTTTGTAAGCAAGATTGTTTCCTCTTAGAAAGAACAAAGCCTAATGCTTCAAATACATAAGCTAGATGTGTCTATTTACTCGCGAAGCGAGTAACTTGTAGGATATGCTGGCCTGTGGAGATGAAGTGTCGTTGAAAGAAGAGCTTGTGAAATTTCAAACCACATAACGTTGTTGATAGAACTTATGATGAAAAAGATAAACATTTCACTAGAGAGTAATGCAACATATGGTCAGCAGCCTAAAGAAACTGCCAACCGCGGATGAGAGTACTATCAATGCTCTCAGCGGCCACCCCTCAAAAATCAATCACAAAAAAGACAGTCATGGAAAAATCGTAAGTGTAGAACATAATCATTCATGTTCGCATGATCACTTGCAAACCAAATTTTGGAGTTGCTTCGTTGCGATAACTACTTCCATGGAGCAATTCATGTTAGAGGCTCTGTTCTTCTTCATCATGAACATGATTGTCACTTTTCCTCTGATTCTGGAGTGACTAGTCAATGGCAAAATTCCGGAGCTGATGTCATTTGCTAACTCGGAAGTGCTTGTTAAATTGGTAGATGACAAGTTCACCGTAACATCAACCTTCCTTGTAGCTCGGATATTAGCCGTCCTTCTACGAATAAAGGCATTGCCTACCTTCGTACC
The DNA here is from genome assembly GCA_033070095.1 of Escallonia herrerae. Classification (NCBI taxonomy): domain Eukaryota; kingdom Viridiplantae; phylum Streptophyta; class Magnoliopsida; order Escalloniales; family Escalloniaceae; genus Escallonia; species Escallonia herrerae. The sequence continues at coordinate 307,771 of JAVXUP010000249.1, read as the reverse complement.
CCTATAGTAAAAGTCTACCGTGGTGTTCTGGTACTTAAAAGGACCGAAGTTGTTGTTCTTGATTCCGAATTGGGTATTCATAGCAATGTTAAACGAAGGAGTTGTTGCAGTACCAACTTCAAAAGTCTCGCCAAAGGTGGCAGACCGGACGCGAAACTTGGGGTTTCTAAACTTCATGATGGTCATTCCCATGATGGTTAAAACAAACACTTGAAACACCACAAATGCAACACCATATATGATGTACTTCTTGCGCTTCTGGCGGCGAAGCTCGTAGGATGACAGCGAGGCCACCTCTTCGTCGCTCCGGGTATAGCCATTGGCTGGTGCCAGTGGGTAGGCTTGTTGATGCTTCTCTGCCATTTGCGTACTTTGAGGTCTAGAAATTGTTTTCTTGAGATGAAGGAGAAGTTGGTTGTCATGAAGTGTGCGTGAATATGTGCAGCTTATATGCAAGTGTGGTGTGCTTTCTAGATGGTCAACTGTTTCAAACGCGTTAGAAAATTACCTCGGTTTTGCCTTCGTTTTCTTCGACACCTTGACGCGTAACGTTCACCTAAAAGATGTTTTAATTCTGATTCTGATGCTTCAATCTAGAAGCCCATTACCTTGACATTGTACAAGGCAAAGACTTTTTCCTTTTTTGTTCTTTTTTTTTTTTCTGGGCTATCAAGTTACATGGTGATGTCAAGGAAAGTGAGTTCGTACCTACGTGGAGGTGCCACAAAGGCTGCAGTCCGAGTTAACTTTCAAGTATGCAAAGTGAGAGACAGTGAGGGTGGAGTAAAGATAGATAGCAAGGCTTCCCAGACAGGTCGTAAGGAATAGCAGTGCTGCGAAGATAAGGCTGAGACGAACAGGCCAGCAGTCGATAGTCCGAGTCAGGGTCCAATGCTACGGTCCAATTGTTACTGTCCAATTTGTGTTTCTCTCACTAGAATCCAATAGCTCCCAAATTCTAGAGTGAGAAAGTGATTTTGTGTGAAATGAGCAAAAGTACAAAAAAGTCCCTTTTTGAGTCATAAAGTTTATTATTTATAGAAAACAGTGTGCCTGTGTCATCAAGTGCCACATGCCGTCCCCTGAGAGTGACGTCACCAGGGGGTCCCAAAATACCGATTCTCCGTTAGACTGTAGGTTCCCAAATTCGCGTTGCCTGCCCCACACCCCACACAGTGTCGCTCTACCTGTCTGAGAAGACTGAACACACCATGACCGCATGATCAGAGTAAGTCTGTTGCCCCAGCCTCCGGTCCAAGCCCTTACTAAATCCCGCGGGGTGCGTCAAGAGATGCGTAGATAACCTGACAGCGGTGAGGGTTGACCCTGTAGCCAACTGGCAAGGCAGACTAGACGCGATGCCCTCCAAAGACCTGATTCCGTCCCGGAGTGACCCGGGGGTCATCGTCCTGGGGGTGCTGATGATCACCGATAACGTGAGTGGACATGGTCGCAGCTAATGCCTAGTGTCATGCAAGTCACCCCAGATGGCAATAACTTTGTGGTAACGAGCCTATCCCGCTATGAAGGGTCCTCGTGCCAGAGCACTACCAGCGGAGCCCCCCGGAATGAAGACGACGATAGCTTTGTGGTAACGAACCTATCCTGTTGCGAAGGGTCCTCGTACCGGAGTAATACGAGCGAAGCCCCCCAGAATGAAGACGGCGATAGCTTTGTGGTAACGAGCCTATCCCGTTGCGAAGGGTCCTCGTGCCGGAGCACTATAAGCGGAGCCGCTCGGAATGCTGCACACTCCAGAGAGTGGGTCGAAGCATGTGTCCACGTCCATGGTGTGGTGAATGAGTGTGATGCCCGGAGGTCTGAAACATGATTGTGCCGTATGGGAGCCGTGTCTACAGCACGAGACATTGATTGTGGCGCATGGGCGCGGTGACTACCATCGTGAGACAATACCTGGTGCCCGGGGGCACATGTTATGAAAGTGGCGCACGGGCACGGCGACGAACGTCGCGAGACAACACTTGGTGCCAGGGGCACATGCTATTAAAGTGGCGAACGGGCACGGCGACGAACGTCGCGAGACAATACTTGGTGCCGGGGGCACATGCTATGAAAGTGGTGCACGGGCGCGGCGATGAACGTCGCGAGACAATACTTGGTGCCGGGGACACATGTCATGAAAGTGGCAATCTGGCTCGCGACAGCGTGCGCCACAACGAACGTCGAGAGATAATACTTGGTGCCAGGGGCACATGTTATGAAAGTGGCTCACGAGCGCGGTGACGAACGTCGCGAGACAATACTTGGTGCCTGATACATGTTATGAAAGTGGCGCACGGGCACAGTGACGAACATCGAGGAGACAATACCTGGTTCCGGGGCACGTGTCATGAAAGTGGCGCATGGGCAAGGCGACGGCGTGCGCCACGATGAACATCACAAGACAATACCTGGTGCCGGGGCACGTGTCATGAAAGTGGCGCATGGGCAAGGCGACAATACCTGGTACCGGGGGCACATGTTATGAAGGTGGTGCACGAGCGCGACAACGAACGTCGTGGAAACAATGCACGTATCATGGAAGTGGCGCACGGGAGCGACGACGAACGTCGCGGAGACGGCGAACGGGTGCACATCGAGTGTCCCGGAGGCGGGGCGTGCTAAGTTTGTATGTTATCTATCTATCTATCTATATATATATATATATATATATATATATATATATATATATATATATATATATATATATATATATATAAAGTTGAAACATTTGTTTAAAATTGCGACATGTAAGATCTTTGGAACTCTATCTTTGCGACAAGTAGGACTTTTTAAGAGCCATCTTCTTCTGACACGTAAACTTCAACTTTACATGTGGTAGTCCTCTAATTTAGTTGGTCTCTTTATTTAGAGTCTAACTCTTTTGAATTAGATATATAAAATTCAAGAATCCTATTTATTTTGGTATTCTTTTTTTCTAATCTATTTAACTCTTTACTATAATTGTTTATTAAAAAATTCGTAAGTATAATTTATGTCATATTTTAAAACTTTATAAAACTAAGAAACCAATTACACACGTTCTAAAACTCTACCTAATCAATATAATTATATATTAGGCCTTAATTTTAATTATTAAAACCTCAAAAATATTTTAAAATAATAATATAAAATCTCAAAAATGTAAAATACTAAAATCATACCCTATTTATTAATTCTTTAGTGTGATCATTGGCCCGACTTTTTATTTAACTCTTTACTATAATTTATTATTAAAAATTGGTAGGTATAATTTATGCAATATTTTTAAATTTTATAAAACTAAGAAATTAATTATACACCTTCTAAAACTCTACCTACTTCAACTTTGCATGTGATAGTCCCCTAACTTAGTTGATCTCTTTATTTAGAGTCCAAGATTCAAGAATCTTATTTATTTTGATATTATTTTCTTTTTCTACTCTATTTAACTCTTTACTATAATTTATTATTAAAAAATTCGTAGGTATAATTTATGTAATATTTTTAAACTTTATAAAATTAAGAAACTAATTATAAACCTTCTAAAACTCTACCTAATTAATATACTTATACAATAGGCCTTAATTTTTATTATTAAAATCTCAAAAGTACTTTAAAATAGCAATATAAAATCTCAAAAATGTTAAATATGAAAATCATACCCTAGTTACTAATTCTTTAGTATGATCATTGGCCCGACTTTGTAAATCTTATAAAATTAGAAAAATAAAATATACTTCTTTTCAAGCTCTACATAATTCAAAAAGGCTTCATTTTGGACTACGAACTTCTTAAAAATACTTAAAACAAATAAAATAAAATATCACAAATATAAATAAAATCTCGCAAATGTAAACAACGAAATCATGTATAAAATTAATGATTAATCTTTACAAATTAAAGGTAAGCTTTTCATAGCGTATATTTTCATTTTTACCTCAATCTTTTAGTTATGCAAAACATCATTCTATTTGTTTTGGTATTTTTTTTCCTTTTTAAAGAAATCTTATTTCTCCATAAGCTTTATTGTAACTTTTGTCTTTTTGCATCAATTTTTTTAAAATCTAACATGTTACGCACAATATGAACGAAATATTTAGAACCAATTATATTGGATCTCCAAGAAAAATTAAAATCGATTGAAAAAAAATTTGTGACAAACTGAAAATAAGTTTGTAGAATAAAAGAAACGAAAAGATAAACAACTATAAAAAGAGAGAAGCCTGGGTGGCCCTAGGGTGGTAATGGTATAATCGAAATGTCGGTGCTAGATGTGAGAGTGTGAGGGTGGTAATATATGTAATTATGCGAGTGATCAGCCATGTTAATTATGATAGTGATAATTGTTGTGGTAGAATTGGAGTGTTGGTAGTGAGATTTAGATCATATAGTGACAACATGTGACTGTAATGGTGTTGACGTGTAGTATGCTAATGCTTGTGGTGGTGATAGTCATAACTAAATGGTGGTAGTACAAGAGATGATGATTGTTGTTAGAGTTATTGTAGTGGTAGCACTAAGGTATTTCGAGATAATATTAATTTATATTCAGTACTGATTGATAAGTTATGATCTAAACTAGATTGAACAAATGATGAACCTAAAAAACCTGACGATAGAAACATGAAAGTGCACTGACGAACAAAAATTAAGATATGGTGAAGGTAATTGCATTTGTAGTGGTAATAATAATGCTAATTAAGATAGGGCTAATTACACTTATGTCCCTGAGGTTTGGGGGTAATTACAGTCAAGGACACAAAGTTTCAAAATGTAACATTCCGTGACCAAAAGTGTTTCAAATGTATCACCCGTGTCCATCCGTCAGGGTTCCGTCCAAAAAGTGTACTTTTTGTATGATGTCATCAATATGTATTTTTAAAATGACGATACTACCCCTTATACTGTATATATTGAAAAATATATGTTTATTATTATATATGATTTATTTATCAGTTTTAGTTTTAGGATTTTGTTGAAATCCTAATTTGTAAATTAGGATATTTTTGAAACCCTAATTTGCAAATTAGGGTTTTCTTGAAACCCTAATTTGCAAATTAGGGTTTTATGTTCTCTCTCCTATTGCCAGTGAATCTGAAGTCCCCGCCGGCCGTCGCCTCCTTCCCCCGCCCCCGCCGTCGGCAGTCCCTCCTTCCCCGGCCCCTCTCCGTCGGCAGCCCCTGTCCACACCACCCCACCACGCCAGCAGCCTCTCCCCGCACCACCCACCATGTCGGCAGCCTCTCCCCGTAGCACCCCACCACGCCGGCAAGCCCCTCCCCACACCACGTCGCCGGCAATCCCTTCGCAAACCCACACAGCCGACAGCTCTCTCTCTCTAAAACCCTATTTCGGAAACTCACGATCCCGCCGATCTCGGTAATCCCTTCGCAAACCCACGATCTCGCCGATCCCGGCAATCCCTTCGCAAACCCACAATCCCGCCGATCTCACCGCCACCACTGGCTGCTGCCTCACCATGGCTGGTTGGCCGTGATCTCCCCGATCTTGTTTTCTACGTCGCGGTGGGGAATGGGAAGCGCAACAACTGGAGGGAAGGTGGTAGCAGCGGTGGAGTGTTGTGCGGGGTGGTGGGGGAAGAGAGATAGAGAGAGAGAGAGAATTAATTTAAGAGAGAGAGAGAGAATTTAATAGAGAGAGAGAGAGAATTAATTTAAGAGAGAGAGAGAGAATTTAATAGAGAGAGAGAGAGAATTAAGAGAATTTAAGAGAGAAAAATTGAAGATAATGGCATTTGAATAAATAGGGTTTCATGTGGTCCCAGGAGCAAATCAGGATTTCAACTTTTATTTAGGGGCAACTTGGTCTTTTTGTCAGAACCGTTAAGTATTTTGGTATTTCGTTTGTCAATGGACATAAGTGTTACATTTTGAAACTTTGTGTCATCGCGTGTAATTACCCCCAAACCTCAGGGACATAGGTGTAATTAGCCCATTAAGATATTTGGAGGTAGTGTTAGTGTAGTATTTATAGACATGTTACGCCGAGAATCTTATGCAGACAAGCGATGAACTTAAATAAAAATATAATGACTTTAGGTTAATTCTACCAGCAACTGGAAGGTGCATAAACTATATCCAGGACTAGAAGTAGTAAAAAAAATTTCCCTAGAGTAACTTTTATCTTTCGATTTTGATTTTGATCCCACATTTTGATTCCTTAAAATTTCGTTAATTAGGCAAAATGATATTTTTGTGGTTAATCACTTTCTAGCCCCTGGCTACACTAATATAATATTCTAATGGTATTTTCATTAAGTCATGTTAGCAACACTTTAATAAGTTATGTATAGATAGAAACACTTTCAATGCTATTTTTCCTTTTCATTATGCACGGGACAAATAACATACACAAAGAGTTTCTCATGAACAAAGAAGGTGAGTGAATTTGACATTTATACTTATAGAAAGATTGAAGTTTATATACACCACCAGTAAATAAGTTATAACACTCTTTACTAGATTAAACTCATAAAAATTTGGAAGTGATGGTACAAATAACTGACTTTTTTTTAAATCATATTACTTCTGGATATATCATTGATACATACTAACAATTATATCTACAAAGCTCCAAATATTAAATTAAAAAGTTTAAATTTAGTTAAATAGTAGTACGTAATTGTTGTCATATGTCGTTGTGAAACGTTAATGAAAAGGTATCCTAAATCTATAAGAATTTTAATTGTAATGTTCACATCTAATTAAACTCGCAAAAAATCGAAAGTGATGGTATAAATAATTGGCTTTTGTTTTAATCATAATGGTTCCAGATATATCATTAATACATACTAATGATTATATCTACAAAGCTCCAAATATTAAATTAAAAAATTTAAATTCAGTTAAATAGTAGTGCGAGATTATTGTCATATGTCGTCGTGAAACATTAATGAAAAGGCATCATAAGTCTATAAGACTTTTAATTGTAACGTTCACATCTTATTTGTGAGTAAAAACTGATCATATTAAATCATGCATTCTACCTTTGTTACTAAACTATGCTTTTATAATGCTAATTTTTTAAAAATTCTATTCAAAGACAATCTTCTATATAATAAATTTCTTACCTACAATTCAAACAATAACAGTTATAAACAATTAATAAAAACACATTATAAAAAAAAAATTGGAAGTTAGGAAAATTAACAGTTGTAAAATATCTATAGAAATAAATATTAGACAGTATTTGAGAAATTAAAGAATGTCTCATGCATTGCACGGGTCCCTTAACTAGTTCAAAATAATAAGTGTGATCTTTAGTAATGCAAAGTTGGGAATGATGATATGCGGTCGTCAACGATGAGTCATTCAGCTGTAGTGCGCGACTTTGGACGATAGGCATCGCGGGGTTGGTGCACGGTCGAGGGTGACGGACGACGGACGTCGCAAGGTTGATGTAGGAATGTCCGTAAACATCGCGGAGGTGCAAAGACCCGAGAAAACAAGTGCGCGCGGGAGGGGAGGCCAAAGGCCAAAAATTGGGGGAAGGCCAAGGCCACCACCCCTGGGGAGGCCGAGGCCGACCCTAGGGGGTGGCCAAGGCCAATGGCCAACTCCCATGAAGGGAGGCCAAGGCCACTCCCCCTTTAGGTGAATTTCGGAAACGCCAATGATAGGTGTTTTGATGGGTAATGACGAATTCAAAAGTTGGATTACGACGTACGTGTTGCCAAGAGTCGTACCCACATGACGAACAAGGTGCCAAAGTCAGATGCAAAGCGAACAAAGCGCGAAAAGTGAACAACGGGGGGGGGGGGGGGGAGGTCAAGGCCAACCCCCCATGGAGGCTAAGGCCAACCCCATGGCCTTGGGGGAGGTCGAGGCCGACCCCATGGGGTGGGCCAAGGCCTTTGCCCACCCCATTGCTCCAGTTGCACCGCCGGCCGATATTTTTGATGAAAAGGTGCTCGGGTGGTTGCGGCATGACGAACGTGCTACCGTGAGTCTCGTTAACGTAAAATAATTGACGATTAAGTCGTGCACGAGGCGTGCGAAACGAAAAATACACGTTAGTTGGCGCGTGTGCACTTTAACCGATTCGATACATTGAAAAGTTAACCATTGAATGTGTCAACGTGTTCGCGCGAAGTAGAACCTTTAGTGGACCCTTGGATCCGACCAAGATAGGTCGGGAACACATGGTAACTTAATTCTCTTGGAAAATGAGATTTTTTGTCCCGTCCCGTCCCGTCAAGAAATGTTGATGACATATGTAACTTGGTCTTAAATCAAGGACGTTAACTTTTTTGTGAAAAAAGGATGGTGCTATCATGTGTCGTAGGACACTTGAACAATGTTTTTCCAAATGTAAAACAGGGATGGATGACCAAACAGGGTTACCGTAATCATTTGTGGGTTAGTAAAGCAGAATTAATTAGTCGTGTATGACTCGTGAAATTTAAGAAACCAAGTCATTCGTTCATTAAAAGTAGAGGTATGTAAAGTCTCTTAAATGTTGCTTATCATGTGTCCTTGTGCCAGCGTAACTTCTAGTTTTCTTCATCGGTAGTCGCCATAATGATGTAAGATTAATTGCCGACGCCTGCATTGGCCATGAGAGGAGGACCTTCTCAACAATGTCCCTCCCTTCCCTGCAAAGAGGGTCGGTCTAACTTTTCAACTTCTCCGATATCCTTCCATTGAATGATTATGCTGGAGCTTTGACAAGCAACTGGTTGTTTCAGCTTTCTCTTGTAGCATCTCACTTTGCCCAGCTTATTAGACCATGACCGTCCATCTTTGTGAGAGCAAGCTTCTAAACCTCCTGCTGGCTGCTCCCTAGAATTTGCAGAAAGCGTGTGCTTTCCTGCTTGGAATAACTGATCGAACTGATTATGTACAAGTAGACGAATAATTCCACTTTGCGTACATTTTCCTGTAATTTTGCTCATGTCCAGTTAATTTGTTGTGTAACAACTCCTTTTGATCTTCCCTTTAATTTTGCTCATGTACAATGCCATATAGGCAAGTTTCCTATTCTTCCCTTTAATTTTTCTCTTGTAGAACTAATTTCCGGTCTTTTCCTAGATAGTATCAGAGTTATTGTCAGTCATTCTCATATTCTCTTCCTACAGATATCAGCATTTTCTGATCGTCTTTTTAGATCGCCATGGCTAAAAGCAACTTCATGCCGCGGCGATCTTATGTTCAAGATTTTCTCTGTCTTCTATAACCTCACGGGCGTTCAATATGATACACTTCAGTGCTACCAACTAAAACTCCAACACTGTACTAGCATTTGAGGCTGCCTCTCCTTAGCAGCAGCTAGCAATATTACTCCGATAAACTACCCAATTTTCGGCCATATTTTTGCAGCTACTCTCACTTTCCCATCTTTCATGTTATTAATTTGTTAATTCAAAGAGTAAAGCAATGAGGAAAAACTTGTGTAGGGGATTACAGATTTCATATTGGATCTAACAAACGAAAGAATACTTTCGCATTGAAATCAAAATATGTAGAAGACTTTACAATCAAGGAAGATGAAAACCAGCGACAATCAACACCGGTGTCAGTCTGCACAAAGTTCACCTAACATACACAGACCTATCAGTTGCACGTCAAATTCTGGAGTTGCTTTGTGGCGACAGCAATTTCCATGGTGCAATTCATGTTGGTGGCTCTGTTCTTCTTCATCATGAACATGATTGTCACCTTCCCCCTTATTCTCGATTGGCTGCTCAGCGGAATGACCCCGGCACTGATGTCATCTGCTAAGTCCGAAGTGCTTGTTAAATTTACGGACGAGATATTCACCATAACATCCACCTTCTTTGTGTCCCGAATGTTAACGCTGGACTTGCGAACAAAGGCCTCACCAACCTTTGTATCTCTGTAATAGAAGTCAACCGTGGCGTTCTGATACTTGAAAGGACCGAAATTGTTGTTCCTGATGCCAAACTCGGTGTTCATGGCAATGTTAAACGATGGACTCGCAGCTGTCCCGACATCAAAAGTACCACCAAACGAGGCAGACCGCACACGAAATTTGGGGTTTCTGAACTTCATGATGGTGAGTCCCATGATGCTCAAGACAATGACTTGAAATATCACAAAGGCAACACCATATATGACATACTTCTTGATTTTCTGGCGGCGAAGGTCGTCGGCTCTAGACTGGGCCACTTCTTCGTCGGCTCGGCCGTAAGGATCGGTTTGTTGGGGAAGCTGTGCTTGTTTCTCAGCCATTGTATGTAATTGCTTCTTGAGAGGGTGAAAGAAGTACTATTACTTCTGCTGTGGGGTGATAGTTTGTGAGACGGAGATTGCAGAGAGAAGATTTGATGGATGGTCTGGTTGGCTGTGGAAGGTGTTTGAGCGGCTATTTATACAGCAAGAGTTGCATGAAATTAGAGAAGGGCTAACAGTATACTTTCTCGGAGAGTCTTTGAGAGGCTTCACAAGCGTGTAGACTGCTTTGGTGTTTTATTTGACGTTCGAGAAGGAAAGCAGAAAAGGAAGCTTCTTGGCACCCCACTTTGTGTATTCGTTTAAGTCTGAAAAGATACTTTGTCCAGATGTTTAGAGTTTGACCGAGCGTTGACAATTTGAGTTTCTGTCATAATTTTATGAGTTGGATGTGAACTTTTCAGCAACTTTCGGCTTTAGTTTTGGGTTTCTTCTTATTTCATCTACTGCCACGATTTGGTCTATGATCCGTTGGAAATTCTAACATGCAACTTTTTACGGGTGTCTACCACCTTTTTTTACGTTACTCGTAAGGATCACGTACTTTACACGTTAAATAATGATTCTAAATAAAAATATTATAAATTTCAATTAAAAAACATAATTAAATTTAAGTAGTGCGACGACTATTTAAGTAAATCAATTGTGAACTATTAATTAAAGACTCAGAGTATGGAAAGATCGTTGCAGAAGTGGTCTTACTTTCAAGTGTGAATTGCTAATTATATCAATTACTAATAATATATGTCATTGTTTATCGTACTCGTTTCTTTTATCACATCGAGTTGCCACTGAAAATAATCCTGACTATTCCACATCAAATTTTGTTAGTCAAGATATACTAACATTTTGTCATTTAAATCAGTTTCAAATATCTTTTACAATTATTTAATTCTCATTAAACATTACAAGTTTGGTATTTGGTTAATTAAAGTAAAGAAAGTGTTCTAAAGACAATTTGGCGCACATAATATGTTTGCATGAAATGTATATATTTGAGTTGTCCAATCACATGTAATACGGTTCTATGGCATTTATATAAGTCTTAGAAGTGGGAGATAAAAGTTAGGAACCGAGAAAATGTTTTAATTACAATTAAGTGTTATTACCTAAAATATTAAAATTGCAACCCAAAAACGGATCTTTAAAAGTAAATTGGTTGATGGAAAAGAGGTAGGACTAATATGTTTGTAACAAATGTTTTTGAAGGGAGGAACTTAGAAGATTAAATATTGTATATTTAAAATCAAGAATCAAATAAAGTCAAGAGACCTAGCTAGCAGGGCACATTTAAAAACTCAATTGTTTAGGTGACAAAATCTACTAAAGTTCAAAATCTCGTCATTTAAGATTTCAGCATTATCTATTATCCATCTTATTTATTTTGGTAGAGTAATGTCCATTTCTTGTAGCATGGTCATTGGGGGTGAAAAAAAGTCCAGCCAATGTATATTTCTCTTGGTAACGACATAATCGTATTACATTTTTATGTATCACTTATTTGAATATTGAAATATAAAGCAACTCCTTTTTCAATTTTTTTAGAACTTAAGTTTCAAAATTCAAGCACAATTTGTCTAGAGTTACGATTGATCTTATTGTTATCTTCTTTTTCCTTTTTTCTGTCAAAGAGTATACTATATATTCTAAAGCTCTGTTGATAAGATTTTTCTTCAGGTAACAATGTAATTTTATTTTTAAAATTTTTATGTATCTCTTATTTAGAAATTAAAATATAGAGCAAGTCCTTTTTTAATTTTTTCTAACTTAAGTTTCAAATTTCAAATACAATTTGTCTAAAGTTACGATTAATCTTAGTGTTGTCTTCTTTTTCCTCTTTTACGGTTAAACAATTTGTAGTGTATATTCTAAAGCTCTCTTGATAGTACATTATAAAGCACTCTTTTGTTTTGACGCAGCATGACCTTTTTAATCCCAGTAGTACATATTAGACTGTTAATTTGGTTGTGCATGTAATTCATCATATATATGTTACAAGATTTTTATTTTTATCACATATCATTTACATGATAATACGACACATAGTCATCTAAAAGACTAATCTGGTCCTATGTCGATAATTTAAGGCTACAGTTACGTGCAAAAGTTAATTGATGCAATAGTCGGTTCACCTTCCAAAAAAGAACATAAAAACTATATGAAGAATGTGATATCATATAAATAGATAGTATTCTGGGTTACAGCGGAACATACGAAAACAATAACCATGTGAAGAACATGTAATCATACAAATAAGTATATTCCAATAGTTCTAGTACGAACATAGGATTAATTACTTTTCATGAACTCAAATTGTAGTTAAGAGCAGAGTGGTTCGATCTAGGATTCTTAAAAGTTGTGATCATAAATGCAATTAAAAAACTTAGAAAAATTGCTTCCTGACACCAATATATTTGTATTCAAACCCCAGAAATAAATTTTAATTTTATGATAGTTTCAATATACTAATATGTTTACATTGAAATCTATATACATGCCCAATAATTCAAAAGTTAAAGAAAACTCTGTTATATGTAAATTAATTTCTTTAATCAAATTTGAAGGAAAAGATCGATGTAGTAGCTATAAGATAGATTAATTTCCATGTGAATGAGGATAGGTCTAAATAGAGTTTTTTTAGTAAAGATGTTTAGAGAGTATGCAGTAGTAGTTCAAGGGTAATTTATAGGATTTTTTTCTCTTGTCTTTAGTAAAAGTAAAAAAAAAAAACTCCTTAAACACTAACAAAATATGTATTAATAATGATATCTTAAGGAGAAGCTTAAAACTGTATGAGAAGTCAAATATGCTCTCATTTTTTTAGTAACACTTTAATCCAAAAAGTGTAATTTATGAGAATAAAAAAATTATAGTAAAAAATACCCCTAAATTTAGAAAGGGCATTTTGAAAGAAAAAAATAATTAATCGTTTAACTCTATCCATATTTTTATATATAAAGCATGTTTAGAACTAATTCTAAAAAGTAAATTTTAGCTTATATTTTGATCAATTTTAAAAATCATATTCAAATTACTCCGATAAAATACACTATTTTCAGTCAAATTTTGCAGCAATTCTCACTTTCGCACATGTTTCATGTTATTAGTTTTTGAATTCAAAGAGTAGGAGTAAAGCAACGTGGAAAAACTTGTGTAGGGGATTACATATTTTTGGATGCAGGTTGGATCTAACAAACGAAAGAATACTTCGCATTGAAATCAAAATATGTAGAAGACTTTACAATCAAGGAAGATGAAAACCAGCGATAATCAACACCGGTGTCAGTCTGCACAAAGTTCACCTAACATACAGACCTATCACTTGCACGTCAAATTCTGGAGTTGCTGTGTGGCGACAGCGATTTCCATGGTGCAATTCATGTTGGTGGCTCTGTTCTTCTTCATCATGAACATGATTGTCACCTTCCCCCTTATTCTCGATTGGCTGCTCAGCGGAATGACCCCGGCACTGATGTCATTTGCTAAGTCCGAAGTGCTTGTTAAATTTACGGACGAGATATTCACCATAACATCCACCTTCTTTGTGTCCCGAATGTTAACGCTGGACTTGCGAACAAAGGCCTCACCAACCTTTGTATCTCTGTAATAGAAGTCAACCGTGGCGTTCTGATACTTGAAAGGACCGAAATTGTTGTTCCTGATGCCAAACTCGGTGTTCATGGCAATGTTAAACGATGGACTCGCAGCTGTCCCGACATCAAAAGTACCACCAAACGAGGCAGACCGCACACGAAATTTGGGGTTTCTGAACTTCATGATGGTGAGTCCCATGATGCTCAAGACAATGACTTGAAATATCACAAAGGCAACACCATATATGACATACTTCTTGATTTTCTGGCGGCGAAGGTCGTCGGCTCTAGACTGGGCCACTTCTTCGTCGGCTCGGCCGTAAGGATTGGTTTGTTGGGGAAGCTGTGCTTGTTTCTCAGCCATTGTATATAATTGCTTCTTGAGAGGGTGAAAGAAGTACTATTACTTCTGCTCTGGGGTGATAGTTTGTGAGCTGGAGATTGCAGAGAGAAGATTTGATGGATGGTTTGGTTGGCTGTGGAAGGTGTTTGAGCGGCTATTTATACAGGGCAGGAGTTGCATGAAATTAAAGAAGGGCTAAAAGGTATACTTTCTCGGCGAGTCCTGAGAGGCTTCACAAGCGCGTAGACTGCTCTGGTGTTTTATTTGACGTTCGAGAAGGAAAGCAGAAAAGGACTTGGCACCCCACTTTGTGTATTTGTTGAAGTCTGAAAGATACTAGTCCAAATGTTTAGAGTTTGACCGAGCGTTGACAATTTGAGTTTCTTTCACAATCTTATGAGTCGGATGTGAACTTTTCAGCAACTTTCGGCTTTAGTTTTGGGTTTTTTCACATTTCATCTACTACAACTATTTTGGTCTCTGATCTGTTGGAAATTCTAACATGCAAGTTTATAGGTACCCGTGACCTTTTTATGTTATTTAACATAGAATTGTTGCGTACATACATATATACAGAAACGTATAGTACATACATCTTTTCTAGTCTAAGAGCAAGACGGTCAATGAACCACATACAAGGGTAACGTTACACGCTTAACCTTTGTGCGTTACCTGCTCCAACCTTTGTCTCGAAAGGTCTATGCAACCGATGACCGTACTGGAAACGAGACGGAAAGCATGTTGAGCTATTGCAGTTGTACCAACGCTAGTTTCGACGTTACATCCCGCGAGGATAGAAAACTTTGGATGGTCTATGAAAGTAAGCGGGGTCTATAACTTGAAACATGCACCCGAACAAAGTATTACACGCTCTGATAAAACGTAGAAGCAATTCATCAGCAAATTAAGAGGTTTGTTGTTTCCCTTCAAGTTGTCTTTTTTTATTGGGCTAAGATAAATGTACATAACTCGATCAACAAAGGAATCACACTTCATTTCCTTGGGAAACTTGCATCAAGGTAGAAATGCAAGAATGACTTGTCTCTCACGACTGTGGTCCAACAAAAAAAAGAGCAGAAAAGAAAAAAGGCACGATCAAACCGGCAACGCTGCAGATATTTTGCAAATATAGGCTCTAATGTTGCCAGAGAAAAGCACCCATAGCAAACTTCCTCTTTTGTTCGACACTGTCGGTGACCGGAAGGCCATACTGCGAAAGAAGGCAATCGAGCTTCCACTCAGGCATGATCTCGTAATCGGACTTAGAGTACCTCGGGTAATGCAGTGGCATTCGGAAGTTTCCACCCCCCACTGATCTCCCACCCTGCCTGCACAAGCCGCCACCTACTTTCAGAATAGGCTCCCTAGTCGACTCCATGGCTGCACCCATCACTCTCTGTTTCTCTCCTCTTTTAAAAGATTCAAAGCAGAAAGTGGGGCTTTTATATAGAGATGGAAAGTGGTCAGGATTGAACTGGACTACGCCTTGTTGAGAACAGCAATGTATAACTGAGAAAACAAAGCTTTCAACTCTGGATCTATAAACAAGGCCTACCTAGGTAGAAAGCTGCTGAGAGCGAGGGGAGTTGTTGTGTAAGGTCTACCAACCATAATTAACTTTCCAGCTTGCTAAGCAACCCCACTTCAGCGAATTAAATACTATAATTAGACTTGAGAATTCCTACTGTCCAATGGCCTGTACACAAGGATAGGAGAGAACCCAAAAGCAAGCCGTGGAAAGTGGCTAAAGAGACTCCAGCAGTTGGCAAGTGATGATGACTGCTTTAACTGTAGAAACAAAAATAAGAACTAAGACATACGAAGAACACCACGCATCATATGTGACGGTTTATGTACCAAAAACTACTTTAACATTAAGCGTGCCTTTGAGTACATGGTTTAGTTGCTCTCAGAAGGAACCAATAGATGAAATAGACGCAACCACTACAGAGCCGGACTTTCATTACTGAATAACAAAACCTAAAGGCAAAAGATGCAATCAGAAAGACCCCTCTCTTTCCCACAATATTCCAAACAAGGAGCGCACCACCAGATTAGCAACAAGGAACTTTAGGACACTAGCATTTAAAACAATATATATACAAGCTCGTAATATTCTAGGAGCAATATTTTGATACCTCCCAACGAATGGAACACCAACAGCATAGAACGACACAAAATCCACAACCCCTAGCATCTTCGCGGTGGCATCCAAAGCAGCACCCTCTCATGAAGGGAGAAAAGGGGATCCTCTTTGTTCTTGTAGATTTCAAACAGTTGCTTAGAGTAGTGAGTTGCCAGTGTTCTGCACAGTTCAACCCCCTTGGAATTATACTGTTGCAACTCCTCCACAGATTTCTTCAAATCGCCGTGTGGGTCTCCATCAGTAAGAAACTCGGCCAGCATACTGCCCCTGTAAGAGTATGTGATGAATTAGATCTTAGATGAAAACATTGTTGGGGCAAAATGCATTTTTTGTCCGTTAACTTTGACCCAATATTTTTAACGGTGAGGCCTGTATCTTTCAAAGTCTAAAAATAACATCAGTTCTCAAGGTGATAGGAATAACTTTCTTTCTTCTGCCAAGAAAGTTTAGTTGATAACTACAAAATCATAGCAAAAAGAGAATTGACATTGATTATGATATATATATATATATATAGAGAGAGAGAGAGAGGGAGAGAGAGAGAGAGAGAGAGAGAGACATGGATTCACAGAAAGGGAATGAGAAGTTGGAGTTTGCAATTTCGAATTGGGAGATCGAAGATGTCCATTTGATTCTCTCTCTATATATATCTGTATAATAAATGAATCATGCACGTCTCTTCAGTTACATATAGATGCATGTGGACACATGAATGCTTACGGCTTTGCAGCAGAATTTTAACCTGAGTGCATCACACTAGTTATACCCCTGCTGTATAATACATGAATCATGCACGTATCTACTGGTACATATAGATACATGTATACACATGAAAGCTTTATGGCTTTGCAAAATTTTAACCTGAGTGCTGATGACACTGGCTAAATCCTCGCTGATTGGAGTGTATTGTTCCTTTACTTGATTGTTCATCAGATGTTTTCTGCCGATAGAGAGCACAAACAGCCTTCATACAAAGTTCAGGATCCTTGCCAAAGTCAGCAAGCATTTCTCCCTCCAATTCCCACTTTGAAGTACGATGCCGCCTCCTCTGAAAGCTAGATATAATGTCCTTAAAGACAATATTGTCATCTGACACATCTTCGGACTCACCAGAGTGATCACCACTCTCAGAAACATGAGAACTGTCGACGATAAATCCACCCAAGCTTTCACTGTCACTATCTGACTCATCATCTTCCATTTCATCGTCCTTCAATACCTCATTTGGTCTAGGAGAGCTTCTGTCTGGCTCACTTTTCAATTGAGATTTCCTCAATGTCATAAGGTGCCTCCTCGAAACAGATTTCCTGCCTTCGTCCCCAGAAACAGTAGAATTCACTGCACTGTTGTTGAATTCCGTATTGTCATCTGATAGATCTTCCAATTCATCAACATCACTGTCAGAAACATCAGAGCTATCAACAATAAATCCACCCAAGCTTTCGCCCTCGCTTTCAGGCCCATCATCTTCATCCACATTAGGAGAGCATTTCTCTGGCTCATTTTTAATTTCCACTTTTCTCAACTTACGGAGGCGCCTCCTGGATACAGTTTTACTGACTTTATCCCCAGAAACAGCAGTCACTGGACAGTTATTTAAACAAGCATCTGCATTTGAATCCTGAATATGCTTATTCTTGAGTTTACAAATTGGAGCATTATCATCGTCACTCTCACTATCAGTATTAACGATATTGGACGCTCTTTTTCTTTTAGGGGTCGAAATAAATGGGGAACTCCCTTTGTAGCCACCCATATCCTCCTCATCGCTCAGGTCTACAAGAGTCTTCTTCAAATTGTTGTCAGAAGCAGTATCAGTTTTGGGCAGAGTACCTCTTAGCGCACAACCACTTGAAACAGAAGCCACTTTATTTCCTTGAATCTTGAGAGTAGGCATTTGAAGCGTTGTAGTATATGGCTCACCATCGCTGTCGCTGATGTCAACGAGTACAACAGAATCAGGTTTCGCACCACCTGGCGTAGACGGAGTAATTTTCTTGTTGGGGCCCCTTCCCCAAATGCCAATTTTTTCCTAACTTGTCTACCATTGTCCAAATCAGTTCCAGCCAATTGCTTTGTAACTTGGCTACTATGGTCTGATTCATTTACAGAAAGAACACCTTTCTTTCCTCCCTCAACATGTATGGCCTGCTTACATGGTGAGTCAATTGGAGGTGTGCCTGCAAAACAGCAGTAAACATGACTTACTCGTAGCTCTTAACTAAGCTGACCAAAAGATTGCATAATTGCTCGTACAATGTGAACAATTTTCACCCAAAACCGTCCTAGAGATGGTACATCCCACACCCCCAAAGCCCCCGCCCCACCTGAAAGAATACACCACCAGCATACCAAAAGCAATGTAAGAAAATGGAAAGTAAAAACTAAAAACAAACATACAGGAACCTAGGTATCTCCATAACATGATTCTTGAATCAATATGGGTCCCACGGAAGGCACATAAACTAGTGAATACAAACTAAAGAAGTGAAAGCCTCCATAAAATGAGTCCCAATAAGATGACACAGATTCGTGGTTTGTTAACCAGGTGGTCAAAAAGCAAATACAATCAGAATTGCCCAACAGTCTAGTATTTTGGATCAAAAAAAGAATCATATTCAAGTTTGCATCATTCATGTGCAACCCTGTATGTGAGTATTTGTGGAGTAATAAAGAGGCGATGAGACTTAAATTTTCAACCTCTGAGGCTGCATAAACTTGAAATAGAGCTACTAGATAACATAACCAGTGGCAGTTGCTTTAGTAGCTGATGCTTGTAGATGTTCAATTCCATTATCAGAGTCCGCTATTCCAGCCTCTGAATGCAATCGTCCTGAGCTTGCTGCAACTTCAGATCCATCTTTAGAGCCCTGTACTGGTACTCCTGATCCCCCTACTGAATTTCCAGCCAAAGGGCATACCCCGCCTCTCAACAACGAGCTTCCCTCCAACTCTATCAATCGTGACTCCAGCTCATTACACTTAGCCTTCCAAACTTCAACCTCGCTCTCAGCCTTTTTCTTCTCGTAGTCCAAAACCTTGTTCTCGAGCATCAGCTCAAAAACCCTATCTGCCTCATCCTTTTTCCCCAGTTAAATCAACTACAACTTCCATCCCCTTCTCTCCTTCACTTGCAACTTTTTTACCAATCATCTGCTCTTCGAGTTCAACATTCCTCTCTTTCAAAACCCCAAGCTCGGCTTCTATGGCAAGCTTTTCAAGTTCCAGTTCCTCAAACCTACTCTCCAGCGACTCAAACTCGCTCTTCTTCTTCTGAACCTCCGACTCCAAAGCCGCACACCGCTCCTCCGCCCTCTTACTCCTCTCCTCAAATTCAAGACATCTATTCCTGCAATCTCCGAGTTCTGTCTCTGAACCTCTCTCAAGATCCACAATATCTTTGCCGACTACCGCTTCCATGGTAACTGCAAAATTCCGCCAAAAAAGAATCTTGTTAGTCGACAATTGGTCATCAAAGTATTTATTGGGGTAAAAGAAAACATATCTTCAAATGATTCTTTTGTTTTAGGCGGAGGAGGAAAAACCCTAAATGCGAATAACAATATTCAGGATTCCACAAAAACTAATAATAATAACAATTGCAATTAGTTTGATCAAGAACAAAACAAAGACGAGTTTCAATACATTGATGCTTCTACGCTAAGTATAAAAGGGTACTCACGGGTATGGAGATCTGGTTACACCAAAGAATACCCGCTCGTTTCTCTCTCTTAGGATTTGCAATTCACTGAACAGGTGTGTGTGTGTGTGTGTGTGTGTGTGTGGAAACTGTAACTTTATGCATCCGGTTTTGCCACGTTTCCGCTAGCCGTTGTACTTCGCCAGTTCGATGTAGTAGCATATGTACCCGAGGCATTTATAAATTTTAGGATAAAATTACAGAGTTTTTCTCCTTAATAATTTATTTTTAATATTTTATTATTTTTATACTCTATTTTGATTCTGATTTACCTATTTATCTTATTTTTAAATATCGTAGTTTCAAACAAAAATATTAAGAGAAGAAAACGTAATTTAAAACAGAGATTTTTTTTTTAAGATTCAAAATAGGGTAAAAAAATAATTAAATATTAAAAATAAATTATTAAGGACAAAAATTCTAAAATTACACACGACAACCTTAAAATTTGTCATAAATTACATATGGTTCTTACTAAGTATTTTTATCACGCTAAAATATATATTTTTTTATTTTTCAGTCAACATAATCAATGAAAAGATGTTAATATTCATCATAAATAAATAAATTTACCCAAACACCATATCATTCCCACAGCAGATGTACATGTCTCTCACCGCATCGAATCAGTGGCGAAATCACTATCATGTGAACAGAAAATTATCTAAAAAATTATTAGCTTAACTGATGAAATAATATTGATATCATTAGCAGGTTCGCTGGCGGCATCACCAACACAACAACTACATCATCACTACAAAATCACCACGACCCCACGGTTCCATTTCACACCCTCATAGCTTCACCCAAATCACTATTAGCGCCGGTCTCATCACAGCACCACCGGCTCCAACATCGGCCACCAGCGACAAGACAATAATCATTGTTGCAGCACCACTACCACCGGTCACCACCATATGCCCAATCACCCTCCGCGGTCTCCTTCGATTGCCCTCCTCAGTCTCCTTTGATTGACCTCCTCGTTGCTGGTGCATCATCAACATCCTCGCATCGATCACCTGTGCAACTTAACTAACACACACTTCCGGTCAAAACTCCTAGGAAATCTTCTTCGCCTCGAGATCCACCGCCGACGGTGGTCATAATAGTCGCTGATGGTGCCGATCAGCGCTAATGGATGTAACTTGTTGTCAACTTTCGTTGCCTTCGATGTTGGTGGTCACCGGGGTAGATCACCCTTTCGCTGCTCGTCCTTGGTCGACGCTCACCGACGATGGAGGACGCCACTATCCCACCAATCTGCTCTCTCTTTCTCCCTTCCTCTCTTCTCTCTCTCTCCTTTGTTTCCTGTCCCCTTTGTTTGTCTCTCTGCATTGCTTCTTTTGTTTTTTTTTCTTTATCTGCCTCCGATCTTTCTATCTTTTTGTTTTTCTTCTGTGAATTTCTCTGTGTATGTGCCTGGGGGTGTGTGTGGGCAGTGGCTGGCCGTCGATGGCAATGACGGGCATCAGTGGCGGCAATAAATGGGCTTTTTATGATGAGAAAGAGGAGAAAGACATAAAGGCATTTTCGATATATCGTAATAAATCAATGTTGTTTAATTTTTTTCTCACGTTGCCCTATGGAAAATGGGTCTTATATAACACAATGACAAACTATAGGGGGCGGGGAGTAATAAAAATATTTTTATGGCAAACTTCATGAGTGTCGTGTGTAATTTACCCTAAATTTTATAAGTAAAACATAAAAGAATTAAAAGAAAATGTACAAATTTCAAATATCATTTCTTCTCATTAAAACATAAGCTAAGGATAAATGCTTGTTTTCAATAAAGTTAAAAAGAAATAACCTAATTATTTATTGATGATAAAAACTGATCGAGCAGTGGTTCTAAATTTAAGTGAAATAATTGCAAAAGAATGCAATATGATGCGCATTTTCTTCTATCGAGCTTGCAAGCATTGGGTAATAGATGCTAATCAAAAGCAATATCATGCTAACAACAAGATAAGATCCGCTGCTATTTGGTTTAAGTCTCAATAATGTTATAACACAGTTTTGCTACCTTATTTGTTATTTTTCAAGTTATACATCTATGTGAAAATTTGCAAGCTTTCATTTGATGCTTATTCTATCTAATAGGAGAATTCGAAGGGAGTTAATATCTAATAAGAGTCTAAATTCAATGCATAAACTTTTGAAAATTAATAAAGTTAAGTTGTTTTATACTTTGATTCTTTACATTCATGAATAGTCCAACTTAAGCTCTAACTAACAAATATTATTTCTATTATTAAAGACAAGACTATTGTTAATTTGTAGCTTGCTATTTCACTAGCCTAATTGTACCATAGAGTCAAGCTAATATCATTCAAATATTTTCATCGACCAAAAATTAGTGACAAAATATATCTCTTTATCACTAAAGCACATTTACAAATGGTGTATTCTTACATGTCCATTGTGTTGGAACACTTTTTTAGCGAGAGAAAAATAAAGAAAAATATATGTAGGTAAAATCTGGTGTAATTAATCAATTGTTAATTTAGTACACTGAATCAAATCTCCTTACTTAAAATACAATACATCTAAACAAATTCAATAAAAAATAGATAGAATATGAACAAGATGACATTTAGCACATAACCAACATCAATTGATATTACAGTGTCCCTTATGAGTTAATATGTGATAATGGTCTACATTTCAAAGGCGAGGTGACAAACTTTATAAAAGACTAAGGCATTACTAGACACCGATAAGACCCCACTACAAGCAAGCTAATGGGGAAATAATTTAATAGGTAGAATATGGAAAGATGACATTTAGAGCAAAATCGAAGATAAACTTCCCTTTTACATATATGTATTATTGCTATTATTATCTTTATATAAGATTGTAATATCCCGAAATTCGGGAGCCGGTTAAATACCCATCAGGTTTTCGAAAAATAAACGGGCGATAATTTGCGTATTGCTTAATATTGGTAGGGTAACGAAACTTAAAAGGGATTTTGGAACAAAAATATAATTTTTGAAACTTAAGGGGCATAATTGTAAATTAATGTTTTTAGTGATGAAAAAATAATAAAATGAGTAACAATGTATGTTTTAGTGACATCTAGTTAGATTAATAAATATTAGAAGAATATTGGGGCAAAAGTGCAATTTTGAAACTTCCGGGATTATTTTGTGAATTTTGAAACCCGATGGGCTATTTTGCAAATTTTGAAAATTTAGCCTTATGTGTCAATTTTCAGAAAAGAGGGTGCAAGGAGATGTCACCTCCTTCTTGTTGATCCGATGACTAACCTCATTTAATTGTAGAATAATGGATTGAGTTAATTAGAAACAAAAGGGGGGGAAGAGAGGAAAATTCGGGTGTGAATGAATAGTACCCAAGAGGGGGGGAAAGAGAAAGAGAATAGGAAGAACAAGAAACAGGGCAAACAGAGCAAGAAACAGGAAGAATCATGGGGAAGAAGAAAGAGAGGGAGTTCGAGCAGAGAGTCAAAGAGAGAAACTGGGAGATTTTTTTAAGGGTGACCTCTATCCTTCCTTGTATATGAAATTTGATTGTGTGTGTGTGTGTGTGAGTTCACTGTTCAATATGTGTAGCGTGAGGGTATTGATGTGTTCTGTGTATGTTTATAGCTTCGGAGCAGTGGACTGCTCGTTGATGGGTGGGAAATTGCTGTCGGTGTGCATTGTTAGTGTGTTAGGGATTTCTTTTGTGTGTAGAAAGGGGGTGAAGGGAAAAGGGAAACGCTGTAATGCATAGCCATGATAAAGTGGGCCTCGGGTGTGTGAGTTTAAGTAAGATTTTGGATGTGATTGTGTAATCTAATGGTGTTAGGATGTGTTTATGGAAGTCAGTCTTATGTAGGTCTTGTTTTATTGGATTAATGACCCATTTGTGGGTGTATGTGTGAGTTGGAGGGGCTGGGTGCTTTGGCTGGAGGTTGAAGAAGACTGTGTGTGAAAATTAGGTGTGGTAGTGTGTTAATTTGAATAGGAAGTGTAATTGTCGCTAAAAATAGAAATTTCTTTAGGCAGTTTTTCAGTAAATTTTTATTAATAGTTAGAACCAAAATTAGACAAAGTCCATAACTGTGACCCCCAATATTTTTATGAAACCTACATTCTGAAATTTTTGGTATTTGCGAAGGATGTTAAATTAGGATATCGATTATGAAAATTTACGGATTTATTTAGCATAGTAAATAAAGCTATTTTGATCTGAAAAATATTATTTTACTGGTATGACTTATATTATAAAATTTTGGGCCATTTTGAAGCCGATAGGTATTTTTCGTCAAACTAGCCTTTTATCGCTTGGTCCGGACACCGTTTTGGGATTTTCGGACGAAAATTCTTTAAAATACTTATTAGGCCAGAAATGATATCAGGATGCTTCAAATATCATTTTAAGATATTTTTGGGATTTTTCTGGTGTCAGAAAACCCCAGGGGCATTTCGGTAGTTTGCCACCCTGAATGGGTATTTTGGTAATTTGACCTAGGGAATATATTTTTGCATAAATTTACATATGAGAATCTTATTTTAGTGATTCTACTTATGAAAAAGCCGTTTGGGTGATTTAAGTCTGAGAGGGGCTTTTTGATAATTTTACACCTCAAGGGCATTTCAATAATTTTACATATGCGGTGAGGAAGGTTCATTTCAGGAGCATGTGTGAGTCCATATTAAGTTATAATATTGTGCTATAGATTATGTTCTGATAATTTGATCATCTGATTTAGGTTAGAGCTAAAGACTTCCGGTTATATAGTTTAGCTACGGATCTAGGTAAGAGATTCTATCTGAACTCTAGGTAAGAACTTTCGTCTGAACCGCTATTTTGATAACTCGTACTCGTAAGTATCCCTTTGATTTTTTTATGACTAATGTCGAGCTCTGAGGTATGAATTATTATCATCATGTTATTGTCCAGAAAACTCCAATATTGAACCTAAATCGGTTATTTGAAAATCTTGTGATGCTCACCTGTTATTGCATGCTGAGCAAAATTGATAATCGCATGTTATTCGGATTTGTCATCGCTATTCGCTTGGACTATGTCATGTTGATACATGTTGCATTACTTGTTTTGAAAACCTTTTATTGAGTCTTAAAACGTTTATGGGAACTCTTATCGATGCTTATTATCTATTACCCATCGAGCATTGAGTAACATGTTGTATTATTGAATTATGGTAATTTTCCATATCAACATGAGAAATTGCATTGGTGCGTTTGGCAAAGGTTGGGGGTCTATTGGAGGATATTGGCGTGAGCTAGTACCTTGACAGACTAGTCGGTGTATTGGCGTGGGCTAGTACCTTGACGAACTAGCCGGTGTATTGGTGTGGGCTAGTCCAGTGCCTTGACGGACTAGCCGGGGTGTTGGCGTGGGTTAGTGCCTTGACGAACTAGCCGGTGTATTGATGTGGATTGGTATGGGCAGGAATGATTGGACATTATATCTTAATGATTTGTGCTTGTGCTGGAATCCCTTGAGGAATTTTCGTGATGCTTTGGAAATGATGTTTTGGAAGTGATCTTCTACTAATCATTTGGAAACCATCGGGCTTGTTGTTGTTATTTTGGTATTTATTTATGATGATTTTTTGTCGTTTTGAAAATCATTGAACTCTTTAAATCGTTTGGGGTACTGCGGAAATCATCTTCAGTTGGATTATTTGGACTCGTTTTGGTATTTCTTTTTGTAGTCCTTGTACAACCTTATTGAGTTCTCAAAAGTTCACCCTTCGTTTGACTCCCTTCTGCAGGTGAGGATAAGCTGTAGCAGATTTGGGAATGGATTAGAGTCTATGTGAGGTTCCGGTAAGCCCGCCACTACAGTGTAACAATTCACCGTGTTTCATGAGGAATCGAGTTTGTAAAGAACTTAGGTTTTCACAGTTTAAGTTTGAGTAGCCTTGTAAGCTTGTATTTGAAGAATTTAAGATGGTGTTGAATTAAGTGTTTTGAAGTATGTGTTAGTGAACAAATTTGACAAGTTTTATGTGTTCCGATAGGTTAACACCGAGAATTCAGGAAGGCGGAGCTCCGAATTTTTGGGGGCGTTACAAAGATAAACTCATCTTTTCTATATTTGTATTGGTACATAAGAATGCAAAAACTAAATGAATAAATCCAACATTTATGTGCATTAAATCAAATCTTAGTTTATTTTAAAAAGTCAAAGAGCGAAATTAAATAAGAAGGAGAGAGTAATTCTTCTTCCAATTAATATTCTAAAATTTGACTTATAAACTTGTTTCTTTAATTTCATTGTGATTGAATGGGGTGGTAGATTTTTTTGTTCATGCATTTTTTTATAAAAAAAAAAAAGGTTTTAGTGTTGCTAAAATCAATGACTCGCATTTTTTGCATGTTATTCTCTTATTATTATTACTGGAATCAAACTTTCACAATTTAAAAAAAAAAAGTTAACGCTGATATCGCTTGTAGCACCAGTGAAGAATCCGAAAACAAAGATAACATTGTTGATTTTGTTTGCTTGTTTCTAAAATCATGAAAGACATTTATTTATTTGTTTATCTATTTTGTGAAAAGGATGAAAACAAGCATGTGCCTTGTTGGTTTACCCTTTCCTAACGTGACAAAAAAAGGTATAAATTCCAAAGAAAATGCATATATGTTGTTTCCATCCATTTTTAAACCTAATTTTGTTGAAAAGAGTGGGGAGGATTTCAAGAAAGGGTAACACTCGCGATGCTGAGCATCTAAGTGGAAAAGTTTTTCTTTTTGGACATAGGTATTAAGTTAAATCAACACCTATCAACGCTTAACACCAAACCCATAAAAATTGCCAACACCATAGCCACTGACCGCTGATCTGTCACCACCACCACTTTCACCGACGCTATCCAACACCCCTGAACACCACTGCTAACCATCATGTCCACAGGCCAATACCACCACCACCATAAATAATGTCGCCGTCGTTGTTAGCATCCAACACCTCCACTCCTAACCACATGACATCACCACCACTGGGAAAACCAACACAAACCGTAAGCACAACTACAACTACAACCACAGACATAATCGTCATCATCCTCATCGCCATATTCCTAACCACCTCCCATCACACTATAACCGTCATCATACGCACAACAACCACCACCTGTCCATTAACAATAACCACCTTTTGCAAAGCCAAAAATACAAAAAAAAAATTAAGATTTGTAATTCTTCTCCGAACTCACAGATCTATGTCGGATGTGCACGAAAATGGCACTTCGACAATGGCTGCAAGGACGGAGACGAGAGGTGGTCACGCTACAACAGCGGCATGTGGTCACATCGATATGGCGGTAGGTGGGCACGAGCGATGATGGCATCATGGCTAATGAGTAGCTGTTGGTGGCAATCTGTGTGCGAGGCTAAGGAAGGATATAAGTGGAATTTGATTTTGACAATATTTTGTATCAAACAATCATGAGTTTTTGCTCAAACTTTGTCAAACACATCCTTAGTTTAGAGAGAGAGAGAGAGAGAGAGAGAGAGGGAGCGCAGGCACCCGTGAAGGTTTTAAACATTTTATTATTCATGGCTTAGATAGTTGCTTTGAAATTTGAAACGGTACCAAAAGTATTAGTATCGGTACGTACCGGTATACAAATAAAACCGGTACCATTTTCGGTACGATACTTCTAACTATGAGTAAGAGTATATTTTGTAATGCAACGGTAAATAGTATTCCGACAAAAAGGTGAACTAGACTTTTTCGAAATGTCTGTTAAAACAATCCGTAGGTGTTGAAACATGTGCCAAAACTACCTCAAAGTACTAATCATTTTGAAAAAAATATATATATCTTGGATAGCAACTGGAGTAGCCTCGAGATTTGGACTTTAAAGATAGTAAACAAACACTACTATATTTCTCTAGAAACGTGAAAATAAAAATAACAAAAAGGGCAAACCAAACATAATCGATTGTCTTGTTAAGGATAAAATGGACCTTAATTTGACATTTCGCTAGAACTATAAGTGTTAGACATCACCAGTTGTCCAAGCCTTTTAATTCAGAGTCAAACTCAAATACAACCGATGAAACAGGATATTACTCTCCCTCCCTCTTGTTGTCCTTAACGTTTCCGCAAAATTTCAAAGTTAAGCTTTTTAAATTTTTTTCTTTGAAATATAGACAAACATGGACAGATGATGGGAAGAATATGTTGGTGCAAAGGGCAGTGAAGCCCTTGTGAAGTTACAATATAAGATAACAATACACAATTCAGTTGAAGTCAACGTGGATGAAGTCAACTAGTATAGAGCACTGCGTTGCACGTAAATATAGTCGAGAATAATGTTTGAGTTGATATTATTATCTTTTTTAGGATCGAAATAACATAATTCGATTATGTTCTTATTTCTTTTGTAACTTCTTTTAGAAGAAATGAATATTTTATATTCGCAATTATAGTCAATTCAATGTTTGAAAATATTATTCGTAAGCTTCTGGAGTGAAGAAATGTTTCATGGTACTGCTGAAAATAAAAAAAAATTAGAAAAATTAAAAGAATGAATTTATGTCCTTATTATTGTAATCTGTTAAAATTGTTTATGGTTAAGATTTGTAATTTTTAAGACCACGTGCTTTGCATTTCATCAATAAGAAATACAAAATACCCAATTTTCAACTATAATAATCGAAAGTATTTTCAGTTCAAAATGGCACTACAACTGAGCATTATTTTTTTTATGCATATTTAACCCTTTTTCGTTTTTTTCTATTTTGTTTTTTTAATAATTTTTTAAATTATTTTCACGTATTTCAGTTTTTTTATTTTGTTTTTGTTTTTCAATTTGTTAATTGTTTGCTAACCTAAAAATGCAAGGGAAAAGTCACAATTCTCATTAATCAGTTCAATAACTAATGTTTATTTCATTGTAACCAAATTAAAAAGAGAATAATAAAAAAATTTCTTTGTTGTGTTTTTCTTTCTCATCACATTTTTCATTTTTCAATGTATAAAATAGATTAATTATCCTATATTTTTTGATTTTATCAAAATTTAAAAGAGTGTAATAAAAGTGGGGTAAGAATGTAATTGACGTAATTAACGGAAGACATAATTACCCAAAAATAATTTACAACATTCATACTTTGATAAGTAGTACACACACATACACACAAATATATCTTTTACAATTACATATTTTGTTTTCCAATGTGTAAATGTAGGTTTAGATTAGATTTATGACTTAATATTCATTAAACGCATTACAAAAAAATAATTAGGGAAGGGTAAGGTTGTTATTAGAATAACTAACAGAGTGCAAAATAAAAAATGATTACAAAATTAGTAATTAATAATAGTATTTATGAAAAGATAGAATTGTTATTGGAGTGATTAACGAAGAGCAAAAACGAAATAAAATGATTTACAAGATTTATACTTTTAGAGGTAGTAAGTATAGATTTGAAATTACTTCCACTTTTGGTTTTCTGTTTCTGAAAAAATAAAAATTAAAACCAGTTTAGATTTTATTTTTTACAAGAACAAATGGGTGTTTGACTACCCAGTTTTTATTTTGAGCTTTTTCTTTTGGGCGTTTGATTACCCAATTTTTATTTTAAATTTTTTCTTTGGTGGTGGTTGTGTAGTGGGGGGTGGCGGTGGCTACCGCCGGCGGCCGGTAGGCGGACTGCTGGGGGTCGTCAGCGAGCCCAGCTACGGCGGTTGGTAGCTGTGGCAGTAGGAGGGTGATGGTGGTTGTGGTCTCAAAACAAAAACCAAAATTGTAAAATGAGTGTTTAAAAAAACAACTCTGTTTTTAAAATTGAAGGAAAAAAAAAGTGTGTGCCAAACGCATTTTTTTCTAGTTTATAAACGTGAAAATATTAAAAACTAAATGTTTTTTAAATTCTACCTTGTCTTCAAAAAACCCTTGAAGTTAGGTCTTTTTACTAGAAACTAGTATGGAGCACTTGCCTTGCACGTGGATATAATCGAGAGTAACTTTTGAGGTGATATTATTAGTTTTTGGATCAAATAATATAATTCAATTATATTCTTATTTCTTTTGTGACTTCTTCTAGGAGAAATGTATATTTGATATTTGTAATTGTGATCAATTTTAATTTTTTTTTTTCAGGTTTCTAGATTGAAGAAATGTTTGATGTTACTGCTAAAAAAAAGTAAATGGAAAAACTTTTAAAAGAATCAATTTACGTATTTGTTTTTGTAATTTGTTAGATTGGTTTATGGTATACAGTTAAGATTTACAATTTTCATCATTTTGTTGTACTTTGGTTTGATTCGTGAGCTTTTTTTCTTTTCTTTTTCTATTCATCACGAGAAGACAAAAATAAAGTTTGCTATTTATTTTAAAAAAGAATTCTATTGAATAATAAACAGGTAAGAAGAACTCAAAGCTTTAGAAAGATAATTTTTTTTCTTTTTATTTTTTGGTTTAAATAAGAAAGTTTACAGAGAGAGAACTATTATCTGTTGATTGCAGCATTGAGGGAGGAGGTCACTTCCTTTTCTCTTTAAACACCAAAAGAGGGAAAGGGGTTTTTTAGCGAATAATTAATGGGAAGCCGTTTAAAACATTATATGTTCAAACCACAAACCAACACTTATAATATAAATAATTACTATGCATGTGTATATAAATCAATTATACATAAAATAATATATAGGAATTTTATGATTATTGTATGCTTCTGATTTTAATAATGAGATACAATGAATGTACATAAAATCAATAATTTTGTATTATGAGAGTAACTCATGATGAAGGCAGTAGGCTTTCAGCTTTTAACATGTAGAATGAGAAGATGTAGTTTTACTTTATTAAATTAATATCATTTTAGCCTTCATTAAATCTTCTTTTTTACGCACTGGATCATCAGCTGTCATTGCATGGTTGTCATCGTTTTCTTGTGTTGGATAGTATTCTTGAACTTCTTATGCTATCAGCCTTACTCGAATTTCGTCATTTTCAGCCTTTTTGTCCATCCTAATGATGAAGTTGAATTCTTTCCCTTTTATTTTCTCAAGGTTCTTTCCATTTTGCATGTAATTTTTAGTGTTACACGTCGTTCTTGTCAAAATTTTTACAAGGCATATAGTTTTGAATTTGTATACCTTCTTTGATTGTATCAATTTTGAGACTGGACATCCAATTAAATTTTTTATTGCATCGAACAATGTTATGAATGCCTGTTGAATGTCTCCAATTATGACCAGTTTCAGCATGTACCTGTTTTTATCAATATCATTGAATCAGCAATACTTATGTTAAAATAAACATATATTCTTAATTTTCCTAGTTTACATTTATTCATAAGAATGGGAAGTACACATTTCTTATCCTTACAAGCCCGTCCTTTTTTTTGTGCTGCAGCATCTTTTGTAAGCTTAGTAACCATAGTTCTTCTTTATTCTTAATAGTCAGTAATCTCGCTTTAAAAGGAGTACAATTTATGTATAAAAGCTATTATTAATTTGCGTTGTATTTAAGCCTCCCCCCATTTTTTATGCATATTAACCTTGTTTTTCATTATTTTTGATTTTTTTCAACAATTTTTTGTTTCTTAACTGATTATTCAAGTATTTTAGTTTATTTGTTTTGTTTTTATTTTTTAGTTTTACAATTATTTAATTGTTTACTAACCCACAAATACAAGAAAAAAATATATCACGGTTTTCATATCCAATATTTTGAGAACATTCATTATCCAATGTTTATTTCATTTCAACCAAATTAGAAAGGGAGTACTAAAGTGATTTCTTTTTTTTTTTTGTTTTTCTTTGTCATGGACTTTTCATTTCCCAATGTTAGAACATGTTCATTATTCAATATTCATTTAATTTTAACCAAATTTAAAAAGGAGTCATAAATGGAGGGTATGATTGTTATTAATGTAATTAACAGATAACATAATCGTCTAAAAATAATTTACAACATTAGTACTTTTATAGGTAGTATAGATGTGATATCAGTTCAACTCCTATTCAAGTCCCTTTGGTTTCAAGAGAGTGTGTGACATTCTACATGATTGTTGCAGTTTTGTCCCCTTAATTTGACTAAACAAAGGTCCAAACTTTCAATAATAACGAGCACTTTGCATACTGAAAATTTTATGGAACCTTTAATTATACCATTTTACAATTATTTGAATTTCAAATTAACATAAATTAATTAAGATTATTGTGATTTTTTTAACATTTAATAAATAACCGAACTCCATGTCACTACGATCAAAACTTCTTTTTCAGCCCACTGCTCCTTTCCAATTGGTCTCCATTTTCAGAATAAACTCACTATTTTTATATTTAATTTTTATTTATATTGACTAGGTTAATATAGATTTTTATTAATAGTACGTACATTACGGGCGTCGACGATATTAATTTTGTATTAAGACATATCTGCCATTCACAAGGTATCATTTATTTTTCATAACACTTGCTCACATTTTATTTGTTGTTAAGAATTTAAAGTTTATTCGTTAATACATTTTTTACGAATAAAATGAGATGTGGATGAATAATATAATAATTGAAAATAAGGATGCCCTTGACATTACAAAATTATAATTTAGTTTTACCAAAAATGAAAAAATTAAATATTACTCAGAGCTAGAGAATTGGGAGCGGGAGTTGGAGCCAGTTGCAAGGACTAGGTAATGTAGCTCAGAACAGTGCTATTGAATGTTCTTCCGACAACCAAAGGCAACGGTTGGATTTTCTCGGAATAAAATGAAATTTCTCCGAGTCGCCGGCGGCGACATCCTTAAACGAACCCTAGTTCCGGCATCCACTAGATTTTCGAACGTCCTAGGTGGGGTTCGTCGAGGCTTCTCCGCATCCTCGGAGGACCCACAACTGAACGAATTCATGGCATACTTGGACAACCTCAAGAACTACGAGAAAACCGGCGTCCCTGCCGGCGCCGGAACGGATTCCGATGATGGGTTCGATCTCGGAAGGATGAATCGTTTGATGGCATCACTTGGTAACCCTCAATCCAAATTCAAGGTGCGTTTTTTTAATGTCCTTAATACAATGTGTTTGTTTGCTTTAAAGTTCCGTTGTTGCTGAGAAATTGCTGGAATGTGAAAGAACCGGAAAGAAAGTTAGACTCGGTGAAGTGAGGTTTGAATCTTATTAAAACCTGAATAAATAAAGTTAGTATAAGTTTTCAGATATGACATTATTTTCTTGTGTTTGCTCCGTGATTTCCCTACGAATTCCTCGGTAGTGCCTTTTTCCAAGTTGTCATTTACCGCTCAAAGAGTGCACAGAGACAAAAGTTCAAAACTTATTAGTGAAAAAGGAGGTGTGGACAAGCATATGGCATGGTGGGATGGACATTGCCGAATTGTTGGTAGTAGGAGATAATATTGGAGAAGGGATGGACTCAGTATTTTGAACTTTGTAAAGTTAGGTTTATCCGATTTGAGCTTATAACTCATTAGAGCATATTTTCTGATGTACGTGCGTGCGTTTGTGCAAGTCTCCTTCTGTGTTGTGTTCAGTTGAATTGGTATCAAACTGGATACTTATGTGCGTGCGTATGTGTGCAGTTCATTGGCATCAAACTGTATATTTATTGCGTTTCATTTAAGTCACAACTTAATGCGTGAAAAACAAAAATATTTCGTCTTTTGGTTTAATTTGTTGCTCGCGTTTGTTCTTTAGCATGAATTTACTGGTATCTTCAAATGTCTCATTGGATTTCAATTACTATGCTTTGAAAACATTTGAAGTACCTTGTATCTCTTATAGTCTGTTCACATTGCTGGGACCAAAGGGAAAGGATCAACTGCTGCATTTCTTTCTAACATTTTAAGGGCAGAGGGGTATTCTGTTGGTTGCTATACGAGGTAAGGTCATTGTTCTCGAAATTGTTGGCTATGAGCATTTTAGGCTTTAGCTGTTTCATGGACAATGCATTTCCAGCTTGAATCCTTTTGACGGCACGCTTCATGTTCTTTGAGCAGCCCACATGTTCGGACCATCAGGGAACGTATGTCATTGGGAAGATTAGGTGAGCCGGTGTCAGCAAAGGCAATAAATGATATTTTTCAAAGAGTCAGAATGACTATTGACCATGCTGTGGAACTTGAAAAAGGGTGTATTAGTCATTTCGAGGTATCTACTTGTGCACATGTTCCGATTGTTTTGCAAAACTGACTCTTGAAAAGTATTACAAAAAGGTAACATTGGCTACAGAATGAAGAAAGCCATTGAACTTTCTGATTAATTAACTTGAGCTAGAAGACAGTTACATTTGGGTCCTTGAAAAGCTTAGTTCAACGTACTTAGTTAATTGTAACTAATTAAATTTACCGCCCTCTCATGTAGCCTGTCTTTGCCCTTAAATGTTCTCTGGTACCATATACTTGCCTGTACTGTGGATATTTTTTGGTTTCTCCACATCTTTTGCCTGCATAGGCAAACTGGTGTTTTAGGGGATAATGGTTGTCATTCTTGGATTTTTTCCCAAATACAACTGTATAATTTTGCTGTCAGTCATGCTATTTCTTTAGTGAGTGCTGGATGGAGTTCTGGTCTGGGATTCACTGTTGGAAATAACATTCTGTCTCCTGACATAATTTTGCTAAGCGTCATACCTCTTTTATCACGTCTCCATGTCCAGTGAAGAGTGAAGACTGGATCATGTGTTCTGTACCTGAGTTGATCTATGGTGATTGTTGGCCAGTTTCACGCTAGCATAGTATTAGTGACAATCTGTTATATCTTGATCTCAGCTGTTTACACTGAACCTTGCAGGTTTTCACTGCTATAACCTTTAGCCTATTTGCAGAAGAGAATGTTGATATTGCAATAATTGAGGTTAATCTTCTTTCCCTCAACCTCTTATCAAAGCAGTATTTTTTATCTATCTCCCCCCCTATAGATCTTCTAATCCAATTTCTCAATAGTTTCTTAAGTCCCAGTTGGTTGCTTTGTGGTGCTTCCCTCAAATTGCATAAATTCTCCAACAGTAGTTGGCATCTGGTATATGCAGTGCCTTGAAAGATTCAAACACTTAGTGTCATCCCATATAAAGATTGGTTGAGTGGACTAACCAAACTAATGGGACTATTTCCTGGTCGTTTAGGCTGGTTTGGGCGGCACAAGGGATGCAACAAACGTTATCTCTAGTTCTGGACTTGCTGCTTCAGTCATAACAACAATTGGTGAAGAACATCTGGCTGCACTTGGGGGTTCTCTGGAAAGTATTGCAATGGCTAAATCAGGAATAGTAAAAACTGGCCGCCCAGTTAGGTGGTTCTCCCTTCACCTTCTTGGCATTTTTGTATCAGCTCCAACTTCACCAGATATAAATGTTTAAATGCGTAATGGCTTCTATGCTTCTTGTGCATGTTCAACACCGTGCAAATTGGGATCTTTTTAGCAATAATGGCATTGCTTTATTTTGCTAAGGCATATTTTTGGTGTTTCCGGACACCGGATAGGGGACTAATTCACTTGAACTTTAATATTCTTGGCATGGATCTCATTCAAGTTCGGATATTTTTAATAGGAGGGTGAGCCTTGGCTCAATGCTAAGGTTGCTCCACTTGATATGGAAGTCATGGGTTCGATATGAGGAAACCGCCTGTTCACAATAGTGAGGGTGAAAATGTGTCCATCAACCAGCCCAAGAGCCCAAAACGGTGGGTCCTTGTGCACTGGACCACCCTTCAGCCATCCTTAATCTCATAAATTCGCAGTCTATTTTGACTGAGTAAAGGGTGCATAAATTCAAGTTGACCTGGAAACAGGCATTACCAACTTACATTAGGCTTAGTTTGCTAGCGGGATCATTATTACCTCTGTGGTAGAAGAGAGCAGTTTGAGGCAGTTGTCATGTGTGCTTCTTCACTTTGAAGCTAGTATTGGGTCTTAAGATCAACCTCATCTGTCTGCAAGATTATGCCAGTGGGTCATGTCTTGTTTGGTGGGAATGCTGACCACTTCGAGCCCATGTTGAATGCTATTCGGGTTGGAGGAGGCACTTTCCTTTTAGGGTGGGAGATTAACCTTTATCAAGGGTTCTTGTTTAGCATCCAGACGACCTTTGCTTCCACTTGCTATTCCACTTTAGTGAGACAGAAGCTTCACAAGTTAAGGGGGGACCTTTATTGCATAGGGAATGTTTATTCTTCCTATATACTTTTCGTGGTGGAGGAGAATGTTTGCAGCGAGAAGGGCCGGGGTCTCTGCTGCTGGGTCACTGGCTTCAGCACATAAGTTCTTAGCTACATGCAATTGGAACAATTAAGCTGCTTCTTTCTGTAGGTTTTGTGTGCTAGTGGCGGGGGTGAGCACTAGAAGGGAGGTTTGGGTTGGATCTATTAGGTTCGGGAAACGGAGGTCTCTTACAGGATGACTCAGTTTCCGTATAGGGTGGGATTGTGGAGAGGATTTCTGTTTGCTTTGGAGGATTTCTTACACGTCATTGGTTTAGTGAGTGAAGGCGGACGTGATCTATTGGACGCTTGGTGTGGGATGGAACATAAATTGCATCATTTATGACCTGTCTGCTCCGTCGTATCCCCAAGGATCTCAAAGGTTGCACTTCTTGCACGGTCATTGGCTGGTGTTCCTATCTCGACTTCATACAACATAAAGGACCAGCGAGTTGTTTCAAAATTGGTCTTGCATGTGCAAGGGATTAAGAGAAAAGCATTTAATAATTTGCTTTTCACTAGGAGGTTGCTAATTTAGTGGCATGTGTTGTTTGTTGTATGTAGATGGTATTCGGTTAAGGATGTTGAGTTTGGCTAAGGACCTCCTGAATTGTCTAGGAGATAGGGGTTGCTCCTGCTTCCCAACTTGTGGGCAGGTGCACACCGCTAGCACTGGGAAGACTTTGGTCTTGCATGTTTGTGTTGGGTGGGAGGTGCGTGTGTGTTGGGGGGGTTGGGGGGGGGGGGGGAGTGGTGGTGGTTTACCATAATGTAATGATCTATTTGGGGTTTGGGGAATGTTGTGGTTCTTCTGAGCACACTTCACGAGTTCCTATTCGATGCGTTAACGCTATTTGCCAGTGTTATTCTGTACAGTGTATATGGCAGCACCCGCTTGCAGTGGTCTGGTTGGTATACTGGAGAGGTGCCACTCAGTGGTGGTAGAGAAATTTTAGCAGATTAACACTAATTAGGGGTTACAATCATAAATATAGTACGACAAGGATTGGGATTTATAACCTTATTATGCGGTCGATCATTTTAGCAACTGCAGAACAGATGCCCATTGCGAGCATCATTGTTTACTACGCTCTTTGTGCTGCACTGGTAAATTTCCACTGCATAGTACTGTGTATCTTTGCTTTTATTACCTTGTTGATTGTTACGTATTAGCTGGGGCTAATTCGTAGTTATGAGATTATCTTCCCATGTTTACTATCTCTCTCTCTCTCTCACTCACTCACTCACTCACTCACTCACTCACTCACTCACACACACACACTCTCTCTCTCTCTCTCTCTCTCTCATGCATTTGTTCTGATCTTTTGAGTCATTCATTCTCCCATGCCCCTGTAGTAAGAGTGACTGAGATCATTTAGGTATTTCTCCACCCACTAGACCTTCGAGTAAGGATCTAGTCTCTCTTCCCTAATGGAGTATATATTGCATCCGCTCTCACCACTTCGCTTTTGCTTTTGTCCTCCCATCATGATTACTATCTCGTCCTTGAGGATCCTTCGTGAACCCTATCTTATGATATGATAGGCTCGGTGAACAATTTTTAATATATCCATATATCCGCTCACCATCAACCCAATCTCAAGGGCCACAATCAAGCGTAAATTGAAGATATAAATTTGGATATTCATGACATATCTGATGGTCCATATTTTTTAGGTCCAAATATATTTTACTGGAGTTCTACACAGACATTGGTGCAAGCATCATTTTAAATGATATTTGAGTGATCTCCTGATTTAATCTCTCTAGCATTTCAATTTACTGCAAGCATGCTCTCTTTTGGCTGCACCGCAATTTTTAGTCATGCAGCTGAGGTGTATCCTTGATTCATTTATTTTGGTGATTGCAACGCAACAGGTTTATAAACATCTCAGTTGGGCTTTCCTTGGCTACTATTAGAGATAGTGGACAAATGAATGTCATTTTTTGTCGTGTTGGGTTATTAAACTTGACGGTGTATAGTGGTTTAACTTTTCAGTTGGTGCTAGGTGGGCCTTATCTTCCACACATTGAGCGAATTCTTCGTGACAAAGCGTCCTCTATGTGTTCGCCTGTAGTGGCAGCATCTGATCCCAGAAATAGATGTACCATAAAAGGCATCCACATTGTCTCTGGAAAACCTTGCCAATCATGTGATATAGTGCTTCAAACTGAAAGGGACTTACCGTTGGTATGCACTTGTAGCATTTCTTTGTTCGTTCTTTGAGGATCACTGGTGCCTGGTAGTTACTCGCACGATAAGTGAATTGGTTTTTACATCTATTATATAACTGAACAATAGTTTGCCAATTTAATACAGGCCATTGAGTTGTGTGATGTAAACTTATGCATGCTCGGAGCTCACCAACTTCACAATGCTGCAATCGCAACTTGTGCAGCACTCTGCCTTCGTCATCAAGGCCAGTATTCCCTTTCACTATTTTCATTTCCATCATATTAGGTTCGCTAGCCATTAGAGCTTGCTTCAGTGTAGAGTGCCATAGTGAGACTTACCTCTCAACAGTTCTGTCAGCATATTAGTTATTAGCTGATTAGTATCTTAAACATGCAAACCAGTTATGATTTACGGGCAGGATGCCGGGCAAAATGGCATGTTAACTACGCAAGTTTGGCAGAAATGCAAAATTTGGGATGGATGTGAAGCAAGATGATAGAAGGATAAATAATCAGCACAACTAAGAATGCAGAAGTAGCATTCACTGGATATAGAACAAAACTGACCGAGATGGTTGGAGACGTGCAGTGACGAGAAGAAATGCGCCACTGAAGAAGAGTCAGAATAGTAGGAGAAGACCAACTTTTTTGAATACAGGGTTCTTGAGAATTGAATTGTATTGCTAAGAGTGGTACTGGTACTAGTGGAAGATATGATAGTTTTTGGTTTAATATATGAGGTGAATCTAGCCAACATGGACTGGAAGAAGCAGATTACTGTAGCTGATTCGAAGAACTCAGACTTTGGATACGACTTAGTTGAGTTGACTTGGATTACCTCTTTTCTTGTGTGAGATGATTATTTCTTCTGCCACATTCTCTACTCAAAATCACGTTTTAAGAGTGACCTAAATATAAGCAGAATTATCATAAGGATATTTTACACTTTTCACTTACATTTCTATAATTATTGTGTACTTCTCTGGATATACAGGATGGAGAATTTCAGATGGATCTATTCGATCTGGCCTAGAGCACACTTATTTGCTCGGGAGAAACCAAATTTTAACATGCGTGGAAGCTGAGGCACTAGGGGTACCTGGGGCAACTATACTGCTTGACGGAGGTACGATTTGCTGTTGTGCTGTTGTTTCAGTTTTGGCTGAATGAAAGCTGGAACAAGGGGAAAACCAAAGTTATTTTTGTTGTTTATGCTTTCGTGGCTTTTATTACACACTTGTAACTTCTAATTTTCATAGACAAGGGCAGCTGTTATTCAATTATTTTTGCAGCACATACCAAGGAATCTGCCAAGGCATTGGCCTACACAATAGAGATGATTTTTCCTCGGTGTGCTGTGGTTCTTGTGGTTGCCATGGCTAGTGACAAAGACCATATAGCTTTTGCAAGAGAACTTCTTTCAGGTAGTGCGCTTTATTGGCTGTTGCCTGTGTAAGTTGTGTCGTCGTTTTCATTTTACTATTCAGGATGGATCTTTAGTCGAGTCCTCCACCTTACAAGATAACAAGAATTGTACCAGCAATATGACATTTTACTTACAAATTGCTTGTTAAATAGTTAGTTAATCTGGTATCCTTATGATTTCTAAATCTGAACTCTTCATGTGGGGCTCATTCCGTTGACTCTTATTTTAAAACTCCTGTGCTATATTTTGAGAAGTTCTAACTACGTATCTTCATGCTCCTTCAGTTAGACGATTGGAGGCTGTATTTTTTACAGAAGTTAGCATTGCGGGAGGCAAATCTCGAACAACGCCAGTGTCCCAGTTAAAAAGTTGTTGGATCCAAGCTTCCAGGGAGGTGGGGATTGATTTTCTCTATGATGGAGTAGCAAAATACAACGAGCTGCTTAAGAATCAAGATGCGCTCCCTCCCGTGGGATCGGAACCTAAAATCGCATTATTTGCTGAGAAAGAGTAAAGTCTATGAAAGTTGGATATGAGATTCTCACAGCAAGAACAGGCAATAAATCAGGTATCATTGTGGTCACTGGATCTTTGCATGTTGTTTCATCGGTGTTAGGCTCTCTCGAATGACAAAGTATTGTACTCTGTGAAGCCGTTACTTACCGGAACCTTTTATCTCGGTGAATTTCTAGAAAGCCTAATCTGGGCAGTTAGAAGTTGCTTTTACTTCATCCAACAAAGAAAGAAAAACAAAAGAATTAATTGCCATTCTGAACGATTTCAGAATCCACTGAAGGGTATTATGAGAAGTATCGGAGTCTCAAATTTCTTTGGTCCATCCGAATGGTAGTAGGGGTGGCTGGGTTGATTCCCTTGCCGTTTTCGATTTGTTGTGGTGCTAATAGGCCCTTGTTTTCCTTTATTTTGCACCTGACTCTTGAAGTTTGGAAATGATTTAAACGGCATCTTCTCGACAAACTTGCTTGCAACTAGCCGTCTGTTATAGTTTGTGATGCATTGATCTTTCAATAATGCTGGCACGGTCCAGCTTTGAAAAGGGGCAAAATGAAAAAGCAGGAACTACAGTTCCCCCTCACCTTAGCCTTTGGCGAGTTACATTATTCCTGTGAGTTTTAAGTGAGGGTGGCAAACTTCGGCTTTGAGTGGGAGTTATTTGGGTCGGATAGAAACGGGTGACTTTCCCATTTCAACCCAAATAAGTTGTTGGTTAATTGGATCATTTCTTAGGGGGGTTGATTTTCACCGATAAATGACGTGTCTGATTCAAATAACCATCACCTGACTAGCAACCATCACCACACTGATAACCATCGCCACTGTCACACCAACCACAATTGCAACCACAGCCAGTTTGTTGTTAGGATATTTACATCCGCCACTAGAGCCCCACCGCACTGCTACTGCCATCACATCGATAACCATCCACCACCACCACTCTGAATGCCACCGCCACCACATCCATTTTTTGAGCCCCCATCAAGAGTTATCCTCAAAACTGTGATCCGATTGAATGATCTAGCTCTAGATCATTGCCGTGATATTCGAGAGATGACTTCTTTGAACCTTCTGGTGGAGTCAGGATGGTGCTTGGTTGTGGCTTTGGTATTGCTTCTTACAATAGCGCCGGGGTGACAACTACGAGAGAAGTGGGGGCTTGTCGTGAGTGGCAATGGTTGGTTTGTCGTCAGGTATAGCTGAGAGATTTTCAAAAGTTAAAAACTAAAATTTTATGGATTAATGGTTATCCACTTAGGATCCATCTAACCCCGTGGGTTATTGGGTTTAAAAATAGTTGCTCATTAAGATCCAATTATTTAATGAATGAGTTTGGGCTGCAGTTACACCCCTAGTTTTAAGAACGAAGTGGGTTCGCTTTTGTCTTGGCTAGTCTTGAGTCAGTTTTTTCAACTAGCACTTCCCTTTGATTTTTGGTTCTTTTATGATTTCATATTTTTTCTATATTATATTATGGGGAAGACACCTTTATGATGAAGCATTTTGCGATTTTCTATTTACCCATGTTTTGTTGTTTTCAACCATTTCATTAAATGGTATTAAAGTTAAATGATAGCAAAAATACTAAAAAGGTGTTTGTAATTGATTGTGGGATGATCAAATCTGATTTAATCTAAAAAGGTGTTTGTAATTGATTGTGGGATGGTCAAACCTGATTTAATCTAGATTAAATCAGTTTGTAAGTGTTTGGCAAAAGAGATTAAGAGATTTAATCTATCTCCAAAATTTAAAAACTGATTTAATCTATAATCCTCAAGAGTGAGGATTATGAAAT
This sequence comes from Escallonia herrerae, assembly GCA_033070095.1. Taxonomy (NCBI): domain Eukaryota; kingdom Viridiplantae; phylum Streptophyta; class Magnoliopsida; order Escalloniales; family Escalloniaceae; genus Escallonia; species Escallonia herrerae. Next base: position 265,730 of record JAVXUP010000249.1, on the reverse strand, counting down.
AATCACTTTCTTCATAATCAGATTTGACCTTCTAATTTACGATCCTATCCTCATGTTTTTTTTTTTACAAAAAGATCTCTCATACCCCTTAATTAATTAGATAGTTTTTAGAGTTTATCTCTTCTCCTATTGCTACTCTTTTCCTACAGCTAAAACACAGAAAGGGATAAAATCGCTTTCTTCCTCCACCCCATTTCTATAAGTTTTTCTATCTTCTTATTTTGTAATCTTTTCTCCTGTTTTATAGTTATTTACGAATAAAAGTTATGTTAACGTTGCTTGGATATTAAAAAATTGTTTATTGAGTGCCCTCTATGGTCATTTTGTCATAATAAAACTGATTAAAGTATTTTTTATCCAAACATTTTTTTATAGATTTAATCTAATTTACAACTACTTTTATTAAACAGTAAACTGATTCTGATTAAATCAGATTTTGAAAACTGATTAAGATTTAAGCTGAATCTGTTTTTTTTAATCAATCCCAAATGGACTCTGAACCTGTAAACAACCCGCATAACCCACCTCTCTCATTTCTCTCACCCACATTCCCATTAAACCCGCCACTCTTGATTCGCCCCACCTGCAATTCTCAAATGTGTAGAATTTTTCAATGAATATGTTGACCATTTATCTTATTTTTCCGTATATATCGCATGTGGGTACTTGTGGGTACCCGAAAGTCCTCCGGTTGGTATTTGATACCTACTCGATCTAAACCTTCAAAGCCCATCACTTGCCTCTATTTTAAGGAATTATGTTTGTGTTCTTGTTGCTCTATCATTCTATTGCGGAGTTAATCAAATGGAAAATCGGAATAAAAATAGAGGCCGTGACGATAAAGGAGGAAAAGCGTAAAACAAAATAGAATAAAATGAAACGGAACGGAACGAAATAAAGTAGAATTAATATGGTAGAATTAATATGCGTGTTTATTTTCTCAGCGTACCACCGCATCTAGCATTTCCATATTGAAAAATAAAGGAATTGAAAGCCCAGAGTACGGTTAGTTCACACGATAATGACGTTTTTGCACTCTGGTCGTGGCTCTCCGTTCTTAACTCCCGACCTCCGCTCGAGAAATTTCTGAAAGGGCCATGAAAGAACTTTCAATCTTCATAACTACGGGCATCCAGAATATTAAGCCCAAGAAGACAAAAAAAGATTTCATTACTCAGCTTCTTTTCTGCCATTGATTGATGATGTGAAAATGGCAGGAGGAGGTTTTAATCTTTTCAGACACATGGGCCCTTCTGTGATTTGAGAAGTCGTATCTAATATTTGGCATTTCTTGAGAGAGGTCCTATACAATGCCAAAGTCAGGAAGGAAGATCAGAATCAATTTCTGTGTTTCTTCTCTCTTAAATGCACCCAATGTCACTGTGACTCGTACCCTTCTTCAACTGCATTGGATTCTAATTACATGAAAACCACGAAAAGGGACACTGTTCATTTTATGTACTTGTGAAGGACATAAACTGTTCATTCAGCTCAGTGAACTATGAAGCCTAGCGGAGCGGGATCAGAGGAAGGGATCTGGAGCAAAATGTTACCGTCAGGATCGAGGTGGGAGTTTCCCGCGAGCTCTTTGTTCAGCCATGGCTGCTTCGAATGACCTTGCAGAGATTAATATTTGCATTGACCTCGCAGCAAAAGCTAACGAATCAACGAATACCGACTCTACATTCTTGACTTCTCATTCGTGAATTCCTGTTGCCGGAACTCTAACTGGACTCAGAAAGACGTCATCGCGGCTACGGAAGAGCTCCTTAGTTTTTCATCGTTTATCACTACGTACCAAAACAAACAAAAAAGAGGAACGAAGACAACCCAGGTCAAGCATTTTCGGGAAGTTAAAAAAGGGCGCCAAAATTCAGTATTAAATCGGTAATCGATCTGTATCTTTGTTTTTGTTGTACGATACCTTGGGGCTGAGCCTCACAATGTTAACTCAATTTTGCCCTTAAACTAGCTCGAGGAAGATCAATTATTCAATTAAAAGGGGGGGGGGGGGGGGGGGGGGGGGCGCACAAACCAAAACTGGGCAGATGGGCCAACGCCTGGAACAGCATACAAGAAATATGGGCGCATAAACAAACAGACCAGATGGGCCAACCTTGCCCAGGTACTTTCAATGTCAATGACTTAAAGTCTCTGTTTGAAAGTTATTATTTCATCCTAAAAATTGCATATTTTTGAATTTGGACTTTGTTCGGAACTTGAGACGAAAATAGATGCTTTTCTTAAAACCCAAAATTTTGAACCTTACCTATGAAATGGTTGTCGTGTTTAAGATTGCGAATTTCAATCAAAAATGTTATTGAAGACTCGAGGGACAACCGAACACACAATCAGTCTTTTTATTTAAGGTAAATTACACTAAACCTTCTAAGATTTACACTCAATTCTCACCTAAGACCTTGATATTTTAATTTAAACAACTAACACCCCAGAATTAGGGATTTGTTCCGATTGGACCCAAAATAATTTTCCATTTAAAAGGAGATGGATGGTCGTCCACCTTAAGGGGCATTTTGGTAACCAATATTTGGTGCTCTCTCTCTCTCTCTCTCTCTCACACACACACACACACAGACCCACCGGCAGATGGTGGTGCCCCCTCTACCACCTCCCCAAAACTGGCACGTAGGACGTCTATCGCATCCCCCCTCCAATCTAGTCCTAGATTGCATTGTTTCACCCTTAATCTCTGTTTTGCTTCCCTTCTTTGGATTTGCGGTCGTCGCCCGTTAACGACTTAATTTTTTGGTACATGCAGTGTGTGTCAGTTTCTTTAGCAGATCGGCGGTGGGTTTGCTCAGCAGATCTTCGGTATTTTTACTCAGCTGTTCGACGGTGGTCTTTCCCATGTTCGTCACCGGCCGTTTAGTTTTGGGCACCGGCAATTTGTTTTCTTTTATCCAATTCCTCCGGTTGTGCTGTCAAGCGTTGTCACGGCACTTCTCCATTAGCCGGTGCCACCAAATTGCGCGTGTGTGTGTGCGCACTTTGTGATTAAGGAAGATATTGGGGGGGTGCATGATTGGAGGGGGGCACCACCGTGTGTGGTTGGGTCTGTGTTTCAGTGTGTGTGTGTGTAAGAGAGAGAGAGAGAGAGAGAGAGAGGGAGAGAGACTACCAAATACTAGTTACCCAAAATGCCCCTCAAGGTGGGCGGCCATCCACCTCTTTTTAAACGGAAAAATGATTTTGGGTCCAATTGAAACAAATCCTTAGCGCTAGGCTGCTAGTTGTTTAAATTGAAACCCCAGGGTCTTAGGTGAGAACTGGGTGTAACCTTAGGGAGTTTACTATAATTTACCTTTTTACTTAAACTTTTTTAACTTTAATTTAAAATTTTAAAAATACAAAATCATTGAAAAAATACATGATCTGTGTGGGTTTGGCCCGTCTAGTCAATAGGGGCTTGGCCCAACTAAGTCGTATCAACCGCATAAAGGTTTAACTCTATAACTTATTTTTTCTCTTATTTCCTGAAAAGCATTTCATCACTTCATACCAGCTCAGAAGGGGATCGATAATCGCATTCTACTCATCCGTACCATCTACCCTCCATTTTCATTAATAAGCTCTAAAAGTGTCACCGTAAAACACCAAAAAGTGTTACCAAAGATATATATATATATATATATATATATATATATATATATATATATATATATATATATATATATATATATATATATATATATATATATATATATATATATAGGGGAAAGCGAATATGTTGCTAGCCTTAGGCAAGTTGCCTAAGGCTAGCGACTAAAACTACGTAGTTTTAGCTCTTGTTTTTCTGTTTTTTCTCTTTCCCTGTCATTCTCTCTCATTCATTAGATCCGAGCACACTACATAATCGCCCCATCGTCAGCAACCTTTACCGGCCAAATCAGATTATGCCACTTTCATCTCTGCCCTGCGTAGCTGACTGTCCTCCTTCATTGTTGTCGCCTCCGTATTCTACAAGCCGGCCTTCATTGCCGGCGACCCACCACGCTACCATCACAAACAACAGCCACAATACGAAAACCCACCACTGCCGGCTCTCTCTCTTCCCCCCACATCATAGAGATAGGCACTACCACCTTACCCAATTGTCAGTCTCTATTGCTGCCAGCCTCCATCGCCGATGACACACCACCCGCAGCTGCCACAGACTAGCCAATTTGTGAATTTATTGAGGATTAAAATATAAATATTCTGATTCAACAAATTTAAGTCAAAATTAATTTATTCATCTCTCAATTTTTGGAATTCAGGGGGACGGTCATGGGTTTGTGTGATGTAATGGTGATTGGTTTTGTGGTGTGGTCACTGGTGGTGGAGGTTGGTCGGCGGCGAAGGTCGGTAACTAGATGAGGTGATGGTGGTCGGTTCCGTGATGTTGCGGCGAAAAGAGCACCGGCAATGGTGGGTTTCGATCTGTATGGTGGTGGTCGTTTGTGATGGCAAGGGTGGAGGGTGGTGGCTTGTGATAATGGGGGTGGTGGCTTGCGACGCCATCTTGTTAAGGCCGGCCGGCGACAGAGAGATGAGAAAGGAAAAACAGAAGAAGGGAGAGAGAAAAAAGAGAAATGAAAAAGAGAGACTATGCTCGTTTTATCAAAATTACGTAGTTTTGATCGCTAACTTTAGGCAAGTTGCCTAAGGTTAGCATCTTTTCCCATATATATATATATATATTGGAAATGAAGAAAAGTAAAGGAAAACTATTAACTTCCTAGCGAAGAACAGGATCAAGTACTTCGGCCCCGGCCCGTATGCCGTTATGACTTGGCTTTGGTCGGGGCTTCCATCCTAAATTACGGGTTCATTGTTTGTACGGCATAGCAGCATACAGGGGCTGGCCCACGTTGGTAGGCCCAAGTAAGAGCCAATTAATTAATTGGGCACATAAGTACCCAAGGTGGGCCACTTGATTGCCTCCATACATCCTAATAAGCCGAAATTAAGCCCAATTCCAACCTGCATTCTTCATGCATATGACTTTTCATGTCTACGTGAATTAGTATATTTCCTTTAATTTTCATTGATGGATACTTTATTTTGTTATAATAAAGTGCATTAACAACAAAAGGTTGATCTTTTGGGGACAAATTAAGATATTGACAAACTTACAAGGGTGCGAAAACAGACGTTTCAATCAAACTCCTCTCATCTACAAAGCCGTATACTTTATTTTTAGATGTTTAAAATATACCGTTCACTTTGAAAGTCCAGCATTTATGACATCACTATTGAGGTTTATACTTCTTTTCTCAAACAATTAACCCCATCGACTGCACAAAAGTATGATACCACACATTATGAATAAGGAATTGGAACTACATCGTATGTACCGAGATTAGAACCAGCGACCTTGGAGTTATCTTTCAAAGCCTCTGCATGTCTCCTGCCTCTTGAGGTTAGAAAAAGAAAATAAAAGATGCCGTTGAAAATGGCATAATATGAATATATATATATATATATATATATCATACCCAAATTGTAAAATGCACATACGATGACTATGACAATGGGCATTGTCGTTTGTAATACACTAGCACAAATCTCATGGAGTGGCATGGAGAATTTATTTCACTGAGCTTGTTTCAGTTGAATCATTTAAGCCCTAGATTCCCAAGATGATGCCCATTACCGGACCACAAACAATAAGAATTAATCCAGCTTTATCAACTTGCATTTGCTTGATAATTTAATAGCTTTGGGGACCCAAAAATGCTCAACATTCTTACAATATATCATGTGGGGGCAATGCATGCAATGCAAGCCTTAGTATTGCATTTTGCCACCCACCCCTTCTCCTTACTAGTCGCCATCACCAAAAGCAAATCTTCATTCCAATCTTTCCACTGTAACAACTCTTCAATGTCACGTCAAGGTTAACATTCATGGTTCAAATTTGGAAGGGGAGAAAATGTAAGGGTGTGTTGGGTTTGGGTGGGGGAGGGTCAGGGTAAGGGTTCCTAGTAGGCATCTACCTTGCCACATTTATAACATGTGTCTAGAGTCATGTGATGTACCTCACCCAGAGGGAGGTGGGCTCAACTGCTCAGCCATGCCTGTGCATAAAGTTACAATTAGACCTGGCAAAGCCAACCCGTAGTCGCCTGACCTTGCCCTCCCAACGATATTTAACCCCGATCTACACCCGCCCGCACTCTTCCGAGCATATCCCAACGCAGGTTGCGCGGGTCAGCTGAGCAACCGATAGATCGTAGTGTAAAATAGTGGAACATCTAAATATAATTTAAGCCCAAATTTTTTCCAAAGAGCTGCTCTTAAACCAAGTTTTGTTCGTCTAAAATTTCATAAAAAAGGGAATATTTTCCGTGAAGTTGTAACAATCACATCGATCAATAAACGATGATACGAGCGTGCAACATAGTCTCATTGGTTAGAACCCTTCAATTAACCCCTCCTATAACAAAAAAAGTGTAGCGCCAAAATTCTTCAATCTCGTTTCTCTCATAAGGTGGAGCAAATATTGAATTATCTCCACCAGCTAAACTTGTTGGATTAGGAGATTGAGATGAGGACAAAGAAGGACATAGACTTAAACTAATGACAATATATTTAACGACTTTAGATAGTCAAAGCAATTAATCCGAAACCATACACGCATGCACGCAAGCGCATAGGTGCACATAGGAACACTATCGGACGACACAAAAAGGAAGAAAAAAATGTTGGGGGCCCAAAAATTTAACACTTTCATGCAGGACTTGGTGAGGAAATGTGATATACGAAGGGGGACATTTATTTTGGTGGCTCTTGAGGAGATGTTTAGAGTTTAGAGATATGTACTCCTGTAACATAACACCATGTCATCAAAAAATGAGTGAAGGGGGGGTGCACCAGCCACCAGAGAGCCAACCCTCAACCGTTACAGGGTTAGGATAAGGACTTGACATTATAATGGGATATTAAAAGATCTAGTTTGTCATCAAATTGGCAAGGTCCCATTTCTCCTCACACATTTAAACATATATGTGTGTGTACCTACATGTGTGTGTGTGCACCTACATATATGTGTGTGTCTATATCAACAAAAACTCCCTATGTTATAGCCCCAATTTACGATTGAATTAACGGCGTGACAGACAAGCGTACAAGGTGGGGGAGGGGCTTGGGGGGGGGGGGGGGGGGTGTGCTGGAGATTAATAATAATATAGAAAAGAAAGGAAAAAATGGAGTAATGTTGGGCTCAAACTTTTCGTGGATGTCTTAAATGATATTTCAGACTACGAATTTAATGAAGTTTGGATGGACCAGCTTATTAAAAGTTCATCTTTTGTTTTCAAATTTTGTCTCACATTATCAATGATCATTTCATATTGAGCCAAGTACGTCTATATTCTCAAGAAATTAAAATTTCCTTGCTTTTGAGTTGATTTTGCCTTTCTTTACCATTCATAAAGAATATTTTCCTTTCAGACCCGTTTCCGGCCATTTGTTGAAGCTCAGAAAACTTCGCTACGACGAATCATCACAAGGGGGGGCTTGGGATTAGTTCATAAAATGAAAACTTAGATTAAGCACTTTTGAAATAGTCCTGTTTCTTTCAGACCTACGTCCTTTCACCTTTTTTCTCGCGGCTTAGGGTTTCAGAAATGGAGTGAAGGTCAGGTGAAGGAACCAACCAGTTAGTGTATTCACATGTTAAAGCCGTAAACCTTATCTCCGAGAAAGTTAAAGTCTATGTTCCGTGGAAAATTATAAGCCGTTCCTAAATTGAACTAGTTTAATCCAACTTGATATAATTTAAGTGAGAGAAAATAGAGTATATATATTGGCTCAAGTTTGAAGTGAAAATTTTGTCAAGTATCTCGATGACCCAATTTTACTGTCCAATATTTATTTTTGTTCATTCGAAAAATTATGCTGAAGGGAGAGAGCCTGATCGTGGGGGCAAAGGTATGTCTCACCCTGCTATAAAAATTCTTGTAGCGAGGTGAACAAGCTTCAAAGCTATCGGCGGGCTCAATGGATAATGGGGATGGAACAACGGTCAGATGGTTAGATTATCCTAACGTTTCATGAGTTTGTTTGACGAGTAATGGTGTGACCTATGTAACTGTTAAGCATTATAACATTGTTGTGCTTCATTTTTTATAGCCAAAGCATAGTAGAAATAACATTAGTTTTATCATTGAGAAATCTAAGCACCTTTACTTGGATTCATTTATCAGTGGCAAATGACCAGCTCCATCGGGATGTTGAGAGAGAAATTGGTGTGGTGGGTGAATCTGAAAGATGATGGGAGATACTATAGATAGGGAAAAGAGTGGACTCATTTTGAAGAAAGCGTAATTGTGGGAAAACCAAAGTCATCCTCCTTTACTTCAGAAAACTGAAGAGCAATCCATTACTGATCTTGCAATTACTCCTCTCCTTGTCTTACACTACGAGAGACATGATTTACAAACAACACTTCATGCAAGTTGATGAATCAATTTGAAGCCCTTCTATCTTAGCCTGTTCAAGGAAATTTCAACAAAGACTGCTATAACAAAGGTTTTGTGCGTGCGTGAATAGATTTGTTGGGACAAAATCTTCTTAAACCTCGAGATAAAGGTTGCTGTGCCTACGAAATAAAGCCATGCACGACGAGGAGTTGAGAGCAGCCCTTTGAACTGCGTTAACATCACTTTTTTATATATCTTTAGGAGATTTGAAAACGAAAATATGTTTGGGGGGAGGGGGGGGGGGGGGGGGGGCACGAGATGCTGTGTCTGCGCATTGAAAGCTTCAAACTGAATTCAATATGTATATGTAATGTATGAATCGGAATCTCTCGCTTAACAGACAATTTGCAGACTTTGCCCAGTATCCCGTCGTTATCTCCTCCATCTCCCTCTTTCCTGCTCATTAATTTCACACCTCTCTCTCTCACGCGCTCACGTACACACTCTTCCTGGTCATTGGAAAAAGTTTCATTAACAATCACTTCTCATTGTGGCATTACTTGCCGCTTTATCTTCACGGGAACCACCGTGAGGCCGGAACGGTGGAACCATGAGATTGGGCTCTACCTCTAAAAACTCTCGTCAGACTGAGATTGAGCATATGCCCATCGATAGTGTCAATCTTTCAAAATCACGTCCGATATCAGATACACCATGTGTGACAATTTAAGTTTGGAAAAACAATACTAATGCAAGGTGCATAATTTCGTTACCACTCCATCAAATGGGAATTGTAGACTGCGTTGTACTGTGGTGCCCACTTATATTACTATATATATTCACATTCATGGGGTGGTTGACTTTATGGGGCTGATCTTAAACCTTGTGGGGGATTGTGGGATATTGCTGGAAATTCCCTATTTATTGAATATATCAGATTAAGGAATTGTGACCCTTGGGAATAGATATTTTCTTTTTAAATTTGAACTAATGCCTACATTACTTCATCGCTACTGATTAAAATGTCGGTTATAAAGGCCACTAAAAATATTTGGGGTGAGGTAATTGAAACTTGAAGTAGAAAAACTTTAAATCCTTCTTCCTTAAAACTATTAGTAACAAATTGCAATTCGTGCTTAGTATACTCCTAGACAGGAATTCTGTTAAATCCCTCGATCTTCTTCAAAATGATAAACTTGGGGTCAACTGCTTAATTATGGCAAAAAGCTAATATTTTCCCAAGTATTTATAAATCTTAGGTAAAGAAAAGCGAATTGGAGGAAAGATACTTTTCAAGGAATTCCGTTGTGGTTTCAAGATTCTCTTCTTAGGTAAAGAAGAGAAACTGGACTTCAAAATTTACAGGTTTGTTGTTTCCAGTCCAAATTCTTCGTAGTGAACCAAGGCACTGGAATATTGTCCTAAGATTATGTGAATATATACCAATTATTGGCTTGATCTTGAAGGTGAACTGACGTTGATTCTACCAGTATATACCACCATTAACCGGCAAAGAAGTTGGCAGTTGCTAAATCTGGAATCCGCAGAGTTACCGAGATGCAGGCTGACTTTGTGTTCAAGCACCAGCATCTCGATTTGATCAAAACATTCATCAGCATGCAGCTGCCGAAGGTCAAATAACTCCCCCAGCTTTTGCGTTCTTTAAAGTTCATCTTTACTTTCCTTTAAGAGGACAGAAACGAGACTTGTTTTAAAAGGTTATTAATTGCTATACAGTAATTTCTTTCTGCTGTTTATTGTGTTTGTTAGTTTTGCTCTTTTTGCAGGAAAGATAAAAGCCTTTATGTGTCTGGCTAGGTTTATCAATCAATGCAGCTTAAGAAGAGACAAAACCATGGAAGCCACCTTGGTCTGTGCAAGTTGTACGTACAAGGTTGTTTGTTTTGATTAAAAGAGGTGATTTGAGTACCCACTTAACAAAAGTTTCTTCTAATACTATCATAAATAAATGAACCATTTTCTTGTGAGGAGCATCTATTTATCTATTTATATGCATCTTATATGATGTTTTACATCTTTATTTTATCATTAGAAAGTGAATCAATGATAGATATAAATTTTTCAATGACAATTAAGAGTATAAAAAAGTATATTATGTTGGTTGTTTTTTTATGTTTCTTATTCGTCTCTCACCATTTCTGGTCCTATAATTAGAACTCTAATAATAAGTTTAAGGAACTTATCTAAGGAAGACTCTCTCTTTAAGCCTGAAATAAAGGTAAAATTATCTCATTCAAAAGCTAATCATACCATTGATAATAATATCCCTAATCGTGAACTTACCATATGTCGGTGTAGCAGGTTCGGCCCCCTTCCAACTAATGTCTGGTGTAGTATTAGACTAGTCTTCACGTACAAGTCATATGCCATACAGTATCCCCTCTGTTCCAAACAGGAACATGTTCGACAAGATGTCCCAAGCATTCCAACGCTAATCCCACTCTCCGGTAAAAAAAAAAATTTTAAAAGAAAAACAAAAAATTGGCTGTCGATCAGTGACCAATGATTTTAGTAGTAATCTATCTATATCATATATAATAAGCGAAGCGAGACATTCTTTACGCGCCACGTCATCGTAAAAATAGCTTCTTTACTTGACATATCACTACTTTATGTTTTCAATGTGAAATATAACTATAACCATTATAAGAGTTACTAAAAGTCTGAAACACTTTTATATTAGTAAACCTTATATAATTAAAAAATAACAATTCTAAGTATTCTGAAACTCTAACTAATTAATGGACTAACTTATTAGGATTTAATTTTGTGTATTGAATCCTCAAAACTACTCTCTAACATGAGTATAAAAATTTATATATATAAAAAAACCATAATAATATTATTATCTTGAATGGGGTCCTTTAAATAAGTAAAGCAAGATCTTCTTTATGCGACACGTTGTCGCAAAAATAGCTTCTTTACTTGACACATAATCACTTTATGTTTTCAATATGAAATCGAATTATAACCATTATAAGAGTTACTAAAAGTCTGATACTATCAAGAATAGGATCCTTATTTCTTGATAAGTTAATTTCTATATTAGTAAGTCTTAAATAATTGAAAAAATAATTCTAAACGTTCTGAAACTCTACCCAATAATGGACTTAATTATTATGATTTATTTTTGTATATTGAATCCTCAAAACCACTTTCCGACATGAATATAAAAATTCATATATCTAAAAAAACGAAAATAATAGGGTCAAATACACGTAGGTACCCTGAAACTACCACAAAGTCTCACTTGATGAGTCCAAAAGTTTAATTTTTACACATAAGGGTCTGCAACTCTAAATTTGCAACAAGTAAGGGCATCCGTCCACTTTCCTAACGGTTCAACCCTTTCCGTCAAGGGCATTTTTGGGAACTCACAGTGGCACCAGCACCGCACCGTGGAGACCCCCAGCTCAAACTCCGGCCATGCACACACCACCGGAGTCGCCGTCGATGCAAAACCGCTGGCCATTGCCGTGAAGGGGTCGAAGCGCCGAAGCAAATACAACATCTCAACAAAAGAGAAAGAGAGAGAGAGAATAGAAGACGCAGCAGCGCCACCACCAGACTTGCGCCGTCACCATCGTGACCAGCGATAGCGCTAATCTCCGTCGTCGTGCTGCTACCAGCTTCCAAATAAACGTCACTGTTCCAAGCCACCGCATCCACAAGAAAAGCGTCACCGTTGTCCACCACAATCGACGGTGACCACTGTCGGCCCAGACGGAGCTCGCCGTCACTGCCAGCTACAGCTCTTCCAGGGAGTAGGCAATCAAAGATGGGCCATCAAATCCGGTCTACCAGCACAGCGCTGGCTAGGTCTGTGTGCGGCTCCACCGCATGATTCGATCGATGCCTCTTCCATCCGTCGCCAGACCGGCGATCTCCACTTCGGCCAGATCGTGGCACCAGCCGATGTCATCACCACCGAGATGGGCAGTGCCCTCGCCGCCGGTGTAGTGGTCTGGATCGTTGGGTTGGATGGGGAGGAAAGAGGTGAAATTTTGAAGAAGAAGAAGAAGAGAAAAACACCCAACTATGGAAACCCAAAAATGCCCCTGACGAAAAAGCCTCAATCGTTAAGAAAGTGGACGGATGCCCTTACTTGTTGCAAATTTGGAGTTGCAGACCCTTATGTGTAAAAATTAAACTTTGGGACCCTCAAGTGAGACTTGTGGTAGTTCCAGGGTACCTACGTGTATTTGACCCAAAATAATATTATTCTCTTGAATGGGATCCTTTATTTTTTTGATAACTTAATTTTCACGTCAATAAGCATTATATAGTTGAAAAATTAATTCTAAACATTCTGAAACTCTAACTTATTTTTTAAGTGTCACTAAATGTTTGAAATACTATCTTGGATGAGGTCTTTATTTCTTCATAAGTTAATTTCTATATTAGTAAGTCTTATATGATTGAAAGAAAAAGTAATTATAACCTTTCTAAAATTCTAATTAATTAATGAATTGACTTATTAAGAATTAATTTTGAATATTGTATCCTCAAAACTACTCTCCAATATGAATATAAAAATTTATATATTTTTAAAACAAAAATAATATTATCTTGGATGGGGTCCTTATTTATTAATAAGTTAATTTTTATATTATTAAGTCTTATGTAGTTGAAAAACTAATTTTAAACATTCTGAACTTCTAACTAATTAATGAACTAACTTATTTTAACTATTGTATCCTTAAAACTACTTTATGATATTATTATATAAATTTATATATCTAAAACAAGAAAATAAAATATTAAATTTAGAAAAGAAACAAATGATATTATAATATTGAAATTGACACAATAAACATGATGCAGCAATTGATTCATCTTTAGAATTTTTTTGGTACAATAAAAAATTGACATTATTTTTTTAATTGAGACCATAAGACCAACAAATGACTGTATAATAATTATTAATTAAAATCATAATAATTGTAAAACTTATTTATAAATATGATAGTTGAACATGATCTAAATTTATATACCAAACATTTTAGTGTATACAAAGGTATGAAAATAATATTTTGGATGTGATCCTTATTTTTTAAGTTTATTTAATTTTGCTTCTAAAACTCTAAATTTACTAATTTCTTAGGATATGAATTTGATTATCATGTTCTTAAAACTAACTTTCTAATACGAAGATAAGCAAACATGTATTTAGAAAATAAAATAACATATGAGATTCAAAATAAAAAATTATGTTATATTTAATTTAAATTTATTATGATTGATTAAATGTATATGTATTAACACATAACATAGTCATTTATATAACAATATAACATATAAAATTAATAATCAAATTGTAGGATAATTTTTTTGCTTTGATAAGACAGCAAGATAAAAAAAAAAAGTGGCTATGTAAGCATAAATGAGATTTTAAAAATAAATCACATACGTACTAGAAAAGAAGAGTTTGAAATTAAATCAAATTATTCTTAATTACAATATTTGACAACATTTCAAAGCTTTAAGATGCAAAAATATGAAATGTCATGAGATTATATTTTCAATGTAAAATAAAATTATAACGTTATAAGTGTCTCTTAAGGCCTCAGGTACTATCTTGAATAGGGTCCTTATTTCTTGAGAAGTTAACTTTATATATCAATAAGCTTTATATATTTGAAAAACTAATTTTAAGTATTATGAAATTTTAACTAATTAATGAACTAACTTATTATGACTTAATTTTAACCATTATATCCTTGAAATCACACTCTAACATGAACATAGAAATTCATATATTTACAAAATGAAAATAACATATTAAACTTAGAAGAGAGAAGAAGATGATGTTACAATTGAGATTGAAATAGTACAAATAGTTTAATAATTGATTCAAATTTATTATATTTTAATATATGCTGACCAAAGCATATGCTTACCGTGGTCGATGTAAAAAATTATCAATATAATATATAGCATTTAGAATCTTTTGGCACAGTAAAAAGTTTGATGTAATTTTTTTTTGTGAGACTACACAACCAACAAATGACCGTACAATTATTTTTAATTAAAATTTCAATAATGGCTAAGCTTAGTCATAAATCTGATAGTTGAAATGATTTAAAGCTATATACTAAACATGTAAATGTATCTAAAGGTATGTAAATATTGTTTTGGATGTGATCCTTATTATTAAGTCTATTTAATTTTGCTTCTAAAACTCAAATATGCTAATTTTTAAAATTTAATTTTGACTATTATGTTTTTAAACTAACTCCCTTATACGAAGATAAGAAATCATGTATCTAAGAAATAAAAACAACATAGGATATTTAGAACAAAATATTTTATGTTACAATTAATTTAAAATTATTATATTTTACTAAATGTATATGTATTTACACATAACATAATCATTGCAAAAAAAAAATTATCTATGCAATATGTAAGATAATTAATCAAATTATAGGATAATTTTTTGATTTGATAAGATCGCATGATCAACAAAGTAGCTGTATAAGTATAAACAAGATTTTAAAAAGAAATGACATATAAAATAGAAGAAAAAAGGTGCAATCAAATCAAATTATGCTTAATTACTATAGTTGAATACATTTAAGATGCAAAAATATGATATGTCATCAAATTATGTTTTCAAAATTAAATAAAATTATAAACATTATAAGTGTCTCTAAAGGTCTCAGATATTATCTTGAATGGGTCCTTATTTCTTGATAAGTTAATTTTCATATCAATAAGTTTTATATAATTAAAAAATTAATTTTGAGCTACAAGAAACTCTAACTAATTAATAAACTCTAACTAATATATTATGACTTAACTTTAACTACTGCATGTATCATTAAAACCACTCTCTACTATGAATATAAAATTCTTATATCTAAATAACATTAAGAGAGAGAAAAAATGATGTTATAATTGAGATTGAAATAAGAAAAATAATTTAACACTTGATTCGTATTTATTTTATTTTAGTATATGCTTACTATAATGGATATAAAGATTTATCAATATAATGTATAGCTTTTAGAATGTTTTCATAAAATAAAAATTGACTATATTTTATGGGTGAGAGCACACTATCAACAAATAACTTTATAATTATTGTTAATTAAAATTGCAGTAATGATAAAACTTATTCGTAAATTTGATAGTTGAAAAGGAATGAAAGTTATATAATAAACATGTTAGTTAGTGTCTTTAAATACATGCAAATTTTATTATTTTTAAGTTTCTTTATTTTTGCAAAAACTATATGAAGGCTATATTAGGAAAGCTTATATAATGTAAAAATTAATTCTAAAACTCTAAATGTATTAACTTATTAGGATTTAATTTCGAAAATCATGTCCTTAAAACCAACTCTCTCTTACAAAAATAAAAAATTATGTATCTAGAAAACGAAAATGACATATGAGATTTAGTAGAAAAAATTATATGACCGCGTGATCAACAAGTGGCTATATCACATATATGAAAATTTGAAAATAAATCACATACATAAAAAAATAATCAAATAATTCTTATTTACTTTATTTTAGGAACATTTAAAATCTTTATTATGCAAAAATATATGCATCTAATTCTTCAAAACTAATGATTTACCAATTCGTTTATATAAAAAGCCCTTATGATCAACAAAAAAGTTTTTTTTTCAGTAATACTTATTAAATTTTCATTAAAAATAATAAATAGTAAATTTTAGACAACTTATAAGTATTAAAAAATTCTGATTACGAAGGAATCGATTACAAGTATGAAAGGTGATTATTGTGCGAGTTCAATAACTAATAATTGATTAACGCTCGCTTTATAATATTAGCCTAATATAATGATATTTGTTATCCTTTTCAAGCTGATTATAATTATAGGTATAACCTGACATAATTTTGTTATACTATGTTAGATTATGGTGTGCTAAAATAAGTGTAATTTTGTTTAAAAAAATATCATTAGATGCATATATTTGATATAGAAACTATAATTTGGCGACAAATAATAGTCATAAAAAATATAAAAAATAATTTCAATACTCTAGAATAAGGACATATTCATCAATTAAATATTCTTATTACTAGCATCTTACAACAATTAAAGAAAAATATATACATAAAATATTAGATATTATGTGGTCTAAATTTATTTAATTTAAAATTTTACTTAATTGTTAAAATAACCTCAGGAACATATATATGTAATACCTTAAAGATCATACGAAGTTAAGGAATTAAATTGATGTAACGTTTATAATTCAAAAGGGATACTTGATAGCATCATCATATTTTAATTAAACTACAATCGTATTCGCTATTTAACTTTATATGGCACCAGCATGATTATTCTACTACTCTAAGTGTGAAGCTAATATGCATTTGAAATACTATTTGACAACCTCTAACAAAAGTTCAAAGGAAACAAGTAATCAGTGGCTCTATTGCGTCGCTATCTATTATTTTTACTTCAACTTACAGTATAATAAAATTACACGTAAACACACATGTACATGAAAATATCTCATAATTATTGCATGCAGTCTAATAAAAAAACAATGCTATTTAATAATCGAAAGTTATGAGCAATGCAAGTGAATTCATCTTTTCATATTTTACTTAAGTTAGTCGCGATTAATTTAGGTAATAAAATTAATCTTTGTAGCCAAATAATATATTTTTATACTGCTAATTTTTTTTGTCTTTGTAGTACACATCAATACACTTTTTAGAACCTTATAGTATACTTTATTTTTTAAAAAAATCCGAGCTTGACTCGGGTTACTGAGCTAGTATCTATATAATATATAATAAGCAAGAAAGACATTGATAACTTCTTAGCGCGACACATCATTACTTCTTTATATAACACGTCATCAGATCCTTATTTTAAGGTAATTAACTTATATATTAGTAAGTCTTATGCAATTTAAAAACTAATTCTAATCATTCTACTTAATCAATGTACTAATCTATTAAGACTTCTTTTTGGTAATTATGTCCTTAAAATTTAAAAACTAATGTAATCATTCTAAAACTCAACCTTATCTTTGTACTAACTTATTAGGACTTAATATTGACTGTGGTATCTTCAAAACTACTCTCTAATATGAATATAAAAACTCATATATCTATAAAACGAAAATAATACTTTCTATTTAGAAGAAAAAATTAATTTAAATACTTAGTCATTCTAAAACTCTACCTAATCAATATACTAATTTCTTAAGACTTCATTTTGATAACTAAGTCCTTAAAAGTGGTTTCTAATATGAAAATTAAAATCTATAGACCCAAAAAATAAGTTATGAGATTTAGAATAAAAGCGTGATCTAATAACTACTTTAAAATTTGATAGGATCCTTATTTTTATATCTAATTAATTTTGTTGGAGTAGTGAGGGTTTTCTGTAAGTCTTATATAATTCGAAAACTAATTCTAATTATCCTAAAATGAACATAATCATTATACTAACTTATTACAACTTAATATTAACTATTTTATCTTCAAAACCACTCTTTAATAGGAATACAAATTATTTCCATATATATATATATATATATATATATATATAGAGAGAGAGAGAGAGAGAGAGAGAGAGAGAGAGAGAGAGAAAGTTTTTGTATTCCTATTAGAGAGTGGTTTTGAAGATAAAATAGTTATATAATAAAATGGAAGTAATACTTTTGATTTAGGAGAAAAAAAATTCTTCACAAGTTACTTGAATACAAAACAAATAATAGAAGTGTTATTTGTTGAATATTATTATTTTGAAAAAAATATTATTTTAGAAATTAGGGTCAAGAAGCTAATTTCCAAAATAAAATTTTGGAAATTAGCTTCTTGACCCTAATAATATTCCAAACTCATATATATACATAAACATCAAATCGAACACAAAACAATGAATTTTTTTTTAAAATAATAATATAAATTTAACAAGTTACTTGAAGCTGTTACAATTAAAGTATTAAAAATTTCTTACCAACAACTATAGTTTTTGCAAACATATTAATGTTGATCCACTTTTCATAACTATTATTGCTTTAATTGTGAAATGTGGTATGCATTGATCCACTTTTCATAACTTTTTAAAACAATTTATTAACTTACTGGAGCTTGACTCGGGATCCTGAGGTGTAATATCTAATAATCGAGTCGAGAAATGCAATAATAGCTCATGACAGCTCATTACATTGTCTTTTTAATACTATAAGAGTTATGAAAGCTAATGTTAAACATATTAATGTTGCTAAAGACTTTCAAACATTGTTTTGAATGGGGTCCTTAATTTTGAAATTAATTAAATCGGCAAATACAATATGCATTTAAGTAATAAGCTTTACGCAATTCAAAAATCAATTGAAACATTCAAACTTTTCTAACCAATATAGTAACCTATTATGATTTTATTTGAATATTATATATAAAAAAAGCTCTCTAACATTAAATATTAACCTGTAAAACCAAAATTACTTAAGAGATTTAATAAGAAAAATAAGGTACTACTTTAAATTTATATTTAAGTTTTCTTTAAATTTAAATATGATTCTAACTTAGTAAATATGTTGGTTAAATATTTTGGTCAGTAATTTCCTTAATAATATGTTGGTTAATATTTTGGTCAATAATTTTCTTACTCTAAGGTTTTGCAGTATCCTATTTAATCGCATTGGTTAAATGTAGAAATACAATAATATGTGAATTCCATATGAGATATATTTAAAAAAAATAGTGTAATCTTAAAACCTTAATTATGTGAGCATTTCTTAAATACAACTAATTTTATGTTGAAAAAGTTTTGAACCAATTTTTTTTTCTATAGTAACTTTATTATGAGTGATTAAACTTTTAAGCATTCTAAATCTGCAGTAGCAATAAATCATTTATGATTTTATGTTAACTTTTATAATTCTGAATAGAATTAAAAATAAAATCTAAAAAGATATTAGTTATGTTGTGATGAATGTAAACTAAAACTTAGATTGAAAACATTATTAGATTTGAAGATAAATCTTACTTAGTAAGCATGCTTATTGTATAACTTGTGCAATATTGGTTAAATTTTGTTCAACAATTTTCTTACAATGAGGTTTTGAGCTATCCTATATAGTCATGTTTGTTAAACAATATTGTTAGTCGTGTTGATTAATTTTTATAAATCAGGTGCTATAAACAAATATATGGACCAAAATTTTCACTATCAAAATTAAACTAATATGCAATTAACGTTATGGGCCGCCCATTCAAAGGTACAAATTATTTTTAAAAGATACCTAGAAAATAATAAAAATATCTTATGCAATAGCAAATTGATCTCAATATATTTTCCGCATATTTTTATCAATAGAATTTACTTTTTCTTTTTGTGTACTAACTAAACTTTTAATTTTTGTTCATCTATATAGTTACCAAATTAGAATTAACAAATATGCACTAGGGCATTACTTATTGATATTTCATCAGAAGGGTTAATTTATTTTATTACAAGAAAGTTCAAGAATTTTATTACAAGAAAGTTCAAGCCAAAAATTTAAATAACTATCTTTGATAAAATAAGCATAAAATTATAAAATTGTACAATATATTTTACTATACATTTTAAAACTACTAAAATAAATTACTGTTAATAAATCATCCCGTGCTTGGCACGGGATTCTGGGCTAATATAGCTAACACCGTTGAATATATGCTAAAATAATTACTCTATATATCTTTCTTAGCGTCTCTTCGTGTAACATAAACATAGCCCCTCCTCATTCAATTGTCATAATTTATCAAGACAGAATGATGCGGAATGCTTACTCCAAAATCAGAAATGGTGGTGTTTTTTTGTTGGGGATAGAGAAAATGAAATTACCAATTTCAAATATTCCACGAGAACAAGACGCGATTATGTTGGTTTTAATTAACTCAAATATCAGCTCCATAGGCACCCAAAAAAAATTGTTACTATATATATATATATATATATATAGGAAATTGATAAATTCAATCTAAATTTGAACTCTCCAACTCCACTTTTGTCACTAAAGGTCGAACTTGAGTTTTCGTCACCAACAGTGCCATTTGAAATAGAAAAAATTCAAATTTAGAGTGAGTTCATCATTATCCATATACAAGAGGGTCAAGGTAAACAGATTATCCCGCTTATGTATGATTGATCGGCCATCAAAAGCCTAAAATTGATTTTGAACAAATGATAAAATTGAAAAGTTTGCATAAAGGTAAACGTGAAATTTTACTTAACGTAATATAAAAGCAAGTGTGAAGTTTCAACAAAAAGAACGGTTTATACGTACTTTATTGGTGTATTTAATAAATAATTCTCCTTTTCTTTATTATAGTAAGAATAATTTTGAAAAACAATTTAGAGTTTAACGTTAGTCGTGAGCAAACAGATTTTCTTTTCTTAAGTACTTGTACATTCTGAAAATACTTGTGCCGCATTAATTTTTTAAAATCTTTATAAAGAATGCATTCGAGAACACTCCTTGAGTATTTTGTGCTTGAGTCTCATACACGAAAGAAGGACAAACTTTCCATTCAGGCCTTTCCCAATACTTGATATGAGACTATTGTACCATATTTTAAGCTAGAAAAATGTTGTTTTAGGCTACCCATTTTAATCCGTTTCATGATTTAATGACAATTATTTTCTACTATTTTCAGCATTTAATTTCAACAGTCATATTTTTTGTTACTTCATTTATTTACCAAAAATAAGTTTTAGAGGTACTATTTTGTTCCTATTTTGAACTGTTATATTTGCATTAACTTCAGCCTCTTCACTCACCTATAATTTTCTGCCATTTCCGAGATTCCAAGTTAAGCTTCATATTTTACCCACTTTTTCGTGACTTTTTAAGCTTAGATTTTTCAGTCATATTGGTAAGGTATTGGGTAAATGTCTTGCTCTATTCATTTGGGCAAAAATACGATTGAAGCAACAGTGTGAACTAGACTGTTGTATATATCTTATAAGTGATCCATCAAAATCTTACCGCACCTGTGATTATCCAAATGGGCACGATCTTAAAAGAGTGACTTAGTCTGCGCTCTCTCATCATAATCTCTACTTAATCGGGTTTAAATTACATGTACCTTGTTATATTATTTCAGACAAACTTCATTACTCACCAAAATGCATATTGGGTCCGGATGCTACCTTATTTGTACACGCCACAAACCAGCCAACCGCACATTCAAATTGCTCCCGTACCCAATTAAACCACAAGGACTCCCATGGGGGTGTGGCCATGTTATCTTGGTCTCTTTGCATTGAACCCCAGCAAAAGTTTGATCAGCCCCACAAAGAAATTGCTGTTTCAAGCCAGACATTCCTAACAATAGGCTGTTTGAGGCTATGCGTGAAAGCAAACATGAGTCTTTGAACAGTCCTCTTGTTTGGTATTACTATTCGCCATTGCTATTAATCGGATCAGAGGCAGGGATTCCATTTAGGTGCTACTTAGTACAACCTCACCTGAATTTTCTTGGGGCCATCTTCTTGCACAATGGGAAAGTCTGTTAGATTTCTCTGCAATTGTTATGTGCGGTTGTGTACTATTCTCTCTGATTATCTCCTTGATAATAGCCCTGAAATGCAGCCACCTAGAAGCTGCATCCATTTATGTGACTTTCAAGTTTGAGAATTACATACATAAGTAACTTGAGATTCCTTATTCTTTTTTTTCGGCCAAAAGATTAAGACAATTACATTATTATCGACAATATTATACCTTCCTAGGCGAAGCTCGAAACTCCTCCGTACATATTCCACGATAAAAGAGGAGTAAGTCGCGCGAAAGGGTATGCAGAAAAATATATTAACATTGATGCTAGCGGCCTTAATTCAATGGTCCACTATTAAGTTAGCCTCGCGTCGGCAAAAAGCGACCGGAAGGGGGGCAGTGGCTTTTGAGTATCAAGTAGTCGCGGTGGATGTGGGACAGCCATTGGTTGCCCACGTCGGGTATAGTAATCAGATAAGCAAGTTTATTATTTAAAGTTTTTATCTCAGTATGACAAACGCATGTTTACGATGAACGATTATAAGAGATGGAGACATGACACTTGGACTGCTTATGCTGTGAGTAAATAGTATTGTGCTAAGTTCCTATTTTTTAGGTTTGTAGTTAAGCTGAAAAAACAATTAAGAAAATATTATGTTGTTTTTTCCGGATAAGTTTGTATAGAATTAATGAAGATAAAAAAAAAGTTTGGATCTAAACCTTTTTTCTGCAAATTCTGAAAACACTTTCAATGAAAATTTTGCCGTTGCTCATAAACGAAAAAACTAAAACTAAGACAGCTACCAAAAGCATCTTTACTAAAAAAAGAAGAAGTTAAATACAGAAAATAAAAACAAATAAGAAATTTTTTAACTCCAAAACAACTTGTATGATTATAGTTCAAAATTCATAGTTAACATTCTACGCTTTAGCATTTTGCTAAACATATTATCAAATTTTATGACCAAATCATATTAATTTACTCAATTTATATGAGGAAAAATTGCATAAAATACTCCTATGGTTTGGGGTAGTTGTAAAAACACCCCTGTTATTACAAAAATTGCAAAGAAATCCTTCTAGAGCTTATTTGGTTGTAACCGTTAGATAAGTCATCTAAATTAACAAAGCGTGCTCTTCACGCTCTTGAACAATGCGTGTAGTAAAAAAATTATATGTTAAAAGACTAAAGTACCCTCTTCTTTTTCTCTCTCCCAAACAAATCTCAATTCCACCAAAACCTAACCCTAGCCACCCTCAACCACCACTCGTCTGCCACCTACGCCATCCACTACCTGCGCCGCTGCTGCCACCACTCCAGTCTTGTGCGCCTAGCGGCCGCCAGCCCCGTCACTGTGCACCGCTAGTGTAATTAAACCCTTCACAATCTCGCTTCCACCACCCCGTTTGCAACTTGTGCCACCCACAACCGGCGCCACCATATGCCTCATTTAATCCCGTCGCAGCCAACTGTTGCACATAATCTCATCACTGCCAACAGCCACCCGATCCCGCCGCCACCATAACCGCCGATCCCGCTACAGCCATCAAACCCAAACCAATCGCATAACTCCTCGAACCTTAATCGAACCCATAACTTAGAACGAACCCTAATTGAACCCCCAAACTTAAATCGAACACTAATCTCGCTGCGGCCACAACAATTGGAACCCTAATCGCACAATCTCAGATCTAGGGTTTCAAATCGCAATCTGCGATTGAAACCCTAGACTAAGATTAATTTGCAACTCGGGTAAATAAGATACTTGTGACCCATCGTTTGCTCCACCAGTCCCATCGTTTGCTCCACCACTTGCGCCGCAATCTGTGATTCCCACTTGCGTCACTGCGAGCCCGCCATCAATCCACTAAGCGATCTCGTGAAGAAGGAGGATAAAAATTGGCCATTCAAGAGAAGAAAGCGTGCTATTCTCATTTATATAGAAGGGCAATTTAGCCATTTTCACCGATCTGTTACGAAATTTTTACGGTGCAACACTTTTACTTTTTCATGTGTCTTTATGAAAATTTTGTAACAACAGGGGTGTTTTTGCAACTATCCCAAACTATAGGGGTATTTTTTACAATTTTCCCTTCATATAAAAACGATAACAACAAATTTTGGGTGGCACTAAATTCAAGGTATGTTTTGTTAAGCTCACACCCTTTTGTTATTAAGGGATTTAAAGCGCTAGAAAGCATCTTATACTGACTAAAGAGGTTAAATCTAAGGGTTAATTACTCACGGCACCCCTGAAGTTTGCCTTAAATTACACACGGACCCGCCTATCTTTGTAAATTACACTCCGCTCCCCAAGGTTTGTACCCGCATTTCACGGAGTCCCACAAAATTGACAAGGACCCTAACTCCTTCTAAAGATTTCCTGACACCTTACTTTTTTATTTTTTCATCCCCAAACTACCCTCCATTTCTTGAATAAAACCCCCCTCGCCCTTTAGGTTTTTCTTTTTCTTCTGTTATATCTTTTTTTTTTACTTTTACCAACAGTGATGTTGTACAGCCAACAATGCATGTTGTACACCACCCACCCAAGACCCACACCTCCAGCAACACCCATTGTCCTTGCCAATCAACTCTCCTCATCACCACGACCCACCACCACTGGCCACCACCTCCCCACGAAGATAAACTACGACCACTCGCAACCACACCGGCGCACCCAAGGCCGCCAACCTCACCAAGGGCCATTACAGGCTACACCTTCAGCTGCCTAAATCAGTCGCCCACCCAATACCTATCCACAACTGACACCGGCACACCAACAACCACAGCAGCAACCGATCCCCATTCCTAAGGGCTACAAAACACACATATACAATCTCGCACGCCGAGGGCCACCTACGGCCGGTGTCGGTCCAGTCCCACCACCACTGCTTGTCGTCCATCCACGCCGCCGCCGAGGGCAACCAACGGCCGCCAATCGATAACCCATCAATCGACCCACCCACGGCCGCCGTGCCCCGCCACCAAATGCCCAACCTCCACCAATCGCAATTGCACAACCACGAGGACGGGGAAGGAGAAATGCAGAGAATATAATGAAAGTCTGTAACCCAAGAGTCGACCTCTCAATTTCTCTCCAAAACCCAAGAGACACTGTGTACTTATATACAAGGGCATAAATGTCTTTTTATGTCCAGCCATTAACACCGTTAAAGAAAGTTAGATTTTAGGAGCCGAGTGTAATTTACAAAGATTTTAGGGTCCGTGTGTAATTTAGGGCAAATCTTAGGAGTACCGTGAGTAATTAATCCTCAATCTAATGAAATAAACTAGCCACACCCAAAGTTCATATGATATACATGATATAACTAACCTAGTATTAGGATAACATCAGAAGGCGTCCCATTATTGCTAAGACGAGTTGGATGCTAAGAATTTCTGGCCTTGCCATTTTGCATGGTTTTCAAAAACCTCCCTTCAAAATTTAACCCATTCGAACATATGGAAGAGAGAAAATTACGCAACTCACTCGTTTCAATTAACCTCCATAGTCCATCAAATCACTCAACCAGTGATTTGACAAGTGATTTGACAAGTCATGCGAATGAAAAGTTTGGGAAAGACAACCACAGGCATTAGTTAATTGTACGTCCCTTTTAATTTGAAATGAATGACACTGTTATCGCAACACATGAAAATCAATAAAAGTTTGTAAAAACTTTAGAACTTGTTATTAAGGCGATTCGATGAAGGTTTGCTTTGCATATGAAAAGTGACAAGCACCTATGCAGCTGGTTTATCGGAGCAATTTACGACATTCTTTTACAACTTTCCTCTTTAAGGTGTTGAAAGTTAAAATTTGAATAGTAAAGTGCAATGCATATCCAGCAGCTCTAGAGTCCTTCAAAGTTAGCTGCCTCGTACCATCGTTCTTTCATCTGCACCACTGTAAAGTGCACGTGGGAGATGAAGTCTGCAGGCACAGTTGATTCCTCTTAGTATATTGTTTTCATCTCTGTATAACCGAATTACCGAACCCTCAAGGGTGAAAATTTTCACTGTTCTCATGGTCATGGAACCCCCCCCCCCCCCCCCCCCCACACACACACACACAGAGTTGATAGCCCTAAAAGACCTTCTCCTTCTCTCTCTGTCTTAAGGTTCTGGCGAAACCTCTAACGGCTCTCCATTCTTCAATAGGAGCATCCTGTCTCGTTTCCTCCTTTTCCTTGGGATTCTCTGCGCCCCGAACATATCTGATTTTCTCATTTTCATGTCACACAAACATCTAACGGTAAAAGACCCAAATTTCAAGTAAGGCCAAAACCCCCATCACCCCCAAATATGTTGGCGACAGTTTAGTCACTTTCACCTCCCTCCTGCTTTAAATATTGTTTGTGTTTCTTCCTATTAATTCCGAGCTGCTTTTCCACATTGTTTTCTTGATCTTGGCAGCCAAATACTTAACACTCATTTTGCAAACTTTCCAGACAACAGTCCTCAGCAACTTCTTCTGAATCTGTTTTTGGGACTAGTCGTACGTGTTTTCTTCGTGATTTGCGAAAATGGGTGGCGATTTTTTCCAAGATACCGACTTCGGCGAAAATAGCTTCGCCTGTTCGGCCTCTTCGCCGGACGATATCTTCAGCATTCTTGAGGCTCTGGAGGGCGTGTCGTCGGAGTTCAGTACTCCGATGACACTGCCGGAAGAAATTGCTAATAATAATTTGGTTTCTCAAAAATCAACTGGTTCCAGTGGGCTACCAGAATGCTCTGAGAACGAGCTTGAAGGAGCTCCGCCAAAGCGCAAGAGACAGAAGGTGGTGAACGGGACCATGGCAGTGGCGGCGTTGTTGGACGAAGCCGCCAACCTCGACAATGGGCAACAGAAGATATCTCACATAACGGTGGAGCGCAACCGGAGGAAGCAGATGAATGAGCACCTCATGGTTTTGCGTTCACTCATGCCTTGCTTCTATGTCAAAAGGGTAAGCAATTTTTCTTCAAGCACTTCTTTGTACTATTACTAGTGACCTTTTCGCTTTCTTTAGTCTACTTTACTAGACCGTCGCCCGCGAGTTTCGAGAGGTTTGATGGACGTGACAAATTTTAACTCCATTTCTGCAACCGAGTCAAGTTTTTTGTTTCGAATTACTCATGACCTTCTTGTACATTCAAGAGTATATGTTGTACGTGCAAATGGAGTTGTGAGTCATTTTCCATACTACATTCATAATGGATAAGAGTTTAGACACAATGACGTGATATCTCGCTTTCTATCTCGTGTAAAAAGTGAGACCACTCTCTCTCCCTAAATATCAAATTTGTGTTTGTCTTGTTCACTTTCTCTCTCTTTTTTCAATACAGGGTGATCAAGCATCCATAATAGGAGGGGTTGTTGATTACATTAACGAGTTGCAGCAAGTACTGCAATCCCTTGAAGCCAAAAAGCAGAGAAAAGTTTATAGTGAAGTTCTGAGTCCAAGGATTGTATCAAGTCCAAGACCCTCACCACTGAGTCCCAGAAAACCACCATTAAGTCCTAGACCAAGCCTACCCATTAGCCCAAGTACTCCACAACCAACTAGCCCGTACAAGCCTAGGTTGCACCAACAAGGTTACCTAGCTCCAACAATGGTTGAACTTTCTCCTTCTTCTTCTTCAACCAATTCCTCCATCAATGACGCTGTCAACGAGCTAGTTGCTAACTCAAAATCGGCCATTGCCGCGGTGGAGGTCAAATTCTCCGGTGCAAATGTCCTTCTGAAGACAGTATCTCCCCCTATACCTGGCCAAGCCATGAAAATTATCGCTACGCTCGAAGACCTCTCACTTGAAGTCCTCGACGCCAGCATCAACACTATTGATGAAGCCATGCTCGTTAATTCCTTCACCATCAAGGTAAGACCAATGCTATAGATAATATGCAGAATTTTGATCTAGTAATTAGATGTAAAAGTGAAAACAGTAACAAAGTTCTCTTAGATTAGACATGTAGTTACGGAAAGACTACTTAAAAGGTACAAGCTTAACCTTAATTTGGCCACTAGAATTTTTATTTAATTTTTTTTTTGTTTCTCTTCCCATGCACAGCGTCCTTCACTGTCTTTTATGTTTGTTACACCTTTGTTTGCTTCTTTTATTTTTTGCTTTGTCTCTGTCTCTCTTTCGCACTCTCTCGCACACAAACACACTGTCACACACACCACACACACATTCTTAATTACTTCGCAGAAAGTACTAGAAAGCAGGGTAGCAGTATGGTAGCTTAGTAAAGTTATAACAGATACAACAGACAGCTGGTACAAGAGAGATTAATATTTCAAGTCAAAATTGTATCAGTAATCGCTTGTAATCATTTCGGATCTTTCTGTAGAAGCGACACACCGGTACTGCAATTGTACTCAGTCTGAAGTTACTACATATATTTCTGTGGGAACCAACACAGTCCCACTGAAACCTAGGCTAATTTATGCTGTCATCATAAGTAAACTGTTCGAGACATAATTAACCTTTACAGCAAATTATTTCACTGCAGATGAGTACAATGATTACTGCATACTGTACAACCTTTCGTGTCCATATATAGCTTGTTGTTGGACTGCATCATTGCCTTTTACTTGAATTAATGTAGTACTAATGCTATGTATAATTTCTTTGTTGATAGATTGGAATTGAGTGCCAACTTAGTGCGGAAGACCTGGCTCACCAAATTCAGCGAACGTTCTGCTAAGACTACTAAAGATTGATATTCAGTACATTTGCAACCCTAACAGTCCTTCTTCCTTTCCAAGAAGCTGCAATAATAAGAGAGGACGCAGGGAGGCCACAGCTGTTACTAGACATCCTTTAGATCAGTTATGACTTTGTATTGTTTAGCCAGTGACTACTAGCTAGTTTAACGTTGATGCTATGGGCACTCCTAACGTACCGTAGTCCCTCAGAAAACTTTTAACTTCACACTACGTTTTCCTAACGTCTGTAGCAGTAGATGGAGTGCCAATAGGATCACGCCCAGTTAGTTTGTATTAATCATTCTGAACTCTATGAGATTTATTTTCAGCTCCATATTGGCAATCGCAAACTCAGCAATTTTGCCTTTGGTCAATATCTATATAATCTATATCTATATAACATATAATAAGCGAAGAGAAAAAGACATTGATAACTTCTTTGCGCGACACATCATCGCTTCTTTGCATGACACATATTAGATTATAGAGTCCTAATTTTAAGATTAATTAACTTATCTTAATCTATTTAAAAATTAATTCTAATCATTCTAAAACTCTAGCTACCAAAGCAATATATTAATTTTATTAAGACTTGGATTTTTTATAAGTAATATATAATTTGAAACCAATTCTAATCATTCTAAAACTCAATCTAATCAGTACACTAACTTATTAGGACTTAATATTGACTATTTTATCCTTAAATCACTCTCTAATATGATTATAAAAACTCATATATATAAAAAACGAAATAATACTTTTGATATAAAAGGAAAACTAATGTTACAATTGAGATTAAGCAACTTATGAGACTTAGAACAAAAAATGATCTAACAATTTATTTAAATTTTGATAGGGTTCTTAATTTCAAATTTGATTAATTTTGCAAGAATATTAAGTTAATTTTTAAACATTCTAGTGCTCAACCTAATCAATATACTAACTTATTATGACTTAATTTTGGTTATTATATTGTTAAAATCACTCTTTAATGTGAACATAAAAATTCAAGTATCTAAAAAATGAACATAACATATTAGATTCAGAAAAAAAAAAAAAAAGATGACGTTCTAATAGATCATTATTCATTTACATAAAAATATACGTAGTATATATAAAATAGCCAACATTTTTAAATAAGACCTCACGACCACCAAACTGGTTATATCTCATATATAAGGATTTACTAAACAAATCAAATACGAAATTTAAAAAAATAATGAGAAAATATATAACCTTCAAAATGAATTTGTTTTAAGTCATTTTACAAAGCGTATCGTAATCGACTATAGACGGACAACTTATTTTTATTAGGACCATAATAACTAATAAAAATGAATTATTTTTGTAGTTGATTAAGTTTACATGAGTAACAAGACCAATGAGTAGATATTAGACTAATTGTAAGTTTTTGAACTTCATTTTAACTATAATATAGTTGATTATAACTATACGTGGTCAATGTTGTGTGCATGCAATAACAAGTATATGAATTAATCTTCACCCTATAATTATTAGCCTAACGTAAGGATATGTGCAAAAGTTTATTAGCTCATTTTAGTCAATAAGAATAACTAGAAAAATGTCATTGTAGTCAGTATTATATACCGTTTAAAAGCTCTCTAATATGAAATAATCACCAATAAACAAAATTACTTAAGAAATTTAATAAGAAAAATTAGGTACTATTTAAAATTCATATTTAAGTTTTATAACCTTATAGTATATGGCTATAGACAAATTATTGTTTTAAAAGATCCTTTATTTTATTATTTGTTAACATTTTAAAACACGGTTAATCCATTATAACAACCTAAATTACATGAAAACCAAAACCTGCATATATGAAAGGGAGAAAAAAAAAACCACATATGAGATTTATAATAGAAGAATAAATTATTAAATTACTCTTAAAAATAGCATGTAATATTAAAATCTTATAATGCTTAGAAATAAATCTAGGAAAGTTTTTCTTATAATGTATTTTGACATAAAAAAAAAGGCAATAACTGAATTTTGTTTATCCTTTAACTGAGAACAATGGTGTAAAAGCGTAGACAAACAGACGGGGATGTAGATTGATCGATGCTCTCATAAATCTAACATTATTAATTTACAAAAGTTCTACACAATATAGTAGATTAAACATGAATTATATTAAATAAATTTTGCTCAGATATAAAATTAAACCAATCTTTTTTTGATGGTGTGTTTATTTTACTACTAATTCAGTGTTAAGTATTTTAAAGTTCTAAATCAGCAAAATACCAACATATTAAGACTTTACTTAACTTACATGTGTTAAAAAAACTTTATAGATTGAAAAGGAACTCTCTCTCTCTCTCTCTCTCTCTCTCTCTCTCTCTCTCTCTCGATATGTGTGTGTGTGTTTCAATATACTAATCTATTAAGACTTAATAGTCATATTAAGTCCTAATATTTTTCCCATAAAATTAATTAAGTTTAAAAAAAGGATCTTATCAAATTTAAATTAATTATTAGACCATCATTTTGTTTTACAATATCAAAACTTATTTAGATTTCCTTCGCTTAATGGATAAAGATTTATATTTTTTGCATCTATGGATATTTATTATCATCTTGGAGTAAGTTTTTTAGAGATATAATTGTCAGAATTGAGTTTTGATAGTAGTATATTGATCATTAGGAAGAGTTTTAGATTATTCAAAAGTAGTTTTCAATTATATAGGGCTTACCAATATATTTATAAACTAATCTAGAGTTAAGGACCCATCCAAGATAGTATTGACCTTTAGCGGCATTTTTTTGTTAGACATAGTTTTTGTAACTTTATTTCACATTGAATGCACAATATGATGATAAGCGATGATATATAGCACAAAGAAGCTATTGTATAATTTCAATGTAAAGTTATGAATAAAACAAAATAAAACAAAGTTAGCGTGGTTAATTAATTCAGATTTCAACTAGATTGTCAATCTTGATGAATTCGAAGATGAATCCAACTTGATAAATATGTTGGTCAAAAATTTTGGTCATTGATTTTCTTACTATGAGGTTTTGTGCTATCCTATTCAGTCGCATTGGTTAAACATAAAAATATTAGAATATGCAAATCTCATATGAGATATATTAAAAAAATGGTGTAAGTTTAAAATTTTAAGCATGTGAAGATGAGTTAAATTCAACTAAATTTATGTTGATTTTTTTTTTGAACAAATATGTGAGTAATTAAACTCTTAAATATTTTAAATTCTGCATTAGCAATATACCAACATGTTATGATTTTGTGTTAACTTTTATACCATTAAAGACTCCTTCTTATATGAAAACGGAAAGACTCGATCAATATCTAAAAACTAGAATTGCATATAAAATCTAGAAAGATATAACTTATGTTGTGATGAATGTAATAAAACTTACATTAAAAATCATATTATATTTGAAGATAAATCTTATTTTGCAATCTGATTTAGTAAGCATGCTTCTTATATACTTTGTTAAATTTTGTTAAAATGTTTTCAACAATTTGCTTATTATGACGTTTTGAGCTATCCTATTTAGTCATGTTGGTTAAAAATTTTAAACTTTATACAATTATTTCATACAATACTACTATTTTTTCAGTATACTTTATTGGTAGATTCCATTTTGCTTCTGAAAATGCCACCTTAGCCTTATTTAATTAGTCGTATTAATTAAATTTTATTAATCACATGCTATAAAAAGAATATATGTACCAAAATTTTCTCTATCAAAATTAAACTAAAATGTAGTTAAAGTTATGGTAAACCATTAAAATGTACAAATAATTTTAAAAAAAAACCGAAAAACTTATTAGGAAATAGCAAATTGATCTTAATACATTCACATTCTTTTATCAGTGGAATTTACTTTTTTTCCTTTTTGTCTACTAAATAAACTTCTACCTTTTTTTCACCTATATAGTTATCAAATTAGAATTAGCAAATATAAACAAGGACACTACCTATTGATATTTCCCCACAAGGATTAATTAATTTTATGAAAATAAAGTTTACCTCTCAAAAAATAAAAGTGACTATCTTTGATGAATAACTATGAAAATATAAATTTGTGAAATAGATATTATTATACAATTCAAAACTACTAAAATAAATGACTTTTAATAAAACTGTCACGTGCTTGGCACGGGTTTTTGAGCTAGTATAATATATAATAAGCGAAGCAAAAAAGTCATTGATAACTTCTTTGCGCAACATATCATCGCTTATTCATATGACACGTTATCAGATTCTTATTTTAAGATTAAATCTTCTATATTAATTAGCCTTATTTAATTTAAAAACTAACTATAATCATTCTAAAACTCCATCTAATATCCTAATCTATTAAGACTTCTTTTTTGCAATTATGTCCTAAAAATTACTCACTCCATCCCTTAAAAAC
Source organism: Escallonia herrerae (assembly GCA_033070095.1). Lineage (NCBI taxonomy): Eukaryota > Viridiplantae > Streptophyta > Magnoliopsida > Escalloniales > Escalloniaceae > Escallonia > Escallonia herrerae. Next base: position 232,688 of record JAVXUP010000249.1, on the reverse strand, counting down.
TGATCCTTTAGAGTTTGCATGTATATTAAGGATTTATGTTATATATTTTATATTTTCTCATTTTACCCTATAGAGATAGGGGAAAGAGAGTGGGTCATGAAATAAAAATTTGGTTGGTACAGTGTTAAATGTGGAGAGAGAGAAATAGAATAAAAAAGTATAAAGTAGTGGGTCAGGAGAGAGAAAAATGAGTTGGTAGAGAAATGTAGTGAGAGAAATAGAATAAAAAATATAAAAAGGATAAATATGTAAAAAAAATACCTACAGAATCTTTTGTAATTTGGAAGTGATTGATTTTTGTGGGACGGCCCAAAAAGAAAATATGATCAATGGAGGGAGTAAAAAACTAATTTAATCATTCTCAAACTTAGCCTTATCATTATACTAAATTATTAGGACTTAATACTCACTGTTGAATCTCTAAAACTACTTTCTAATATGAATATAGAAATTCATATATATATAAAACGAAAATAATATTTTCCATTTAGAAGAAAAAAACTAATTTAAAAACCAAATTTAATCATTCTAAAACTCTATCTAATCAATATATTAATCTTTTTGACAATTAAGTCCTTAAAATTCAAAAACTCATTCTAATCATTCTCAAACTCAACCTTATCATTATACTAACTTATTAAGACTTAATATTCACTATTGAATCTCCAAAACTACTCTCTAATATGAATAAAAAAAACTCATATATATAAAAACAAAAATAAAACTTTTGAGTTAGAAAAAAAAATTAATTTAAAAACCAATTCTAATAATTCTAAAACTCTATCTAATCAATATACTAATATATTAAGACTTCTTTTTGACAATTATATTCTTAAAATTTAAAAACTAATTCTAATCATCCTCAAACTCAACCTTAGCATTATACTAACTCTTTAAGATGTAATATTTACTATTGTATCTCTAAAATCACTCTCTAATATGAATATAAGAACTCATATATACAAAAAATAAAAATAATGCTTTCGATTTAGAAGGTAAGTTAATTTAAATACCAATTTTAATCATTTTAAAACTCAATCTAATCAGTATACTAATTTATTAAGGCTTTATTTTGACAATTATGTCCTTGTAAGTGTTTTCTAATATGAAAATTAAAATTCGTAGACCCAAAAAATAACTTACGATATTTAGAATAAAAATGTGAGCTAATAATTAATTTAAATTTTAATAGGATCCTTATTTTTATATCTAATTAATTTTGCAGGAGTAATGAGGGTTTCTTGTATGCCCTATATATTGAAAACTAATTATAATCATTCTAAAACTCAACCTAATCATATACTAACTTAATATTGACTATTGTATAATAATTAATTTAAATTATGATAGGATACTTAGTTTTATATCTAATTAATTTTGCAAGAGTAATAAGGTTTTTAGTAAGCCCTATGTAATTCAAAAACTGATTCTAATCATTTTAAAACTCAACCTACTTATTATGCTAACTTATTAATACTTAATGTTGACTATTATATCTTCTAAATTACTCTCTAATATGAATATAAAAACTTATATATATAAGATTAAACAACTTACGAGACTTAGAAAAAAATGATCTAACAATTTATTTGAATTTTGATATGTACCTTATCTTTAAATTTGATTAATTTTGCAAGAATAATGAGGGTTGTGTAATTTAAAAATTAATTCTAAACATCTTAGAACTCAAAATATAACTATTGTATTCTTAAAATCACTCTTTAATGTGAATATAAAAATTCATATATCGAAAAAATATAAATAACATATAAGATTTAGAATGGAGAAAAATTGCATTCCAATTGAGTTAAATTTACTATCATTATTCAAATATATGGATATATACATAAGATAGTCATCATTTAAAATAAATATTGTGATATATAGATTTAATAAACGATATATAAGTCAGTTTTTTTAAATAAGACCTCATAACCTCCAAACTGATTATATCTCGTATATAAGGATTTAGAAAACAAATCACACTCTTTACTACAATTTATTATTGAGAGTCATGATATAATTGTCGCCATATTTGTAAACCTTATAAATCTAGAAAATCAATCGTACAACATTTAAACTCTATGCTACAAAAATATATTTACATATTAGGTTTTGATTTTGACTATTAAAATCTTGATTAGATTGTAATGAAATTCTTGCGTAATATTTGCATAGGCATATATGTTTGCCTTAGTTCTTTTCAAATGAAGTTGAAAGAATAATGAATAAATTGCGTTATAGTACCGCTTGACGCTATATAGGAAAAGCTTAAAAAATGTAAAAATCTAGCGACGACACTGTAGCACAATCTACTCATTGTTCTTTAAACTTACAATTCAGAGGAACTAACGAAAAATATATATATTATGCAACAATTACATCACCATCTATTCAAGACTGCAATTTAAAATGTGTTTGAGACAAAAATAAAATTCTACTAAATATCATATCCATATCTTAATAAGTTGGTGATTTCTTGAAACAGTTATCCATGAAAAAGATAAGAATGGACTATGACATTTACGATTCCAAAGATAAAGAACTCTTAATCTAACTTTTCAAGCTAATAGACTTGGTTTTGAAATGTTACAGATTAGGCCACTAAAAGAACTTAATAATAATATAATTCTAACAAGTTACTTGAAACTGTTAGAAATAAAGTATTAAAAATTTGTTACTAGCAATTATAGTTTTTAAAAAAGTAGATTTTTCTTTAAGATGTTAATCTCTTTTTGTTTCTTGAAATGTGGTATTCATTGATACACTTTTTATAGCTTTTAAAAATATTTTATTAGTTCACTCGAGCTTGACTTGGAATCCTGAGCTATAATATATAATAACTGAGGCAAAAAATGCAATGATATATAGCTCATGACATCTCATTGCATTATGTTTCTAATATAATAAGAGTTATAAAAACTAATGTTAAACATATTAATATTGCTAGATCTCCAAATATTATTTTGAACGGGGTTCTTAGTTTTGCAATTAACTAAATCAGCAAATACAGTAGACATTTAAATAATAAGCCTTATGCAATTCAAAATATTTTAACCAATAAAGTAACATATTATGACTCTATTTGAATATTATATATCAAAAAATCTCTCTAACATGAAATATTAACCTGTAAAACAAAAATTACTTAAGAGATTTAATAAGAAATATTAGGTACTATTTCAAATTCATATTTAAGTTTTCTATAAATTCAAAAATGAATCTAATTTGATAAATATGTTGGTTAAAAATTTTGGTCAATAATTTCCTTACTCTAAAGTTTTGCGCTATCCTATTTAGTCACATTGGTTAATTAAATTTAAAAATACCATAGTACGAAATTCTATATGAGATACATTAAAAATAGCGTAAATTTAAAACCTTAATTATCTGTACATTTTTTTAATTCAACTAATTTTACGTTCTAAATGTTTTGAGCCAATTTTTTTTTATGGTATTGTTATTGTGAGTAATTAAACTATTAAGCATTCTAAATTCTGCATTAGCAATATATCATTTATGATTTTATGTTAACTTTTATAATTCTGAATAGAATAGCATATAAAATCTAAAAAGATATTTGTTATGTTGTGATGAATGAAGACTAAAACTTATATAAAAAATCTTATTATATCTGAAGATAAATCTTACTTAGTAAGCACGACATCCTTACTTAATTAGTTGTGTTGATTAACTTTTATAACATGCTATAAACAAATATATGGACCAAAATTTTCTCTATCAAAATTAAACTAATATAAAACTAATGTTATGGGCAACTCATTCAAAGGTACAAATTATGCTAAAAGATACATAAAAAATAATAAAAATGTCATGCAATAGCAAATTGATCTCAATATGTTCTCTGCATATTTTTATCAGTAGAATTCTTTTTGTGTACTAAATAATTAAACTTTTAATTTTTGTTCATCTATATAGTTACCAAATCAGAATTAGCGAATATGCATAAAAAAAGGACATTGGTTATTCATATTTGATCAGAAGGGTCAATTTATTTTATTATCAAAAAGTTCAAGCCAAAAATTAGAGTAACTATTTTTAATGAAATAACCATAAAATGATAAAATTGTGCACGATATTTCATTGTGCATTTCAAGACTACTAAAATAAATAACTGTTAATAAATTATTTGGTGCTTGGTACGAAATTCCGGGCTAGTTATGTATAATGTTCTAAATGTTGATTTCACATATTGCCGCAAAGACATATATAATGTTGAGTCAAATGTCGGTCCATCATGCGTAAAGAAAGGAAGCAAATATCACAAACTGCGACCGAATGATTTTAAACCATTACACGCATAACAAAAACAATGCTATCAGTTACGTTCGTTGTGCATAAGATTTTTGATAGCATCGTCATTTTGCTTCCTGAACATCTACGAAAATTGGCAACTAGCAAAAGCAGATATGTTGTCGTCTGCTAGGCACGATTTTCACATGGAGGCTTTATCATGTTGGCGACATATATCTTTCGTCCATGGTCAATCTTTCTTTTGTGTTTGCCATGCATGTAAAAATGACTTAATGCTGACTGATTGTGAGTGATTGTTTGCTTACAAAGCGGCCAGAGCAGATCAATACGGGAAAATTAATTAACATCGAACAGAACGAGTTGTTGTTAATATGATGGTCTAGCTCAAGGCATAACCTTTGTCGTGAAAGATTATAATTCTCATGATCTGAACACTCCTCTTAATTGAAACTAATTAGATAAAGCAACCGATGAACCAAATAAAACAAGGAAGATGTTAATCGATCATCAAACGTCAATCATGTAAACGCTTAAGCTGGTAGAGAACATTACAGAAATTTGAAACTTGGGAAGGGAGGGGGTGGTGAAATGCCTCACTTTTGTCTATTTCTGCCGTCTATATCAGCAAAACTAAACAGTACACAAACTTTCCCAACCATCACTTGATGTGGAAAACTGGACCACCATTTTGGTATCTCCAAAACCCATCTGGTACCTCTAGAAACGTCACATGGACGGAGGCTTAAACGGTGAGTTTCCTACCAGACAGTTTATGTCTGTTGAAATTGAAACCTTTCCTGCTTGTTCAAAATGGCTGAACAGTTCAATCAAAATTCTTACGGTTTGCCCAAATTAGGAAAACCCTAAACACCTAAAAACAGTTGGCCTCTACTTCTGGTAACAGCAAAGTGCATGCATGTATAACCTATGGCCATAGACCTTTGGTTTTGTCCTTCGGGAGTTCTTTTTTCTACAATATTAATTGCATGCATGAAGACACCTAGCTATATCTAGGTAGCTTATATGTCAAAGGAGTTAGCTGGTGGATATCATTTCCTATGTCGCCCTAGTCTATTGTTTGAGCAAATTTGGCCTAGTATTCCAATTTCCAATGGCACAATATTGAGTTCTTATATTCTTTAAGCCTATCCGAAGTCGCACTCCTGTTCAGAGCCAAAGCATGCATCATTCACTCACAGCATCATTCTTCGACATTCTCTTTGCAGTTTGTACTCCTAAGCTATATAAGCTTAGAGAGGGGCAAAGATAGGTTACCTCCTATGGCTCCCTGCCCATTCATATTTATGCTTCTTGGGGGCTAATCATTACTGGAACTTTAACATACACTTCTTGATAACTGAGGTTTTGAGTTTGAGTCTCTGGTTACTTCCATCAATACAACTGTGAGGACTTTGTTTGCACAGCACAGCACAGCACACCACCCACCCACCCACCCACCCACACACACACACACACTATGACAACTCAAGCTCTCTCTTGGAAATTAATCTGCAGAGATTTTGATTACACTAGTATGTATGCCAAGTGTTGAAACGATTACAACATTCATCGTGCTACCACGTAACACGTAATGGGTTCGAAAACATACCGTACGAAGTCTCCGAAAAATTCCGACGTAGGATCCTTGTTGTTACGAGCCTCCAACACGCTTGATCTTTTTCGCAGGTACGAAAACGGCTACTAGAGTCGAGTTCTTCGTCCACGAACCAAATCCTAGAGCTTGGTGATTGCTCTAGAGAGAGTGCTATAGAGAGAGGGATTATTGCTATGACTTTTTATTTATTTATTGGGATATCTCTAGCCTTTATATAGAGATACAATTAGAGACTGGCTTTACCTCCAACTCTTAGGAGATAAAGATGTATTTACCTCAAACACTTAGGAGATAAATATCCTCTAATTAACTGTAATTATCCAGACTAACAAATACACATTATCTGTTAGTGGGCGGATAATGGGTCCATTGACCCAATTTATTAACAGCTCCCACTCGCCCACACACAGGGCAAATAAATCGTAGTCCCTCTTTATCTCTCGTCCACTCATCTCCTCATACAGGAAATGGAACGTGCGACCTACGAGAAAGGATGTCCAGTTGAGGAGTATTGTATTAAGTTATCACCAAACTAACACAATACATCACTCCAATAAATCTCGTATGTACCCCAGATAGTTCAATTACACCAGATTAAACACTCTCAAATCCCTCATAATGAGCAGTGTTAAACCTCTCATATGTTATGTATTCATGACTCATATCGAAACGAAAATCGACAAAGTCGCCCGGGCTATGAATCACACAACATGATGTAATATTGAACTTTCTTCCCAAAGCCCTCATGTCATTCCAATTAGACCCAACCGCTTTCCTAGACATGCCCCGCGAGACCGCATCATCCATGATCCAAGGGTACATACTAAAGTAGCGACATTGAGTATCCTCTTCATGACATAGTCTAAGGTGAAAAGGGTACCATATATGATCAAAAATTTTGATCCAAGTGGCTTACACAATGACGAAGCAGGGATTCATTCGTCACTCCCACTGTCGGTCTGCATTTAGCACATGCAGTATGATTTGCATGCTATGGCGTAACCCTCAAGGGCGTGTCACATAAATGTATAATAAATACGCCATACGAATCTAAGTCTAGTCGCTGTACAAGCGCCTAACCTGAGTTTTTCAGCCCAGTCACTCTCATAGTGCCTACCTGAAATCTCACATTCGGCTGTAAACAGGCTACATAGAGTTGTGGAGATACTCTATGATCGACCTTTATTTATTAGGTCTCATCTTAGCTCCAACTAAGGTGACATGTTTGCTTTATAAGCTGTATCATCTTATTCGCCCACTTGGCGCTTAAGACAATAATGTCTCATCTTGCTCGCTATCTTAGCGCCAAGGTGAATTACCCGTGTGAGTGGGTCAATTCGAGCCTGGTGACACTCTCAACAAGGATGTATATGTAATCACAAAGATTATCCATTCATTCCAAAATAAACTCAAATCGAGGAATGAAAATTTAATATAATAAATGTCAAGCACATAAGATGCCATAAACATGTCAAAACCTACGGAGTCCCATACTCCTAATGTGAGAAAGGAAAACATCTCTAGCAATGGGCTTGGTCAAAGGATCAGCCACCATTCTGCCAGTAGGTATATGTTTCATGGACACCTCTCCTTGCGCAACTAAAGTTCTAATGAAGTGATAACGAAGGCCTATGTGTTTGGCCTTCCCATGATATTTGGGGTCCTTTACAAAATCTAGGGCAGCTGTATTGTCACAGTGAACAATGACAGCCTCATCTGCATGAGCTGTAACCCCTAAAGACTGAAAGAATGACCTCAACCAAACAGCTTCCTGGACTGCTGCTGAACAAGCAACATACTCCGACTCCATCGTGGATAGGGCGATGCAAGTCTGTTTCTTGCTGCACCAAGAGATAGCTCCACCTCCTAGTATGAATGCATAACCTGAAGTGGATCTGCGCTCATCTCTATCACCACCCCAATCAGCATCGCTGTATCCTCTCAGTCTCAAGTCTCCACCATGATAACACAGGACGAGATCAGCGGTTCCACGTAAGTATCGAAGGATCCTCTTCACCGCATTCCAATGAGCGGGTCCAGGATTACTCTGATAACGACTCACCATTCCAACGGCATAGCAGATGTCTGGACGCGTACACAGCATAGCGTACATCAGACTTCCTACTGCAGCCGCGTAAGGCACTTTGGACATCCGATTCATTTCCTCATCATTCTTTGGGCATTGGTCTGTGGTCAAAGTACACGCCTTGTCCATTGGAGTGTCTATGGGTTTTGAGTTATGCATACGAAATCGTTCAATGACTTTCTTGATGTATGTCTCTTGAGACAAACCGAGAAGTCTCTTTGGACGATCACGTATGATTTTAACCCCGAGCACATAATTAGCTTCTCCCATGTCCTTCATCTCAAAAGTTGAGGACAACCACTGCTTAGTGGCGACAATGGAACTCATGTCATTTCCAGCTAAAAGAATGTCATCCACATACAAAGAAAGGATTAGAATATTTTTCTTGGATCGTTTTACGTAAACGCAATGGTCTTGTTCAATCATTTCAAAACCTATAGAGGTAATGGCATGATGAAACCTAAAGTACCACTGCCTAGACGATTGTTTGAGACCATATATAGAACGTTTGAGACGGCAAACTTTGCGCTCATGTCCTTTGACTTCAAAACCCTCGGGTTGAGCCATATAAATCTCTTCGTCTAGTTCTCCATTGAGAAACGCAGTCTTAACATCCATATGAAAAAGTTCTAAATCCTGCTGGGCGACAATAGCTAGGATCAGACGAATTGAAGCAAATCTCACCACTGGGGAGAAAGTATCTTCATAGTCCACACCCCGCAGTTGGGTATAGCCTTTCGCCACAAGACGTGCCTTATACTTGTCGATTAACCCATCTACCTTGCGTTTGACTTTAAAAACCCACTTGTTTCCAATAGTCTTGCGCCCTGGCGGAAGGTCAATCAACTCCCAGACTCGATTCTTTTCCATTGAGCTTAACTCATCCTTCATTGCAGCCATCCACTCATTTCTAGCAGATGAAGATAAGGCTTCTTCCACAGAAGTAGGCTCGTCTTCATCATTTTGAGTGCACATAAGAATTTCTCCGTCAATCTCAAAATGACGACGTGGAACTCTTCCTCGTGCACCTCTACGCAGTTGAGAATCTTGTTGACCTAATGGTCCTTGTGGTGTGCTCCCACTGTCTGGGATACTCCCACTAGGTTGAGGGTTACTTACACTATCTTCAGCGACAACCGGATGAGGAACTAATTCCCCACCTTCGCTTGAAGATGGTAAAGTGGGTTCAACCTCCTCTAACTCATAGAGGTCAAGATTCTTACTCGCATCTCCAATGCTAGGAAAATCACTCTCTATGAAATCGACATCACGAGACTCTATTTCAGTCCTTCCACCATTTGGATGTTCACCATACATTACATAACCTTTAGAGTTTTCAGAATACCTTAGAAAGATACTCTTCTTTGCTCTAGGCCCTAGTTTCCCATACTTATGAGAAGTACTGTGAACATAACCTGCTGAGCCCCATGGGCGCAAGTTATCCAAATTTGGCTTTTGGTCATTTCAAAGCTCATAAGGGGTGGATTTGACTGACTGTGAAGGCACACGATTAAGTATATAGGCTGCAGTCAAAAGGGTATCCCCCCAAAAAGATATAGGAAGGTTTGCTTGCGCTATCATAGACCTAATCATGTCTAACAATGTTCTATTCCTTCTTTCCGCAACACCATTTTGTTGTGGAGTATTAGGAATAGTAAGTTGCCTGCGTATCCCCTTTTCCTCACAAAACTTCTTGAAGTGATCTGACAAATATTCGCGTCCTCGGTCAGTGCGAAGAGTTTTTAAATTCTTCTCTTTCTGATTCTCAACCTCAGCTACAAAGCGTTTGAAACAGTCCAAAGCTTCGTAGCGGTGAGATATCAGATACACATAACCATATCGCGTATAATCGTCTATCAGTGTAAGGAAATAAGAGGCGCCATGGCGTGCCTTTACACTCATAGGTCCGCATATATCAGAGTGAACTAGCTCAAGTGGTTGAGTTGCTCTCACAGCCTTTCCAAAAGGCTTCCTGCATGCTTTACCGGCCAAACAAGCCTCACAAGTTTGTAGATTGACTTTTGCGAGTGGGCCTAAAAGGCCTTCTCTAGCCAAACGAGTCATTCTATCTTGGCCTATGTGGCCCAGTCTTGCATGCCAGGTGGTAGAATCATTCACAATATTATCATTCACCACATAAGAATAAGAAGACTGAGAATCAATTAAATCCAATTGAAAAAGACTATCCATGCGAAAACCATGTCCGAACAAAACATCATCCAAAAAAATGTCCAACTTATTACCCCTAAAAATAAAGGAAAAACCATTGTCTAATAAAGCAGTAACTGAAAGTAGATTAAGCCGAACTGTGGGTGCATATCGCACATCCTCTAGAATCAATGTGCGCCCAGTGCGCAACTTGAGCTGGTAAGAACCAACCCCTAGCACCTCTTCGGAACTATTGTTTCCCATGAAGATATGTTTGCTACCCGCTGGAATCCGGTGATAATCTACGAACCCCTCTCGATTACGTGCTACATGTTTTGTTGCACCTGTATCCACAAACCACACAGGTTGGGAATGAGCAACCATCACATGTGAGGAAACATATAACTGAGAGAGAGATTCTGAAAGTACCTTGTTCGGCTCAGTGCAATCACGAGCGAAGTGTCCTTTCTGTTGACAGTTGAAGCATTTAACTTTAGACAGATCCTTTTTCCCACCACGTTTTCCTCTCTTGCGTTTCTTCATTTTTCCTTCCTTTGGCGCAGAAGTGCTAGCCTCGCCTTTCTTACCTTTCTTACTTTGTCTTTCGCGCTTGCCATTTGCATTGCGCGATCCCCCTTGGGCGACATAAGCAAGGGTCTTGTCAGTATCTCGAGTCTCGTCCTCAAGGATGACATGCTGTGAAACATCAGAAAAGTTCTTGATGTTTTCACTGTGGGTCAATATCTGTTTCATATTGGCCCACGAGGCAGGAAGGGACCTTATGACAGCTCTGACTTGCTGCTCATCTGTGAGCGCATGGCCAGCATCCCTTAGCTTACCAATCATATTGGACATCATCCTTAGATGTTCACTCATGGTATGTTTAGGGTCTTTTGTGTACTCCTCAAACTTAATCACAAGGCTACGAAGCCGCGTAGTTGAGGTTCCACCAAAAGAAAACTTGAGCTGATCCCATAAAGCTTTGCAAGTTGGAAGTTCATCATACTGCCCAATTAGATCATTTTGCAAGCTGCTCAACAAGGTGTAGCGCGCACTACGATCTTTCTGATTCCATTTCTGGTAGGCAGTGTGGTCTCTTAGGGGTTGCGCCTCAGTTGGCGCGACCATCTCCTTGGTCAAGTGCTCCTCGAGCTCTTGTTCGTTCAGCATGAATTTCATCTTTTTGTGCCAAACGTCATAATTATCTCCGTTAAGTTTCTCACCCTTAACGAGATCAGCTATGACATTTTTGGTGGCCATTATTTTCACTACATTAGATTGCGCAAGGAAAAGACATTAATTATACATCCTTATTTTTTATTTCAAAAAATTCAAATGAAAAACATAATCCTTCCTCACATCATGAAATCGAAAATCTGCTAAGCTCGTAATCATCTCCCATGTATGTGAGTTGGGAAAAATATTTTTCAAGTAATTTTTCGCAATAAATTTCACCATCATATAAGCCACAATATAATAAATCATCCACATGATAATTTAGAACAATATAAAATTGCACCATGCAATTAAATTTGCAAGGACTCCATTGAGCCCTATTGGCATTCTAATAACTTATGCTAAGAAAATTCTGGTTTGAATAATGTGCGTGCGAAATTACATCCCCGTACAAGGCTTTCTCGAAATATACAGGGAAATAGCAGAATACAACATCTTTGAGAATCCTACTACAAACTACTCCAATAAAACAAATGGAGATGCCGCACAACACATTATTCTTAAAAGAATTTTCTTAAAACAAAAGTAAACACATTAAACATAAGTTTCTTTAGAATGCCAATCTAATATCCATCCATTTAACCTAAAACTAGCATACTCAAATAAGAAGTTACAGGGTAATAAAATGGATGAATAGGTCACATTCTCCTCCCAAGGAAAACGGGCGACAAGGGCCTTGAAAATATAAATGGTTTAAAAGTGTGGATTTACCAAAAACCCAACAAATATACCTCAAAAGTATATTTAAACCATAACACAAATCAAGGCAAGCATGTAACAAATTAGACATAATTTATCTACGTCATATAACTCTCCAAAAATATTTATTGCTACTCGCGAAGTGCAAAAAATAATATTTACGCATTATTCGTATTTTTGGGAACCACAAAAGTACCACAAAAATACTCACAGATGACCAAAAACTGAGAGATAAATCCTAAAAAATTGGCAAACAGTAAATTTATCCTTAATATGCCCTCTGAAATTAAATAAAAATTCTATGTGTATAAAACAAAAATTTAAAGTTAATTTTCCATAGAAAAAGTCGTTTAAAAATTAAACAGAACACACACAGAGGGTATAAAGGTAATTTGATACCATAGAAAAAACCAGTGGGTCAAGATGGAGCTCCACTCGCCGGCGGTGACGAAGACCGACCAGAAAATAGCCGCCACGCGCTCCCACGCGCCGCCATGCGCGTGGCATACACGCGCGCGTGGGAGAAGCACGGCGCGTGGCGCGTTCAGCAGTCGTCGTGCGTGGCGCGCGTGTGGGCGCGTGGCAACTCCCCTTGGTGTGTGACACGTGTCTTCAGCGCGTGGCCCGCGCGTGATTTACTGTTCTTCTTCCTCATTAAACCCTAATTTTTTCAGCCGCCACCATGCCGCGATGCCAACTTCGGGATGCCATATCTCTCTCGTTTTTAAGCCAAATAATGCGTACGATATATCGTTGGAAAGCTTATACAACATAGATTAATTATGTACCAACCGATCATGATAAAAACAGAATATCATGCTCTGAATTTGAGTCCCAAAACTCGAAAAAATCACAGTTTTCTTGAAAAATAAAATCGTGATTTCTTACAAATCATGCATCCAAAAATCACGAAATTTTATGGAGTTCATCCTCAACCATAGGAGAACAAAACCATCTAATTATTTTTCAGAAAAACATGCTCAAAAAATTTCGAATTTTAATAATGGGTCTCATTCATGTATCCGGAAAAAATCGTAACATGCACATAATTTAATCTAGCATGTTAAAGGCGAATCAACAAGTAATCATGCTCTGATACCAATGTTGAAATGATTACAACATTCATCGTGCTACCACGTAACACGTAATGGGTTCGAAAACATACCGTACGAAGTCTCCGAAAAATTCCGACGTAGGATCCTTGTTGTTACGAGCCTCCAACACGCTTGATCTTTTTCGCAGGTACGAAAACGGCTACTAGAGTCGAGTTCTTCGTCCACGAACCAAATCCTAGAGCTTGGTGATTGCTCTAGAGAGAGTGCTATAGGGAGAGGGATTATTGCTATGACTTTTTTATTTATTTATTGGGATATCTCTAGCCTTTATATAGAGATACAATTAGAGACTGGCTTTACCTCCAACTCTTAGAAGATAAAAATGTATTTACCTCAAACACTTAGGAGATAAATATCCTCTAATTAACTGTAATTATCCAGACTAACAAATACACATTATCTGTTAGTGGGCGGATAATGGGTCCATTGACCCAATTTATTAACACCAAGATCCACTAAGCTTATTTAATTTGTTCATCTTCTTCTTCTTTCTTCGTATTTGGGTTACGGTGGGCAGCGGGGACTTTTCAATACCCAAATTGTAGGCTAATGAAAATAAATCCTCTGAAGAGAGTGCCGGCGCTTGGCAAAGGTTATAGCACTAAATGAACTGTTATGGCCGCATCAATTTCTCATCTAATGTTAGCCGAGATGTGAACGCTTAAATGGATGTGCAGTCACACAAGAGAGGGATAATAAAAAGTGAGGATATTTTGCTATAAATTTGGGGCATCACTGATTGAGTTAAAGATGAGGGAACATATCGTTTGAGATAATTTGGTCACGTCCAATAGGTCTTTAGTTGCCCATGTATAAAGAAGTGATTTGTTCCAAGTTGATGGATTTAAGACGAGGTTGGTATCGACCTGGGATAACTCGAGGTGGTGTAGAAAAAAGACTCGATTTGCTATGAATTTATCAAGGTATAAGTGCTTTGATACATACAGAGAAAATGGAAGAAAAAGATTCATCTATGCAACACCAACCTAGTTAATTAAAACAAATACTTGAATAATGGTTATGATGAAGATCCCCTTCTCATGAGATTGATCATTCCCTCCCAAAAACATATATACAAGCATCTAATATTTCAACTCCTTCCCAATTTTTTTGTGTCTTCTTGCTGCTTGAACACACTGAAAGGAAAAATACATGTTTTTTTGTTTTGTTTTGGAGAAAAGATGGGTATTGGTAATTAATAGATAACATTAGGGTAGTTGGCAATTGTCATAAGATATAAAACCTTGAAGTACCACCTATAGGGATGGCCATGCATGCAGATCCCCTAAGTTGTAGCTGCATGCAGCTTTATGTTCTACGAATTAAACCCTAATTAATAACCAGCCAGCCATGGTCTTAGTACAATAATCAAGTGGTCCTGATGCTACCTTTATTTAAATGCTGATCCACGTATATTCTTGCTGCTATGGGTTGTTGCCAAAGAAGCAGCATGAGAACACGACTCTACATGATCCGACCAAAACCCTATCAAATTAGGGCTAAATGGTCCCATATCATCAACTTCCGTGTAATTACATTTGGTCCCATAGAATCATGCAAAGGGTATATTGTACACTCTTAGCCAGGAGTAGCATCAAAGGCTCAAGGAGGCCCTTGATGATCAACGAGGCCCCGGACCACTTGGTCTAGATGATGTTTTTGGCAACTTTCAAAGTGGCTTCTGATTAGAATCTCAATTACCATTCAATGAGAAAGCAGAACTGATTGGCCACGCCGGGCTATAGGTACCATATTGGGACAACTCTATTTGATTAAGTTGCCAAAAAGTACCTTTTTCACCTATTTGCAAAGAGTGGAAAAGGCCTACACCAAAAGTTCACTGCAAATTTTTGTCTAAGTTAGTGTCGATAGAAGGAGATAATACAAGAACATACTATTTTATTTGGATCTCAGGACTAAAGACATACGATAACAAGGCATAGCACTTAAATTCATTATTTCAGCCATTTATTCTTCGTTCCCAACATATTTTGGTCGCACCTAAAGGTCCACTGAGGGTCTCATTTTGCATGACACGTCGGCACAAATATTCAACGCTTCCAACCGGTCAAAACGTGCACACTCAAGTCAAGTGCACTTCTCACTTTTTTTACGTGACTTCATCACCAAGAAACTCATCCTTACGTGACTGCTCATCACGCACCGACCGTCGCACATCGCCTATGGCGCCGGACGTCACTCTGCGACCCGTGGTGTCGGAAGTCACTCCGCGACCCCAGTTGCGCCGGACGTCACTCTGCGACCCGTTGCGGGCGACGTCACTGCACGACCCCTGTCGCGTACGTCACTCCGCAACCCCCGCCGCGCAGTACGTCACTCCGCAACCCCATCGCGCCAGACGTCACTCTGCCACCCCCGTTGCCCCGACGTCACTCCGCGACCCTCGTCGCCCGAACGTCACCCGGTGACCCCCGTCGGCGGCGTCCGGGCGCCGCACTCCAACACTCAGCCGCGTCATGCGCCATGCCACTGATACAATCGCTCCCCCAGGCTCCTTATAACATTACAGTGCCCCCGGCACGACATCTCACTCACTCCACCGCGCCGCTGATACAATCGTGCCCCCAGGCTCTCTGTCACAAAGTCGTGCTCTCGGCACCATATGCATTTCAACGCGCTCATGAGCCACAATCATGTTACATGCCCCCCGGGCATCACACTCATTCACCACACCATGCGCCCCTGCCATGGGCGTGGAACATGCTTCGACCCACTCTCCGGAGTGTGCAACATCCTACGGGGATAGGCGACTCCTCCGAGACACTATCTCCGCCAGGGAGTTCTTCAACTCCCCTTCTACCAGGTAGACGGCTCCTCCGGGATGCTACCTCGGCTAGTTAGATAGATGGCTCCTCCGGGATGCTACCTAGAAGCGCTTCGAGTGCTTCGGCACAAGGACTCACTACAGGGGTAGGCGACTCCTCCGGAACACTATCTCCACAAGGGAGCTCTTCAACTCCCTTTCTGCAAGGTAGACGGCTCCTCCGGGATGCTACCTCGGCCAGTCGGGTAGACGGCTCCTCCGGGATGCTACCTTGACACGCTCTGAATGCTTCGACACAAGGACTCACCCGCTGGGATAGACGACTCTTTCGGGACACTATCTCTGCCAGGAAGCTTTTTAACTCCCCTTCTGCCAGGTAGAGGGCTCCTCTGGGATGCTACCTTGGCCTGTGAAATAGGCGACTCCTCCGGGACACTATCTCTGCCAGGAAGCTTTTCAACTCCCCTTCTGTCAGGTAGACGGCTCCTCTGGGATGCTACCTTGACGCGCTCCGAGTGCTCCGGCACAGGGACTCACCCGAGGGATTGGCGACTCCTCCGAGACACTATCTCCGACAGGGTGTCTTTGTGACTGGCCTACGTGCTCCGGCACTGGGGACCCTATGGACTATGACCCCCAGGTCACTCCGAGACGGGAGCAGGTCTTTGGAGGGCATCGCGCCTAGTCCGCCTGGCAGTTGGGCATCGGATCTTCCCCACCGCTGTCCTGTGTGGGACTCTGCAAGGGCTTGGATTGGTGGCTAGATCAAGGGGATTCTCTAGCCACACTAACGCTGTGGGAGCCAGTCTTTCCAGACAGATAGAGTGACGCTATGTGGGGCAGGTCGGGTGAATATGCGATTCGGCAGTCCGTGGAGCACCGGCACCCGTGGACCCCCCAATGACGTGTCAGTCCCGGGGAGAGCCATGTGTTAGTTGTGACATCATCATTTCAACCTCTATAAATAGAGGTCTTGAGAATTCATTTGAGAGGCCTGTACATTTTCTGACAGTTGGACTTTTTCACATTTTCACTTTCTCACTCTGGAATCCTAGAGAGAGAAACATACTGGACCTTAACTTTGGACCTAAGTATCGGACTGTGACTGTCGTCGTGTATTCATCCTGCGCCATCGCCCTCGCAGCACTGCCACCCTCATGCTCTGTCTGGGAAGCCCTTGGTCTCTGCCCTTGCTCCGCTCTTGCTGTGTCTCATATCAACATATATACTTGGCATCTGACTCAGACTGTATTTCTTGTGCCACCTCCACGTCGACTGCGAACCTATTTTCCCTGGCATCACTCTTAATTGAAACCAATTGAAGGATCTAGTACAAAAAGTAATAAGACCTTAAACAGCGACTAAAACAAACTATCCCCTTTATTAGCAAAAACTAAACTAAAACCTAATAACTACAAACAAGAAGCCAAAAAATAGGAAACAATACAGCAACACCCTAGCAATATATAGTACTAATAAAGAAGAACTAAAAATTCGCAGGAGCCCGCACTATCATTTACAAATGAACCCACCCCATTTTTTGGGCACTCGATTGCTTGGAAGACGTTGTAATGCGCAAACAGACACTGCCTCTCAAAGGGGAAACCATACAGGCTAACTTAGCAACCAAACCATACACCGAGGAACCTACACCGTAATTAGAAAGGACCTCGCAAGAAAGTAAAGACAAGGAATAAACGAAAACAAATTGTCTTAAACAAACGAGTTGCCATTTTTGAATGCCTGCAATCCTTTACTCTTGCTATCTTTTTGTAATCAGGCAAATATCCTCAGGTACTATATTGGACTTAAAACAACTTAAGTTTCCCATCAGAGCTCCAAATAGTTGGATTTCAGTATATAATGCGAATGGGTAAAAAAATTTAAAATGCTCCATATAAAGAAAACATGCTTAACTGGCTACATATCCCACGGACGATCTAAATCAGTGTCAACAAAGTTTCCGATGTCCTAACGGGAAAGTTTTTGCTGCAACACCCAGATTATACGAAGATAGTTATAACTTCTCGTATGACGACAAATAATACAGTAATTGCTAAGTATAGTTAGTAATACTTTCAGTGATAATTCTTAACAGCACTTTTTTAGAGTCACTGAATAAATTAAAAGCAACTAAAGACATTTAATGACAATTTATCGTCGACTTATAAAAAATTACAGTTATCTTCTTACAACTCAGGTAGCAGCCAAAACTTTTCCTATCCAAACGTTTTAAGACATTAAACATTGTTTTTGGCCTTGCAAAAATCATATGAACTATATATGTCTAATTTCAAATTTGTATATTTCTCAAATACGAAAATGAACATTAGCAAATATATATTTGCTATAAAGCGAGAGTGCCTATACGTTGTCATCAAGTGTCTTTTGATGAGTAGTTTATTTCAAAATAATTAAATTTTCAAAATTCCTTAGGTTCAAGTTCAAAACCTCTTTAATTTGAACTTTACAACTTTCAATTGGTAACTTTCTTTTTTTTTTTATGATTTGGGTAGTCAGCATAAGTGATTATGTTTTTTAGTGTTTTTACACGTTGTTACTATATATATACTGGCAAATTTTTTTCTTAGGTATGTGTAATACATGAAGTCAAAATTTGAAGGCCGGACACTTATGTAGGCTAGAATGAAAAGAAGTCACATTGGGTGGTGGATTGGGGGAAGCGGGGGTGTTTGGCTTATGGTACGTGAGAAAGTGGTATTAGATTGCACCATGAAAAGAAAAAGGAAAAGAAAAAGAAGATGTTATTAGGCTCCATTTATTCATCCCAAAATCTCAGACTAACAAGAGTCTCATTAACTTGGAATTTGGCAAAAAGTTATCAAATTTCCTCGTTAAATCTCTCCAAGAATTTTGCAAATCCTCTTTTGTGCAATTCAAATAATGGATTAAATGTAGGGCTGCGACTTTGGGTTGAGTTTTATAGTTTTAACCAATGTAATCCAAAAAAAATTGAACTTTTACCCAACCCAACCCACCTAAGTTTAAAGTGAGCTAGAATGGGTCAAATTTATATAATAATGGGTTATTTGAGTTGGGCTTTTAAAACTCTTTTGACAAAAAAATCACTTTCTTGAACAACCACTACGGCTGATGGCACCACCATCAACGGCAGCAGCCGCCGCTGACAGCCACCACTCCGGCAGCTACCCCATCACCAGCCACCACCATTCCACTTTTTATTTAAATATAAAATATATTTATTCTAATCTAATTGACCCGTTGAAACTCAAAAACACCCACTAACCCAACCCAACTCAACCCAACCCAATTTATTCAATCTTTCTTGGATTAAAGGTCGTTGGACTTTTTAAACATATCGATTTTTTTGGGTTGGGTAAAAAATCAACCCAATCCATTTAAGTTACACCCTTAATTAAATGCGTTATTTTTCAAATACTCGGTCAGAGTAAATTTTGAATTAAAAATACTTCATCCTCGAGCCCAAAAAATCCGTTCTCAATACATTACTTCAAAGTTGTTTAAATGGCCGAACTAATGATACCGAGTTTGAGGTCCTCTATGTTGGGCCTGGGCTTTCCAGGGCTGTTAACGCCCACAAAAATTAATTCGGGGCTTTGAACTTTGAAGTCCATATTTGCCCTGGGCTTTGGGCTGCTGGTTATCAACTACCCATTCAGTTCTAAAATGATCTTACGCCCAATGTCCCAGACTTATATCCCAACATAATTGGGCAATGGCTAATGATTGCATGCAATAGAAAAGAACATGGCCTGGCCCAAAAGCAAAACCTGTTTTGGGCCTTAACTTACCAATTTTGGATTTGTGCTCTTTGCAAATAATACTTTCTCCATCCCACAAAAATTTTTTAAAAAAATTGTTTTGGTTGTCTCAAATTAATTTTTCACTTTCTATATTTATATGTCAATTTTCCTTATGCTTCCAACTTTATCCTTTTGGCTACTTAAGAAAAATAAATGGAGCCCATCCCCTAATGATTAAAGTAGTATTTATAAGCACGAGCATATTTGGAAAATCAACTTCGACCTTTTCCTTAAACTTTGTGCTAGTCAACTTTGATCGATTTTTGTGGGACAGAGGGAGTACATTTAGAACTTTTGGGCACATAAAATGCGTGTGTAATATATGTAAAGATCAACAAAACAGCATTAAAGAACCAAAATTATGTGCTATTATGATTTCACCTTCGAAGAGAGGGTGGACTTTGAATTTTTTTGATGTTGTAACTTTAAAATTTTTAGAGAGATCAGAGGTGGGAAGTTTTTTAGTTGATTCTTAAGTATGAATCATTGGAAATTTTCTAAAGTATGAATCTTAAGGCTTGGGAAGTTTTGTGGTTGATTCGGAGAAGGTTGAAGCAGTTCTAGAAGAGGAGGTAATTGTATAGATAGAGACATACAACAAATTTAGAAAGAACAACTTTTGGCCGCTATGCTATCTAAGTTGTAGGAATCTCCCTCCAATCCCGTATATAGTGACAATTAATAGGTCGCTAAATATTTTTAGTGGTTATTGTACTAATACTTTTAGCGACAATTCTTAACAACAATTTTGTATCGTCACTAAATAAAAGTCAGTGGAAACATTTAGTAACTATTAATTATCACTATATAACGGGTAGCAGTAAAAAAAATCATCTGCAAAAGAATTTGCTCCAACTTCCATTCAACAATCAATGTTGAATAAGAAACAATTTATTGCTACCTGTATTAAAGGAATCTTCCTCTTACCCACCATATAGCAATAATTAATGATCGCTAGATATTCTTATTGGCTTTATTTGGTGATGCTAAAAAAAATAGTGTTAAAAATTGTTGCTTCAATTGTTAGTAGAAAAGTTACAAAAAATATTTAGTAACTATTAATTGTCACTATATACTGGATTGGAAGAAAATTCTTACAAACCAGATAATAGCTAAAATCTATTCATTGAATAACTAATGGCAACAACAAAACCACAAAAATGAGCTTTAACTACAAAAAAATATTCGTCGCTGAATAGGTAATTGGAGGAAGTTTGTTACAATTAATCGCTGATAGTAAATAATTTTGTCTGATGATAATTTAAATCTGAGAAAATACTCTTAGGCCCCTTTTGACAAAAATTTTTTCCCTCTTTTTTTTTCAGTTTTAAAAACTGAAAAAAAAGAGCGTTTGGTAACCATTTTTTTTTCAATTTAAAAAACCAGTTTTTAAACTGCAGAGTAAAAAAAAAACTCCAAAAACTGGTTTTTTTTTTCACTTTTGGTTTTTTTTTTTCGACCACCACCACCACCCTCCCACCGCCGGCAGCCACCTCAGGCGACCACCGCCGGAGACTGCCGGCCGCCGGCAGCCACCTCCGGCCGCCGGCGACCACCGCCGGAGACTGCCGACAACCACCTCCGGCCGCCGGCGACCACCTCCGGCCGCCGGCAACCACCACCGGAGACTGTCGGCAGCCATCTCCGGCCGCCGGCGACCACCGCCGGAGACTGCCGGCAGCCACCTCCGGCCG
Organism: Escallonia herrerae; assembly: GCA_033070095.1. Classification (NCBI taxonomy): domain Eukaryota; kingdom Viridiplantae; phylum Streptophyta; class Magnoliopsida; order Escalloniales; family Escalloniaceae; genus Escallonia; species Escallonia herrerae. The sequence continues at coordinate 211,229 of JAVXUP010000249.1, read as the reverse complement.
CCGGCGACCACCGCCGGAGACGGCCGGCAGCTACCTCCGGCCGCCGGCCACCACCGCCGGTGACTGCCGGCAGCCACCTCCGGCCGCCGGCGACCACCGCCGGAGACTGCCGGCAGCTACCTCCGGCCGCCGGTGAATGCCGGCAGCCACCTCCGGCCGTCGGCCACCACCACCACCACCGTCGACCACCGCTACGCCCCACCACCGCCACCGCAAACCACCAAAAAAAAAAGTCAAAATAAAAAGGGTTACCAAACACCAAAAAAAAAACCTCAAAAAAAAAAGGGGTTATCAAACACCCACTTGTTTTTATAAAAAAAAAAATTAAGCTGCTCTTTAAAAAACTACTCTTTAAAAACTGAAAACCAAAAAAAAAAATTTGTCAAACGAAGCCTTAGTGATACAACTGAAAAGTTAAAAAAAAAAAAAAAAAATGGGTCTGCGGTCAGAAAAATGACAAAAATTTGCTGCACAAAACTTTCTTTTTGCTTAAAACTATCTGAAAATCAAGCAAACAAAATGTGGAAAGACGTTTATTCATACAATTGCTAGTTAGGATCACCGAGGTGACAATGGCTAAAAGAATCCTGGATTATCAAACGTAAAGTTGGGGTCTAATTCTAGTTGACCAAACGAGAATCCTAAGTTGACATTAGGAGAGTTTGTAGCAGAAGTTGCTGCTGCTGCTGATATGATCCCAGCTAGTTCAGATTCCGGTTCTTGAAAATTCTGATTCCCACAGTTTGATGTTGCTGGAGACACAAATGAGGGCGAAAAATTTCCCGCCACGTTGTTTGATGTCGAAGGGAAGTAAAATGAAGGGAGCGTGTTCTCGTGGCTATCGCCGCCTGTGTGGAAGCTTAGAAGAATTTCCCCTGGCTGTTGTTGATGATCGTGTTCGCCAGTATGGAACAGTTCTTGTATTTTGGGTGAGGATGGTGGCGGAGTTAAATGGGAACCCTGGCTACACGTGTGCCTTCCCCGATAAGTGATTTCGAACATCGTAGGGTCTTCATCGGATCTTTGCACTTGCTTGGTAGCCAAACAACCTTGTACATGACGGTGAGTGCATCTATAGTAGCCTCTGCACATAGAGCAACAATAGAACTCTTAAGTACCTGAGGTATAAATATCAATTAGAGCTGTAAACAAGTTGAGCCAAAATTAATTGCAGTGCACTAAAGCGTTGCTAAAGTAGGTGATTTGTACTTCTATGCTGACCAGCATTGATTTTTCTCCACTCGTAGATACTGAATATGAGTACCATTGTGCCAATTGGTAATAGATCATTCTAAATTTTACTTTAGTACCTTGGAAATTTGGCACCCAAAATGTCTTTCTGCCCATATTTCCTCCAACTGTAGCCATCATCTAGAGGTCCTTCGAGTCCTGTCCCAGGGCAAACTTGCACCTGTTGTGTCCAGCGTGGGGTAGTACTACTCTTCCTGAAAAACAACCAATTTGATCAATATTTCAGCAAGAACACTCACGAAAAAAGTTTCGCAGACTCTGATAACATTTACCTTTTCCTAGACAAAGAATCCTTGTGCTCCGGATACTTAAAATCCCGGTCAGAATCCTCACTATGCGGGCTTCCGCTAAAGGAGCGCGGAGAATCGGACACTCCAATCAGTGTTCCTATAGTCTGTTGCTCTCCACCACCACCACCAGTGCCGCATTTGAGCATGGAAAGTGCCTTGTCCAAGGAGTTCAGGATCATAGAAACAAAAACTTCCCGGGTTTCGTGCGACGAGGATGGCGAATTGAGATGGACTTGGAGCTGCCTAGCTAGCTCCCTCCCTTGTTTCAGCTCCCTGATCAGGGTCTTCTGCTCCCATTCTCCTGAGTTCTCCATTTCCAATCAAGAGCTGCTAAAGTAAGATCTCTTTTGCAAAAACAGCTCGAGGGTTTTATACCAAAGCCAAAGGCTGCAACACTAGTTATAGCGTCAAAGAGATGGACTACCCATATAAAACACCATGCATTCACTTCAAGGAAACTAGATACACGCACGCACGCACGCACGCACACAGAGCCAGAGAGAGGAGGAGCTCTGTTTGAATAGAGAAAATGGGGGAAAACTGAGATATGGAGGGGAGGGGGGTAAGAGATGGGGAAGGCTATAAAGGAGCGTGATTTTTGACTGGGAATATGGGTTTTTTTTCTTGACACAAGACCGGTCTATGGTCAATTGGAATTGTAACTGTGAGTAAGCCAGTCCAATTGCTGACCCGTTCTCCTCAAAAAGAAGCACTTGGGAGAGGGAAGACCAAGAATCTTCAAACCTTTTGGTTCCGCGTTACTGCTACTCCTACCTTAATTCTACTGCCCTACTCTTCCAGGTAGGAGTGGGACATTGAGATGACATGCATTTGACGCTGGCCTCTTACCCATGGCTTACGTTGGCGAGAAGCGGACAAGAAGCGTCTTTTGTGGAACATACGCGGCCCCTTTGGACTTTCCTTTTCTCGTCCTGGTAGTATTTGGACTAAGACGTAGTCAATACGAGGCTAGAATTTACGTTCATGTTTCATGCTGAAGCTCGGAAAGAAATTGTAGCCAAATAAAGCAAGGGCAAGTTCCACTACCAACATAGATAATTGTCCGATACATTAAAAAACCGCGCTGTCACGTGTTACTCCAAAGTAATCGGAATGTAATATTCGAGAAAGTTGAGACTTGTGGTGCTATTGAAATTAATTCAGAAAATTTTATGGAAAGTTAACATTGGAAAAAATTTGGCTGTTACTTCGATTGGAGGAATCTTCCTCCTACCCCCTATATAGCGCAATAAATTATTTTTAAATATTTTTAGTGACTTTTATTTAGTGACGCTAAAAAGGTGCTGCTAATAATTGTCGTTAAAAGTATTAGGAGTGTTGAAACGATTACAACAATTATTGCGCTACCACGTAACACGTAGTGGGTTCGAAAACATACCGTATGAAGTCTCTGAATATTCCGATGTAGGATCCTTGTTGTTACAAGTCTCCAACACGCTTGATCTTTTTCGCAGGTACAAAAACGGCTACTAGAGTCGAGTTCTTCGTCCACGAACCAAATCCTAGAGCTTGGTGATTGCTCTAGAGAGAGTGCTATAGAGAGAGGGTTATTACTATTGACTTATGATTTATTGGGATATCTCTAACCTTTATATAGAGATACAATTAGAGACTGGCTTTACCTCCAACTCTTAGGAGATAAAGATTGTATTTATCTCAAACACTTAAGAGATAAATATCCTCTAAATAACTGTATTTATCCAAACTAACAAATACACATTATCTGTTAGTGGGCGGATAATGGGTCCACTGACCCAATTTATTAACAGCTCCCACTCGCCCACACACAGGGCAAATAAATCGTGCAGTCCCTCTTTATCTCTCGTCCACTCATCTCCTCATACAGGAAATGGAACGTGCGACCTACGAGAAAGGATGTCCAGTTGAGGAGTATTGTATTAAGTTATCACCAAACTAACACAATACATCACTCTCAAAAAATCTCGTATGTACCCCAGATAGTTCAACTACACCAGATTAAACACTCTCAAATCCCTCATAGTGAGCAGTGTTAAACCTCTCATATGTTATGTATTCATGACTCATATCGAAACGAAAATCGACAAAGTCGCCCGGGCTATGAATCACACAACATGATGTAATATTGAACTTTCTTCCCAAAGCCCTCATGTCATTCCAATTAGACCCAACCGCTTTCCTAGACATGCCCCGCGAGACCGCATCATCCATGATCCAAGGGTACATGCTAAAGTAGCGACATTGAGTATCCTCTTCATGACATAGTCTAAGGTGAAAAGGGTACCATATAGGATCAAAAATTTCTATCCAAGTGGCTCACACAGTGACGAAGCAGGGATTCATTCGTCACTCCCACTGTCGGTCTGCATTTAGCACATGCAGTATGATTTGCATGCTATGGCGTAACCCGCAAGGGCGTGTCACATAAATGTATAATAAAATACGCCATACGAATCTAAGTCTAGTCGCTGTACAAGCGCCTAACCTGAGTTTTTCAGCCCAGTCACTCTCATAGTGCCTGCCTGAAATCTCACATTCGGCTGTAAACAGGCTACATAGAGTTGTGGAGATACTCTATGATCGACCTACATTTTTTAGGTCTCATCTTAGCTCCAACTAAGGCGACATGTTTGCTTTATAAGCTGTATCATCTTATTCGCCCACTTGGCGCTTAAGACAATTATGTCTCATCTTGCTCGCTATCTTAGCGCCAAGGTGAATTACCCGTGTGAGTGGGTCAATTCGAGCCTGGTGACACTCTCAATAAGGATGTATATGTAATCACAAAGATTATCCATTCATTCCATAATAAACTCAAATCAAGGAATAAAAAATTAATATAATAAATAATGTCAAGTACATAAGATGCCATAAACATATCAAAACCTACGTAGTCCCATACTCCTAATGTGAGAAAGGAAAACATCTCTAGCAATAGGCTTGGTCAAAGGATCAGCCACCATTCTGCCAGTAGGTATATGCTTCATGGTCACCTCTCCTTGCGCAACTAAAGTTCTAATGAAGTGATAACGAAGGCCTATGTGTTTGGCCTTCCCATGATATTTGGGGTCCTTTACAAAATCTAGGGCAGCTGTATTGTCACAGTGAACAGTGACAGACTCGTCTGCATGAGCTGTAACCCCTAGAGCCTGTAAGAATGACCTCAACCAAACAGTTTCCTGGACTGCTGCTGAACAAGCAACATACTCCGACTCTATCGTGGATAGGGCGATGCAAGACTTTTTCTTGCTGTACCAAGAGATAGCTCCACCTGAAGTGGATATGCGCTCATCTCTATCAGCGCCCCAATCAGCATCGATGTATCCTCTCAATCTCAAGTCTCCACCATGATAGCACAGGACGAGATCAGCGGTTCCACGTAAGTATCGAAGAATCCTCTTCACCGCATTCCAATGAGCGGGTCCAGGATTACTCTGATAACGACTCACCATTCCAACGGCAAAGCAGATGTCTGGACGCGTACACAACATAGCGTACATCAGACTCCCAACTGCAGCCGCGTAAGGCACTTTGGACATCCGATTCTTTTCCTCATCATTCTTTGGGCATTGGTCTGTTGTTAAAGTACACGCCTTGTCCATTGGAGTGTCTATGGGTTTTGAGTTATGCATACGGAATCGTTCAATGACCTTCTTGATATATGTCTCTTGAGACAAACCGAGAAGTCTCTTTGGACGATCACGTATGATTTTAACCCCGAGCACATAATTAGCTTCTCCCATGTCCTTCATCTCAAAAGTTGAGGACAGCCACTGCTTAGTGGCGACAATGGAACTCATGTCATTCTCAGCTAAAAGAATGTCATCCACATACAAAGAAAGGATTAGAATATTTTTCTTGGATCGTTTTACGTAAACGCAATGGTCTTGTTCAATCATTTCAAAACCTATAGAGGTAATGGCATGATGAAACCTAAAGTACCACTGCCTAGACGATTGTTTGAGACCATATATAGAACGTTTGAGCCGGCAAACTTTGCGCTCATGTCCCTTGACTTCAAAACCCTCAGGTTGAGCCATATAAATCTCTTCGTCTAGTTCTCCATTGAGAAACGCAGTCTTAACATCCATATGAAAAAGTTCTAAATCCTGCTGGGCGACAATAGCTAGGATCAGGCGAATTGAAGCAAATCTCACCACTGGGGAGAAAGTGTCTTCATAGTCCACACCCCGCAGTTGGGTATAGCCTTTCGCCACAAGACGTGCCTTATACTTGTCAATTGACCCATCTGCCTTGCACTTGACTTTTAAAACCCACTTGTTTCCAACAGTCCTGCGCCCTGGAAGAAGGTCAACCAACTCCCAGACCTGATTCTTCTCCATTGAGCTCAACTCATCTTTCATTGCAGTCATCCACTCATTACTAGCAGGTGAAGATAAGGCTTCTTCCATAGAAGTGGGCTCATCTTCATCAGTTGGAATGCACATAAGAATTTCACCGTCAATCTCAAAACGACGACGTGGAACTCTTCCTCGTGCACCTCTACGGAGTTGAGAATCTTGTTGACCTGATGGTGTGCTCCCACTGTCTAGGATGCTCCCATTAGGTTGAAGATCACTTATACTATCTTTAGCGACAACAGGATGAGGAACTAATCCCCCATCTTTGCTTGGAGATGGTAAAGTAGCTTCAACTTCCTCTAACTCATAGAGGTCAAGATTCTTACTTGCGTCTCCAATGCTAGGAAAATCATTCTCTATGAAATCGACATCACGAGACTCTATTTCAGTCTTTCCACCATTTGGATGTTCACCATACATCACATAGTCTTTAGAGTTTTCAGAATACCTCATGAAGATACTCTTTTTAGCTCTAGGCCCTAGTTTCCCATACTTATGAGAAGTACTGTGAACATAACCTGCTGAGCCCCATGGGCGCAAATTATCCAAATTTGGCTTTTGGCAATTCCAAAGCTCATATGGGGTGGACTTGACTGATTGTGAAGGCACTCGATTAAGTATATAGGCTGCAGTCAAAAGAACATCCCCCAAAAAGATATTGGGAGGTTTGCTTGCGCCATCATAGACCTAACCATATCTAACAATTTTCTATTCCTTCTTTCCGCAACGCCATTTTGTTGTGGAGTATTAGGAATAGTAAGTTGCCTGCGTATCCCTTTTTCCTCACAAAACTTCTTGAAGTGATCTGACAAATATTCGCGTCCTTGGTCAGTGCGAAGAGTTTTTAAATTCTTCTCTTTCTGATTCTCAACCTCAGCTACAAAGCGTTTGAAATAGTCCAAAGCTTCATAGCGGTGAGATATCAGATGCACATAACCATATCGCGTATAATCGTCTATCAGTGTAAGGAAATAAGAGGCGCCATGGCGTGCCTTTACACTCATAGGTCCGCATATGTCAGAGTGAACTAGCTCAAGTGGTTGAGTTGCTCTCACAGCCTTCCAAAAGGCTTCCTGCATGTTTTACCGGCCAAACAAGCCTCACATGTTTGTAGATTGACTCTTGCGAGTGGGCCCAAAAGGCCTTCTCTAGCCAAACGAGTCATTCTATCTTGGCCTATGTGGCCCAGTCTTGCATGCCAGGTGGTAAAATCATTCACAATATTATCATTCACAACATAAGAATAAGAGGACTGAGAATCATTTAAATCCAATTGAAAAAGACTATCCATGCGAAAATCATGTCCGAACAAAATATCATCCAAAAAGATGTCCAACTTATTACCCTTAAAAATAAAAGAAAAACCACCATTTAATAAAGCAGTAATTGAAAGTAGATTAAGCCGAACAGTGGGTGCATATCGCACATCCTCAAGAATCAATGTGCGCCCAGTGCGCAACTTGAGCTGGTAAGAACCAACCCCTAGCACCTCTTCAGAGCTATTGTTTCCCATGAAGATATGTTTGCTACCCGCTGGAATCCGGTGATAATCTACGAACCCCTCTCGATCACGTGCTACATGTTTTGTTGCACCTGTATCCACAAACCACACAGGTTTGGAATGAGCAACCATCACATGTGAGGAAACATATAACTGAGAGAGAGATTCTGAAAGTACCTTCTTCAGCTCAGTGCAATCACGAGCGAAGTGTCCTTTCTGTTGACAGTTGAAGCATTTAACTTTAGACAGATCCTTTTTCCCACCACGTTTTCCTCTCTTGCGTTTCTTCATTTTTCCTTCCTTTGGCGCAGAAGTGCTAGCCTCGCCTTTCTTACCTTTCTTACTTTGTCTTCCGCGCTTGCCATTTGCATTGCGCGATCCCCCTTGGGCGACATAATCAAGGGTCTTGTCAGCATCTCGAGTCTCGTTCTCAAGGATGACATGCTGTGAAACATCAGAAAAGTTCTTGATGTTTTCACTGTGAGTCAATATCTGTTTCATATTGGCCCATGAGGCAGGAAGGGACCTTATGACAGCTCTGACTTGCTGCTCATCTGTGAGCGCATGGCCAGCATCCCTCAGCTTACCAATCATATTGGACATCATCCTTAGATGTTCACTCATGGTATGTTTAGGGTCTTTTGTGTACTCCTCAAACTTAATCACAAGGCTACGAAGCCGCGTAGTTGAGGTTCCACCAAAAGAGAACTTGAGCTGCTCCCATAAAGCTTTGCAAGTTGGAAGTTCATCATACTGCCCTATTAGATCATTTTGCAAGCTGCTCAACAAGGTGTAGCGCGCACTACGATCTTTCTGATTCCATTTCTGGTAGGCAGTGTGGTCTCTTAGGGGTTGCGCCTCTGTTGGCGCGACCATCTCCTTGGTCAAGTGCTCCTCGAGCTCTTGTTCGTTCAGCATTAATTTCATCTTTTTGTGCCAAACGTCATAATTATCTCCGTTAAGTTTCTCACCCTTAACGAGATCAGCTATGACATTCTTGGTGGCAATTATATTCACTACATTAGATTGCGCAAGGAAAAGACATTAATTATACATCCTTCTATTTATTTTAAAAAATTCAAATGAAAAACATAATCCTTCCTCACATCATGAAATCGAAAATTTGCTAAGCTCGTAATCATCTCCCATGTATGTGAGTTGGGAAATATATTTTTCAAGTAATTTTTCGCAATAAAATTCATCATTATATAAGCCACAATATAATAAATCATCCACATGATGATTTAGAACAATATAAAAATTGTACCATGCAATAAAGTGTGCAAGGACTCCATTGAGCCCCATTAGCATTCTAATAACTTATGCTAAGAAAAATCTGACTTGAATAATATGCGTGCGAAATTACATCCCCGTACAAGACTTTCTGGAAATATACAGGAAAATAGTAGAATACAACATCTTTAGAAATCCTACTACAAACTACTCTAATAAAACAAATGGAGATGCCTCACAGCACATTATTCTCAAAAGAATTTTCTTAAAACAAGAGTAAACACATAAACATAAGTTTCTTTAGAATGCCAATCTAGTATCCATCCATTTAATCTAAAACCAGCATGCTCAAATAACAAGTTAAAAGGTAATTTAAATAGATGAATAAGCCACATTTTCCTTCCAAGAAAAACGGACGTAAATGCTTTGAAAATTGGGTTTAAAGAGGTGTGGACTTACCAAAAGCCCAACAAATATATTTCAACAAAAAACATATTTAAATCATAACACTAATCAAGGCAAATAAATAAAACATAATTCATTTATGTCATATAGCTCTCCATAATATTTATTTCTACTCACAAAGTGTAAAAATTAATATTTGCGCATTATTCGTATTTTTGGGAACACATAAGTACCACAAAAAAATATTTCCAAATGGCCAAAAAATGAGAGATAAATTCTTAAAAATTGACAAATAGTAAATTTATCCCTAATATACCCTTTGCAATTAAATAAAAAATTCTGTGTGTATAAAACAAAATTTTATAGCTAATTTTTATAGAAAAAGTCGTTTAAAAATTAAACAAAACACACACAGAGGGTATTGAGGTAAATTTAACACTATAGAAAAATTACAGAAGCCAAGAAAGAGCTCCACGCGCCGGTGGTGGATCAAAAAACTCCACAAAAAATACCTCACGCGCTCCACGCGCCACCTTGCGTGTGAGGCTGCGTCTGGAATTTTTTTTGAATAGGCGCGTGAGTTACACGAGCGCGCGTGGCGTGCATGGAATCAACTTGGCTTGGCGCGTGGGGCGCATGTCGCGCGTGGTAGCAGCCACGGCTGGCGCGTGGAAACACGTGGCGGCGCACGTGTGTCGTGCGCAGCTGCCTTCGCGCATGGCGCGCGTCGTTGGCGCGTGGGCGCGGCTGTGGCTCGACTTTAACGCGTGGCGTGCACTGTTTATCTTCTTCTTTAAAAACCCTAATTCTCTAGCCGTTGCCATGCCACGATGCCAACTTCCGAATGTCATATCTCTCTCGTTTTTAAGCCAAATAATGTGTACGATATATCATTGGAAAGATTATGCAACATAGATTAATTATGTACCAAACGATCATGATAAAAACTAAATATCATGCTCCGAATTTGAGTCCCAAAACTAAAAAAAAAATCACAGTTTTCTTGAAAAATAAAATCGTGATTTCTCACAAATCATGCATCCAATAATCATGAAATTTTACGGAGTTCATCCTCAACCATAGGAGAACAAAACTATATAATTATTTTTCAGAAAACATGCTCAATAAATTTTGAATTTTTGTAATGAGTCTCGATCATGTATTCGAAAAAAATCGCAACATGCACATAATTTAATATAGCATGTTAAAGGCGAATCAACAAGTAATTTCGCTCTGATACCAATGTTGAAACGATTACAACAATTATTGCGCTACCACGTAACACGTAGTTGGTTCGAAAATATACCGTATGAAGTCTCTGAATATTCTGACGTAGGATCCTTATTGTTACGAGCCTCCAACACGCTTGATCTTTTTCGCAGGTATGAAAACGGTTACTAGAGTCGAGTTCTTCGTCCACGAACCAAATCCTAGAGTTTGGTGATTACTCTAGAGAGAGGGTTATTACTATTGACTTATGATTTATTGGGATATCTCTAACCTTTATATAGAGATACAATTAGAGACTGACTTTACCTCTAACTCTTAGAAGATAAATATTGTATTTATCTCAAATACTTAAGAGATAAATATTTTCTAAATAACTGTATTTATCCAAACTAACAAATACATATTATCTGTTAGTGGGCGGATAATGGGTCCACTGACCCAATTTATTAACAAGGAGAAAAACCATTAAAAATATTTAATGACTATTAATTATCACTGTAAATAGGATTGAAAGAAGATTCCTACAACCCGGGTAGGAACCAAAATTTGTTAGTTAACATTTCACTGGATGCTTGCAGGGCACTGAAGTGTAGGTTGGGACAAGGATTTGTACAAATTTACAAACAAAGGACTCAAGGTAATTTAATTAGGAGGTGCGTAACATGTTGTGTCGCTCACAACTAATATTCCTTCCCTTATTAACTGATCTCGATAATGGTAATTTTTAGCCAACTTTTGGAGCAAAAGAGTGATGTTATTGATGATTTTAGCCTTATTATTTGGAATTTATCGTCTCGATTTCTCATTATCGCCCAATCGATGCCCATCGCCACCCCATGTTGCTTGGAAACCCAAGTTCACAACCTTAACCGAAACAGTAAAAAAGAAAATTCAACTTCAACATCACCTTTCAAAATTGGATATAAAATTTAGATCCGGCGCAATCCCCTGGAGTGGTGATAGACGACATCCTATTGTGGCGAAGATAATTCAAATTTGAATAGACAACTCTATCCTTTATTTTTTTCTTCAACGGAAACTTTTGATAAACTTCATGTGCAGCGCAACGTGCTCAACCTCGTAACGAAATTTTAGACAGATAAAGCAAAGGCAAGTTCGACTACCAACGCAGATAATTGTACAATGTGTGCAAAAACCGTGATGTCACATGTTACTCCAAAGTGATCCGAATATAATGTCAGAGAAAGTATAGATGCATGGGGCTTATAGAGTTTATTCAAGGAATTTTATCGAGAGTTTCACAGGATGTTTGCATGTCACAGGACTGTAGATTACGGCAAGGAGTTACACAAACTTACATAGCGGGGAGTCAAGGTAATTTAACTACGAGTGAGTAATATGATGTCTCGCTCACATCCAACATTCATACTCTTCTTAACTGATTCCGATAATGGTAATTTATTCTTGGCTTTTGGTGCAAAGTAACCCAGTTTCCAAAATTTACCATCTTGATTTCTTTTCATCGGCCAATAGACACCCATGTCACCCAAGGTTGCTTTCAAACCCCCGAGTCTATAACAACCTTAACCCAAATCAAACCTTAACCAAAATATAAAAAAAAAAAAAAGAAACGAAACTTAAACATTACTTTTCAATTGTCGGTATTAAATTTAGATCTGGTGCAATTCCTACAAAGTGTGATAGATGACATCCTACTCGGGTGAAGAAGATCCAAATTTAAATAGATAGTTCCATCGTTTATTTTTTTTTCCTTCAACAGTAACTTTTGACGAACTTCATGTGCAATGCTACAAAGTTAAAATAAAAAAAAGATAGTGTGCTCACGCTTTCGTAAAAATTTACTATTTTCACACATTTGAAGATTGATCCTCTTAAGTATGTGTAGCACTAAAATTTAAGATTACCGACAGTATTACTTTGGACGAGTATATAATTAGAAAAAGTGTACAAACTGTTTGACTTTATCATCTTACCATCTCTGTTCCATGGTTTATCTCTTTCAATTTTTTACGAAGTTTTTAGAATAGTTTTTGCTTTATATAAACGTAGACTTGAACTAAATAGCAAGCATAGTTTACCAATATGTTTGACAAGTTTGGTTTTGATAAACATAACAAATAAGGTCAACGGCATATTCTATTTTTTATATATATTAAAATCTGACAGATATAAGAAAATGGAGAATGTAATCTATGCTATTTTATAGAGAGAGCACCCTGTGAAGAAATCTTTTTCTACTTTCAACTATATTCATTTATATTATACTAACTTCAAATTAAACGAAAAGTTAATCAAAGTTATTTTTGAAAATTTTTAAATAACTCGCATAACATCTTAAATCCCCTTCAACTCCACTACACTTAGGCCCCGTTTGACAAAACAGTTTTAAAAACTCGTTTGGTAATATTTTTTTTTCAATTTAAAAAACCAGTTTTTAAACTGCACTCCAAAAACTGGTTTTTTTTTTCACTTTTGGTTTTTTTTTTCGACCACCACCACCACCCTCCCACCGCCGGCAGCCACCTCTGCCGACCGCCGGCGACCACCGACAGCCACCTCGGCGACCACCGCCACTGCCGGCAGCCATTGCCGGCAGCCACCTCCGGCCGCCGGCGACCACCGCCGGAGACTGCCGGCAGCCACCTCCGGCCTTGCCGGCAGCCACCTCTCACCTCCGGCCGCCGGCCACCACCGCCGGTGACTGCCGGCAGCCACCTCCGGCCGCCGGCCACCACCGCCGGTGACTGCCGGCAGCCACCTCCGGCCGCCGGCGACCACCGCCGGAGACTGCCGGCAGCCACCTCCGGCCGCCGGCCACCACCGCCGGAGACTGCCGGCAGTCCACCACCGCCGGTGACTGCCGGCAGCCACCTCCGGCCGTCGGCCACCACCACCACCACCGTTACGCCCCACCACCGCCACCGCAAACCACCAAAAAAAAAAGTCAAAATAAAAAGGGTTACCAAACACCAAAAAAAAAACCTAAAAAAAGGGGTTATCAAACACCCACTTGTTTTTATAAAAAAAATTAAGCTGCTCTTTAAAAAACTGCTCTTTAAAAACTGAAAACCAAAAAAAAAATTTTGTCAAACGAAGCCTTAATATTTTTCCCTCACTCCCGTTATTTTAAGTCTAACCGGTCCAACCAAATATTAATCGTCAATATTTTTATTCCATTCACTGCTTCTTTTATTTTGGTCTATATTTTTCCTTTCTTATTCTGTATCAATTAGATTTACATGTCTTTTTATTGCACATACATCATGTGTGTCAAGAATGCGCTTTATTCCTTGAAAGACAGCTAAAGCTCCTTGTATAACGATCGATAAATATAAGTGTTGACATATTTGAACTCCGTTAACATTTTTAACGATAAATTTAGTAGTAGTAGTAGTGTATATATATATATATATAGGAGCTGATAAAATGATAGCGCTAGCAACTTAGCCCAAGTTGCTAGCGCGATCTGGCCTTTCACGGGCGAGAATGGACGGCTAGATCGCGCTCCACAACAGCAAATTTTATCACCGTTCGCTACATTATGTAGCGGACGGCCAAACAACGCTAGCAACTTACTAGCGCTATCAATGAATCAGCTATATATATATATATATATATATTGACATTATTAAACAGTAGCCACTAAAAATAGTTTATAACCACGAAAGGCAACCGAGCTACGCAAGATTCCACAGACCACAATATACGGAGGGACTGGGGTCCACGAACTTGCAGCTATTTATATCCTCCACTGAAAAGCAACCACGTGTAACAAAAAAAATTCCCAGCCATAAAAACTTCCCCCGCCAGAAAAATTTATGTGCTGCACCATGAGCCACGCGTTCACCACTCACTTGAAAGACCCACTGCAAAAAATCATGCACCGTTGATTCTCCCAGGCCCAACCAATCATCGCCGTTGATATCCCAATTAGAGAGCTTGTGGACGTTCTCATTACCCGTGTGTATCTACGTTCCTTTCAAATTTTCTTCGGGAAATTGTACTTTTAAACGACCGCCTCTCACTTTTGCTCAGATTCTCTGTGCATTTGTCACCGGAATCTTGAACCGTACCGCCGGAACTCGGTGTGTCAACTCACTTGCTACTGAGGTATGATTCTCTCTCGCTGCTTAATGCATTACATACTTTTCTTTTTGTTTTTTTTTCTTTACATTTCTCGGGTCCTCGTCCATGCTAGAGAGAGTGAGAGTTGGCAAAAATATGGAACTGCAATGTTATCATTTATAACTTTTGTGTGTGTGGAATATGGTGTAAGTGGGTTTTTCTTGGGGATCGGTTGTCAGATTTACTGGGAAGTGGGCATGTGGGTTAATAAAGTATTATAGAATTTAGTTGTGGTGTGTGGACTATGAAGTTTCTGCATCTTGTCGAACTTTAGACAATTGATCAGGGATTTGAAAATCAGTGGCTGTTAAGCTAAGTTGCCAGATTGAATGTGATCAATTCATCCAAGCATTAAAGGAGTAAATGTAGGAGATGCGTAGTGTTGAGGGTGATTAGTTCATTGTTTGCACTGATTTCTTGAATGGCCATTTAGTTTTTGTACATGTAGGTGATAAAACTTGTTAGATCAAAGGTATTAAACTTAAGTTTCACACCTCGAATTCTTGAGTTTGGTACCTGGTCTAGGCCCGACCCAGAACAATCCACCAACTTCTCAGGCCGTTGGTGGACTTCCCAAAGATCGCCCCAAAGTTCGCTTGAATCCTGTGAGATGAATTTTGCTGTGACAGTGAATGTTAACCTCAGCCAGAGCGACAGAGCCATGGAAAAGATGGAACAATTGAATCAAAAGGCCAAAAGTCGAGCCTTACACCTCAAGTGGACTCTCTTAAGTCCCATGCTAGACCTCGCCTATTGACAAAATTCAGAAGAATTTTGGTTCTATGATCTTTCGCTTAATGTGCAAATGGTTTTGGAAGGAACATTATCAACTGAGTTTAATGTTCTTAAAAAGTCAGGGATGGCCAATTTGAGGAGATAGGCTGATTATACTAGTTTTCAATGATTTAGCAAATTATCATTCCAGAACATTTTTGTCTCAAGGTATTTGGTTTTTTATCAAGATGTTTATATATCTAGTGTAACAAATGAAGTTTGTTGAGTATTTGCTTAAACTAAAAATTACATCACCCTTGTCTTTACAGGACTTGTATATTGTGAGAGACCTCTCAAGCCTTAATATACCCTTTTCTGCTCAACGAATTTTATTTTTTGTTGGCCAAGGTTTAGACTTGCATTATCTGCTCAACAACTTGGCATGGGAGTTGTGACTGTTTCTAGCTCTGCTGCACGGACTCCATTGGGATTGAGCACAAGATTCTCAGCACATCCATCTTCAACCAAGAGAACACTAATATTGGCATTCAAATCTGATAAAACCAAGAATACAGCTTTAGCAGCACCCCAGGAATCTGTATGTATACCTGTAGAGATATCTAAAGAAAACCAAAAGAGAGGGAGGCGAGATAAAAAATCTTCTGAAAGAGTTCAAGCTTTACCTACCGCTGTAGCTTCTCCTTGTGCTTTGGAACTGGATTACAATGAAGCTGCTGCCAAACTCGAAAGCATATACAAGCTGAGCCCCACAATTTTTGAACCTGATACAAAAGAGGAAGATTGTGTGGTAAAGCCCGTACGACGAAGGAGGAAGAGGACTGTTGATGACGAGAAGGCACAGAAGGGGCCTGCTGATAATGTAGTGAGGAGTCATACAAAGAAAGTAAAAAGATTGAGTCTTGAGAGGAGGATTGCATTGAAAAGGAACAAAGATGATGAAGTGGTTACGTCTGCCCAGAAAAGCAGAAATAGTGAGGACGGTCAAGATGAAAAAATCAATAGACTGGTTAGGGGGTACTCAGTTTCTACAGACTTAGTCAGCGTAGACTGGAAGAAAATGAAGATCCCACCTGTTCTTCCTTCTTCAGAGCACACTTGGTTGTTTAAGTTGATGCTACCAATGAAGGTGGGCCCTTATCTTCTTTTAACATCTAAATGTTAATTGAAGTAAGCTTCTGAGTTTAAGTCTGTGATTTCTCTGGTAAGACTTGGTTGTATAATCAAAATCTTGATAAGATTTCTTCGTCGTGTTTCAGGCAATACTTCCAGTGAAGGAGACCTTACAACATCATCTGGAAAGAGAACCAACAGATGGTGAGTTAGCAGAGGCAGCAAACATGAAAGTTGGTCAACTAAGGAAATCCATGGAAGTTGGACGAGCTGCCAGAAACAAACTGATTAAGGTCAGTAATGGCATTTTGCCTTAGATATGTACACGACTGAATTAAGTAGACCTCTCACATACATTTATTTTATGAATTAAAAGTGATTGAGAGACATGAACTTCTCTCTCTTTTCCTTTTTGTTTTTTTTTCTTTAGTTGATTATAGATTTGCCGACGCCCAACTAGTTTGGAATATAGGCTTAGTTGAGTTTTTACAAGTTTGCCTATTTTCCATCTCCAATAGAATATTAGTTTTAATGGGAAATTACTGAATTACTTATAATGTGAACAGATATATGCTGCATAATTATGTTAAGCTAACTGCATAGTCTTGACAATATTGTTTTGCAGCACAATCTTCGACTTGTCTTGTTTGTCATGAACAAATACTTTCAAGAGTTTTCAAGTGGCCCAAAGTTCCACGACCTCTGTCAGGCAGGAGTGAAGGGTCTTATTACCGCGATTGATCGCTTTGAACCTAGGAGGAGATTGCGGCTCTCAACATATGGCTTGTTCTGGATCAGGCACGCCATTATACGTTCTATGACGCTCTCAAGCTTCACACGAGTTTCCTTTGGCCTCGAGTCGGTATGTTAACTCCTTGCTTTTGTCATTGATTGTAGCATGATGATCACCGTTGAACTTTTGCTACACCCCAGCACACGTCACTGCTTTTTGTTTGAAAAAATTCAGTGCCAGCTCAGTTCATTTGTTGAGAGGGTCAATCAATCATCAGAATTGAGAATGAAACTTGGAAACTTTTGGGCATAATTGAAATAAACTTCCAGGGTATGGGTAGAACATGTTCAATGAGTTTCAAAATATTTCATAGGTAATTTAAGTTTTGCCAGTCTTTGAAGTGTTTGAGATACTATTGAAAGTTGGTACATAAATCTTTTGCAGCTTGGTTTGCCTGCATCTTGCAAATGATTTTGGCCTGACTTTTGAACTACTGCTGCAGGTTAGAGTGGAAATCCAAAGAGCTAAATTAGAATTGATGTTTGAGCTACAGAGAATGCCAACCGAGGATGAGATAATAAATAAAGTTGGACTATCCCCAGAGAGATACCACGATGTGATGAAGGCTTCAAAGCCCGTTTTCTCTCTCCATGCAAGGTATTCAGTGACGCAAGAAGAGTTCATCAGTGGGATTACTGATGTTGATGGTGCTGGAGGCGATAAGAGGAGGCAGCCTGCTCTTCTAAGGCTTGCCCTTGATGATGTGGTAATTATTGTTTTCCTTAACCTTGTACATGGTACATACCTCAAGTTATACAAGCACGCTGATAGTGATATGGCCCCGTTCTCAGAAAAATTTCCTCTGGGAGAAGCAAGAGCTGAAATTCAATATCAATTATCAACTGGACAAGTTCCCCTCTTACGTCTGATAGTAGAAATGGGGGGTTTGGGGGGAGAGAAGGCTAACTTCTGTGCTCCCGGCCTTTCAGGCCTAACTGCCCTTCGATGGGCCAACAATGAGTACCAAATTTGCGATGAAAGAGGTTTCTTTGAAAAAATGCTCTGGAATGTTTATTTCAACTGACTCTAACCAATGAAAAACTTCTGCCAAGTTCTTTTTTGTCCTTAAAAATTGGTTCGATGAGTTGTGTGAATAGCGGTTTTCAACAATAATAGTACTTACCCTCTCTTGATATCCTTATGCAGCTTGATTCTCTGAAGCCAAAGGAGAGCTTGGTGATCAGACAAAGATATGGGCTAGACGGGAAAGGTGATAGAACGTTAGGAGAGATTGCAGGAAACTTAAATATCTCGAGAGAAATGGTTCGGAAGCATGAAGTAAAGGCTCTGATGAAGCTCAAGCATCCAGCTCGAGTGGATTATCTTCGCCGATATATCCTCTAAATCAAGAAACCAACTTCATTTGCCTGTCCTTTCGATAATTGTTCCACTCCTCGCTCCTTTGGAACAGTATCATTTCTGTATACTAGTTGTATATGATCGTTTTGTATCATAGTTCCAGTTTACACGAGCATAGAAATCACATACAACATAAGAGTCACCTAATACGAGGTCACGTCGCAACCTGCAGGTGTATATGTGTGACTTGTAATCCACCTTGCCCCTCTGTAATTATGACATTACGTTTTACGGTCCGGTATATGACCTTCAGATGAGTACTTCTGTAACAACATTGAGTACAGAAAAGTCTTCAATTGCCATATTTGCTACCTCTTCAGGAGTGTTCGACAGTCACACTCAAGTTTCAAAGCAGCTCCCTTTTGTCTGTTCGGTGCATTATAGCTGGAAGCTCTGGGAATTTTCCTTTTGCTGCCATTTGCTGCTTCTTAACATTCCAGATAGCACTGACCCTCCAGGAACTTTGAGGCAAAGCACTACAATTTTATGTTCCAACTTTTATTTCTTCCCTCTCATTGTGTCCCAATTATCTATCTGGCTTGATACGATAGAATAAGGGAACTTGTGAAAGTATTGGCTTGATACATATATAATATAGAATAAGGGAATTTGTGAAGCTGTCACATATTCCCTTTCCACAACGATAAAAGTTTGGCTAAAAAACCTGTTTCGTATGACAAGTTTTCGTTGTTACTTTCAACAATTCCTTGGTTACACATCGTCTTGATATAAGGACGTGCTAGATATGTAACTGAAGCTATTTACTAAAAGATGCCTTTTGGCCGGTATAGAATTGTAAGCAAACTACGTCGTGTATACGGATAGAGGAGTACTCTCAATTTGTTTTTCAAATGCCATCCAAATTCTAAAGTATCTTTCGTTCGTAACTGAGAAAATGTTCGGAAAGATACAATTTCCATGGACAATTTTTTGTAAATTGCAATCTATTTACAGACACATGGAACAGGGGAGGATGTCCTTTTATGGAAGGACGAATGGAGTTCCAAACATGGAATAATGCATGGTTGGCGGAGCCCAATTCTATGGCACACTCATCTATGATACCTTTGAAGCTTAGGAGGTGCTAAACTCAATCAGGCATCAGATTCTGTCTACGATACATCTCTCTCATCGAGAAATTTCATATCACCGTAACGTTTTTTTACAGTTTCTTAGATCTAAAATATTTTTCAGGAAGCGACGATAAGTCGTACAAGTTTTCAAAATCGCACCTGGTTTGGACCTACCTCGGGAGTTGTTCAAACTTGTGTCCAATTTAAATGTTTGTTATTTGCGGTATCACGATAGCAAAAGCTGCATACATTATATTGGGGGATCAAAATAGTGGCATTATGATGCAAATGATGGTAACAAACTTAACTTTCCAAGACAAACTGTGGAATTTTTCAAGGAATGGATACAGGACACAATGGTGGCGTCAAGCATCACTTGTAAGAGATACATAGATGCACTCTGCCAAACATATATCCTACTTGAGGCTGTTACGGTTTGCTTCCAACAAATTTTATGCCCAAAGATTTGACTTTGCACGTGTCCCGCTTCCCCATCTGTCAAAATCTAAGCATGTGAGAGTGAGGGCCGTACAACAGACCTTGCCAGAAAATGAAAAGCTTTGATGATATTCAACTAGACCAAATGCCGACCAAATAAAGTTGAGAGGAAAAGGTACACCAAATTGAATGGTATAGTAATAGATACTTCAATAAAGTTAATCAGCAGAACAAAGCAAGTGCACTTTGGCAAATGAAATTTTCAAACATCAGGAGATGGATTTTGCTTCATGCCATGACATAAACCAGTCAAATGCATATGAGATGTATGATGCAACTTTAGCAGGAGAGTATGCTCATCTGCATGTATTAACAGTCACGTTTCCTAGTATACATTCGTACAACAGGTTCCATCTAAAGTAAAAACTTTAGGAAACACCCACAACTGCCCCCTGCCACAAACACCAAACAGTACCTGATTAACGGACTATATCACTGACAGGCTGATGAAAAGTCTGCCCACATTTAACATTTTGGAACAAATACATTCTTCATTATCAAGTTTGGTATTAATCTCCGGCACAGAAAACCATATCCTAACATTGAGAATACCACATTCAAGTACCAGAACCATGAAGGAATAAAGCATCAGAATAGGAGACACTTGGTTGAGGAAATGGAACTTTAGAGCCGAGCTGAAGCTAGATGAAACGAATGGGATGCAACAGGAAAAGAAATGCTGAGATCACTATCACAGTAAATAGTATCTCCATCAGAGCTACTTTTCTTTACTGATGAAAAAGGCCTTAATCTTTAAGAATCTCAGTTTTATGCATGGTTTTCTTTGACTGAAAAAGAGTTCCCCCGAACAAACATCCTTGTATTGTATAAGTTACCTCTAACTTGATATGAATGAATCCTTAGCCATAAGACCACCCAAAATTGTATTAAGCACTGAAAGATTTGAATTGGAATAGATTGACCACAACTGCTAAGCCCTCCCTCTCAGTATCCTGAGTGAGTGTGTGGATCTAAATCAAGATATCAAATCCTTAATTAGCTAAAAAAAAAGAAGTAAAATTCTTCCGCACAAAGAACTAGCAAACACTGCACCAAGGTGTTGTTTAACCAACATATATGTGTCTCTGCAATTATATATACCAGAAACCTAAAATACAAAGTATCTCATCATAGGCATTGTTTTTGGATCTGTCCTCAGATATAGATGTGTTAGACATTAATAAGCTGGTAACAAAGTGTTTCAATCTGAGAAGTTGATGGTAAGCATAACTGGAGCAAACCCCAGATCTAGACAGGATGGCAAGTGTCCATGATCATGTTACTTTTTATGTTAAAGAACACATACACTCGCCATGACTAAAAGTTCACTGCAAACTAGTTTTGGCCAACAAAGATGAAGTAAATAACAAGAACGTGATGCAAAACAAGTTCTAAAATTACCATATCTTAGTATGACAACAAAGATGAAGTAAATAACAAGAACGTGATGCAAAACAAGTTCTAAAATTACCATATCTTAGTATGACACGAGTAGCTAAGCAACACTTCAAATATTTGCATCTAGTGGAAAGTGGAAGTCCAGAGAGATCTTCCACTCACAAGAGAACCAAAATACCAATCAATTCCCACTCTGTTGTTCCTATCATATTATCAAAAGTTAACCGCAGTTCAAGATGGAGCATTGGCATTAAACAAATTGAAGCCAACTTGTTTGATCCCACACCTTTTCCCTTTTCTCTTGGCTGATATGTTTTTCTCCACAAGTTCACAAGACAGAAACAACGCTTTCTTTCTTTATCCTGCTCAGCAATATTTATAGCCCCTGATGATGCTAAACAGTCCATGAAGAGTTTTTAAGTCTGTTACATACTAACAATTGAGGAAACATACTTAAGAAATTCTTTCAACTCTCTTGTTGGGACCATTTCTCTAGTCAAGGACTTTTTCTCATCGCCAAAGGATGGGAGATAAGTTGCGTTTAGCAGTTGGAGTAATAGGTATAATCAGTACCTTTCTACTTCCTTATACCTTAGGCCTCCTAATTTAATTCGTGACCAAAGTTGATCAATGTTGCCATGAGTATTAAATGTACATGATGTTTCTCGTAGGGAATGCCTCCTCTATGTTACTTTATGGCGCTCCCATGTAATACCAGTTTCTCCTACACTTTATTTCCTCGTTATTTCATCAGTTTAATGCAAAAAATGATGAATCATACCGTGTTATTCTTCTAACTCATGCTCTTCTCCTAGATTAACTTTTTTAAGGGTTGTGAGGAAGAAAAGTACGGAGGAGTTTTCATGTGTTCCATACGTCCTCGCACTAATGAACTGTTTTCTTTACACTTGGTATGGCTTGCCTGTTGTAAGCAATAAGTGGGAAAACTTCCCTGTGGTGACAATTAATGGCCTAGGGATCCTTCTTGAGCTCTGCTTCATTCTCATATATTTCTGGTTTGCTTCAGCTAGAGCAAAGGCAAGTTACTTTCATGCACACACAAAATAATGCACCATTTATTAGTTCATTGTTCAGTGTAGACAAAGGAAGGTAATTTACACAAATAGCTGAAAATGCATGCAAAGAAATTCTCCATATAAATCAACATATAGAAGTTTCCTTTGTTTCTACTAAATTGGAAGTACATATAGTTGTCCCGCATATATGTATGCATAAATTTATTTAAGAAGGCTATTCAATACTAAATTATCATGACAATGCAGAAGAAGCTTGGAATCCTTACCATAGCCGTTGTTCTTGTGTTCTGCATCACCGTGGTAATATCAGCTTTTGTGTTCCACGATCATCACCATCGCAAGGTATTTGTTGGGAGTATCGCACTGGTAGCCTCTGTAGCAATGTATGGTTCTCCTCTAATAGCTTTGGTGAGCCATACTTCCCATAAGGATTTATTTTACACAAACTACGTAGTAATATGATGACAAATGAATCTGCGGGATTCAGTTCAGTATGGACATGTGCGTGCGTGTACATGCAACACATTTTCTCAAATTTGATGTCAGTTCTACACTTCACCATTGTTAGTGACAAATTAGCATGACACACGTTTGCAGAAGCAAGTCATACAAACAAAGAGCGTGGAATTTATGCCATTCTACTTGTCTTTTTTCTCGTTCCTCGCTAGTTCACTTTGGATGACTTATGGACTACTCAGCCACGACCTTTTTATTGTGGTTTGTATCCCGCAAACCAATGCTCAATTCTGATACTAATAATTTATTGGTAACTGATGATTCTAGTTAAAGTTATCTGTACCTCTCAATAGTTATTGAAAATGTTCCAAAACCTTGGCAGGCTCCTAATCTGGTTGGTACCCCTTTGGGAATATTCCAGCTTCTGCTCTACTGTAAGTACAAGAAGATGTTAATCATGGAAAAGCCACACAAATCGGATATAGAAAAGATTGATGAGAAACCAAAACAAGATATGCATATTGTGGTTACTGCAAATAGCGGAGAGACTTGAAGAATGTTTCAAATGAAGGTCTAGTTGAATTTTCTTTTATTCATGTTCCGGAAACGATATGGTATATTTGAAGGTTTAACATATTTTGTTTGTGACAGGAAAGAAGCTGTCTTTCATTGGGCAATAGATTTCGATGACTAAAACAGAGCGCAGTCAACACAACTTTAAGCTCTTTAAACATTTGTTTAAATGGAAAAAGAGAAAGGGAATGATTAAGGCTCTTTGGTTAAAGTGATTTTCTTCTGATAGGGAACTGAAATAAGAATTAGAAATTTTTCATGTTAATGTACTTTTCCACTTTCTTATAGTTTCTGTTCATTATCCTTGCAGGACATCACCAGTGTCATGTCCATACAGTAAACCAACCAAAGATGAAACAAGCCCTTACTTGTAGAGCAAAAGTTAAACAAATAAGTGGAAGTTACAACTAGTCAAATATTAAGCGGAAGTTGGAAATTGAAAGGCAATTGTGGGTATAATTCCATGCCAAAATAATGGACCATAATTATGTTGAAACATAAAGATGGAAGTTCAAGTAATTGTATGTGACTACTGAAAACCTGTAGATGAGCCCAAGAATTTTCTATGAAACACATTTGGCTGCATATTACAAGCCTGTTACTGTGCTTATGCACTTAATAGGGTACAACTGAACTATTTTCAAACTGGGAAGATGTAGGTATAAATCAAGAAGACAAGAACTCTGAATGTTTAGAAAACTAGTTTTGGAACATAACCTGTGGTCCTAGAGGGCTTCGACAATTAAGAGGCATCCAATTGTTTGACAATGATAAAAAAAAGCATTAAGACCGTATAAGGACATGCGAAGTGAAGACATGTGGAAAATAAAAACCAATAAATGCTAATAAATAGGATGATATGCAAGTCATCAAACATTCAAACCAGCTTTTGTCAGCACTCTGTAGTTTGGTCTTTGTCAGAGAGCATAAAGGCATGTAAACGATATTATAACATGCAAGTTGGAAGAGATATTGAATCAGAAGATAAACCTTTTAGGCTAATTTTATATGAGCTGATAACACCAGAGAGCCTTTTGCGACATTGCCGAGATGAGGATCTGTGTCAGAGAGCTTAAAAGACCACTAAAATTGAGAATATACTGCATTTGATATACTAGCCTCCATTACTGGTAAAAATACATAATCCAGTTCAACAATAGAGCTTACATTTTCTGTTAGATGCTCCAAAGTTGCATAAATCGCACTACGGTATGGATGAGATCTATCTTCTACTGAGAACACAGGAATCCCATTGTTTAGTTCAATCCAACTACATCCAGGATCCTTCTTCACGTACAAGTCCTTCAATGCCTCTCTCACCTTCATTTTCTCACCCCACCGACCCCATAAAGCATAAATATTAGACATGATAACATAGACAGATATAGGCTTGGGTTCTAAAGGAAGCATCATCTTCGCTATCCTCTCACCCACTTCCATGTCCATCCAGAACCAACATGCATTAAGCAATGCTCCCCAGACAGCACTATCTGCTTCAATCGGCATCTTTTGAATAAGCAACTCAGCTTCTCTTAGACGGCCTGACCAACCAAGAAGATCCACTGCACATGTGAAGTGTTCTAAGGTTGGGGTTACACCATACCATTCTTGCATGATGCGGAAAAATCTCATTCCCTCATGGACCAAACCTGAACGAGTACAAGCAGACAGAATCCCAACAAAAGTTGCTGCATTTGGTTTTACTCCTTGTTCCAACATATTGTCAAAAAGTAGGATGGCGTCCGAGCCGAGCCCGTGATGCGCATATCCATTAATCAGAGCAGTCCAAGCCGCCACGTTAGGATACAAGATGCCAGCAAATGATGCTTGAGCATCAGTAATGCTCCCACATTTGGAGTACATATCTACAAGAGCCGTTCCGACATAAACATTGGACACAAATGGTGATTTAGTCAAATGGGCATGAAATAGTTGTCCTTGTTGAAGAGATCCAAGGCACGAACACGCGTGAAACAAAGCAGAGAAAGTTGATCTAGTTTGACTTATTGAACATGTGTGCATGGTTACGTAGAGCTTCAAGGCGTTTTCAGGTTGATTGTTATGAATGTAACCGGAGATCATTGAGTTCCATGTTACAGGGTTTCTCTCTTCTTTAGTTTCTTCGAAAAGTTCCAAAGCTTTATCCAACTCACCATTTCTAGAATACACTGAGATCATAGTATTTGAGGAAGTTAATACTCTTTGAGACATTGCCAAAAACAACTTTTTTGAATTCTCAATTCGACCGCTCATTGAATATCCTTTCATCATCAGATTATATGAAACTGGATTTCTCTCAACCAGTCCATTAAAAATCAACTCGGCTTCTTCAATTCTTCCCATCGTTATAAGCCCTCCAAGTAGTGTAGTAGTATCATTCAAGCACGGGCTAACTAGTCTCTCATAAATTGTCTTTGCATCCTCCAAAGCATTGAAGTTACAATAAAACTCAATGAGTGCACCATTAATCGAGGACTCAATCTCAAACCCAGTACGTACCACCAGCCCATGTACAGCCCTTCCATCGTACAAACCCCCCCTACTCTACCGCAAGCCCTTATAGCACAATCCAAAGTGAACTCATTTGGTGCCACCCCACCGCTCTCTCTCATCATCTTAAAAATTTCCAAAGCCTTGTCACAACCCTCCTCGCTCTTCGTATAACCCGATATCAATGTAGTCCACGCAACAACATCACGAGTCGGCATTCTGTAAAAGAACCTCAAAGCATCATCCATCAAATTACTCTGAACATAACCCACAAGCATCAAACTCCACAGCAACGCATTCCCTTCATGCAACACGTCAAAAACCCGCCTCGCCTGGTCAATCTCAAAGCAACTCGC
This sequence comes from Escallonia herrerae, assembly GCA_033070095.1. Lineage (NCBI taxonomy): Eukaryota > Viridiplantae > Streptophyta > Magnoliopsida > Escalloniales > Escalloniaceae > Escallonia > Escallonia herrerae. The sequence goes on along the minus strand of JAVXUP010000249.1, from coordinate 184,973 downwards.
GTACAAGTACAATAAAGCACTTCCCACAAGCTCAAATCCCTCCGACCCAGATTTCAAAACCAGTCCATGAACCTGCTTGCCATCAATTAACGAAGGTAAACGAGCACAAATACTTAAAACAGTAGAAAAAGTGGTCTCGTTGAGCTTCGTGTTGCTGTGGTGCATCGACGAAACAAGGATGAGGGCTTCGCTGTACCTTTCCCACTTGGAGTAGCTGGCGATCATAGTGTTCCATGAGACGACTGTTCTGTGGGGCATTTCGTCGAACAGCTGGCGAGCAATGCCGAGTTCGCCAGCCTGGGCTCTCTTGGTTATGGCAATGTTGATGGGTTTCGCGTCGCTTTCGTATACTTTTAGCAGAAATTTGCGGAGGACTGAGTAGAACTTGGGGTTTGGTTTCCATCGTTGGTGCTTCCATGTTCCGAATAATTATGGTTTCAGTTTCAGGCTGAACATTTCAGTATTGGCGAGTGGTGCTATTCAATAGTCAAAGTTTTGTGCTCTCAAACTTTTGTCATCAATACAGATTTAGCTATTAAAATAAAAAATAAAAATAAAAAGTTGCACCTGCCACATAGTCAAAACATTTTTTTATTTTTGAATAAAAGAGTAGCATTAAACATAAAAGGATGCAGTTACGTTAGAGTGTACAACAACCAGATGGCAGGTCATGATACGTCTATGACTCAAGATCTATTTACAACAAACAAAACAGCAAAGGTATTTAAAGGGTTACCAAAATATTATCTTGTACCCAGTCCTAATAAACCTTTGTATGGGCATGATAATCAAAAGTAGCTAGCCAGTGAGCTTCCTTTAGCTGCTCGGGCACTGCTCTATGTACACAAAAGTATTGAAAGTTTGATATCATAAAAAAAAGTCAAATAAGATCGATGCCACCGTATCCAGGACATCAGTAGTCTCAGCCATCTGAGATAACAAGAAACGAGAGTCTGTTAGGATAGTGATATTATGCATATTATATTTTAAATGCCCATTTTGTTGTGATGCGTAGGCCTGCGTAAGTGCAGAATATATGTCTGAAGCAAAAAATGAAATAGCAGTGACCCACATCTAACACTGTTTGCAGAAAAACAAGTGAGTCCTAGTCCATTCCTGAGTTGCCCTGATTTGTAGAAGACCTTAAAAGCAATTACATTCATAGGTGATAAACTAGTGGCAGTTGCCGATGAGCGTAAGGTAATAGGGCCAACCAAAGTTTTCAAGAAGGCGTTTTTCTATCAGGGCCAAAACCTCCGTTATTTAAGAGAGGTCAAGGTTTAAATGTAGAAAATTTTCGAATGCTATACGAAACGATGATAGAAGTTATAGTCAGGATTTGAGAAATGATAAAAGGAGGTGAGAAAGGGTTACTACGAAAAATGAGGTTATTACAATTGGTCCAAATACACCAAAGAGTAGTAAAAATAAAGATATAAGGGGGTACTTTAGGGCCCGTACGTTTACATTATTTTGTTAATCAAATCAACACAAATCAAATGTTAACTGATTTCAACACAAATCAGTCAAAAAATCAACTGATCTCAACACAAATCAACTGATCTCAACAGAAATCAAATCAAACCAATGAAATCAATGACAGCTTTCATAAAAATAATCAAGATTTATTAAAAAAATTGATTCGAATGTTACAATGTCAACCGGGGTCCTCATCTTCAACCGGATTCTCGGCCTTAGATGGATTTTCAATAAATCTAACCATTCTAGGCCGGCCTTTCATAATTTGTCAAGCTATCCTATATCTAAAGCCTTTTACTCATTCTTGGCTCTAGACGGCCGCCTTGAGGCTCTCAGACCGACAAATATAATCCATGTACATGCAGACGAAAATGTCGTGGTCCGAAGTATTATGTTGCTTGGGCCTCCTCTTCTTCAACCGGTATTAGAGCTTTGGCCGTGCCGGTACACTTACATCACGGATAGAGTGGACTGTGGCCCAAAATAGATTCTGTGAGAAATAGAAAACGCCGTAAGACACGAGTTAACATTTACAATTGGCAAGTTACAATAAGCATTAAACACCAATCGTAAGATTACCATATCATCTAAATGTGCTTTGTACATCCTCAACACATGCATCATGACGGTATCATCGTGGAGACTGTCGATGACTGATACGATCTTCTCTGTTGGTTCATAACAAATCAAGTACCAGTGGCTTTTCCCTAAAAATGGGATTAGAAACACGTTGGCAACTCTTGCGCTCACTGGATTATCCCTAGTAAGATACACTCGTAAGTTAGCGGATAGTCTCCACTGGCCCAACTTTTTCTTCCCCCTTAGCTCGGCCCACTCGTACCATTCAGATACTAGGAGGTTATGAAAAAAAGCATCCAACAAAAAAACGTGTGAATACTCGTTCAGCCGCTCCAGACCCCTTTGCTTTAGAATCTCCACGTAGGTCGAGATGACACTGTGTCTAACTAATCCCCCGAAGCCAACGAGGCCATTTTTGCCCACGAGCAACAGTAATCCATGTCATTCGGGTGATCCACACTATACGACATTTTTTCTTGGAGGCCCGCTAAAATAACGAGCTCGGATTTGTTCACGTTTATACTGCTTTAGAGGCTTCAATGGATGTCATTTGCGATATTACCCTAGGGGGTTGACCCGGGGATATTGCCCTTCTTCGGAGGGGTCAACCAGGAGATATTGTCCTTCTTCAGAGGGGTCGACCAGGGGATATTGCCCTCCGGAGGGTTTGGCAAGCTAATATTGCCCTCCGGGGCATATTACCCTCCAGGGGTGCCAGATGGTCCCCCCCCACGGGACAATGAGCAGTGTCTCAGATAGACTGATGTTTCTAAAACCCCAGTCATGCGTGATTTGACTCTGAGAGAAGGGTAGGGGTTCCGAGTCCCGAAACAAAGAGAACGAAGGCGCACTGTACTAGTCCCAGGGTACTTGATCCTGTCCCACGGTGCTTGGCGGTCCCCAATCACCACCAATTCCTACAACATAGGGACCCCTGCTCACCCCTGAAGCCTATCCCGAAGGATCACTGTATCCCTTGTGTACATAAAGAGGCTGCCACCCTGGATAACCCATTCATGAGCTGACGCCCAAAGGCTGTCCCGATGCTTGGTACAAAAAATTCTCGTAGCCATACGCCAACGCATCAGCCTATTGGCGAAGCTCCTCGCCCATTGCATCCACCAGATCCTTCTGCTCGCTCAACTTCTGAAAGAAGGCGAGCGAGGTAATAACCTACATCCAAAGAGATAATAAATAAGTAACTTCAAACACACACTTAGAATCATCAGATTCAATTAAAAGCACTTGTTGGGAAACTTACTAGATCGTATGACATACGCTCATTGATCTGACCCATAGGGTGGTATTAAATCCCCCTCGTTCAAACCTTACTGGGGTTACTTTCCTCTGGGTGATGCGATAGTACCATTCATTGTAATGTTCGATGCTGATCACGGGGTCAGGCTCTGACACAATGGTTGTCAGTGTGTCCTGCCAAGAGGTCCAAACTTCTATTTTGGCCACGCATAATTCGTGGGCATTCGCGTTGCCAAACCATCCGATACCCGGTGGGTTCCTATTAACCCTCATATCTGGGGCATCGGCTGGCAACCCCTGTAGGCAATCAAAATGACGCATTGCTCAGTCTGCCAGCTGTAACTCTGCTACCTTGAAGTAGATTAGGGGTGTGCGCTGCAACCCGGAGAGCGTGAAGATGAACGACTCTCCCACTCGTCACGTCAGATGTCCGTACAGTGCCCAACGTATTTGGCCTGGAGATAGCGAGCCGAACTCCCCTTGATAGTAGGTAATGTTGTGATGGGATCATCTCTCCTCGGGTCGTGGCTTTCTTTCTGACTGTACTCCCAAGTGTACAACTGAGGCCACACATAATCGGTTTTATCCCCACACCTGGGTGCGTAGGGAGCAAAGTGTTCATAAGACCACACCTGAGGACAAAGACAAATTATATATAGTATCGTCAAAATTTGTTGCAGATTCAACCAAAAAAAAACCCGATAACGTAATCAATATTTATATTATATACCTGCAATAGCGAGAGACATGCACATATAGCTTTGGAGTCGGGCCTCGTTGCCTTGTGTAATGCTCGGTACAGGTATGCAAGAGTTGTTGCACCCCAGGCATAATCCCCAACCTCCCGAAGGTTACCCAACAATGTAAATATTTAATGCTGACCATATTCTTCGATGTCGTTGGGAATAAAATTGCTCCCATCACCCACAAGAAGAAGGCTTGTGTGTACAACACAAGCATCTCATCCGTGTAGTTTTCCGACAAAACCTTGTAGGTATCTACCAACCACTTTAACTTGATACCACCAGTGCTAAATTGATTCTCAGGTATCAAGTAAAGAAATTTCTAGCAGTTCACTTATTTGTTGCTTCCGACAGAGGAACTATTATCGGCCGCCCCGTCACTGGTAACCCTAAGATGAACCCTACATCTTCTAGGGTAATTGTCATCTCTCTGAGCGGAAAGTGAAACGTATTCATTTCGGCACCTATTAAGTGTCGATCAAGGTGTTGAAAGATCTGCTCATGCGTGAAAATCCCAAACCCAATTCCACTCAATAATCTTTTCTGGTATTTGCTCAATTTTCACAGTTTAAAATTATTGGATCCACTACTGTGTTGAGAAGTGCTCTTTCCTACGAATAAATAAATACAATTTAAGCAAAGCTATCGGTGTACAATGTTCGTGAAAATAAAAAAGTTGATAAAATAAGTATCTTACTTCACCATCGCAAATGAGCGTACTGATATGGTTTGCTTGGTCATATAATACGGAGGGATCTTCTGGTCCAGGGTTAAAATTTATTTTTTGCAACTGAAATTATGAAGAAAAAAAAAACTAGAGCTTTTATCAAACGCTTGCACAGTGCATGATACATATAAGCAAAGCACATGCATAATACATACAACGCTAGCATGCAGCATATATATATATATATAGGGGGCCGATCCACACCCACCGGTGGAGAAATAACAATTTCTCCACCGAACCGCAGGTAAGAGCAGCAGTTGGGACACATGGACGGAAAAAGGACGAAAAAGAAGAAAAAGGACAAAATTGCACGAGAAATTCACCAAAATATCACGAGAAAATGAAAATACCGCAAGATAATGGGCATTAATGCCCAACCGCTTGTATGGGTTGCGGTTGGCATTAATGCCCAACCGTGTGTCCTACATGCTGTTGGCATTATGCCTTCCGTGACCCCCACCCCCTTGCCCCCCACCCCGTGGCCCCCACCCTTCTTCTTTCATTTTTTTTTCTTTCCTTTCTTTTTCTTTCTTTCTTCTTTCCTTTCTTTTTCTTTCCTTTTTCTTTCCCCCCAACCGCAACTAAGAGTTGCGGTTGGCAATGAGTGTTTCCCCCCTCCCCCGTGGCCCCCACCCCCTTCCGTGAGTGTGTCCTTCTTCTTTCCTTTTTCTTTCTTTCTTCTTTCCTTTATTTTTCTTTCCTTTTTCTTTCCCCCAACCGCAACTAAGAGTTGCGGTTGGCAATCCCCCGTGGCCCCCACCCTATGTCCTTTCCCCACCCGTGAACCCCCCTTCCCCCACCCGTGAACCCCCCTTCCCCCACGTGTCATTACCACCCTACCCCCCACCCCCACGTGTCATTCCCCCCTCCCCCTCCCTGCTGTTCACTCACGGATCGTCTTCTTTCTTCTCTTCCTCTCTCACTTTTCTCTCTATAAAATCCCTCCTCCCCGAATCATTTCTTCCACTCTCCTCATTCTCCCTATCTCACCTACATACAAACAAAAAAAATTTACGCTAGAAGATCGGTGGATAACCGCTAGAAGATCGGTGGATTTTTCTTGAAATATATCAAGTTAAAACAAGTAAGTATTTTTCAATTTGTTCTTACCAATTGATTGTTTAAATTGTGTTACGCTTAAATTGTTCTTACAATAGTCTAAAATTCGTGTTTAGGGCGTCAAAATTACGTTTTGACAAATCGGGGTATTACATTCGAAAGATTCCAAAATAGCGATTTTTTAGGGCGTCAAAAATAGAATTTTTCACGAATTTATAAAAAATAGCTAGAGCTAGATTTTGCCAAAGTACAAAACAGAGACCCTAGTTATTTTCAAAAGATCTGTATCAGGTAAAAATTTCAGATTTTTCCAAAGACTGGAAAGGGGTTAACTGATACGCGCAACCTTGTAACTTTGCAGTGTAATTTAAAATATCAAGCCAGCGCGATTTCGCGCGAAACTTTTATGAGAACCCTAGGGTGTTGGGAAGTTCCATTCCCCAGGAATTCGGGCCATTCCGAAGCCGTTAGCTAATTTTTTGGCCGAACGGGCTTTTAAGCGCTCGATCCGGACACCGGTTCGGGATTTTTAGGCGAAAAATCCGTAAAATACTTTTTAGATCAAGAATGAACTCAGGAAGCTTAAAATAGCATTTTAAAGCACTTTTGATATTTTCTGAAGCCAGGGGGTATTTTGGTAATTTGCCACCCCGAGAGGGGTATTTTGGTAATTTTCCCGAAAAAGTTTTCCAACGGACTTTTAAGTCCAGAAATGTAAGTAAAACGCCTGAAATGTTGTTTTGCAGCTGATTGCGGGGCGTAATTGTCGCTAAAGGTGAAAACTTAATTAGACAGTTTTTTCACGAATTTATAAAAAATAGCTAGAGCTAGATTTTGCCAAAGTACAAAACAAAGACCCTAGTTATTTTCAAAAGATCTGTATCAGGTAAAAATTTCAGATTTTTTCAAAGACTAGAAAGGGGTTAACTGATACGCGCAACCTTGTAACTTTGCAGTGTAATTTAAAATATCAAGACAGCGCGATTTCGTGCGAAACTTTTATGAGAACCCTAGGGTGTTGGGAAGTTCCATTCCCCAGGAATTCGGGCCATTCCGAAGCCGTTAGCTAATTTTTTGGCCGAACGGGCTTTTAAGCGCTCGATCCGGACACCGGTTCGGGATTTTTAGGCGAAAAATCCGTAAAATACTTTTTAGATCAAGAATGAACTCAGGAAGCTTAAAATAGCATTTTAAAGCACTTTTGATATTTTCTGAAGCCAGGGGGCATTTTGGTAATTTGCCACCCCCGCGAGGGGTGTTTTGGTAATTTTCCCGAAAAAAAGTTTTTCGGTCCAGAAATGTAAGTAAAACACCTGAAAGGTTGTTTTGAAGCTGGTTTGATGGGCGTTAGGGTGACAATGAACCCCCGGGGGCTATTTTGCTAATTTTACATTACACAAATTTGTGCTTAAAATAACTTTTAGTTCAGGAAAGGGTGTGAGACACCTGAAAAGTTATTTTAAAGAGTGAATTCAGGAAGCTTAAAATCCCGTTTCAAAGCACTTTTCAGATTTTTTTTGTCAGGGGGCATTTTGGTAATTCGCATCCCCGATAGGGGTATTTTTGTAATTTTGCAGCGTTAAGTTTTTCAAAGGATTTCTTAGTCCAGAAATGTAAGCAAAGCACCTGAAAGGTTGTTTTGAAGCTGATTTGGGGCGTTAGGGTGATAATGAACCCCCGGGGGCATTTCGGTAATTTGCCGCTCATCGGGGGCTATTTTGCTAATTTTACATTATACCAAATTTCCCAAAAGACGGTGGTTTAAATAAATTTTATTCTTCTTTTATTTAAATCTATGACTTGTTGAGAATGATATAATTTTTATTTTTTAGATTCCAGTATAAATATGGATGCAACTGGAGGAAATAATTTTTGTGAAGGTTCTGATCCACCTTACGTTGGTCAAGTTTTTCAAGCACTGGACGAAGTTGAAGCATACTATAGAGCATATTCGAAAACGATAGGTTTCGGTATTAGAACTAAGACGACTAGAAAACGGGCGAATACAGATCAAATTTGTGCAAGACTATTTGAGTGTCATAGAGGAGCACCGCATGTAACTCCGGTCGTTCGGATCAGTGACGAAGGGACAACAAGACAAAGAAAACGGGACACATTTCCGGGTACCGGCTGCAAGGCCCATGTGTATGCAGTACACCGAAAAAATGAAAACCATTGGGTTGTGACAGGAGTGGAGTTGAGCCATAATCATCAGTTGATGACCCCTAGTAAGATTGGTCAAATTCATCAACACCGAGAAATAAGCGCGGCACACAGACAACTAATTTTTACAATGGCCGAGGCTAAAATTCCACCTTCTAAGATGATGGGGGTTTTCTCAAGCCAGGCTGGGGGGATTGACAAGTTGAGTTTCAACGAAGTAGACCTTCGAAATGAACTTCGTGCTCAGAGGAGAGAGTCTTTCGGTAAGAGTGATTCTCAAACTACACTTGATCTCTTCAGGTCCCTTCAGAGTGAGAATTCTGGATTTTTTTACAGTCTCCAACTGGATGATGAGAACCGCATTAGTACTATATTTTGGGCGGACCCCCGTTCTAGAGCTGCTTACCAAAATTTTGGGGATGTTGTGACGTTTGACACCACATACCGCACCAATAAGTACTCTATGCCTTTTGCTCCGTTCACCGGGGTGAACCACCACTATCAGTCAATCTCGTTTGGCTTTGCCCTGCTTAGGGATGAGACGGAGGAGTCATTTACGTGGTTATTTGAAACGTGGCTTCAAGCAATGTATCATATTCCTCCAAAGACCATCATCACCGACCAAGATCTGGCAATGAAAAATGCAATCGCTAAGGTCCTTCCAGATACTCACCATGGCCTGTGCACATGGCACATAAGCAACAAATATCCCGAACGGCTTCACCATGTATATGCAAACCATCCGTCATTCAAGACTGACTTTAATACATGTGTGAAGAAATCGTTGACGGTAGACGTGTTCGAGGAGAGGTGGGCCACGTTAATGGATGACTACTATTTGCACAATCATGAATGGTTACAATCGTTGTATGAGATCAAGACACAGTGGGTCGGTGCCTACACCAAGAAGTTTTTTGCAGCCGGAATGACTACGACCTCGAGAAGCGAAGCTATGAATTCATTCTTTGATGGGTACGTAGGCCAGTCTTCAAGTATAGCGGAGTTCGTACTAGAGATGCAGAAAGCCGTTGACAGGCAATTGTACCGTGAGAGAGAAGCCGACGCGGCTACAGTTTGCAAAGAAAGAGCTATACTACTTTATTCACCTTTAGAGGCTCATGCGGCTCAAGTCTATACCAAGGAAATGTTTCGACAGTTTCAAGAGGAACTACTAAAGTCGAATCAATATGGCATGACAAAGTTGCACGAGTATTCCACCAGAGATATCAAGGTTTATGCTTTGACAAATGTGACGAATTTCGCCAATCCGTGCTCTTCGTCGGCTCCGAGGAACAGACGACATTTTACCGTAGCAGTTTGTAAGGACACCGGGTTGGTTAATTGCAACTGTCAACTGTTTGAGCATAAAGGTATACTTTGTCGACACGCGTTGAGGGTTTTGAGCGCCAAGAATGCTAGTGAAATCCCTCCACAGTATATCTTGGAACGGTGGACGAAGGAAGCCAACAGAGTCCACGGTCACATTCCTTACGTGCCCAATGTTTCAGTTGATTTCGAGCAATCTGAGTCGCTGCGATATAATCACCTTTGTAACATCATGCACGGTTTATCAATGGATGCAGCGTCGACATTTGATGGGTACAGGTATCAAGTTGAAGCAGCCGCACGGGATAAGGCTAAGCATGCACAGTTTAGGATGGCATTACCAGAAACTGTGGACACTCCGACTACTCGGACAACTCCAGGCGGTAGATTCAATCGAGCCAAACAGCCAGTCATTGACGGCACTGACCTACAAGGTGAGGAGGACGACATTTTTGATCCAATTATTTCTCAAACAAAAGGGCGAAAACGAGCAATACGCATGAAGAATCCGATTGAAGAAGCAACGGGTCAAAAAAAATTACGAAAGTGTGCGTTGTGTAATAAGATGACTGATCATGACAAGAGAAACCATTATAAAGTGTTAGGTATCGAACCTGGCAGTATGGTCGAGGAGGACGATGATGAGGAAGAGTGTTAGGGTTAATGTTTCAGTTGTATAAATTGAACTTTTATAATGTTTAAATTTGTGATTTGGTTTGTGCAATCTTTAATTTGTGATTTGATTTGTGGATTATTGATATTTTTGGTAACTCCGTTTTCGGGCACACTTTAGGCCCCAATTGATAGCTTCCGAAAAAAGTTGTAATTTTTTTTGTCACTTTTTTTCGCTCATTGCACTTCAGGCACGCTAGTTAGCCCATTTGTAAGACTTTCGGCAAAAAACGAGACACATTAATTTTTGAGTTTTCCTAGGAAGGGCCTATTCGGGCACACTTTAGGCCCCAATTGATAACTTCCGAAAAAAGTTGTAATTTTTTTTGTCACTTTTTTTCGCTCATTGCACTTCAGGCACGCTAGTTAGCCCATTTGTAAGACTTTCGGCGAAAAACGAGACACATTAATTTTTGAGTTTTCCTAGGAAGGGCCTATTCGGGCACACTTTAGGCCCCAATTGATAGCTTCCGAAAAAAGTTGTAATTTTTTTTGTCACTTTTTTTCGCTCATTGCACTTCAGGCACGCTAGTTAGCCCATTTGTAAGACTTTCGGCAAAAAACGAGACACATTAATTTTTGAGTTTTCCTAGGAAGGGCCTATTCGGGCACACTTTAGGCCCCATTTGATAGCTTTCGAAAAAAGTTAAAATTTTTTTGTCACTTTTTTTTCGCTCATTGCACCTCATGCACGCTAGTTAGCCCATTTCTATGAATTTCGGCGAAAAGCGAGACGCGTAATTTTTTCGAATGCCGTCATATGAAAGGTATATTCGCGCACATTTTAGCGCCAAATTCATAGCATGCGAAAAATTATGTACATTTCTTTTTGGTACAGTTTTTTGTAACATCACAGCAGCTAGCCACGCACGTCAGGATAATGGTAATGAAGGCGTCTAGCTTCATTCTTTTTCAGCTCCCAGGCTATCCTATACCTAAACGTCAAGGCATCCTTCCTAGTCCACGAGGAGTGTTTGAGCACTTCCGAGCGAGCAATGTAGTCCATGTACTTGAGGACGTAAATCCCGCAATCGTGACCGTTATATTGCTTTGGTCGGTCCTTTATCATCACGACCGTCCAAGGGTCACCCTGTGGCCGTCCGCATGCTAGCGAGAGGACAGTAGTCTGCATCCAACAATAAAAACGAGAATCAAGCCTATGAAACAAGAACAATATACTATGAGCCAAGGTCAAAAAATAAAAACTAACCACTAAAGTGATGTACTCGTTGTACATCTGTGCCAGCAGCTGTCCAGGCTCGTCCTCCCTTAGGCTATCGTATATGTGAACCGTTCTGAACGCTGGATGGAGAACTAATAGGAACCAGTGGTTTGCATGATGACAGGGTATCATGATAAGGTTCGCATCAGCAGCGGGACATTGATAGTCTGCGTTCATCATGCCTAACACGTTTCGACCTGGTTTCCACTTACTCCTGCCGCCCCCTCGCCTCCATTCTGTGAATTCTCTCACCGTTAATTCCACAAAATGAGTGGGATACATGTTAAGCTTCAAATATTCAGAACGGTTAAAATGTTGCTCTCTAATCCGGAGCAGTTCTATGTAAGCGTTCATGACAAAATTTGAAAGATCTGTCTCCGGCGCCAACGTTCTGATATCCTCATGACCTAGGAATGTCGCAAGGGGAAAGTCTGCTGAATTGACAGGCTCATGCCCGAAGTAGTGCCGGTCGATCCAAGCCATCTTGTCCGACCTCAATGGCTTCGTCGCTTGTCCTTTGTCCGACCGAAAGCTTGGGCGCGAGGCCTGGATTCCTACTTGGGGAACCTGACTCTGGCACTGAGAGTCGTATGCGTCAGGAGGCAAGCGACTATACGGCTCCCAAAATTCATAGTTATGCGATGAAGGCGCGTCAGGAGGCAAGCGACTAGACGGCTCCCACACCTGACTCTGGGGCTGATAGTCGTACGCGTCAGGAGGAGGGCGACCAGACGGCTCCCACACCTGACTCTGGGGCTGATAGTCGTACGCGTCAGGACGAGGGCGACTAGACGGCTCCCCTTGGTAACCCCGGTACGCAAGACTAAAGTTTTGAACTTCAGTCTTGTACTTCTCAATGGACCTCTTGAGATTGTCAGGAGCCTGCGCGACAAACCAGTCAAACGACTCCAGCTGCTTGAACACCTCAATGCCCTGGTCAACCTAAAAAACATGCATAGAAAATATGGCTAATCATATTTGACAAATGGTCGATAAGGTGCGCAAATAAATTATCAAACAACACTAGCATGACTTACAATGGCCAATGCCCAGAACTGGTCATAGACCTCACGTGGCGCATACGATGTCTTCTTCACCTGGGAAGGGCGATTCACCCTCGTGCGCGTCACCCTGAGAAACCACTGTAAGTATTCCTCAGTACTAATGCCGTCGTGCTTCAGCGATACAAGGCTATCATACGTTTCCTGCCAGGTATTCCACTGGTGCACCTCGTCACCCAACAAAATCAAGGCATCAGCCACCTCGAAGTTCGGCCCTCGACCACCCCTGTATGGCCGCATGTCTACAGCGGGTTTTGGTATCCCTTGTGGACAGCCAGCTTGCTTCATAGCTCGATCGGGCATCTGAAACTCACATTCTTCGAAGTGAATGAGCGGCACCCGAACCAAACCTGCCAGCACGTACGACACCGGAAGTTGCCAACACCACTCATCCAACAGATGCATCACCTTGCCATATGGCTGCCACGTCACCTGGGATGCATCTAGTATCTCTAGTTCCCCCCGATAGAACTTTAGATGGTGGTGAGGGTCTACCCGTCTCCTCCTCCGGTTGGTCGTAGGCCCCCAGGCCCACACCCTAGGCCACGTCTCATCGGAATCTACCAACGGTTGTGGACGACCCATGGGTAGCCTCTCGTAAGACCAAACCTGTGAATGCAAACATTATATGGAATTAGTAATTAATCCCGAATATATTGACTAAGGATCCTACCAAGAAAATAAATGCTCATACCTGTAATAGAGTCAGGCAGGCGGCAATGGACTTGGCACCGTTTCTCGTAGCCTTATGCAGTGCTCGATATAGGTGCGCAAGGACAGCTGAACCCCACGAATAGGAGTATACCTCCTCAAGATCCTCCAAGAACACCATATACTTCGGATGCACCGTGTTTTTCGAATGCGTCGGAAGTAATATAGCTCCAATAATATACAGAAGGAATGCCTTCGTATACGTCACGAAATCTTGAGGAGTGTATTCATCCGGTAGCACGCCGTACTGCTCTCTCAGCCATTTAAGCTTGACGCCGTTTGTTGTAAGCGCTGCCCTTGGAATTCCCAGAAAATACTGCATAGCCATATTCGCTATGGATGCAGACGGCACGTTCAGAGTAACGGGTCTGCCGTGACATGGGATTCCAAGTATAAATCCGACGTCCTCTAACGTAACAGTCATTTCACCAAACCGGAAGTGAAATGAGTTCGTCTCGCTCCTCCATCGTTCAACTAGAGCGGATATAAGGCAATCGTCGTGTCGAGACCATTTCCCGCAATCGGTGAACATGGTTAAATTTTGACGGTGTAATAGCTGTATTTGTTCCTTGTTTAGTACCCACTCTTCAAGGTGCCTTGTGCTTTGAATTGTTTCCAAAACACCCCTATCGACACCGTCAAATACGTGCCTCGCGACGTGGTCATCGTCATCGTATAGGATTGATGTATCATGAGGTCCAGAGCTGAAATTCATACCTTTAAGAACAAAATATAATTATAAACCAACTTAGCGTCCATAATATCCATAATATTTACATTCCAAAACTATAACTGGATCTTTAACCTAGCTTACCAACACATTAGCAATAGTCATTATTTCAATGTATTAAAACAAATCCTCACTTCCCACCACTCCGAACGCTTAATTACGCTAGTTCCCACTGAATTTAGCGCCAACATGGTTATATAGCAATAAACCCCCCGATGGCCCCTACACCCTCAACACCTCAAAACCGCTTTAAAGTCAAGTTTTTAAATGTATTACGTCAATTATATACCAAAAAGTCCGTCGAAAAACTTAGCACTGTAAAATTACGGAAATACCCCTCTCGGGGCGGCGAATTACCGAAATGCCCCCTGGCATCGAAAAATATCAAAAGTGCTTCGAAATGCTACTTGAGGCTCCCTGAATTCATTCTTGACATAAAAAGTATTTTACGGAGGTTTCGCCCAAAAATCCCAAACCGGTGTCCGGATCAAGCGCTTAAAGGGCCGTTCGGCCAAAAAAATAAGTAACGGCTTTGGAATGGCCCGAATTCCTGAGGAATGGAACTTCCCAACATCCTAGGGTTCTCATAAAATTTTCGCGCGAAATCGCGCTAGCTTGATATTTTAAAATACACTGCAGAGTTACAAGGTTCCCCATATCAGTTAACCCCTTTCCAGTCTTTGGAAAAATCTGAAATTTTAACCTGAGACATATCCTTTAAGAATAACTAGGGTCTCTTTTTTGCATTTTGGCAAAATCTAGCTCTAGCTATTTTTTATAAATTTGTGAAAAACTGTCTATATTTGGCGCCCTAAAAAATTGCTATTTTGGAATCTATAAATGTAATACGCTGATTTGTATAAACCTAACATTGAATTATAAGGAAAATCAAAATACTTACTTGTTGTGACTTGATGTATTTAAAGAAAAATCTACCGATCTTCTAGCGGTTATCCACCGATCTTCTAGCGTAAAATGTTTTGGTTTGTATTGTTATAGAGATTATGTAGGTGAGATATGAAGTACGAAGGAAGTTGGTAAAAGACGACAGAGTGCAGAAGAAGGGTTCGGGGGAGGGGATTATAAAGAGAGAAAAGTGAGGAAGAGAGAAGAAAAAAGACAGAAAAAAGTGAGAAAGGGTGGTTGTTTATGCGGTCAAAGGCTGCGGCAAAAAAAAAAATTTCGGCAGAAGGACACCACATGGGGGGCATCATGGGGGAGGGAAGGACACCAGGTGGGGCATCACCCGAGGGACGCCACGTGGTAGGGGGAGGGGACGCCACGTGGCAGGGGAGGGGACCAACCGCGGGTGGTATGAGCGGTTGGGCCACGTGGCAGGGGGAGGGGACGCCACGTGGCAGGGGAGGGACCAACCGATGGTTGTTCATGCGGTTGGGCCACGTGGCAGGGGGAGGTGACGCCACTTGGCAGGGCCATCGCCCCAACCACTGGTTGTTCATGCGGTTGGGCCACGTGGCAGGGGGAGGGGATGCCACGTGGCAGGGCAGTCTCCCCAACCGCCGGTTGTCCATGCTGTTGGGCCACGTGGCAGGGGAGGGGGACGCCACGTGGCAGGGGCCATGGGGTTGGGCCACGTGGCAGGGGCCATGGGGTTGGGCCACGTGGCAGGGGCCATGGGGTTGGGCCGTGGCAGGGCATATTAATGCCAACCGCTGGTTGTGAATGCGGTTGGTGTCCTTTTTCTCCTTCTCGCCATTTTCTCACCATTTTTCGTGCCATTTTCGCCATTAATGCAGTGGCCGTACGCCTTTTTCGTCCATGTGGCCCAACCGCTGCTCTTACCTGCGGTTCGGTGGAGAAATTGTTATTTCTCCACCGGTGGGTGTGGATCGGCCCCCATATATATATATATATATATATATACACGTATTGCATATTATTTTTTCATGTGCTAGCGTTCGTAAAATCCGATTTGGTGTATGTGTGTATAGATATATATAAATTGACAAACGCTAGCACATCATCAATACATAATCAAAACCGTGCATAAAACGCAAAACTCATCCGAACTCTAGATTATGAACAAATAAATGATTGGTTTTGTGAACTTACGTAATTAATTAGACGATTAAAGGACTTCTTGGGAAGAAATTGCGCAAATCAGCTTGCCAATGCTGCTGGAAAAAAATTTGTGAGTAAAAATAACGGAGAAGTTTTTCGAAGTTATGATTTAGGGTATATTTATGAAACGTCTGCAACTAAATGTAGCGGATAGTGTTTGCCCGTCCGCTACATTATGTAGCGGATAGTGATAAGGGCAAAGTAACAGTCGTAACAGTCGTGGGGGGTCAAAACTGATGGGACATTGACTAAGTCGTGTAAGTCAAAAAGTTATCCGCTACACAGTGTAGCGGACGACTTTTGACTATCACATGTCAGGACAAAAAAGTTGTCCACCATACAGTATAGCGGACAAAGGATGAGGGGCAATGTGGTAAAATGGTCTGTTCGCTACAGTGTGTAGCGGACGATTGACTGCTTTTGAAAAAAAAATTCTCCTATTTTGCTAGCGCTATCAACGGATCAGCTCCATATATATATATATATATATATATATATATATATATATATATATATATATATATATATATATATATATATACACACACACACACACACACACACACACACACCTAAAGGCCCAGTGGG
This sequence comes from Escallonia herrerae, assembly GCA_033070095.1. Taxonomy (NCBI): domain Eukaryota; kingdom Viridiplantae; phylum Streptophyta; class Magnoliopsida; order Escalloniales; family Escalloniaceae; genus Escallonia; species Escallonia herrerae. Next base: position 168,574 of record JAVXUP010000249.1, on the reverse strand, counting down.
GGTCCTATTTTGCACAACACGTCTGAACAATCAACAATCAATATTCAACGCTTTCATCTGGTCAAAGCATGCACACTCAAATCACGTGCACTTCTCACTTGTGTGACGTTACTTCGTCATGAAGAAACTCATTTTTGCTCAACCCTTCATCGCGCCTCGAGGGTTGCATGTCGCACGTCACCCGTCGGTGTGCCTTGGCACTTGCCCAAGGAAGTGGGCCTTGGCCTTCCCCTTGGGGTCGGTCTCGGCCTACCCTTAGGGGTAGGCCTTGGCCTCTCCTTGGGGTGGGCCTCGGCCTTCCCCCAAGGTTGGCCTTGGCATTTCCCCAAGGGTTGGCCTTTGTCCTTCCCCTTAGCACTTTCACTTCTCTTCAAGGGGTCATGCGACTCCGCGACGTCCGTCGCCCGTGCCGACTCCACGATGTTCGTCACCCACGACGACTCATCAACCTCTGTCTCTAGCGCTTACTTCGCGACGCCAATCACCCGCTATGACTTCACGACGCTCTTCGCCTGCGCATCGTCTCTGTGACGCTCGTCGCCCATCACGGGGGTGCTATCTCTGAAACCCCCGTTGCCTGCACCCGCGCGCCGTCTCCGCGACCCCCATCGCCGGTGCCCACGAGCTGTCACCTAACACACTCCATCGTGCCATGCGCCACGCTGCTGATACAGTCGTGTCCCCTAGCTCTCTGTCACACTACCATGACCCCGACATCTTACGCACTCCGCCGTGCCACTGATACAGTCGTGCCCTCTGGCTCTTTATCACATTACAGTGCCCATGGCACCTTTCACACTCCGTCGTGCCCGTGTGTCGCGTCCCTGATACACCAGTGCCCCTAGGCTTTCTATCATAATGTCGTGCCCTCGACACCATATGCACTTCATCGCGCCCATGCCCCCCGGGCATCACACTCATTCACTACACCATGCACCCCCGCCATGGGCGTGGAACATGCTTCAACCCACTCTCTAGAGTGTGCAGCATCCAACGGGGATATGCGACTCCTCCAGGACACTATCTCTGCCAATGAGCTTTTCAACTTCCCTTCTGCCAGGTAGACAGCTGCTCTAGGATGTTACCTTGGCCAGTTGGGTAGACGGCTCTTCTGGGATACTACCATGAGGCCATCAGAGTGCTCCGACACAAGGACTCACAAAAGGATAGGCTCACTCTCTAAGACACTATCTCCGCTGGGAGCTTTTCAACTCCCATTCCGTCAGGTAGACGGATCCTTCAGGATACTACCTCGCAGGCCAGGTAGACGGCACCTCCGAGATGCTACCCCGGCCTGTAGAATAGGCGACTCATCCTGAACACTATCTCCACCAGGGAGCTATTCAACTTCCCTTTCTGCCAGGCAGACTACTCCTCCGTGATGCTACCTCGGCCCGTCAAGTAGACGGCTCCTTCGAGATGCTACCTTGATGCGCTCTGAGTGCTTCAGCATAAGAAGGTGTCTTCGTGGCTGGCCTACGTGCTCCGACACTGAAGGCTTACGTCGGTACCCCTATGGACTATGACCCCCGGGTCACTTCGAGACTGGAGTTGGTCTTCGAAAGGTCTTCCCCACCACTACCAGGCCTGTGGGACTCTGCAAGGGCTTGGATTGATGCCTAGATCAAGGGGTTCTTTGGCCATACTGACGTTGTAGGAGCCAGTCTTTCCAGACAGACAGAGCGACGCTGTGGACCCCTAGGTGATGTGTCACTCGACATCATAATCTCTACCTCTATAAATAGAGGTCTTGAGAATTCATTTAAGAAGATTCCCTCACTTGAACATTTTTACTTTCTCACTCTAGAATCCTAGAGAGAGAAACATACAGGACATTGACTCTGGACCAAAGCATCGGACTGTGACTGTCGTATATTCACATCCGGCCATTGCCCTCGCAGTACCGCCACCCTCAGGCTCTATCTGGCAAGCCCTTGATTTCTACCCTTACTCCATCCTTGATGTGTCTCACATCAACATACTTGGTATCTGATTCGGACCGCATTCCTTGTTGCACCTCCACATCGACTGCGAACCCACTTTCTTTGGCATCAATATATACACACACACACACACACTTTTATTATTATGAACAAAAGGATTTTTTTGGCTTTAATTCAAATCTTAGCAACAATTGATGATTGCTGAATACGATGCGTGGTATTGCTGCTAATATCTTCAGCAACAAATCTTAACATAATTTTCTAGTTTACTAGTTATATGTCACTAACAGTCTTAGCAATTACTTTTTATCGTCATGTGAGGATTATAAGAAAGAAGAATCATTTTTTATTTCTATAAACTATATATATATATATATATATATATATATATATATATATTCGCTTCTATACAGAATTCATGTTTGACTAATGTATGAGATAGTCAAAATATTCTTCAATGTTTACTACACAACAAAGAGAAAATAGAAGCGAATATGCTCATCAATGTTCATCGGACTTAGTGGCCAAGTCTTCACAAAGTGCACATCTATTTTATATATGACTTTCACCTTTGTCCATGAGGACAGACCTTCTTATTTCAACTTCTAGGATAGTTACAGCAAAGTTCCTAAACTTAGGATAAAATCACAGTCAAAGACATTAATTTTGAAAATGTAACATACCATAACTAAAAATGTTAAAAATGTAATATTTATGTCCACCCGTTAGGTTTCTATCCAAAAAGTGTATTTTTTATGATGTCATCATTAATTATTTTCAAAATGACGAAACTGCCCTTATACTGTATATACTAAATAATTTTTAAAATTTTAAATTAGATTTCAAACCCTAATTTAAAAATTAAGGAGGGTGGGTGTGCCGACGGGGAAGGGGAAGGGTGGGGGGAGGGGGTAGTTTGAGAGACATAATGGGGGTGGGGGACCTTGGGGGGAGAAGAGAGAGAAAATAGTAAAGTCTAATTGTTTCTTTCTTTTTTTTTCTAAATGAAATCATGGCATTTGAAAAAAAATGACCTTTTAACTTAAGGGCAAAAAAGTCATTTTTATAAAATTTAAGATTCCGCTTGGTCAATGTTATAATTGTAATTTGTCTAAATTAATAGACAAGCCTGTAATTTCACCATAACCTCGGGGACTTTGCTGTAATTATCCAAACTTCTATTGTCAATACACTTCTTTTATTTATAATAATAATAATAATCATGTTAGTTAATAGTATAAGTTTTTTTACTAGAAAACAAGTTGATAATAAAATATTCTTGAGTAAGGACTAATGGATTAAAACATATACATATGTCCAGTGTTATAAAAGGCACGCCTAGGCACAAGGTGAGTTAGGCTCACATAACGCGCCTCGCCTAGGCCAAGGCGCAGCGCCTTCAATAAGGTGCCCGCCTAGTGCGCCCAGGCGCTAGGCGCATAGCGGGGCTAGAGGCGCAAAGCTAGGCGCACAATGTGTAACCGTTCTATTTGGCTTCGTGTCTTCACATGGACTGTTGATTTCTCTTTTAGTATTTTTACCCTTTTTGTCTTTACCAAGTCAAAACACTTTTTTAAGACTAAAATATGAAACCTAACTACAAAAATCCCCAAATCAGTTTTTTGATTGACGACCAAAGCTCTCATTCTCTCACAGTCACCTCGCCACTTTTGTGCCGTCCTTTGCTCCAGTCGTCGCATCCCCCATCTCCGTCGGCCGTCTGCTGCTCCGGTCGCTGCCGCTGCTCCAGTCGCTGTTGTTGTTCCGGTCGCTGCCATTGTTGGTCCTCTTTGCGTGCTACTCCTCTGTTCAATTGAAGCAGGGCTGCTCAGTGTTGCGGCTGAAACTAACCACACAGAGATTATCTGTCATTGCTGCTCCTCAGTGTTGCGGCCGATTTGCCTTTGTCACTCTTAAGTTGATTTTTGCCATGTTTAGTTTCATCTGTCAAATTCTTTGACTTTAGCCTACACTCTATTCACAACAAGAAGATAATTGCCACAAGTAGTTGGCCAAATGCCAAAATTATGTCCACAAATTTGTTCGGATGAGGCCAAAAACAAGATTTGATTAGGACTTTAATTCATTGAACCGACATTGCCATTAGAGGGGAGTCCTACTTACACTTGAGACAATTTAATGCTGAAATATACTTTACTAATTGTTCATATTTATGTTGGGGTCCTGGATTATAATTGCTCACCAATTACATTACCCTTTCTGTGAAAGCTGTTGAAGACAGAGCACACATGGCAAAATTAGGAGACCTAACTGATTTGTTAGCTTCACTTTATATTGTTCATAAGGCCATAGCTCAATCTTGAGAAAAGATCTGAATTTTTAGTCCCTATATTATGCCCATTTTCATTGAGATCGATCTTGTTTTTTAAATGCAGAATTTATTTTTAATGTTGAAGGCTTGTTAAATTAGGATGTTGGTATTTGAAACTTTCTCTCATGTTTAGAAGTTTGTTAATTGTCATGTTCTAAATTTTTTATTTATTTATTTTTATATATTTTAATATGCGCCTTGCTTCGAAAAGACGCGAGCCTGTGCCTTGCTCCTAGGCTCCAGGGACCTTTTGCGTCTTAGGTGCGCCTGCGCCTTTAATAACACTTCATATGTCCCAAAAATACTTGGTTATGGATAATTGTCATAAATATTGTCACTAATACGACTTGTTATATCTTAAAAGCATGTTTAAGTAAAAGATATTGCACCAAATTATCTTGTAAGGCGATAATATTAGATCGAGGCTAATACGAGGGCAAGATCAACCCAAGGTGAGCACACAGATTTTAGCAATCTTAAAGTGATTAGGTGATCTACTAAAGACATGTCAAAATACTATGTTTCACAGCAGCAAAAACGGTAATTAATTTGATTGGTGACATTTTAAGTGTCAACTAGTGTTTTGGTTTATGTAATGTCTTGATCAATGCAAATATAAATTATAATTTTGCTTCATGAATATACACGGGAAAAATTGAGTTATAGATAATAACCAATAAAGTGGGGTTAGAAAGTAGGAGAATAAGGAGATAGGTTTAAATCTCAAAAAGGGATACAGTCATTTCAAAAAGTGCAAGAGTTCAAAAAACTTTTTACAATATTCATATAAAAATCTTTTGTGAATATGGTTAATATCGTAACGTAACGAGGCATATTTTGTCGCTAAAAAAATGGTATTTTTTGGGACATTTTAACCCAAATTGAAGGACAGTGAAAAATCTTTGCCCATGCGCCTCATTTTTGTCTAATCTGTAGGCTACCACGTGTCAGCTGGCTTGATCAACTCCACAGAAAATCAAGAGACGCTTGCATGTAAACCATGCACGAAGACACGTACCCCCATCACCCACACTCCTCTGATCCTGTCGCTGGTAATCAAAGACTGTTTCTGTCTGCCTGATCTTCTCTCCCCTCCGATCTATAATACCTTCGAATCCCTTTGTTCTCCTCAAATCGAATCCTCACACGGCACACGCGCGCGCGCACACAAACACACTTCACTTTCTGTATATATTACGCACAAGTTCAGTTCAACAATGGTGAAGCTTGCATCGGCACGAGAGAGCCGGATGTACGGCCCCCGGCTGGCACGAAACAGGTCGGAGTACATGAACGCTGGCCTTTACGTGTTTGCCACGATCTTGCTCTTGAGTGGGTTTGCAGCCCAGTTATCCATGGAACCCAAGTCTGGGCTTGTGCTGCTGCTCATAGGCTTTGCACTCATAATTGTAGTGAACGTCCACGATCTTGTGGCCCATCTCGCCGGCATTGATTACAGGTTCCTGTTGATGGGACTCGATGTGCAGCTTGGGCTTGTGGAGTTCGCCGTGCCGGTGGTGCAGATCACTGGGACACTTCTTTCCTTCTTGGGGGTTCTGTTTCTCTTCATTCAGGTGCGTTCTTTCTGCAATGCTACTCTTTATAAAGTCTTCTCTGTTTGTGTGTGTGTGTGTTGTTTTCTTCTTCTTCTTTTTTTTTTGGGGGGTGGGGAGTAAATTGCGTGGCTGGGGAAGATGTTTGACAACACAAAACTCCAATAGATTACGGAAGTCCCAAAAAAAACTTTTTTCCTCGTTTTCTTTGTATGATTAAAGTGGAATTACATATTTGTACAGTTATGCTAGCTATTTGCACACATATTAGACGCACAAGACTTAACGCGGAAAACCCTAAGCACGGAGGGAGAACGGGCCACTCCTAATTGTTGAATATGCAGCCTTTAAAACCTTCCAAACTGGGGCTTTAACTATCCAAATAGGCTGCCCCAGGTAGGAGGGAAGAAAACCCAACATGCATGGTGTAATCTCTCTCTCTCTCTCTAAAAGGCGAAAGGTTAGGTTAAATCTTGAAAGTTTAGGATCCAAGACTTATGGTTACATCTCTTTCTTGGGTAAAGGTCCATCAACTTGGAATGCGGACATATACTCATTTACAAGATTTTAACACTAGGCATTACATCGTCATTATATCATTTATGAAACAAAACGTCACTATATCCCGTTTGTTTTTATAATGTGTCCTTCATTAGATATTGCATTTTCCCTAATGATAGACAATAAAACTTTTGTGCACATATCCGCAACAATAGCATAGTTATTTGCGTCGACAGTTGGATGGGGGAGGATCCTATGCTGAAAAAGTGGGCATCTTTCAAAAGAATAAGGTAAAAATCGAACAAGCGATGGCTGGTGGTTGACTATGCCTCTCATTTTGATCACATTTATCGATCGAGTAATAACTCTCTACTGCGTATGCAAGTACGAGATCAGAATATCTCCTGGCTTTATTTATTCGAAACTCGTCTGCCTAGATTACCATGTGATTGGAGTCCCCAAAGGTAGGGATCATTTAGACCTTAGTTATGGTTAGGTTTATGAGGGACGTCCAACACATCAAATGAAGCATCTATTATGGATAGTGTATAATGGGGTCGCAATTTAATTTTTGCTCATACAAGAAGCTTGGGTGCCAGTATCGCAATGAACATGGGATTACGGAGGCAAGGAGAATTGATCTTGAGGACTAAGTTGGGTTGAAACCGTAACACATTGATGCATGTGGATACTTATTTCTGAAAACCATCTTCGTCACCGTGAAGTAAAAGAATATCATTTTTTTTTCCTTTTGGTTGGGTACAGAGGTTTCTAGAGGGTGAAAGTGTGAGTAAGGGAAAGTGACCTTGAGTCTTTCATCACAGATAAGGTGAATCATAGCAGAAGGAGGGAGGGAGGGAGGGGGGGGGGGGGTGTCAACAAGCAAGTTGAGAGCATGGATATTGTGTTCCATATAGCTAGTAAATCTGCACTAACAATTGGCTTCCTGAAAAGTGTGCGCCATGGAAGTAAAGCCCGAGGTTAAAATCCTGCAATCCTCGGTCAAGGCTCTTGGTATACAGTTCTGATGATCGAGAACACTTTGCTAGTTGACTTCGATTTAGAACTTTGATAATCATCTACATCAAGCCAGGTGAATCCATGCTTGAGCACCCAAAATTTGGTTACTGTGATGGAATATCCTCCATGATTGCCGAAGTCTTCAAACCTGTTGCCATTATAATCCCTAAGCAAACCACCTGCAACCGTAGATTGTAGCATGACAGATAGCAAATTGAGGATATTCACTATAAAGTTTGCAGCTTTATCGAAATGATCGGGTGGTAATTCTCCTGGTGTGGCATTTAGGGTTGCGCTTATGCTATAAATCAAGTGATCCTTTTATCTTTGTATAATTTCTCCTGGTAGATTATAGTCAAATAGGTAATTAAAACTTGTTGAGCATTAGACTTCCAAGTTTCTCTCTTGGATAGGTGAACTTACATCATTTAATACAAGCATAACGAACGAGGGTCGCATATTCTGGCTTTTGCTTCACTTTCCCTTTCTGCTGGATAGTTGTATCTATATCAAGGACAAAGGAGTTTTTCAGGTAAAAGGTTCTTTTATTGCAAAAAAAAAGGTCATATACATAATCTACACAAGGGGGAATCCAGCATTCTCAACCTATAACTAGCTTGAATTAAAACTACCGCAAAACTAAACTACTAATGCAAAACTGAACTGTTGCAAATTGGTAGTGCTATCTTTCTCGATTTTCCAGCTTAAAATCCTGCACTTCACCCATTGTTCAACTTATTGAATACCTGCAATGTAATTAACTGTTGATGGTTAAAGATCTTTTGGTTCCTTGCCATTCATATATGCTGTAAACAGTCACAGCTAGAACCAATTTGCTGAGTCTAGCTCTGAAGCTTTTGCCTTTAAATTCTTGGATTGCAAACCTGAGAAAAGATGACCAGCCAATAAACTCAGTTCTGGTGTTTAGTTAAAAGTGCTGTCCAAATATCTCTGGACTGCTGAGGAACGTTATTTCTATTTTTGATCTGATTTTTTTTTTTTTTTTGCAGGAAGAGAAAGGATACAGCTACTCCCGATTAGAGAAGCATGCTCTGAACATGCTTATTGCTGGCCCTACTTTGTGGTTGTTCGGTTCTATCCACAACTCATGCCAGATCTATGAGAGGGCAGATGGGCATGTCCAAATCTTGCAAGATGGTGTCCACATCCCATTCTTGATGGGAAGCCTGTTGTTCCTTGTGGGCGCAATTCTAAATCACCGAGAGCAGGCTGGCTTTGCCCACCATGGTGTGGGCTTATTGGTAAGTTAACTTGTGGGTAGCTCAAACTCCATATCCTGCTAACGCATGTATATTCAGTTCTTAAAAATAAGCTATAGCAGGGAGAATGATACGAAAAAAGCTTTTGGGTGTTTACAAGAAAGAGTTTGAATCCAAATGTGATAACACCAAACAGGACCGGATCACCAGTTAGTGGGGCTCCTTTCACTATCTGAAGTTAATAAGAGGAAATCAACACTTTGTGATGCTTCAAGTTTCTTATTTGCAGGGTGAAAATTGGGTCTGGTTGGGCATATTTGGCAGCTTCTTGCTTTTCGTTGGGGGGTTAACTAACGTCGTGAAAGTGTTCAAGATGCAACAAATTGATGATTTACGACTAGAGAAACTGCGAGGTGGGGCGCAAGAGCGGTTAGTCCGCGAAAGGGAAAGCCAGGTCCCGCTCATCATCGAAGAGCACAGGAGGAGAAAAAGGCAGCCAGATGAAGGCATATCAGGGGTTGGTTCTACTCCATACAAGGATGTGCTTGTTGGTCAAGCTTGAGCTACTTTTTGGTAACAGTCTCCTTGTGGTTCTTCCCATATAAGGATTTTAATTTTCATTTTACCCTTTAAAAAATTGTCTCCCCTTTCACCTTTCACGATTTGTCCAGAGTTAAATGGTTCAATATAGCTTCATTTAGCGCTTTGCCCCAACTAAATGAATATATATCTAACTTCGTTAGGGACTTCAATTGTTGGGCTTTTACCTGTTGTAGGGAATAATAAGATCAGTTTCTAGGACCTTCGTCAACTCACCAAGTATCTTGTCTGCACAATCTTCAAACAAATGGTATGGATGTGAACAATTAATGCTCTATGCTTCTGTATTCCATGTATTGATCTTGGTGATCAAGCCCGTGTACAACAATATTTCAGCGTTGGACTCTAAACTCGAGACATAAGTTAGATACGAGCTGTAGACTGTATCTCGTCACTTTTTTTAAGGTCTGTCACGAAGTTTTGTTCGACAAGCTATCTGTTCTCTACGTGCATCTCTCAAGTGTCCAAACTCCAAATCATATTTGATGAATAATTTTAAAATACTGAAATGTTTAAAATCACTTGATTTTAAAAACCTTACATTTTAAAATTTTAGAATCGACAAAGTTTGATGTCCGGCAACTTTGCCACTGGGTACTGTATATCGATCACATAACTTATGTGCGAATTTTTTAAAAGACGAAAAATAAATGGCTGAGATTAAAAAGAGGGAGAGAGATGGAGAGTGTGATGAACAATTGAAAAGGTAGAAAGATATGTGGTACAAAAAAAATGTGTGAATTGTAAAAGACAGTTTTCATGCGAATTTGGCAAAAAAATTGGGTTAAGGTGGTTCTTTCAATGAATCTTCTAATTAATCTCTCTTTCTAGGATTTACAAAAAACAAATTTTGACTGTTACACAAGTTGTAGGAACTTTTTTCCAATCTTTTTTAAAATGAAAATTATTAAACGCAGGGCTCGTACGTTTATAAAATTCTGTTTTCGTTTTTGTAATTATGATGAAAAAGATACCTTTTTTACGTACTTCTATTTTTTTTATATTCGTTTTGAGTAAAATATCCAAATAGTAGCAAAAAAGGTGAAAACACCTAAAGGGTGTTTTCACCTTTTCTCACGATTTGTATTCTCTGTGTCAGAGAACACAAATCCAAAATCCATTGTTCATGTTCTCTGATCTGCCGCCTAGCTCTCTCTCTCTCTCTCTCCCCTCCATTTTTTCAATGAATAACAGGAAAGCCGGAGTAGGAGTATGAAGCAGACGCCGTTGCAGTGATCGGCATCAGAGATGGACTTCGATGGGGACTCCTTAACGGCGCCGTTGTAGTGATCGGCATACCTAAACCTAAACCCACGACCACCTTCATCGTTGCACAGACACACACAACACGTCCCCCCTCCCTCACCTCATCCCAATACACACACGCACACACTTACCAGATTTATATGTGATTGTAGGTGTGTTTCTCTTTGAAATTTGACCAATCTGTCATTTTCTTTGAGTTCACAGTTTGATGGAAGGGGTGATTGATTGCGGCGATTGTGGTGGGTAGTTGGTTCACGGTGTTGGTGGAAGGGGTGATTGGTTGTGGTGGTTGGTTGTTGGGTCAGCGCGGGGTTACGGTCGTGATGTGGTGCTGGTGGGGTTATGGCCGTGATGATGTGGCTGCAACAGAACAATGGTTGAGCTGTGGTGCTGGCGCAACTACGGACTTGATGTGGTGGTGGTGTGGCAGTGGCTGGACTGTCGCCTTGCTGTGGTTGGCAGTGGAGAGGGACTTGTGGGGTATTTGATGGGATTACAGTGAGCTTAATGAAGGGGAAGGAGAAGGGGAAGGGAAAGGGGGACACACGGAGGTGGGAACATGGAAGGGGAAGGGAAAGAGGAAAGGGAAAGGGAACTCGTGAAGGGGAAATGGAAGGGGAAGAAGGCCGGGCCCACGGAAGAAATATTGTAGAAAATATTAAAAACATACAAGAATGGATCTAAAAAAGTTAGTAAAAATGAGAATGAGAATGATAAACGTACAAGAAAAATTGAAAAAGTAGATATAGAAAAAACTAAAAGTACAAAATTCAATTTTAGAACTGAATACTAAAATTTGAAAAACAGAATACAGAGAATACAGAATACAGAAAAAAAATTCGTAAGCGTAAGGGGTCCTAAATGTTTCTTGTGATTTTTTCTGTTAACACTTTCAGTGACAATTATAAAATGTATTTCTTTTAGCTAACCAAAAGTCATTAAAAATATTTAACAATCACTAACTGTTGATATACGGGGTGGAGAGAAAATTCCTTCAACTTGAATAGTTAGCCAAAAATTTTCTTTTCATAAATTCTCCGTTATCTTTACCAAACAGTGGACTCGTCTGTCTAAGCAACGCCAAACCATACCGAAGTGTAGAGTTATCAATTTTGGTTCATGATCGAGCTAGAGCTACACTCTACGCAGCATTTATTATGTGCAGGGTGAAAAACAAAACGCCTTGACTCGTGCTACTCTTTTAGGCAGAGTCCAGCTCCGTCGTGAGCTAAAAGTCCAAAAGAGTAGCCTGGAAGTTGGATGTTGGGTACTCTAGGTTTATCTATAATCATTTAAGATTTCTAGTTTGATTATGATGCCTACGACGGTCAAAAAATGCAGTATTTAGCAAGGAAAAAGAACATTGCGACCCGAGTAAAATGAAGTGAAAAGGGAAGGAACAAACTAAAAGAACTCGCTTTTGAAAGGCGTTTTCATTTTTTTTGATTTAATAAGCTTGTCGATGTAAAAGGATATAAAGAGATGATTGCAGCAGCTCCAAGGTAAGGAGCATTGCCCAAAAATCTGTCCTTTGCCTACACTTCTTCAAAGGGTCCTTACTTCCCAATATTTCAGAAAGGTTAATAGGTTTCGGATTTAGTGGTGGTGGATGTTGTTGCGCATGTGGTGGTGTTACTGGATTACGGTTTGTGGGGCGAAGGGACGAGGTTATGGTAGTTGGTTGTTTATATCTGGTGTGGACTCGTTCTGAGGTGGACTTGTACGGCTAGTTGTGTGAGGCAGATTTTGGTTGCTATAAGTTTCCGGTGGTGCTCTACGGCCGCCTGGTGGACTAGCAATCAAGGTGGCTCCAGAGCGCCGCAAGCAATGCACCGGTGCGCTGCAAGCATGGGATATGCAGAGGTTGAGGCACGTGGCCTTGGCACTGACAAGAATGGTGTAGGTATGGGCTGGCAGAGTGGTGTTGACTAACTTTCATTGAGTTTATTATCACTCTGCTAGTTGTCTTTATCCGATTATTATTGTTGATTATTTTATATATGCGGGAAAGCTAGTTTGTTGGCTTTTTATGATATATATGTTATTTACTTCTTTTTTTTCCCTCGTAGGCTATGTATCTTATATATGGCGTTTACCGAGTGGAATGTCATCTGTGTATGTGTGTAGGGGTGAGCACAATTCGGTTAGTTTGATTTGATTTGAAAGCTGAATATCAAACCGAACGACTAACTTCGATTTGAAAAAAAAAATCTGAACCGTCGTTAAACGGTTCGGTTTCTGCGGATTGAACAGATCAATTTAGACGGTTTAATCGGTTTGGATCAAACTCAATTTTAGGCATTTTTATGTCAAAAAAATTAATAACTTACATGCTAATGAGTTTAAAAAAAAAAACTGAATTTTTCTATCACAATTAATAACACTTAGTGGATGCAGGCAGCGAAATGTGTGTTACGTCAAGGGATTTAGGATTTATCTATTTTATATGATTAGTTAGATAACTAAGGTTAGTGAAAAATAACTATGATTAGGTAAAAATATAGATATGTTATATTATATAAGGTTAGTTCCGTTTATACTGTTTTAAAAAAACGAACCGACTGAACTGAGTGTACGGTTTGGAAAAGAAAAAAAATCAAACCAATTAATATTAAGATCGATTGGAAAATAGATGAATTGGTTGATTCGATTTTTTACAGTTAGATCGGTTTCAAATGTTTAAATGCTCACCCCTATATGTGTGTGTTATTTTATTGCCCTTTATGGGCTTGCTATAACTTGATTGTTCTTCAAATCTTTTCTATATGTATATACATGTTTATTATTATGAATAACAAAGAATGAAGCAACCTTGAGCGCCAGACATTGAAATGGGACTCGAAAGAAAGATGCCAGCTTTTCACATGAAGTTACGAGTCCAACACAACCATGTCTTAAAAGAGAGCTATGCTAGAGGTAACTCCCATGATTTTACTTTGGATATGTTATACCAGTTACATGCCTCTTTCTCCTGCCTCACTCCTCTCGGCTCCCTCCCAATCAACAGTTTTCGTTGGTTTGACATTACTATTGTTTCCATTATTATCAATACTAGCCCATGAAAATTTGAGAAACAGTCAAATGTTTCTTGTCTCTATTCATAGCATTTGGATACAAGTTTATATACAACAAAAACACCTAATATCACTCTTAAATACAAGTTATTCCAACTAATTACAGCCTAACAATTATCCCTATGATCATGGTGATTATGTCCCTATGATTATGGTGATTGTGGTGATTAAGGTTGAGTCAATGATCTGATACAAGACATACATGGAAATAAAAGATCATCCAATAGCCCAGGGACCCAATAAAGCGTTGATGTACCACAAACCGTGTGAGAAAAAAAATATTGACCTTACAAAACATATTTTATTTGGCTATGAATAATAACTTTAGTACCTCAATTAATCACGACTAACTTAAGTAAAGTATTGAACAATAAATTTACTTGCATTATGTTGAACTTTCAATTATTAAAGAGCTTTTTTGTTTAATTAGGTTGCATGCAATTGTTATGAGATATTTGTATATGCACGTTTGTTTACTTATCTTCATTAAGCTTTTAAGTTGTCAAGTAGTGTTTCACATGAATATTGATATAGTACTTAGAGTAGAAGAATAGTCATGCTGGTACTATATAGAGCTAAATAACAAATACTAATGCAGTTGTTATTAAAGATGGTCACGCTATCACTTATCCCTTTTGAATTTCAGAGGAGTAGACACACACACACACATGTTCACGAGTTATTATAACGATTAAGTAGAAATAAAAAAAAAGTTGGATTTCAAATTTAATAGGATTTATGCATACACCTGATTATTTTCAAACAGAATGACTACGTAATATCCAATATTTTTGTATATATATGTTTTTTTAATTATTGTAAATTACTAGTAATGATAATGTTTAATTGATTAAGATGACGTGTCCTTATTTTGGAGCGTTGAAATTATTTTTCACATCTCCAATGACTACTATTTGTCGCCCGCCTAGTACATTTAATCATACTTTCTCATGAATGATACTTGTTTTATTACAACATAATACAACATTTATATACCAAAAATATGTCAGGTTATACCTATATCTATAATGAGCTTGGAAAGGATAATAAATATCATTATATTAGATTAATATTATAGGGCGAGCATTATTCATCCACTTGCTATTGAATTCGCACAATAATCACGACTTATAGTTACGATCGATTGCATTATAAACCATAATTAATATTTAATTTACGGTGAAGAAATTATTGACCAAAATTTTGGACCAACATATTGATGAAGTTAGATTCATCTTTAAATTTACCAAGGTTGACAATCTACTTGAAATCTAAATTAACCATACTAGCTTTGTTTTGTTTTATACGTAACATTAAAATGAAATTCTATTGATACAATACATCATCACATTATGTATTTAATGTGAAATAAAATTTACAAACACTATATGTCATACGCAAAAGTACCGCTAAAGGTTAATATTATCTTGGATGGAGTCCTTGTCTCTAGATTAGTTAATTTCTATAATAGTAAGCCTTATAATTTGAAACTATATTTAAATAATCTAAAATTCTTCCTAATTAATATACTAAAATATCAGACTCAATTTTGACAATTATATCTCTAAAAACCTTACTCTAATATGAGAATAAGTACCCATATATATATATATATATATATATATATATATATATATATATATATATATATATATATATATATATCCAAAAAAAATTAAATGACTCTTGATATTGTAAAACAAAATCATGATCTAACATTTAATTTAAATTTGATAAGTCATTATTGTTAAATTTAATTAATCTCACAGGAATAATATTAGGACTTAATATGACTATTAAGTCTTAATAGATTAGTTATGCGTGTGTATATGTATGTATGTATGTTTGTGTGTGTGTGTGTGTGTGTATTGGGGGGTAGTGGGAGCTTCTTTTTAATTTATAGAGTTTTTTAACGAATATTATTGAAATAAATCTTAATATGTTGGTATATTACTAATCTAGAACTTTAAAATGATTAAAATTGAATTAATAGTAAAATAAGGACACCATAAAAAAGTTTGGTTTAATTTTTCTCTCGTATAAAGTTTAATTTAAATTCAATTCATGTTTTATCTAGTATATTGTGTAGAACCTTTGTAAATTAGTTATGTTGAATTTATGAGAACATTTATTGATCTCTACCCCCATTTGCTTGTTTACGTTTTACATCATATTTCTTAACTAAATGATAAACAAAATTATGCTATTGCCTTTTTCATGTGAAAGTATGGTGTATAAAAAAAATTCTAGATTTATTTTGAAACGTTATAAGGTTTTAATATCACATGATATTTAAAAATAGTTAATAATTTATTCTTCTATTATAAATTCAGGTGTGGACCTTTTCATATATATAAAAAATTATATACGCATGTGTTTTTTTCTTGTTATCTAGGTTATTATATTGGATTGACTGTGCTTTAAATGTTAATGAATGATAAAGTTAAGGATATTGTAAAATTATAATTTGTTCACAACCCATATACCACAATGTTATGAAAGTTAAATATCAACATAAATAGTAACTAATTTTCCTTATTAAATCTCTTAAGTAATTTTCATTTTACAGGTGATTATTCGATATTTGAGAGCTTTTTCGATATATAATATTGACAACAATGAGCTTTTCCAGGTTATTCTTGTTGACTATAATGAGCTAATAAAATTTTGCAAATATCTTTATATTAAGCTAACAATTACATGGTGAAGATTAGTTCATATAGTTCTTACTGAAAGCACGCAACAATGAAATGACCACTCATACTTTAATCAACTCTATTATTGTCAAAATTAAGTTTCAAAGTTTATAGTTAGTCTAATGTCTACTTATTGGTCTTGACGTTCATGTAAACTTATTCAAGTACAAAAATAATATTTTTTTCATTAGTTATTATGGTCATATCAAAAATAAAGTAGTCTATAGTCGATCACGATAAGCTTTGTAATATTAATTAAAACAAATTTATTTTAAGGGATATATTTCTCATATGCACCAAGAGTATATGAATCTTATCATTTTTTTTCAAATCTCATATTTGATTTGTTTTTTAAATCCTCATATGTAGGATATAACTAGTTTGGTGGTCCTGAAGTCTTAATTTAAAATTGCTAACTTATAATTCGTTTATTATATATATATATATATACGAGTCAGCGTGGCACACGCGATGCGTGTGCAAAAATAAAGTTGATAATGTCAAGTTTGTTAAATAAAAAAAATTAAGTATCACGTATTCGAGTTGTCAATGGGCCGGGCTTGGGCCGGCCCAGGCCCAGGCCCAGCGGGCCTCCAATGAAATTGGGCCAGGGTCGGGCCTCACAAATAAAAAAACGGGCCGGGCCGGGCCTAAACCTGGGATATATGGGCCCAGTCCAAGCCCAGGCCCTAGGCCCAATATTTAGGGCCGGGCTTGGGCCAGGCCCGGGCCCAATCCAATTTTTTTTTCCTTTCTTCCCAACTTTTTATTATAAAGACTTCTTCTTCAACAAATGGCAAAGTTTTTGTAAACGGACCACTAAGTATACAATCACTTTTTCACGAATTAACCTCATTTCGAAAAGGCAAATTGATGTTGATTGACCATTAATCACGGATTAAGTACAAAAACTAGTTGTTCTAGCCCATACATACTGATTTTAAGTGCAAAATTCAATCTCTTTCATAATATGGTGTAAAACCTGTAAATGTCAAAGAAAAATAGAGTAGATCAAACAAAAACAATAACGAGATCGAAGAAGATAAAATAACATCTTTTCTTGTTACATTCAAATTCTTTGGTCATTTAAAGAAACATGAGATTATTCTTCAAGGCTCTTTAACACGTCACCCACTTCATGAAATTAAATTTAGAATTCGATTCACCTCTTTTGGTTTGAAACAAAAAGAATACATAATTTTTATTTATGTTTAGAATACATGGTAATTGTTTTTATAATTATTCCCTTAACTTGTGATGTAGAACACAAAGCAAATTCTGTAAAATACATTAAATGAAAGCCCACTCAAAAATCATCAAAAACACGTCACAGTCACCACACACCCATACTTCTCTGCGTATGTTAAAGAAAATACTGATCATATGAATTCAATAACACCTCAAAAACTATTAATTTAACTAAAAAGATCCAAAATATCAAAAAAAAAATAATGTAATAAAATAGACTTAAAAAAAATAGAAAAGAAAAAAATTAGGGGGGGCTAACTGGGCGGGCCGGGCCTGGCCAAACCCGGGCCATTTTAGGGCCGGGCCAAAAAGGGCCGTTTTAGGGCCGGGCCGAGCCCGGGCCCGTTTCTCAAAGAATTCGGCTTGGACCTGGCCCAAGCCCTAAGGGTTAGGGCCAGCCCGGGCCCAAAAACGGGCCGAGCCAGCCCGGGCCAAAAACGGGCCGGGCCAGCCCGCAGGTCACCCAGCCCATTTGACATCTCTATCACGTATAAGTGTTTATTGTCACATTTGGTAAATAAATTTTAAATTATAGAAAAATAAGTTAGTCCTACGTGTAGCAAAATAAGTTAGCATAATATTATCATCACATGAAAGTTAGATTTAATTTTAACTACACTTTTTTAATGAATTTAAAATTGTTAAAACCAGATATATGCAAAGATAAAGTTAGCAATATTATGTTTTTGTAATATAATGTTTGGGCTTTATAATTTATTTTAACTATATTTTTTAATAAAGATTAAATTATAAAAACTAAACATGCCTTTATAGGTAGTTATTTAGCATTTAAAATTTGTATTTTGTGTCATTTTTAAAAAAATTTGTTGGAATGTCACTTGTCACCATTTTATGTAGGTAGTTATGTAACACCAAAAAGGTGTTACACCAAACCAAACCATGTTTTCTCTTTATATATAGTATATATATATATATATATATATATCTGTATATATGAACAATCACAGTACATCTAACTCAATTAAATGTCATTTTTTCCTTCTAAATCTAATATGTTGTTTTTATTTTTTTTGGTATATATCATTTTTTATATTTGCATTGAATAATTATTTTAATAATAGAATAGTAAAAATTAAGTCATAATAAGTGATTATAGATTAGTTGAGTTCTAAAATGTTTACAATTAATTTTAAAATTTATACAACCCTCATTATTCTGCAAAATTAATCAAATTTAAAAACAAAGTTCTTATTAAAATTCAAATCAATTGTTAGATCAATTTTTTTCTAAGTCTCATAAGCTGTTTAATCTCAATAATAACATTAATTTTTTCTTCTAAATCAAAAGTATTATTTTTGCTTTTTATAAATATGTTTTCATTTTTTTGGTATATATAATTTTTTATATTTGCATTAAATAATTATTTTAAGAATATAATAGTAAAAATTAAGTCATAATAAGTGATTATAGATTAGTTGAGTTCTAAAATGTTTAAAATTAATTTTAAAATTTATACAACCCTCATTATTCTGCAAAATTAATCAAATTTAAAAATAAGGTTCTTATTAAAATTCAAATCAATTGGTAGATATATTTTTTTATAAGTCTCATAAGCTGTTTAATCTCAAAAATAACATTAATTTTTTCTTCTAAATCAAAAGTATTATTTTTGTTTCTTATAAATATGTATATTCATATTATAAAGTCAATTTAAAGATACAATAGTCAATATTAAGTCATAATAAGTTAGTATAATGAGTAGGTTGAGTTTTAGAATGACTAGAATCAGTTTTTGAATTGCATATGGCTTATAGAAAATCTTCATTACTCTTACAAAATTAATTAGATAAAAAAATAAAGATTCTATCAAAATTTAAATTAATTATTAGATCAGTATTCTATTTTAAATCTCATAAGTTACCCTTTGGCTCTATGAATATTAATTTTCATATTAGAGAATACTTTTAAGGACATAATTGTCAGAATTAGAGGTGTCAATAGAGCCAGACCGGCCCTAAAATGGCCTAGGCTGGCCCTGCCCTAAAAGATGAACAATGCGGCCCTGGTCCATGTGGCCAAGGCTAGGCCTTAAAGTTGGAGAAAAAAGCCCGGCACGGCCCTAAAAAAGCCCGAGTTTGGCCCGAATTTTGGCCAGGCCAGCCCTAATTTTCAACTTCTTTTTTGTAATTTTTGTTTTTTAATTGATATTTCCATTAAGGAGTGGTTTTAAAAAAATAATATTAAAAAAATAAGTCATAATAAATTGGTTTATCTTCTAGATTGAGTTTATAATGATTGAAAGTATTTTTTAAAATTGCATAAGGTTTATGAATATAACTCTCATTGTCGTTCGAAGCTAACTAAATTTAAAAATTAAGGACTATATAAATTTAAAAATTAAAGACTATATAAATTTAAATCACTTGTTAGATCATTTTTTATGCTAAGTCTCATGAGTTGTTTGTATTTCAATTGTAACATCATTTTTTTCTTCTAAATATAATATGATTTTTTGTTTTTTCTGATATCTAAATTTTATATACATATTAAAGAGTGATTTTAAGGATACAAGAATCAAAATTAAGTTCTACTGCGTCAGTATACTGATTAGGTTGAGTTTTAAAATTATTAGGTTAATGCTAATTTTTAGGTTACATTTGGCTTTCGAATACAACCCTCGTTATTCTTGTCAAATAAATTCAAAAATAAAAGCCTCTATCCCTATTTAAATCATTAGTTAGATCTTTTTTTTTTTGTTCTAAA
Organism: Escallonia herrerae; assembly: GCA_033070095.1. NCBI lineage: Eukaryota > Viridiplantae > Streptophyta > Magnoliopsida > Escalloniales > Escalloniaceae > Escallonia > Escallonia herrerae. Next base: position 148,397 of record JAVXUP010000249.1, on the reverse strand, counting down.
TTGCATAACGGTCTGTTTAGAACCGATTCTTTTAGGATTTGGATTTGAAATTCAGAATTGGATTTGAAAGTCAATTCACTTTCTTTTGTAATAAGGTTATTTACAAGCTTATTTCAAATTAATCATATATATATATATATATATATATATATATATATATATATATATATATATATATATATATAGCAACCGATCTTAAACCTAGATAAAAGGAGGGAGGGCCTATGAATAAATTTATTTTAAATTTTATTTTTTCATAACATAAAACATGGATAAAAAGAATTTTTTTAAAAAATAATTTTTAATTCAGACCCGAGCCTAGCCCAAGCCCGGTCCTAAAGTTAGGGCCTAGGGCTTGGACCGGGTTAGGATATCCTCACATTGGGCCCGAGCCGGTTTGCAGGGCTTGGACCGGGCCTGAAGCCCGGTTTGGCCCTGGCCCTTTTTTGGCCCGCTGGGCAGGCCCAAGCCCGACCCATTGAGACCTCTAGCCAGAATGAAGTCGTAATATATTAGTACACCGATTAGGTGGTGTTTTAGAATGAGTAGAATTAGTTTTTAAATTAATTATTTTTTTATTTTAGATCGAAAGTATTATTTTCTTTTTTTATATAAATGAGTTTTTATAGTCATATCAAATAGTAATTTTGAAGATATAGTAGTCAATATTTAGTCCTAATAAGTTAGTATAAGGATTAGGTTGATATTTATAATAATTAGAATTACTTTTCGAATTTTAATGGCATAACAGTCAAAAAGAAGTATTAATAGATTAGTTTTCAAATTAAATATGACTTACCAATATAGTAGTTAATTAATCTTAAAGTAAGGATATGATGACGTGTCATATAGAGAAGCGATGATGTGTCTCGTAAATAAGTTATTAATGTCTTTCTCTCTTCGCTTATTATATAATTACAAAGATTTATTGTACAAAATATGAACTCATTTGAGATTTTTAGCAATTTTTTACGTTGAAGAATCTACGTTGTTAATAGTTACATTACTTTATTTGTTGCGTTTAATTACTTATGATTTTTAATACATTTTTGGGACTTAAACCATCAGTATTATAATTTAATCCTACATCAAAAGGTTCGTTTAGAGGTTAGAAGGACTAATTTTAAGACAGATGAAGGAATTATTTGAGATGATTTGTCCATCAGAAAAAATAATAATAACGCTGTGGTGCTAACAAGAATAAAAAAAATGTTGTCATGACTTGTAAATTTTACATGTTTGTATCTCGTGCATGGATGGTAGAATGATCTATGTTGACATCCTTTCCAACACACAAATTTATATGCTAAAATTTAAACAATTCCTTAAGACATCCTAAGGAAGATTGATGTAACGTGTTTTTGCTCGAGGGAGCCTTGCTTGTCTCGTTGAATGTCCTCTTTTCAAAGAACTTGGTCTATCTCAAGCAAACTCATCATCTAGTATGTGTTTTTGCTTGACTAGTTAGCCTTGACTATCTTATCGAGTGTGAAGTGGTTATTAGATGAGATACATTATCTAAAAACAGCACAATAAAGAAGGAAAACTAACTTTAAATGCCCTTCAAAGTATCTAATTAGTAATTACTTATCTAATATTACCGGAGACATATCCCAGAGCCGGAGATAAGTTTAGTTCATCACATGTTGATTTTCAAAGCTAGCGTATTGGTCGTGTTCAGTCTACGTACAGCCACATGCTCACATATCGTGATCGGCTTTTATGATCAAATATTAATGATCTTATAGTACTTGCTTAATTAGTTTTTTCTAATGGAGGCAATATCGTATGCTATTTGTCGTGTTTTAGATGTTACAAAGAGTCATAAAAGGTGGAACTTTGAATCGACCAAACCTAAAGCTGTAAGGAATAGGGCTGCAATTTGGGCTGGGTCATAATGGACTTTAACCAACCCAGCTCAAATACACAAAACCTTTAATCCATCATGCCCAACTACTTTACAAAATGGATTGGTCTGTGTTGGGTCATTATTAAAATGAATTAGATTGGGTCAAACCCAATAAACCCATCCTAACCCAAACAAAAAACCAACGTCAGGAGATTCTCTTTCCTTGACTATTGACAGTGACTGTAGCAATTTCCCCAAATCAATTTCTAGGTTCTAACCTAATCGATTTCCCCAATTCCCCGACTAATCTGTTGGTCTTTCATCCCCGTTTTTCCATTTTCATCGGAATTTTGATCACAACACTTGCTGTCTCATGTGACCTCTCAACGCTTGCCCTAACCCAAACTCTAGCCCACAGATGGAGCATTCATGCATCTTCGGTTTAGCTGGTTGCGAGCAGCTGTTCAGATGCAAGTCGTCTCCCATTAGCCTCGGCTTCTTGTGACTCGCCCGATTGCCACCGAGAGCTTGGAACGACGAGAACTGCCGATTACATGTCTTGCACTCGAAGACGCGACTTGGAATGCTGCTTGGGCATCGTACTGGCCTCCCCGAGAGAGCGTCACCAAGCAGTTCGCCATGGCTGTTAAGCTATCAGCCTCTCTATCTCTACCTCTCTTCATGCCCAAGAACACCATGACAAGATAAAATTCTAACCGAGCTTTACTCAGGTTATTGTCTTTCAAAGTCTGTGTTTTTGCGAAATTGAGCATTACTTTGCGTTAGCGTTTACATGGTGCCTTGGTGTGCTAGTTAATCTTTTCAGCTTGGATGCTTTACTGAAATAAGAATCTGCTTTTGTTTTATAATTTTTGTCTTATTTGACTTTTTGTAAGCTACTAGAGTTGGATTTGATGTTGCTTGTTTAATTCGTGAGGTTGACTGGTTTGGAGTGCATTTGCCATTTAAACTTTCAGACAACAAAGTCAGCCCCGGAATATGAACCTATTGTTTAACGACACTGGTTAAGGCTTTCTTTTTGAGACGATAACCATGATGTTTCCATCATTTTTAGAGTCACTGTATCCATGGAGCTACACTCTTTTGGCAAACTCTTGTCATCTATTTGTTTGAGTGGCTTTGTTATAAGTGAAGTGTTCCATGATTACTGTATTTGACTCCTTCCTTGCACTAGTCATACACATGTAGTTTCTTTACAAATCCCAGAATTCAGTAGTCACGAGCACTTTGAGACTTATGAAAAGATATTGCAACTTATATTTTGATTTTTTGCCTGTTTGTTGACATGATGAATTGATGTTTTCTCAATAGTCATTATCTAGGTCTTGCAATTACATAACACAGTAAAACTGCTGAACAGCTTCACTTTTATTTGGAAATTACCTTCAGATAATGACTATATGACTATAACATAGTCATTATCTGAAGGTAATATACAGCTACTATGCCAAAAAGAATATGTATCTTATATGTTAAACTACTTTTCTTCCAAGTTGGAACATTCTTGTTCAACACTTATGGATGAAAGCAATTCTACAACGTCCAGTTCAGTGGTGAGCCCTAAGGAAGGAAATCGCAGCGACATGGGTAAAGGTAAGCGCAAAAAAAACTTATGCGACATCATCTCATGTTTGGGATCATTATGATAAGGTGAAAAATAATGAAGGTCTAGTTATTGAAGCAGTTTGTAAGTATTGTAGTAGAGTGTTTGCGACGTGCAATGACAAGGGGATCTTTGGAGCAGTTTGTAAGTGCTGTAGTAGACTGTTTGACTAACTTCACTTGTGGTTTTTTTCCTTTTTTTTTGTGCAAGAGGAGGTAACAATTACTAGCAACAATTGGTGTCTTCACAAAGTGTCTTGGAATTTTATTTCTTCTTTCAGAATAGTGAAACCTTTTATTAATGATTTTTTACTTCTCATGTTGTTTAAAGACGTAGATGAGTTGAAGTGAGAGGGATTTTACTGTATTAAGTGTTATAACTTATTACTTATTTTTACCTTCTATGATGTCCATTTATTTTACTAGTGTGAGGACGACTATAATACTTTTTAATTAGACTGGAGTTTATTAGTGGTCTTTAATGCTTAAGCTATGTGTTTGTTTATTGATTGATCTAGAATTTTTTTTTATAATATCATATTTTATCTTTTGGAAATAAATGGAACTTTTTATTTATCAAAGATTAAAGTATTATTTATAAGTAAATGCGAGTAATATTAGTCTTTAGATAATGAGATGCGTTGAAAAAATTATTCATTCACAAATGAAACAAAATATCAATTAGATGTTAGTTGGGTTGAAACCCAAACCATAAGATTTTTACTTGGGTTGGGTTGAGTTGGTCTTTTTTTACAAAAAGTCCAATCTGGGTTGGTTTGAGATGGACTTTTTTGAGTTGGGTTAAAAACTAACTTAACCCGTCTAAGTTGCACCCCTTAATCAGGAGTCTTCACAAGTTAGGGGAGAGGGAGGGGTGGGGGTGGGGGTGGGGGTGGGGGTGGGGAAACCAAAAACCAAAGCTCAATCAATGTGTTATATGAGTTCTATAAAGATATTTACGAACTCTGTGTAGCGATAGTTAATAATTACTACTGTTAATATAATACTATTAATGATAATTCTTAATTAATTTTTTTAGTGTTACTGGGTAAAAGCCAATTGGAACTAAATTTTTTCCATTTAATTAATTAACGTGACGAGTCGGGCTCACCGGGTGCTTACGTACACGCGCCTGTCCAACGCCAAATCTTTTCTACCCACAAGCTGACTCACGCCACGATAAGAGACACCAATTTATCCCTCAGCTTCACGAACCCTAAGATTTTCCAACGACAAGTCGATTATTCATCTTTCAGGTATCCTGTTCAATCCTTCTTGCCTTTGTTTTGCCCCAATCCCCAATGTCTTAATGTCAATGTTATCTGATCATGAAATTCATGTCTACTATTTCTATTTCGCGTGTTCTTAGGGTTTCTATTGCTGAGGCTGTAATCTGTACGCAAGATTTGAGTTTTTTTGGTCTGAAGTGGATCTATGATTGATTGTTGGTCACGGAGTTGATAAATTCTGCATCTTCGTGACCAGTAGGATCGAGTTTGACCTGTTTCGTGAGATTTAGGGTCTAGGACAATCTGTATGTGCGTTATTTTGTTAATAAGTTCTAGATGTTTCATGTCTGCTCTAATTGTTAATGATTTCATACTTCATGGTACTATTTTTGGCCGTTTTGGAGGCCCGGCCAATGTTTCAGAAACCGGACCAGTCATTGGACCGGTTGAAAGTTCATGTGTTCAACCTTGGTCGTGGTTCAAATGACAATACTCTTTACGCATTTATTTATTCAAGCCGCTCCCAACCTCAGATTCTTCTTGGTGCTTACGCTTCCCCGCCCCCGTTCCCGCCCCCGCCCCCGCCCCGCTTTGTGCAACTAAGGTTTGTATGACTGCATATTGAGTATATATGTCTTTCAGAAGCCTGTCTTATGGGTTATTTTTCTCTAATGTGTTTTAGCAGCATGTCATCTGTGTCTAGTCAGCCACAGTTTCGCTACACACAACCCCCGTCCAAGGTTCTCCATCTGAGGAACTTGCCATGGGAGTGCACGGAGGAGGAATTGGTTGAGTTGGGGAAGCCTTTTGGTAATGTTGTAAATACAAAGTGTAACGTTGGAGCAAACCGGAATCAAGCCTTCATTGAATTTGTAAGTCATGTTGACCTCCCTTCCCCCCATGAAATCCTTTCTGGAAAGGTTTTCTTCGTCTTTTTTTTAGTATTGATATTTTCATCCCACGTCTTTCTATTTACAGGCTGAGTTAAATCAAGCTATTGCGATGATATCATATTATCTTTCATCCTCAGAACCAGCTCAGGTACGAGGGAAAACTGTGTATCTGCAGTATTCCAACAGGCAAGAAATTGTGAACAATAAAACGTCTGCAGATGTTCCTGGAAACGTACTGTTGGTAACTATTAATGGCCCTGATGCGCGCCTTGTCAGCATTGAATGTTTACACCTGGTAAGGAATGACATATTATCCTTCACTGACAGGATGTACATATCTGATAAGATGATGTTGCACATGGTAATTGGCTGTTAGGTTGTAGCATGTCATGCTTGATAAATTATTGTTTGACATCAATGTGAATGGATCAGCAGGTCCAAGGAAAAATCTTCAATGGCAGCTTATTGCATTGGGAGAAAGAGCGCAAGTGTGTTTGTCTCCTTTCTCCTTCCCTTACACTGGCTCTTTCTTCCTCTCTTCCTCCTCATCTCCCTATTCCTACCTATTTTAAGACTTTAGATGCTTTTTTATCCTCTTTTTCCCTGCATCTGTCTATCTTCCATATTCTGGTGTATTCTGGAATATTATGCTTGTTGCATAAAGATTCAGTATGCAGTTGTGATTTTGGATCTGATAGATTGTTACGGGTGATGAAACTTAGTCAGTATATGATATGTGTAGTTTGGTTCTCATCAGTATGTTAAGTCCAGTCCATCTTGCAAGCCAAGTATTATGCAGTATCCTGAATTGGGAGGGGGTCGGGCAAAATTTGGTGCTTTATTAACCAGTGAAAGCTAAACTGCTTGGTAGTGCTTTTAATTTGTAGCGTGTATAGTAAACTGGAAAGCTGGATGGTCACATAGCAACATGGCCAAGCCTGACTAAATTTGGGTTTCCTTCAAAATTTCGTTTCAGTTTTTCATTTTTGTTCAATGGATGACTGTCAAGCATGATGCTTCCAAGTATTTACTATCAGCTGCATAGTCTCTCTGTCATATGTTCAGTATGGATGAATGATTGTACTGTGCATGCCAAGATTGCGTATTTAGGCTGAATGACAGGAGACGAGCGGATGGAAAATAATTTGTCATGAAGAAAGCTGACAAGGCAGTAGGGGAAGCTAGAGTTTGACGTGGGGAATCTAGAGTATGACATATACAGTTAAGGGTGCAAAAGGATATAAAAGAGGGTTTACAAGCTTTCTAAGAGAGGATCAGCAGCAGAAAGTCGAGGCATCAAAAGTGCATCAAAAAGAACAATCAGATGGTATTGATAAATTTAGACGAGGTTAAGAAGAGAGAGTCCCTAAGGTAGCAAGAGCGTTCAATCGAATTTCAGAAGCTACTTTGGCAGTTGTTTAATGGAGAGAGTAAAGAAGCTCTCGGAGAGCTTTTGGTGACTCCTTTGATGATACAAATCATAGATTTCTATATAGAATTTAGGAGGTTTGGGAAGCTTTGAAATATAATTAGTGGTAAGGGCGTGATACGGGTCTGTGTTGCGTTGACTATAGTGTTTAACAAGATTTCAAATACTAAGAAAACCACCTTACTATACGATTACAAGAACAGACGAAATAATTGACGACGTAATTTCAATGGAGAAAAAGCCTTATGGCTGACCCCATAAAGTTTTCAGGAATTCGACGTAGTCTTTGAGAAGATATTAAAGTATCTAAGATCAAGAGATTCACTATGTTTGCTAGTTTCTTTAATAGGAGGTAAGTAAAGAGATTAGGGGAAAAAGGAAGATGTTTTGGCAAAAGTGTATAGTAGATTGCAAAGGGAAATTATGGGGTGCGTTCTTAAGGAGAAAGAGCAAGAAAACAATATCAAGTATCTTAGTGTTATTAAGGACATATATGTGATGCGGAAATAGTTTGGGCAGCGCAATGGGAATTTTACCTGCAAGTATAGGACGGGTATGGATAAAAGTGTCGAATCAATGCTGGTTTGGGCTGTTATGCTTTTATTCTATGCCCCATAGGATTGAGTTCAATTGCAAAGGAAGCCCTAAAATATCACTGTTTTCACTGACCCCCATCTCTACTTCATTCTCACCAACATACCGCCATGCAAAGATCCCACTAGCCGAAGATCTCTTCAATGTATCTAATATTCATGGTGTTTATCAATATCTCAAACACTGCACCATCCACCAAGAATCTGAACATAATGTGAAGGACCTATCCCAATTGGACACTCAGAACCTGGTATTTTGTCATCAAGCTCACCTGATGCAGTGATCTTCACTCATTTTTGTTTCTTAATGAGGCCTGATGTAGGCTAACACTGGTCGGAACCGTAAAGCGAGGCAGAGCGGAATCAGAGATCATATAGGTAATTGGGGCGGGGATGGTTTCATCGAATTTCACCCTGGCGGCAGGGTGGGTCGGGGTCGCAGTGGCAGGGATAGGGTGGTTGAGCGGGGACTGTATAGCTAAAACTCGTTCCTGACCCGCCCCGTTGCCATCCCTATATGGGCGTGACTCGTGGTACGATTGATAAATTATCAGTTATTATACGTAAATTTGAACAAGTTCAGCCATTATCATATATCCTTTTAATTATGGACAATCTTTACAAAACTTTAAATGAAAGTTGCTGCTAGGTATGTTATTTGCAGATTATATGGTCTTATTTCATAATGTTGGAATAGAAGCTATATTTAGCAAAATGAGCAGGACGATGTTCATTAGTAGTGAAGACGTGTGGAGTGAAATACACTTAGTGCTGTAGGATATAGGAACGGGAAGTTGCATGTGTTAAGGTCCATTATCTGCAACCATGTTCAGAAAGGTTAATAATATATGCAATTTGACTGCTACAGATATGCTGTACTTTTTATCCCGTAGTCTCAAAGTCATCCTAATTGTGGCAGGTGTTTTCAGCTTTTGGGCTAGTACAAAAGATAACTACCTTTGAGAAGACGGCTGGGTTCCAGGTGTGTGTATGTGTGCTTTCGTAGATGCTTCTTCCTACCCTTAAAATCCTGGCTGTTTGACATATGATATCTTTTTAGGCTCTGGTTCAATTTCCGGATGTAGATACTGCCTCTTCTGCAAAGGATGCCCTCGATGGAAGAAGCATTCCCAGGTGACATTAGATTTATGCTTGACTTGGGATCTAGTGCAACTGTTATGGATCATATATCTCTAGATGTGGCGCACATACTATTGGACTGGACATCTGTTAGGCGCTTGCATAAGAATCTAATACCTGGGTACATGCGTGTTCCTTACCCCAATGTATCTTAATGTTCTTTTCAGTTGCCACATAGATATTCGTAGTTGCCTTTAAAGGGCAGTTTCAACTGTTACTAGTAATGTGATTTAATTGGGAAGAGTTAGGGAGAAGATGAGGCTTCGTGATTTTTGCTTTAGAAAGAGCAGTAACTAGTGTGCTTGTTCCCGTCTCTTCGTTTCCTTTTTTTTCCTCAAGGTATTTTAAAGTTATGTTACAGAACAAGAGCACTTACTGCTATAAAGTGTTATGTTTATAAGCTCCATAAGAAGGGATATGCATACAACATTCTCAGTTTCTCACTCATGGCTTTATGAGTTGCTCATTTTTGCTTTCATCTTGCTGCGTGATAATGGACTGACTATCATTTCTTGGCATTTTGTCAGCTATTTGATCCCAGAGCTTGGACCATGTAGTCTTAAGATTACGTATTCTGCACACACAGATTTGAGTGTAAAGTTCCAGAGCCATCGTAGCAGGTTGGCATATTCTTTCTTTGGTATTTGACTTTTCGATGACCTGCAAAGATGATGAATAATTTTTTGGTACACGTCATACTGATATAAAGGCTATATCTTTTTTTGTAAATCAGGGACTACACAAATCCTATGCTTCCAATTTCTTCCTCGGCCATAGATGCCAGCGGTCAGGTAACTACTAACTTTCCTTTTCTGGTCTCTCTCCCCCTCCCCCACCCCCAACCCAACCCCCCGCGGCCGCCCGCAACTCAAACACCGCGAAGAAAAGTAAAGTAGCGGCATTTACTTTTTGTGTCCTTATGCAGAAAAGTAACGAAAAATTTGGTTTGCTATATGCTGTGTTTAACCTTATCCAAACAAGCAGAGCATATGATGTCTACTTTACACTTTGAAATCTTTAACTATTTGGGTATCATTATATAATTGTCAGTCGTTCTGCTTGCAGTTCAGTACCGGTGTAGATGGAAAGCAGCTAGAGTCAGAGAGTAATGTTCTTCTTGCTTCTATTGAAAACATGCTATATGCTGTCACCTTGGATGTCTTACACACGGTATAGCTAATTATAAATTGCTGAATCTTGCTATATGGACTTTTCATGTGTCATTATTGACTATTCTTTTTTCCATTGCGTGCTTCTACTCAAGGTGTTCTCTACTTTTGGGCCCGTCCTAAAGATTGCTATGTTTGATAAAAATGGAGGACTTCAGGCATTGATTCAGTATCCTGGTAAGCTACATTGTCCCACTTATTTCACATTTTGTAACAGCTATTTGAAGAGTCCTAACTTGTCAGGTAGTGCTCTCTTAGTTAATTTACATTTTGATGTTCATTAAAACATCTAATAGCTTTCATTTTGTAGAACGGTGCTTTTTCTCTATTTGTTTCTTCATCATTTTTCATCCTTTTGTCTCGTGCTTCTCTCTGGTAATTCTTAAATTTTCTTCATAAAAGACACTAGACCCTGTCACTTTTGTCTAACTTCTGCAAAATGAGCACTATCAATCCTAGCGACTGCATGAACTATGCTAGTTATTAGAGTGCAAGCTCTTTAATGCCTTTACTAGAATTTCTTACTGGCATAATTGTTAACACATTTTTTGCCGCCTCATACTTTCACTTCGAATGTGTTTGTGCTTCCATTTCAAGGTAAATAATGAAAAAGCAAAACTAGGTTTGCAAAAAGATAACGACGTCACTTTGGTTACCAATATCTGTACTTGGGATGGAGAAATTTTGGAATTTCTATACCCTTCCACCCCCATCTCGGCACCCCTGGGGGTGGGGAAGCTGGGGTTGGTTGGTTATATTCCAATTATATGTTGTTGAGGGGACCGTTTCTATAACTCATACCAAAATATGCCAATTTTGTGCGCATTGACAAATCTTTGATTAATTCCCTTAACTTTAATGGGTGTGATCTGTAAATTTATATAGTGCCTTGAGTTAGCTGACCGTGCAAATGGGTTTGCAGATGTTCAGACGGCTGTTGTTGCCAAGGAATCTTTAGAAGGACACTGCATTTATGATGGAGGGTTTTGCAAGCTTCACATCTCATATTCACGCCACTCTGATCTAAGTATAAAGGTAATTATAACTGCATCATTCACTAATGTTTGTTGTATGACAATGATTTGTGACGGCCAAAGTAAGAAGCGAAGTAGTTTGTTGCTCTTAATACTCTTACTGTCCCCCAAATTAAAAGATTAAATAAATGAAAGAATAAGAGAAAAGAATAAAGAATAAAACAAAATAGTGATAACAATGAGTCGGCCTCTATTTGGTCCCTCAAATGTACTTCTAATTTGTTAATTACTCATTTAATTCCAACTCTCAATCTTCTTAAATTATATAAACTACATTGGATCTCTAATTCCTTTTATAGTGCTTAAACATCGTTCTTGCTGTGGCTTTTTGTACATCTCTCTTATTTCCTGTAAAATGATGATCTTTGACTGAGTAGTTTGAAAGTCTCGTGTATATGTACCCTGACATATATTGCGGTTGCTCTTTACTTGCTACGTAGTGTAACTACTCTTGTTAACTATTCTCTTTGCTCTGTTTTACTTCTATGTGATGATGCTGTGGAGATTTTAGTTATATTCCCAAGCTAATTTCCTATTCTACCTGTGCTCGGTTCAAGTAGGTGGCCCCTTTTATGCTGGGGGATGCCACGTGCAGAACTCCAATTGAACCCTTTTACTATAATGTCTTTTAAAGCCAAATCTCACGGACCGAACTTTCTCGCTACGTCGAACCGTGCGGCACTTAGCTAGTGAGCCCCTTGCTCGTGCTAAGTCAGCCTTACACTCGGGATGGGCGATGCTAGAAGCAAAAGCACCAAGAAGAACACAGGAGAGAGTTTGGGAGAATGTATGCTTGTATTGCTTGTGTACAAGAATACTTGTGTGCTTTGGCCAAGTGAGGCATCGGCTATTTAACTAGTCCACCTCTCGACGGACGGTGGAGATACATTTCATCCTATGGATCATATTCTGCTTCTAGAATTCTCTAGCTATTTACAAGGTTCTCTACCATTCTAGAATCTTCTCTAGATCTATCTCTTTATGTATAAGAAGAGTATAGAACATTCTGGAGACCTTGCCCATTCATCTCCTCGTAAGCGTCCATTAGGCGCCTGCGTGGCGTTACTTCTAAAGTTAGCCTCCATAATAAAAAATTGCGGGACACAAAGCTAGCATTCATTGTCATGTTTGAGTATTGCTGGGATAGATGAGGATCTTTACGTCGGTAAATATGTAATAACTAATGGTGAAGTGCGTTATTGTACTGCCCCCAAAAGATAAAATGAATTGGTGTATGACAGTGTGCTGTTTTTCTGGATTTGCATATGTAGATTTATACAGTAAAAAAAATAAAAATTCAACTTGCAACAGCATTTTTGACCTTTTATTTGTTATCCTATTTTTTGTCGAGCAACAGCATTTTGACCTTTGTTCTGTTAAACACCGTGGATTTTTATTTCAACTTTCCTTGTTGGAACATTTGTTCTTTCCTAAGCAGCAGTATTGTAGAGAAGACTGACTGATTTTATGCATGTGCATGATTTCAGGTCAACAATGATCGGAGTAGAGATTTTACCCTCTCAAATTCTCCAATGTTAAATCCCCAACCCTCCATTTTAGGGCATCAACCAAATCCTATGGCAGGTGCTGGTGCCCAGATGTACGGTCGGTCCCAGTTTCCTCCAGCTCATGAAGTGCAGGCAGCGCCTCAGCCTTCAGCAGGTTGGAACTCAGGTGTTCCCGGAGCCCCTCAGTCCATGCCCTCACAGATGCATAATCACCCTTATATGCCACCTACAAGTATGCCTTCCGAAATGCATCCTGCGATGATGCAGTTTCATAGCCAACATGGCTTACCGCATGGAGGGCCAGGCCCCACTTATAGGCCTCAATAGCATCTCTTGTGTTGACAAGTTAGTCTGTTTTGGTTTTTCGTTTTTGCGTTGTTCTTTTTGGGTTTACTTCTTGGCAACAGCAGGCTGAATTTAGAGGCCGTGATTCTGCCCACTCTTTGTAGGTGGATTAAGGACTTATCACTTGAGCTCTAAATTTTCTTCACAATTCTGTTTTCTCTCTGAGCTAACATCAATAAATTCTGTGGTGCATTCTTGGTGTTTTGGATGCATAATGCATGCTTGTTTCATCATTTGATGGGCAAAAGTTACTACTAATGTGTCATTTCAATGGGCCTTATTAAACTTTCCACGGTTTTGCAAAACTATTGGTAATTTCTTTAAATTACAATATCTTTTAAAGTAATTTTTTGATCATTCACGTAATTCTTGTTCATTTACTAGTAAATTATGCCAAGATTGTGTGGTGCATTCGGAATCAGATAACCGGAGAAAGTTTGGTTTGACTTGTAAAGCCAATTCTATGATGGCGGGTGTCTGGTTATTTCACCATTTGGAAGTAAAGATGGAAGTTTGTTGGCCTTGGCTAAGCAGCTTGTCACAAACCGCGAGACATTCTCATACAAATGCGGCTATTTAAATCTAGACGAGGTTGCATGCCCTTTTCCCAATAGCCTTTTTGGTTGATGTAACTCGGCCTGTTGTGTGGTCTAACACCTATATTTTACATGCGCACCTCTGTGCTCAGAGCTTACACAACCACACAAAATCCTCGTTCCCTTGCAAGAGTGATGGAACTGCTCCCTTCAGTGTCATCCTATGTTGGCAACCTGTATGCTACAATGCAGCTTTGTGGTTTTCTAATGCACTCCCTAACTTTCGCCATTAAAGAGGTTCAATCGCATTATCTATTGCTCTCCGATGTCTAATATTCCAGTACAAAATTGAGTGTGGTTTTGAGAACTTTGTCAGTGTCTTAGAGTGTTCTAATAATAAACATTCTCATGTAGATACGGTTGGCTATACCTAAATAAGACCTCCTTTCCTCCCCCCCCCCCCCCCCCCCTCCCCCTCCCAAAAGGATCCCATCAATGTCTCCTTTATTGATGAATGTGGAGCTTAAATTGTAAAGAGTTAAGCTCAAAGATCAATTTTCTTTATTTGTGTGTTTTTTTAAAAGGAAGTAAGAATCTTACCGTTAATATTAAAGACGGTCGTATTGTGTCCATATAGGATAATTAAATCAACTCACGAATGACATCTACATCCAATAGGAATTACAATAAAGGTATAACCGACAACTATCAGCTACAAATTAAAAAAATAAAATTTTAAAAGTAACAGGACTAGAAAATATCTAAGCAAGCCCTAAAATAATAAACAAACAAGAAACTAAAAACAAACCAAAAATAGAACTAAAAACAATAAACAAGCAAGAAACTAAAAACCAAAGCAAAGAAATAAAACAAGCCTTTTTTTCGGCAGAGAGTAACAACTTGTTACTTTCTGCCAACACCTGTCCAATACACTCAGCTAGCTCATGGACATATGTCGAGCACCAGGACACATGTCCCTAGGGCACAAACCCCCACGCCCCATCGGCTACAGATCGGTCAACCTTCAATATCGTCACCGCTGCCACCGCTAGACCACCACACACCATCACCCACTTATTGTCTTATCGACTCGTCCCACTACTCACCATTCAACTACCGGTTTCTGACGGGGAAAAGACGGTTGCGCCTCGCTATTTGTCCATAAACCATCACCCAACCACAAGCCCACCCTACCATCCAGAGCCCATTGCAGTGATCGGACTAACTTGACCCAAACACACCAAAGTCAACCACACAACCTAAATCAAACTATTCTACCACGCCATCACGCCGGAGGAAGCTGACAGTGGTGGCGGAGACAGAGAACCTGTATGGGGGAGACGGGTTTCTTCTTCTTCTTCTTCTTCTGGAGAGAATGAGGGGGAGAGAGAGGGGGTGGGACGGGAGAGAGAGAGAGAGAGAGAGAGAGAGAGAGAGAGGGGACATGCTTATAGTTTTTTATTGTTTAAGTTTAGCATGATCAATATACATCTTTTTTTAAGCAATCCTAGAAGTTTTAGGTCGTCCACATGATCTAAAATGCTTAACATATGCGAGGGAAAAACAAGAGCAGCAGGTGGGCACATGCCCACCAATGCTATCTGCTGCCTCTGCCACTGCAACTCAAAGAATGGTCGTTCTCTTCAAGCTCGACTTCTTGGCATTATTGACCCATACTAAGCAAGGGACTCAAAGTTTATTTGATTTGCCATACCAAACATCCTCTTTCAGATTGTGTAGGTTTAGATATATCCCTGGACCTAGCAATCTGCGTGGATTTGGGCGAGTCTGGGCCGGGTTAATAGAATTGAGGGTCAAACTGGTCACGGGTTAGATGTGTTGATTCTTAACGGGCTAGTAATTTGTATATCCAAGTCCAAACTATTTGGGTCGGGTTGACTAACGGGTCACCTATTTAAACATCCAAAAGAAAATCTAAAACGTTAAAAGAAAATTCAATGGTGTATATGTGCACAGATCTTATGTAAATTCAACCCAAAACCTTAATCCATAAATCATCGTACGTGATATTCCATAGCGAATGTGAGAAACTTTGTAAATGACCTTATAAGACTCGGCCAAGGAATTCATAACTGCAGTACTTGGCTAACGTTTTTCAGGGAGACATTGCCTTATGATGGGTCATGAACTTGGGTCGTTGAGAAAATATCAAAGCTGACACTCAAAAGTTCGGGCTGGACTATCCAGTCAGGTTACTCGAGGTATAGGCATGAAGGCAAACTCGAATCGAGCTGATGGGGTTAGGCTGCTAGTGTAACAATAGCTAGAGAAGAGGACTTTGGGTTATGTGTATAAAAATGAGTTTAGGCCTTAGCAAGGACACGATCTAAGGCGTATGAAGGGGAGAAGAGATGTCCGAGAGCGGATGTGAAAGACTTTATGAATGAACTTATATAAGACTCAGCCTAAAAACTCATACGTATCTACTTGACTAACCCTTTTGAGAGGTCTTACCCTATGCTGGGGCCGAAGACCTAGGTTGTTTAACCTTATAGTTGAAAATTAAACAACATAAATGAGCCCTAAGCTAGAAAGTAAAAAGGAAAAAAAGGAGGGGGAAAGCACGATGCTTAAGGCGACTGCAGTGGGCTACAACAGAAGTGGATCAGCGACGCAACAGTGTGGCTACCGAGCTTGTTTTGCTAGCTCGAAAAAATAATCCTATAGGCTTCACACTTGGTGGCAAACGGAATAAACTGCAGGCCGAACTACAGTGCAATTCCACACATTTGCCAAAGCAAACATAAGCTTGAAAGAGGAGTAGAATTCAGACAAAAATTGGATTGTTGGCTACTGAAAAACGAAAATGCTTAGGCCACCATACTAAGAGTGAGGAGCACGGCCATATGAACTCGAGGGATGAACGGAACGACAATTGGTACTTTTGCGGCTACTAGACGTTGTATATTAGCTATTGTCTTCTGTAGTCATCTTATTTAGGTTTTAAAGTGCTTGTTCCAGCTAAGGTATCCTTCAAGTTCAATCATTCTTATGGTCGATTTTCTTTCACATCACTACATTAATTGTGCGTTCTTAGGATGTTCCATGGACCTAGAGGACGTTGACGGAGTACGTTCACAACGAAAGAAGGGCGTAAGAGGAGACACCAGTCATGCCACCGCAGCCAACAGTTCTACATTAATGCTATCTGTAGCTGTGAATGAACAAGAAAGCAATGACAAACAGAATGAAATAGCCAAGTCGTAGGGCAAAAATGCGAGTAATCCATGCTCTGGAAAAAGGCCCTGAAGTAGCTGGACATCAGAATACAGAAAGAAGGGCACAAGGAGGGATCACAAGAAGTGCATAAAGCAATCAAAAGAACTTGTTCTTCATAACTGGAAATTACAGCGTATATGCTTGCCTTCAATTGAAGATCTCAAGTTAACAAAGAGAATCTCGATTCGAAGACTGATACCGTAACTGAAGTGGCCAAAACACCTTAACCAAACAGAGATGTCAGCGAAAACATTGCTCATTGACAATCAAACTTTTCCAGAACTTTCAGAAACTTACTGTGATGAATGTTGAACACATCAAGTCATAACTCCCAAATGCTAAACTTAGACATAATTAGAACTTAGAAAGATCAGAAAAGAGCGTAGAGTAAACTCAAGCAAAGCCCAACTTTCCCTGCAATGTCGGTAAAATCCAGATTGGCGGTACTGGCGTGTCCTTGTCCCAAGTATCCAGAAAACAATGCAGTACGAAACTCTCATCCTTTAGGTTGAAGACACCTGTATACGTTGTTTCTCCAGTATAACAATCATCCGTGTAGTAAATAGAGTCTGGCTGACACCCAGGGAATTCGTGCGCCGAAATAGCCAATGAGTGGTTGTCACCCAAAAACAGGACATTACCATCCAAGGTATCAACACCAGTCCAATATGTCAGATCATCTGGTCCTTGATACAACTTGTAAACATGAAAGGCAAACACCGCCATCTGATTCTCATCAACCTTGTTACCCACGTATCCGATTACTAATACTAAATCCCCCGCTGTAGATTCAACGATGTACGCCTCATCATTGGCATCGTACCCTACATCCAGTGCAACAATGGGTTGAGAACCGTCGGACTCGACAGATCGAACCTCACCCCACATACTAATATAGTGCAGTTTCTCCTTATGATAAATGATATCAGCAGGAAATTTTGCGCCGTTTACTTTGTCAATGTAAGTCCAACCGTTGTCCCCTGGTCTAGTAATGGCCAACGAGCCATTGCCATAGATTGCGGCAACTTCACAGTTATGGAGCCCTTCCAGCATCGGGTCAGCTGATAATATGACCTTCTGTACACCATATTCGAAGCCACTGAGAAGCAACTGGTCGTATTCGTCGGGTTCCATTATCGGAGGGAGATATATGATGCTGCCGGTAAAGGGGTTTAGCAGGGTGATCGCGTAGTTATGCTCCACGGTGGCCAGCCATCCTTGTGAAGATCCGCAGCACCTCTTGAGAAAAGATGGGGGTACGTGAAACTTGTTTAGGATTATTTTATTCTGCCTGACCCCGTAAAGGCTGCCGGTTTCATCGCCGTTGTCAGAAGAAGAGATGAACAACAGTGGGATTTGCTTCCGGTAGGATTTGATGCGCTGCTGCTGTTTTTTGTTGTCTATTGCAGCGGAAAGCCATGGCTTGCATACGGCGGCGAAGATAGCGAAGGCAGATAGATCGACCAACTTGTCGAGGATCAAGTCGAGAAGGTTTACGGGAAGGAAAGCCCAGTCTCGTGGCTCCGGCGAGGCCATAGGTAGTAGAGAGTAGTGCAGACAGGTTTTTCTGGATATTTGGTTCGCAATTAGGGGTTGCAGCTTGCTCCCCTTAACTATTGGATACTTCGTGACATCCATAACTTTATATAGTTTAAACAACGACCCGATCCATGTAGGATTCCTGCTAGCCGCTGAAATCCCTACAGAAATAGAGCACTGTTTACAAGCGGTGTCGCAGCTGGGAAGGCAGCCGCAGAACCCTCCTCGCCACTATCCCTTGTCGTTGCGGTGATACTCCCAAAACCGCACTTGAGATTTCCTTTGGTGCTTCCGTCAGGCGTTGAGTTTGATTTTCCTGCAGATTGAAGACACCACTTAGTGAGCTTGGCTACTCGGCAGAATCTGGGCTTTAGACAAGTCCTTGGCAAACTCCATGTCCTCTCATATGACTTGGTGTTTGTCTTCTCTTCACGTTGCATGGATATTTCACATTTATGCATTCTATGAACCAATAAGGGATTTACAAAGTTGCTTGGAGAGTGCTACTGCCTGTTGAGTCTGTTACTTTTGATGAAGAAATATTATAACAGCAGTCTTGTCATAAAGAATTTTCTAGTAAAATTTTTGTACAAAACGTCAGAGGTGTTCATCTTGAATAGATATGAAAACGCCTAAAAACTCTTAAAACGTTCGTCATCGTTCAAGAATAGCATCCAAATTATTATTTTTGTGCCCCCCCCCCCCCCCCCCCCAAAAGAAAGGAAAAAAAGAAAAAAAGCAAGATGAAAATTTTGGGTTTTGGAGGTTTAAATGATGAATTAAGCCGAAATATATAAAGGCCAAAGACCAGAGCGCCAATTTCAGACTCAAGAATCAAGATAAGGTTTTTTTGCTCCAAATCTTCCTCCCTCTCCTCTCCCTCCCCTCAGCTGCTCCCAATTGTGTGGCTTTTACTCTCACTCCTTCCCTCCTCCCTCTCTCTCTCTCTCTCTCTTCTTCCTCCCTCCTTCTATAGAGAGAGACTGTAAAATTGAGTGCACGCAGTAACCAGAGCCCTCTCAGCAAATCAAAACCCTAAGAGTTCCATCGCCATGGCCACCCTCCAAGCCTCCCTCATCTTCAAGCCCTCACTCTCCCACAAGAACCACCTCTCTGTCTGTAGCCACCGCCGCAGCTCTAATTCCCCTTATTCCTTCTCTCACCCCGTAAAACCCCCAAAATCACGATATTGCCACCGGCGTCTTGTTCTCCGCTGCACATTGCATCCGGTGAATTCAACCCCCGAACCGTTCTTTCCCGACGAAGTTCGGGTATCGAGTGAAATTAGAGACGAATTCGCAACGAAAATTGAGCCTGAGGTGTCCGATGTGTCAGTTTCCGGTGGTTCCGGGAATACGGAAGTGGTGGATGTGGGTGATAAAGATGAGGTGAAGCGCAGGTTGCCGGTGGTGGTGTTTTTTATGGGGTTGTTTACGAGGATAAGGAGCGGTTTCGAGAAGGTTCTGCTGTCGGATTGGTTCAGTTGGTGGCCGTTCTGGCGGCAGGAGAAGAGGCTGGAGCGGCTAATAGCTGAGGCAGACGCGAGCCCACTGGACGCGGCCAAGCAGAGCACCTTGTTGGCCGAGCTGAATAAACAAAGGTTGTTGCTTTCTTGTTGATCAGGGTATTGCTTCATTTGTTGGTTTGTTTTTGTAATATGCTTATTGTCATCATGGTACGGAGAGAATTTAGGAGATTGAGTGGTGTAGTTTTGTTGATGGATTTACTTGAGAACTTAAGTATGATCAAGAAAGCGTAAAGCTTTCTAACAAAGATAATGCTGGACAAAGTAGGTTGAAGATAGAGCATTTATGTAATGTCTTTACTCAATAAGTGGTATTCTCTATCTTATCGATTTGATAATCGAGCAACTCAGATTGTTGTACTTAGTTGAAAGCTATTTCAGTGTTCAGGAGTGCAAAAGTATCTGATTTTGTCAGGTTTCGAGGGTGATGGTTGGTGCTCTAGTGTTGCTGCATTGTTAATAGTAAGTTGTGTTTGGATAGAAAATCACTTGACAGTTCTTTCCTTTTACTACTTTTGTATTTCAGTCCTGAATCAGTTATTGGGCGTTTTGAGCAAAGGGAGCATGCAGTGGATAGTAGAGGAGTGGCAGAGTATATTCGAGCTCTTGTGGCGACTAACGCTATTGCTGAATATCTTCCGGACGAGCAATCTGGAAAGCCTGCTACTCTTCCTGCATTAGTAAAGATTCTTTCGACCTTGACTCTTTCTGCTTTTTTATTTTTACATTTACTTCATGTCCCAAGATAAGTTTGTATGAGGCTCATATAACGTGTTACAGCACATGCTTTTGACATTATATTGTTTTTTTCTTAACTTGTAATTCGTATTTTTCCATTTGGTTGAAGGTAAACCAAGAATTGGATACTACATACACCTTACACCTTAAGCTTATCACCTCCCACTTCCCAGCTCCCATCATACTTTGGCAAAAGGGACGTCTACTGAAAGGATATTTTAGGGTATTTTGTTGTTGCTCCACATGTTACAACTGGTTACAGCATATTGAGCTGACTTAATTCAGCCATGGTGGGGATGAGTCTTAGTGCTTTTCTCTTGTTGTGCTACGGATCATTCTTTTAATCGGGTGAGCCAATCCCTTGCACAAGTCTTTACATTAGGTTCAGTTAGATTATATGGAGGAAATTTACGTTTGTAATCTATGGTTGTCGGTTAGTTGTTACCAGTGGAGGACCCTTTGGTAGGGACATAAAGAAGGTTCGTAATCCTTAGGAAGACGCCTGAATCCCTGTGGATAAGAACAACAATTTTAAGTTCTTCCTGGCATCTTTTGATATCTGTGAAAGGAGCATAACAAGGGAATTCTTGATTGCAAGGATCTCTCAGTTTTCAAATTCAGGATATATTTCGATGGGTTTCAATGATCTGAGAATGTGTTAATACTGTTCGATGGAAAAGTTATCATATTTCCGTTAGATGTGGTGTTTCTTGTATCATACTAATTGGAATCTACATGCAGTTGCAAGAGTTGAAGCAGCGTGCGTCAGGAAACATGGATGAGCCGTTTTTGAGCCCTGGCATTTCTGACAAGCAGCCATTGCATGTAGTGATGGTAAGGAGTTATGTTGTATATCTGCTCCATTCTGGTACAAAGATGTACTTCAATTCTGATATGTCTTGACATACACTTTGGTTGGTGGAGTGAGAATTTCTTGGTATCTTTGCTCTCCTTCTGACCACTCGTCTGGGGGGATCCTTTCGTACACATAGAGTCTTTTTAGCTTAAAGTTTTTTTGTTTCCTCTATTTAGGTCGACCCCAAAATGTCCAACAGATCATCACGTTTTGTGCAAGAGCTCATCTCAACCATCTTGTTTACAGTTGCTATTGGCTTGGTGTGGTATGGGCATTTATCTGATCTACTGCAGTTTAGTTGATGCAAGCAGTTTATGATATCAAAATAACTGTTTTTTATAGCAGTCAAACAAACACTCCTCTGTTCCTAATTAGAGAAAGCACCTTCTTGAGATGTTCCCAAAAGAATGCCTCTACTTGTCATGTCAAACTAATTGTTTTTTTTTTTTTTGGCTTCGTTTCCTCTTTCATTTCTTTGATTGCGCTGCATCTTCACAAGGACCTCAAGCTTTGTGAAAGGTCAAATCTCTCACTTATTTAGGGACAGAAAAGGAGTAAAATTAACAATGCAAAAAAAAAAAGGTGATACCCTCCCTGCACCCCTAGCAGCAAAAAACACATGTAATAGACGAGGGAGGCAGGGGATACCAGCACCACCAGTTTTTGAGCAGATGATTGGTTGCCAATGTTTAATTGTTCCTACCATTTTTTTTTCAGGTTAATGGGAGCTGCTGCGCTTCAGAAGTATATTGGTGGCTTAGGTGGAATAGGAACTTCAGGCGTAGGCTCAAGTTCTTCTTACTCCCCGAAGGAGTTGAACAAAGAAATAGTGCCTGAGAAGGTAAACTTAGTCTCTTCTGCATTGAGAAGTCTGGCAAATCTCATGGGTTGCCGCTATGCAATTTTAACTGTTCTTACTGTAGTTGGCAATATATTACATATAGTTGCCAATGCTGCTAATTGGCTTGGAAGTACAAGAATAACTGGCTTAAATTGTTTATATGAAAGATGAAAGGAGAAAATTAATTCGCAAAAACCATGCTAATCCAT
The DNA here is from genome assembly GCA_033070095.1 of Escallonia herrerae. Lineage (NCBI taxonomy): Eukaryota > Viridiplantae > Streptophyta > Magnoliopsida > Escalloniales > Escalloniaceae > Escallonia > Escallonia herrerae. The sequence continues at coordinate 126,101 of JAVXUP010000249.1, read as the reverse complement.
CATGTAGCTCTAGATTATTTTGATTGGGAGTTTTACATGCTTTCCATTTGGCATCAAGAAAACATTCTTCATCAATCAGTGGACGTATCAAAGATACATATGAGAGCTTGCAAGACTCGAGGGACGCTAGAATGTAACAATCATTTTACTTGGAAACTCTAATATGATGTGTCATCTTTGGGGATGACGTTTAGAACTTGAGATGTGCTCTTAGGAGATGCTTAGATGATGTGGAAATTGACATCTTTAGGTCAAATATAGACCAGTGGCACAGGTTCCAGGCTGTGATAATTTTGTTGCACTGAAGCAATGACATCTTTTTCACTCATATAGGGCATTCTTCGAGTATATTGCCATACTTTAGTACAATGCTCGGTACAGCAAGATTTTGAAAACCAGTGGCCTGTAGTGAGCTTCAGACTCATGTCCGCTTGTGTCATGACTTGTCCAGAGACTTTGCACTTGTACAAGAATCAGCCTTTATATCTATAAGCAGGTGCAGGAGAAATTAAATGAGTTGGGGTTTTTGTCAGAGAATAAAGTAGAAAGTTCTTACTTACCACACATGCGAGCAAAATTTTAAGTAGGGTCAGGACACAAAGCCGCTTCTTCTTGCTAGACACTTGGAAATCTTTGAGGCCATTTGTCCATTTTAAAGTGGCATCCTTGTGTATCTCGTTTTCTAGAAAACATCAAATCATCTTCTGGAGTATTATGAAATGCTATGTGGTTATATGCAGTTGGCAATAGTGAATACAAGCAAATGATTAGAATTTTGATGAAATTGGTCCTCAAAGAAGTTTGAAATGAATAAATATGCAATCTGTTAACACTTCATTGAAAACTGCTTTAGGGACACTGGACACATGCAGGTGGCTTTCTTTAATACGTATTTTTTGCAACTTATTCCCAAGCACTTATCTCATACGTGGCTTCCTTGATTCCTGTTGATCCCGGAGATAAGTGTGCTAGGAATACAACTCATTGACGGCATTTGGGAATTAAATTGTCTCCTCATATGCGTGCATTCAGCTTCTGATAGTAGGGTTGTCTGCTGGGATTTGGGTGAAGGCTTACTTTCTTACCATGGCATGAGTTTGACTTTCATTAACAGAAGTAATAGATGGAAATGTAGTTAATCACTAGATTTTCTGACTAATCGATTTTTCTTGCAGAATGTTAAAACATTTAAAGACGTCAAAGGTTGTGATGATGCTAAACAAGAATTAGAGGAGGTGGTGGAGTACCTAAAAAATCCAGCAAAATTCACTCGACTTGGGGGGAAGTTGCCCAAGGTTTGTTGACAATAATTACTGATTTTAAGATACTGTTTAATTCTATGGTCTTTTTATGTGCATTTTCTGTCCAGATTCCAGAATGCTACCATTTAGTCTTGGATAACTGTCTTAGATAGTTCTGCACGTACAGTTGTGTAGCATGTGGATCTTTAATAAGTCAAATTGCTGCAAGAGTTCCTGTCATTTCTATGGCGCTTTCTCCGTGACAAAATTACCTCATTTTCCAGAATCCAAGATCTGGAGTTTGCTTCTTGTTGTTTTTGGGATCTGCTTAACACTACTACAATGGGTTTTCTTCATGAAAGTATGCTTTATTTGCATTGCTTTTCACCTCTTCTGGTCATAATATAAGTGGACTGGATGTTATTTTCAGGGAATTCTTTTGACGGGAGCACCTGGAACTGGAAAAACTCTTCTTGCCAAGGTGAGGTATTACTAGTCTCAGGGAATTAGCATTATGGACTATATGTTGTTGAATCTTGAACTTTACAGCCAATGAGATTCATCGTCTCCCCCCTTTTTTGCTTTTGCTTTTCTTGAGTTCTGCTCTTTTTGTCCATATGCATGTAAATATAGCAGATTGAAAGATTTATAGCATTTATGTGCATATGTTATTCACTGCTTTTTGACTTTTGTTATGTCTGTATGGTAAGTCTGTTCTAGTGTCTCATGAAATGTGTGAACTCTAAATTTCGAGCTCCCTTTTCTCTTCTTCTTCTACCTTGGGTAATTGTTAAGATTTTAGTTTTACATTTCCTTAGTTCAGCATTTGCAATTCAACTGTTACTTTGAATACCAATGCAGAGGACAGCGTATATGATTTCATTGCTTCTTAATGCTTCTCATGTTCTTCATTCATATGTGAACCCCCATTTGTGCAAACCCATAAAGAATAAAATTTCGTCAGGGGTTTTAATATAAAATTATTGTAAGTTTGTAAAAAATAAAAAGATATGGTTCACAAAAGAATCCTTAAAAATCAGAATTTTATGATGGTTCTTTTGGCATTCGGCAAATGGCTCTTTAAAAATATCTTGGGCCCTTCTCTCCGGCCATTTTCTTGGCTTATTATAACTGTGTTAGCTACACCTTGCAGGCTATTGCTGGAGAGGCGGGAGTACCATTTTTCTACAGAGCAGGTTCCGAATTCGAGGAAATGTAAGTCGTGTATTTTGTCTGAGATGAATAATACCTACTTATGATTTATTTGGTGCCTTGAGGTAAAATAATCTAGTACAACAATTCCATTTGCCCATGTGCTTAAGTCACTTACCGTAAATTATTGCAAGTTTTACCTTTGTTCACCTTTTGGATTAGTGGTAGAAGCTATGTTAATTGTATTCTTTCTTAATAGCCAATTTCATCGACTTTCTGCTCTATCACATTCAGTATCTCAGGTTTCACTTGTTAACTATGAACTTATACTTGTATAATATGTGTCTCTATTTTGGCTGAATACGACCCCTTGACTTGTTGCTAACTAGATTTAAATAAGCGAAAATCTGTGTTCTTGCCTTGGTTAGCTGGTAGCTAGGCTGGATTTGGGTCAAATTCATAGAAGTAGGGTTCTAAGGTGCAACTTCTGTCTATGTCTTGTCAGGGCTCTCTAGCTTCAGACCATATGACTAGCTTGTTGCCTTTCCTTTGCTAGGTTTGTTGGTGTTGGCGCCCGGCGTGTAAGATCCTTATTCCAAGCCGCAAAGAAGAAGGTTTGTCACTTTTGGACTGCTGTGCTCCTCTATGATGGTTGCAACCAAGTGACATCTATATTTATCACATGGACCAGTCGTGGTTGAGATCTTACATAGAAGTTTATGATTGTTTACATAGTGTATGTGTGATGTACTTATCGCATGCAGACATGCACCTACACCCATGTCTCAACAGCATAGTGATTTTGAGTAGCTATAACTCGCCATGTATCTTACTAATGACATATTCAAGCAAACATCTTTACTGATTAATTAGCGATCCGAAACTACTTGAGGGGCACGTGGATCATCCATCATAAACATACCATTCTTAATAAGGAAAGCTAAGCAAGGACTCTTCCATTTAAATACAATGATTTGTATGCTTATTATATGTGATCCCTAGTTTCTTTAGATCGGTTTAAAATTTTTATATGAACCAAGTTTCATTTATTGATGAGGGACTGCTTTACAGGCACCATGTATCATTTTCATTGATGAAATTGATGCTGTTGGATCAACTAGGAAGCAATGGGAAGGTCATACAAAGAAAACATTACATCAACTACTTGTTGAAATGGATGGGTTTGAACAAAATGAGGTATATATGGATGGAAGCAGCTTCTTGTTTAGTTCTATGCTGTCTTTCCCACCTTTTTATATGAAGATGGTGGTCCTTATTTTCTACAGGGCATTATTTTGATGGCTGCAACAAACTTGCCTGATATTCTTGATCCAGCTTTAACAAGACCTGGTAGATTTGACAGGCATGTAAGTTCTTGATGATTTATGGCCAACTCTTTAGTATATAGATTTATCTTCACAATCCGTGCTTGTCCCATGAAGCATACCACCATTGCCTCTTGAAAATGGGAGTTAGTAACATGGAATACGTACCACGGCTAGGCTAAATCGCATAGCTTGTATTTTTAGCTACTTTCTTTTAGGTATAATGATTAAGTAAAAGAAAATGCATATGAATGCCGTCCTTTAGACCCATTTACTGGTCCATTTGATTACGCTCTGAAGTTAATTGCTGCATGACCTCTCGTAGTCTTGCTGTTCGTGAAAGATTTTTGAGCTTCTATTTAGTTCTACTTGAGGGCCATTTATCTTCCGTGTGTTTGGTCTCAACTTAGTATTATAATCAACCTGTAAAAGTTTTTGCTCAACGGGAGTACCCGAGATCCGTTCTTCTCATACCTTTATAATAGAAATTTGGAAATTGAAATTTTGGTATTTCATCTCTCTGGAAGGAGCAAACAATAATGCAAACCTGTTTTTAGATTGTTGTTCCTAATCCGGATGTGCGGGGTCGTCAAGATATATTGGAGCTCTATCTTCAAGACAAACCGTTATCTGATGATGTAGATGTAAAAGCAATTGCGCGTGGTACACCAGGGTTCAATGGGGCAGGTAACTTGCTATCATTCTATATCTGGAAAAATGACCCCCACCCCCGACTAAAATGAAGAACTGTTTTCAAGTGTCATTCTTAAAAGAATGAGCTAGAGCTGCTAGACATATAAAGTATTCGAGCTTGGCTCATTTCAGGGGCTTACTTGAAGCTTTGATTAATTTGAACATCGGGTGCTCATTAGCACTTTAAGACTTGGAATTTCAGCAGCTCTCATAGAGCTTGAGCTGAGCTCGAGCACCCATCCACGTCTCTTTGCTCTTCCAAATGCCTAAAGAGATGTGGTTGGACCTATTTCCATTTCTTCCCCGCATGACTTTCTTTTAATGCAGATTTGGCAAACTTGGTGAACATCGCCGCTATCAAGGCTGCTGTTGAAGGTGCTGAGAAATTAAATGCCACACAGTTGGAATTTGCAAAAGACAGGATAATCATGGGTACAGAAAGGAAAACAATGTTTGTAACAGAAGAGTCAAAGAAGGTGTGTTTATTAGTTTGGTGTTGACGATCAAATTTGGCTTTTAAGTCATTGGGTGCCCCTGGGGCGCGGGGGGGTGTTGTCTGTTTAGGCGGAAAGAACATGGTTAGGTCATAGCTGGTTAGTTATCTGCGCACTAACCAAAATAAAGGATACACATTCTTGATATTGAGATATTCTTTGGTCGATGCTTTCAAAATAACCCCAGGCAGGAAGTATCCAAAAACTGCTTCCTGAGTTGGTGGCTCTTTATTCCACCCACCACGTGGACAGTAAAGGATCTGCTCATATTCAAACAGGCTAGCAATAAGGTTTTAACCCTGCATATAGTAAGATAAATCAAGTTACATTATTGCAATTAGAAATTGCGGTAAAACAAGATGACTGTGTCAGGAAATTCTGCAGATAGATAAAATAATTTGCATTGCTGCAGCAATAGATTGTTGTGAAACAGGATGACTGTCAGTAATGGTTCATTTTTTGTTTGTGTATTGCTTGCATATCAACAAGCTTAATCGGCTTCATCAATGTCGTGGTCAGAATCTTACATGACATATAACTATGTGACCATGCTACATTTCTTTTCAGCTAACTGCATATCATGAGAGTGGCCACGCAATTGTTGCCTTCAATACTGATGGTGCACATCCAATTCACAAGGCGACAATCATGCCACGTGGATCTGCATTGGGGATGGTCACACAGCTCCCTTCTAGTGATGAGACATCCATAAGTAAGAAGCAGTTGTTAGCACGTCTAGATGTTTGCATGGGAGGAAGAGTTGCGGAAGAGCTTATCTTCGGTCAGGACTATGTCACTACTGGTGCAAGTAGTGATCTTCACACAGCTACAGAGCTTGCTCAGTATATGGTATACTTCCAAGTTATTTTTCCAATACCTATGTAACTTCGTCAGAACTAGGCAACTAATGATGCTATGAACATTGCATCTCAAGCGAGTGTGAACCTAATGTTCAAATTGTTCGTCAATTCTAAGAGTCCCATGGATAACTATTTGGTGTCTCAGTTGGAATCTTATTCTCTTACACATGGATGATAGCATGTGGGCTTGTCCAAATGAGATTAATGGCCTTCTTTATTTTCTCAAGGTATCAACTTGTGGGATGAGCGATACGATTGGGCCAGTACATATAAAAGAGCGGCCTGGTTCAGAAATGCAATCACGTATAGATGCTGAAGTATGTTTCTTCAGATCTGGTGTTCCCTTTGTGAAGAATGAGAAGACTTTTCTCATACTTATTTCTTTTATGGATCTTGCAGGTGGTTAAACTCTTAAGAGAGGCTTATGATCGGGTGAAAGAGCTGCTTAAGAAGGTTTGTATAGAGCTTTTCCCTTTAAATGGTTTTTGGTTGCTTGCTGTGAGGGCAATTCTTTCTATAGCTATTAGCAATCGGAGACTTGGTATATATGAGAATAGTTACTTAGATTGTGAAGAAATGATACTTTTTTGACAGAAATGTAAGAACTTTAAGTATGCAAATGACGAATAGGTGCTATTACATAACTGGTCTCAATGCTTCATAGAAATGAAATTCATGTTCTTGTCACTTTCTCTCTCTCCCCCAGCATGAGAAGGCATTACATGCACTGGCCACTGCACTTCTAGAGTACGAGACACTGAGCGCGGAAGAAATAAGACGTGTTCTTCTTCCCAGTCGCGAAGGACCAGTATCTGATCAAGAACAGCAGCAGCAAGAAGAGGTAGAGGAGCTTGTATTGGCTTAAAAGCCTGGATCTCCTCTGTAAACTTCTAGTGAGGGGATCTGTACAGTATACACAGCAGCAAGGCAATTATTTATACAAAATCTTGCAATTTTTTGCACCTGTGCATGTTTTTGTTGTTGTAACATATTGATAGAATATCCGTAGTACTCTTAATTTTGATAGATAACATTGATAGGAAGTCTGTATTGTTTGAAACTCTTGTTCCAGTATTCGGATCTTGTTATTCATTGCTGAAGGTTTAGTTCAGGCGCTGAAAGTTAAACTTCCTTGATATGAACCATGTTATCTGCTTCAATTAACTCTTACTCGATCTTTGTCCCAAACCAGTTTGGATAAAAAATTTAAATGTAATAGTGAAAGCCATGACGCGGCGTGAGTAATGGATGAGATAAGAGAATAACAAAGCAAGCTTTAACCCTGGGGATCTTCTTGCGTTCTTAGATCTTACATTTATGCTATACCGTGTCATATCTCGACATTCCATTGAAAACTTTCTTGTGTAAATAAGGTGTGGCGTTAAAAAGTTGATAGTTAGCATTAAACTCATTCAAGACCTCTGCTTTTTCTTTGGCTTATTGCCTTTTTTGGGTCATGAACACCATTTCCATATAACGCTATCATTTTCATGACAAAACTGTATCAACTTGTGTGATGTGTTGAAGTGATATGACACCATATTCTAGTAATGTTTATTTTGATAAAGAAATTGGGCAAAGAAGGGTGTTCGTGTGAAATTTATGTATCATTCGGTAGTATAGTATACGAGTAAAGTAATAGTTTAAGCTGGGCTCTTGTATCGTCGAGGCGACGCGCCAAACCTTCCTGCACTATTGATTATCCAGAGTGACGCGAATCATCTTAAAGAGAGCTATCTAATCCCGCCTCAACCCATTATCAACAAGTAACATTTTAAGGTGGTAAAGATGGATGCTTTACACCTTTAATTGATATATCGTTGGGTAAGTGTAAAGTCGATTTCTCGTAAGGAGGTAAATATATTTTTCACTAGGAGAATATAAACTCGACAACCTAGGAGGTAAATATAATTCATTGAGGTATCTATTTTTTGTTTTGGTTAATTAGGAGAATGGCATTGGTAGATTAAGGTTACAAAGTTTTTCAAGTTGTCCAACGGCCAATAAAAGTGACGGCATTCCCGTAACTTAGTGGATACAAGACTACAAAGGTCAAAAGATTATTCATAAAACCTATACAAATTACAATGAGTTAATTACGCCATTGACCATTGAACTATTAGGCATATTTCATTTTGACTATTGGACATCAAATCGTGTCGAGGTGACCAATGATTTTTAAATTTAGTCCAAATAAGTCCATCTGTTAGGTTCCGTCAAGAACAAATCCATTAAGTTTTAAATTTGAAGGGTAAATTCGCCACTCTACCTGTCCTTCGTTTCTTTAGAGACACGCATCATTTCTCTCTCTCTCTCTCTCTCTCTCTCTCTCTCTCTCTCCTTCCCTCTTCTTTGATTTTCAGAGAACATTGTTATCCCTCACTAAAGTTCTCATCCACCTCCTTCCAGTCATGCCCCTTCTCCTTCAAGTTTTCCTCACTCGGCCTTGCATTCCCAAACGGGTTCGACCCCTTCGGCTTCACTGCCGCTGCTGTCTCGCTCTGTTAATCTACCGCCATACTACGTGGCTGCAAATTCAGCCTCGGTCTCCCACCCCCTCTTCCCTCTTCCAGTTATCTAAGTCCCCACCTCCCCCAACGCCGCCTCGCCTCTCCCTCAGACTATCGAAAGCGCCACCGGTACCAGTAATCTCCTTCTTCCCCCATCTATCTTCCGAATCTGCACCACCGCCACCGCCATTAGACTCAAAACCCCATCTTCTCTCTCCTCTCTCTGTGAGTATCAAACCCCCCGCCGTTTGAACCGAATCTCCGTGCCCCAGTCGACGGAACAAAGCTCTTGTTGGACACCCAGCTGTCCGATTCGTCAGCCCTAGACTACGAATCAAAAAGCCCTCCTTTCTCCCCCTCTCCCCTCTATCTCTCCTGTCAAATCCACCACCAAACGTTGTAGATTTCTTCGCAGCGCCCCAGTCATCAATCTCGTCAACGCTAGAAGGACCAGAGTCCCGACTCGGCCTGCGAGACTCGTCGGAAGCTCTAGAGCTGCCCCACCTCGAGTTGGACTACTCATCGTCGTCGTTCGAGTACCGAACGCCGTTCCTGTCGCCTCCGCCGTACGATTTAAAGGAGGTGGATGAGAATATGGAAAGATAATAGGCAAATTGACGTGGTTACCCCTCACTAAAGGGAGTTAACAGGATGCCGGTAGGCTCTATTAAACGGAATGACCTTATTTAGACAAAATTTAAAAAAAATGGTCACTTTGACACAATTTGATGTCCAGTGGTCAAAATGAAATATGCCTAATAGTTCAATGGTCAATGGCGTAATTAACTCAATTACAATTGAACTATAGTAGAGGATATCTTACCATTCACCCTAACTTTAAGTAATATAGTAAGACCAAAAGGTTACAAATAACACCCAGTAGATCCAGAACAACCTAAAGATGAAAATGTGATTATTACAATGAGAAGGACAACCAGAACCACACAAATCAAAGGTGTACTCGACAACCTATGAAACAAAGCACAAAGACAAAAGGCCAGTAACAATGTATGATCCACGATTTTTCACCGATATTTCCAACCGTGCAACAAACCAACAAGGATAATCTATGGTACATCCCCTCCCCCCACCCCCCCCACCCCCACACAAAACCTCTAGAGCAAATTGCCCCGAATACCTCGTACATAGTTATCAATATTGTATCAGTATCGGCCAGTACGTACCGCTTTTACCTTCTATTGGTATGGTATCTCTTACATTTTGTACTGGTCAAAATACTGCTCTGGCTGTACCAATTGTACCGGCCGGTACCGCTTTTACCTTCTATTGGTATGGTGTCTCTTACATTTTGTACCGGTCAAAATACTGTTCTGGCTGTTGTGTTTTGTACTAATTCTTTAAAAAATATAAAAGTAACAAATTTTGTTAGAAATTTTGTAAAATGACCATATAAAGACTAAATAGAAAAAAATATATGTTAAGTTCTATTATAACAATTATAGCGTCTGTAGCTCTTCCTCATAATATTTATTATAATTTGCAAAATCTTTTCTGATAACTTTTCAATATTTACTTAGCTTTAATTTACAACATACCTGGAATGTTTGATCATATTATTCAATCTACATAATATACTGTTTTACACACACCACGCACACACAAAAATAGCTTATTGTTGAACCCAAAGACATTAGTATTAAACAAACAGCTTATTCTTATATAAGAATTTGCTAACGAGATCATTAAAAAAGGGGATGATCTAAAGGAGAGAATTCAATTGAATAAGTTATTTGTTTCTAATGTCACCGTATGAAAACAAACTGCTTATTTGGGAACTACAAGTTATTTGAAAACTAAGGTAATTCAAGCTCTATAGAATAAACAGTTGTGAGGAAGAAAATGTATATACATATTGTCTGTTTACTAATAAATGAATATTACAAATGTATATTATTGATGACAATTTGAGACGGTATCGGTATGTACCATTTTACAGAGAAAACAGTATGCACTCTGGTACGGTATTCATCATTATGACCTCGTGAGCCCTTACTCCCCGTAGTCTACGGCCAACCAACGCCAAATGGCAGGATTGACGTTTACAAATTCGAGTTGTATAGAAAGAACGAGAACCCTAACCTGGATCTAACCCACGCCACTGCTGATGTGACCCGTCTGTGGCAAAGATTCCGGCAGCTGCAAGTGAAAATTTGGCTACCGCCAGTGTTGATACATCTAGCCCGAGCCTCTTCATTCATGCAAAGGTACTGATCAACAAGCGACTGTCTCAATAATGTAGATCTATCAGATCTAGTAGATCAAACAAATCATCGGGATCTACTTAAATTTGACTAGATCCGGCGATATCGGAGCAGGGTCTATGTGTCACCATCCGTGATCCTGACCTAGGGAGATGGCACCTGGCACTGCAACTCCTTCACCCACCCTCCAGTTCGTCGAGTGCCACGAAGTGCATTCCGCAAAGGACATTAATTAATACGCTAAAAGAAGAACTTAGATATATAACTAGGCCGGAGTCCGGCCACCGCCCCTCACACCCTAATGCATGGTGGGGCAACGCTAACCTTCAAATCTTTAGGTGGGTAGAAAGAGGAGGGAGAGTTTTTTAGAGAGAGATTTTTTTTTTTTAGGATTCTTCCACTTCTGTCCTCGTTAATAGCTTTTAGTTTTTATTACATCTTGCCTATATGGGTTGAGAAATAAATTTTTGTTCTTGCTTTCCTTCTTTTTACTATTCCTTTTTTTACCATTTCCACCGCATTGACGCCATATTTGTACTAAAGCTCCCACCACTTCCAAAGAAGTCTCGAGGATTACTCCACGAACGTCACCACCAACCTACAAGCGACATCATAAGGAGAGAACTTTCAGCAAGTCTACTTTCGCAACAAAGATATCTCCAAAACAAACTTCACCTTTAACAGTTGTAGGCTCAGAGTTGCCAAAAAAAGATCTAATAGTAGATATATGGATCTGCACCGTCTTACACCAGAGGCTTTCAACCAGTAGTTTGGCTTTTCATTGTCCCTGAAAGACCTAGTATAAATTGCTCACTCAGGCCTGTTCAAGAATTGGTTCACCCTACATTCACATGTTGTAAAAAATATTTGGGTTAGACAAAATGCTGGCTCTCGAATACTACATCTATGCGAATATATGATCGACAAAAATACAATACAAATATGAGCGTCTTCACGACATTACATTGCTTGTCTGCAGCTACAACACCAAAATCAGAACAACAAATCCTTTCCACCATGTATATATACAACTACAGAGTACGACACGCTACAATGACCCAAACCTCCGAATTGGGATGAAAACCTAGTCTTTCCTTTGTACTTTCAGTCATAGACATGGTAGAGAACTTAATAAAGCTGTGGTTCTTGAGTTGCCAAAGAGGGAATCCAGCATAACTTTCAAAACAAAGACAACAGAACAAGCAACGGAGAAGAAGAAGTGCTACATTTATCACAAAGATGTAAAAATAGCTGCTACCAGTCTGTTCCCAAAGCCTTCTAGAGATTAGCAAGACTTGGAAGAAGCTTCATCCATGGTATGCGCAGCCACCAGCCCAGCTTTAGTTGCGATCAATGGGATCAGTCCTGTCCTGCACTGCAAGCCGCTCAGAAACCTCAGCAAGAGATTTTAGGTTGCACTTGATCAATGCTTCAACAAAGTAACATGTCTCATCCTTGGTGTTCCCTTCAGGCACATCCACTACAAAGGATTCAATCACTAGAGTACCAGGTCTACCTTCAATGACCTCGGGATGTACCGAAATGATCGACGAGTAGTTCTGGAAGAAAATTTTAAGAAACGAAAGCCAGGTGAGAAAAGTTGGGATTATTTTTTCTTTTTGGATTATGCAGAATAGCAGACCAACAATATATCAGTAGTCAGGAAGCAACTCTGTCCAATTCATTCTACTAAGCTCCCAGTATGTTAAATATACAAACTTCATATTAACCATTCGTAGTAGGCATGCTACCATATTATGTCTAGGATTCAGGTCCACCCACCCCCAAAACACACACCCAAAAAAAAAAATATTCAAAGGGAAAAAAATGAAACTATTTAGTATGAACAATTACCTCCCTTAGTTTCCCCCATAAACATGCGCTATGGGTTTGCACATTTGGCCAGGTACCATGGCACTCTCCACTGGCCCAAATGTGCAGCCCTAAATACAGGAAGTTAGAACTCTTGAATCATTATTATACTGCAACTTTGTTAGTATTTTCAGATACCCCCCATGCCTTGATGAAAATAAAGAATTGGCGCAGACAACACATGGTAACAGCTGAAAGCACAGTTTCTATACTTATTAACAAAACAACATGGACCCTATTTACGTGGTAAATACATGGGAAAAAAAAAAAAGGAATACTCTAACATGGCAAATTGTTTCAGATATCGTTTCTGCAGCAACATGCAGCTTTAACTCTGTAGGTAATACATGAAGCAAAGATAGATATCTTTTTTTATGAATGTGTTGGTGCAGTTTCTACAATTTCGGCTAACCCACGAATTATCTTCTCTCTATTAATATGTTTGCAGATGTAATGCATATGTATGTGTTGGATTCTAAATTTGTAGAAGCATGCGAGGAGGTAAACAGTATGGAGCAATTATTTTATCGTTAAATCTAATAATGAAAATTAATTGAATAAACACAGTTGGCCGTAAATGCGGAACACCTCGCGTATCCAAGTTTGGTAGGAAAAAGAACTCCAAAATGGAAGTAGATATTAAGGAGTTGAAACAATACATTAGCTGGTTTTACAAAGATGATGTGGCCGTCTTTATGCCTTAAAAAAAGTGGGTTGGGTGGCTTAATTTGGTCGTCATTCAACCGCCTACTTTGTTTCATGTGATCACATTAGTATTCAATCCAATACCATGTGTAATGATCATCGCAACCAAAACATATAAATCACAGATAGAGAAGACAGTGACCCCGTTATCTATTTCATCAAAAGGCATTAAATCATTTATGATGATTAATAGCCTATACTAATACTTCTTTTCCTTTTCTGGAGGGGAGCGGGGAAGGGGGTTGATTATCTTATTTTGTGTCCAAGAATTCATGAAGAAGAACAACCAAGAGTAAAGTAGCAAAGAATCAGGTATATACCCTGAGTCTATGATCCCCGCCGACAATCCTGATGCTAAGGATATGCTCGTCATCGTCAAGAAGTTCCAACCTTTCAGTGCTAGTGGTGGCAGGAAGACCAGATTTAACGTCGACTTCTCTAAGACTCCCAATCTCAAGATTTCCCTGTACAACACACCTGCTTACAAATGGCTTGTACTTCTGTGGTTGATCAAATCTCCTCACCAATGACCAAACCTAGTAATAACCAATACGCCTCTAAGGTTAGAAAATGATTGAACAAGCAGCTGTTACCCAAGAACAAAAGGATACACATGTTTCCACATTTACAACATCCATGTTCTAATTAAGTATAACAGAGCAGATTACTTACTCCCATGCACATCAATTCATACTCCTGAGGGCGATCACGGGCACAGAATTTTAGTGAATAAACATTAGATAGACATCATATAATTGCCAATCTCCTTGAATTAACTCGTTCATCCAATTTGGAAAATCAGCCATTCACATTTCCCCCAAATCAGGGAACTTTATAAGCCCATAAAACTAATAACAATACCTTCCAATATCTTAACAAAACCACTATTTGTCCGAAAATACTATATTGTCATGGTTATGCAAGACTAAAATACCAGTTAGCAGAACCCATACAACGGTTAGTGCAAGTTCCATCCTACAAAACTCCGTTACTCCAAAAAAAGGTAATGGAGAAAAAAGACAAGCAAAATTTATCATCGTAATACACGAGAAATCATATATTTCCACAAGGTTTTAGTTGGAAACCAATACCAAACTGCCCAAGGTTCGAAATCGAGGTTGTACACCAAAATAAGAGCTGTATTCACTAAAATTCGTCAGAAACAGGACAACAAAAAATACGGAGTATGGATCGAACGAAGATTGAAAAAAGGGTCAAACACTCAAAAAAAACTAAAAGCAGTACTAGTAAACTTACCCAGTAATCACAGATCTAATCAAACATTATTTACAGTTTCCACCAATTATCAACGAAATACTCACGCCAATCAATCTGTCGATCTATCTAATTACCAAAAAGCCACGCATACACACACACCCCAACGCACGCCGAAAAAAAACACAGACACACACACGAGAGATCATTACGAGATGGACCGACGCCTTGATGTGCTTGATCAGAGCGGAGCTGCATTGATTCGCCGCCAGCACGTGCCGGTGGTGCTTCGCAATGTACTCGGCCTCCACGCAGCTGTATCCGTTCCCGTTCATCCTCCTCTCCCCGGTCTCCGGCAGAAAGCTCCGATCACTGTACGAGGACGACGCTTCGACTAGCGAGTCGAGTCAGCGGCCTCCTTCCAAGACTCGCCACCAATCATCGCACTGTTCACACCTTGCCAATATATATACATCCTCTCTACGTAATATTTTATTGTTTTTAGTCAGTAAAAAAGAAAAACCCTTATCGCAGTTTGGGCACCGTATTATCTATGAGATCCTTGGTATATGCCCTTCAACTGTTGTTCTTATTACCATAGTACCACTCCTTTGTCCCTTTCTTTGTATTCCGATAATGCCCCCGAACTGAATTTTGGGCAGAGGCGGTTGGGCCGTTATGGTTAAATTCCGGCAGTAAAATGAGGCGGCTCTTTTTGTCTTATTCCCGAAAACGTTGGTAGTTTTATTATTTGGTTAATTATTCTCGGTACCCCTGAGATTTATCCTAAAATATGCACGGACCCTATCATCTTTGAAAATTACACTCCGCTCCAAAAATTAAATTTTCTTTGACGGTGTTAACGGCTGGTCATAAAAAGACGTTTCTGCCCTAGTATATAACTACACAGTGTCTCTTGGGTTTTGGAGGGAAATCAAGACGTCTAGCTCTTGGGTTACAGACTTCGAGAGAGAGAAGAGAGGGCAGTTGGTACAGAGGGAAAAACGAGATCAAAATCGATCCCGTTTCTTGAAGGCTACGAAATCGAACCCAACGGTGAAGACGACGACAACCGCAGCCCTGAACGGTGGTACTCGAGTGAATATCGTGGACGGTTGTGCAAACACAAAGGTATGTTTTCATACTCTTTTCATCTGATCGCAATCATTTCGTCTAGTTTCTTCGTATTTTTAAAATTGCTATGAATAATTTTTAACAACGAAGCCTTAATTTAAGTATCTGTTCTGTTTAAGCATATGCATGTTGAGTCTCTGATGTATGTAATCATGGGCATGTTGAGTGTATGGTTATTGCATGTTGAGTGCATGATTTTTGCATGTTAAGTTTATGGTTATTGCATGTTTAGTATATGATTATTGCATGTTGTATGTAGCACTAGCAGAAAACCCTAACTATAGCCCTACTTAGAGCCCTAATCAAAAGCCCTAAATTAAAGCCATAATAGAAAGCCCTAAATTGAAACCCCAATTGAAAAGTCAATTGAAACCCTAATTGACTACTTAATCAAATTAAATCCCTAATCGACACTGAAATTGAAGCCCTAATTCAATTTTGTTTTTGAAACCCCAATTGAAAAGTCAATTGAAACCCTAATTGACTACTTAATCAAATTAAATCCCTAATCGAAACTGAAATTGAAGCCATAATTCAATTTTGTTTTCGAAATCCCAATTGAAAAGTCAATTGAAACCCTAATTGACTACTTAATCAAATTAAATCCCTAATCGACACTGAAATTGAAGCCCTAATTCAATTTCGTGTTCGAAACCCCAATTGACTACTTAGTCAAATTAAATCCCTAATCGACACTGAAATTGAAGCTCTAATTCAATTTCATGTTCGAAACCCCAATTGACAACTCAATTGAAACCCTAATTGACTACTTAATCAGATTAAATCCCTAATCGACACTGAAATTGAAGCCCTAATTTAATTTTATTTTTGAAACCCCAATTGACAACTCAATTGAAATCCTAATTGACTACTTAATCAAATTAAATCCCTAATCGACACTGAAATTCAAGCCCTAATTCAATTTCGTGTTCGAAACCCCAATTGACAACTCAATTGAAACCCTAATTGACTACTTAATCAAATTAAATCCCTAATCGACACTGAAATTGAAGCCCTAATTCAATTTCGTTTTCGAAACCCCAATTGACAACTCAATTGAAACCCTAATTGACTACTTAATCAACTTGCCCAGTTAAGAACTTAAATTAAAGCCCTAATTGACACCCAAATAGAAACCCTAATAGATAACTAATTAACATACATAATTGACAGCTTTGTTAAAGCCCTAATTGATAAATAAAATAATATTATTTCAAATTGGCAAGTTAATTACAACCCTGTTTGACAGCTTAATTGACATCCAAGTTAACTCTCTTTGTATATACATTACAGAAATGCATACCCTGCTGGTCCACTACTGTAACACAGCCAGAGAGGTTAAGAATGTAGATCCAGACAGATACAATTACGTGGAGTTGCTAAGTGATGCAACTGAGCTATGTTTGAAAGACCTCCCCCCTAGGCTAGGTTTATGATTTGACATGTACTTCATGTTGCCTGGAACTCAGGTCAGGGCTGAACTAAATTCTGATAAGGCTTTAGTGGACATGTTTGCATTATATGAGAACTCTAGGGATATACATATCTACTTAGAGACTGATAGGGCTGAACCTGGGGCAGTTTGTTATCCAGAACCAAGTAGTCAAGCAGCTAGACAATAAGGACTTGAATGAAGTAGAAGAAAGTGAAAGGGACAGCAGTGATGATGATGAAGAAAGTGAGGGGGAAATACATCTGTCCAGTGATGATTTTGAGGACTTTGATTGGCAAGGACTAGGAGTGAGTGAGAGTGATGAAGAGTCAGGGACTGATGATGAAGACACTGAGACAGATGATGATAAGCCAATTGATGAAAAGTTGTCAGAATGTGATGATTATGAAACCCCCTTGTACAACAGTGATGAGAATGTAGATATGGCAACAAAAAATGTAGACAGATTTATGAGTGGGAAGTTGTTTTAACACAAGGAAGGGGAAAAAATTAAACTGCATCAGGTTTTATTTTTTAAAGATGTAGATCATTTTAGGCAACTTTGAAGGACTATACCATTGAGAATGGGTTTATACTGGTGAGAAACAAGAATGAGAAAACAAGGGTGGCTGCTTATTGTGGCAGCCCTGGATGTGCCTGGAGAATACGTGCAACCAGTATCCCTGATGGCACAACATTTAAAATTAAGAAGTGTGGCCCAGAACACACTTTTGTAATGGTCACTACTAACAAATAAGCCAATTCCACTTGGATCTCAGATAAGCTATTTAAATACTTAGGGGAAATCCTGACATTAGTTTGGGTGGTCTGCAAGAATTGTTGGCTGAGAAGTTTGGTGTAGAGGCCCATAGAATGCAGTTCTATAGGGCCAAAATGAAGGCACTAGAAAAAATAGAGGGGTTTCATGCTGAGTCATACAAGAAGTTGTAGAGGTATGGGCATGAAGTGATGAGGACTAACCCTGGTAGCTTGTTCAAGCTTGAAACTCAGAGGGTTAGTCCTAACTTGGATTTGCCTCACTTCCATAGGCTCTTCTTCTCATTTACAGCTATCCAAGATGGCTTTAGACATGCTTGTATGCCATTTTCTTACAGTTGATGGATGTCATCTCAAGGGGCCTTTTGGAGGTATGTTACTGGCTGCTGTGGGTCTTGATGGGAATAATGGGTTATTCCCTGTGGCTTTTGCTGTGGTTGAGTGTGAAAACACACAGAGCTAGAGATTTTTTCTACATCATTTATTCAGCATAATTGGGGATGGTTCCGGGGCTAAGCCATGGGTATTTATGTCTGATGGTGCCGGAAATGGTTCGATGATACGTGGAGGTGCCACAAAGGATGCGGTCTGAGTTGGCTTCCAGGTAGGCAACGTGGGAGACAGCAAGGACGGCGCAAGGGCCGAGGACAAGGCTCCCCAGACAGGTCGTGAGGGGTGGCAGTGCTGCGCAGGCAAGGTGACGATGAACAGGACCGACAGTCTGCAGTCCGTAATGAGGGTATGGCGTCCAGGGTCCGTAGACGGGAGTTCAAGTGTATTTCTCTCACTAGAATTCCAGAGAGAATGTTTCCTTTAGAGAGAGAAAGTGAAAAGTCCAAATGAGAATCCGATCCTTGAAAAAGCTCCAAAGTCCACTATTTATAGGCAAAAATGTGCATGTGTCATAAGTTGACATGTGTCGCCCCCTGGGAACGACACGTCACCAGGGGGCCAACGCACTGACCCTTCGTTGGACTGCCGGTTCCTAAGTTCGTGCTACCCTGCCCTTGCAACACCTCTCTGCCTGTCTGAGGAGACTGATCATGCCGCGGTAGCATGGTCAGAGTAGCCCGTTGCCCCAGCCTCCAGTCCAAGCCCTTACTGAATCCCACAGGCCTGGCAGCGGCGGGGAAGACCCGACGCCCAGCTGCCAGGTGGACTAGGCAAGATGCCCTTCCGAAGACCTGCTCCCGTCTCTGAGTGACCCGGGGGTCATAGTCCTTAGGGGTGCCGACGCGAGCCCCTAGTGCCAGAGCATGTAGGCCAGTCACGCAGGCACCCCGGCGGAGATATGTCCTGGCGGAGTAGCCTATCCCGTGAGCATATAACATGATTGCAGCGCATGGGGCGCGGTTGAGTGCGGGCGACGAGGGTCGCAGAGTGATCTCCGAGCGACGAGGGTCGTTGCGTGGATGGCGCGCGACCGTGAGCGACGATTGTCATGGCGACAGAGCGGCCACAAGTGACGGTCATCGAGACTACGGGCGACGGTCATCGCGACGAAGGGGCACGGCCGAGAGCGGCGGTTGTCGCGACTATGGCGGAGTGCGGCCGTGAGCGACGGTCGTCGTGACAATGGGGTGGGGTCAAAGGTGACGGCGTCGGTGTTCAAGCCAGGTGGCCGACCCCCATGGGGTGGCCGACCCCCAAGGGAGGCCGACGCTTGGGGGAGGCCGAGCCTAGAGGGAGGCCGACCCCCCGAGGGTGGCCGACCCCTTGGGGGAGGCCGACCCTAGAGGGAGGCCGACCCCTCGGGGTGGCCGACCCCCTTGGGGGAGGCCGACCCTAGAGGGAGGCCGACCCCCCGAGGGTGGCCGACCCCTTGGGGTGGCCTACCCCCAAGGGAGGCCGACCATAGAGGGAGGCTGACCCCTTGGGGTGGAAGGCACGCCGAAGTCGCTTCACGAATGGTTCACGTGACTTGAGCATGCGTTGCTTTGACCGGCCCTCGAGCGTTGAAAAGTTGACCGCTGACTGGGTGATGTGTCGTGCAAAGTGGGTCCCTTGACGGGTCTTGGGGTGCGACCAGAATAGGGTATGAACATAAGCCCCCTGCGTGCGGCGGGCGCGGAGGGGCAACCCGAGCGGGCGTCGCATGCATAAACGATGTGGTTACAGCCCCTGTTGCTGCGGGGGCCAAGGTTCCTGGTAATGGAGCCGGCGATGACGCTAAGCCCGTGTAGCAGTTTGATTGAGCCGGCGATGGCTTCAAGGTTGTGAGCCCATCCCGTAGTTTGATTGTGCCGGCGATGGCTTCAAGGTTGTGAGCCCATCCCGTAGTTGATTGTGCCGGCGATGGCTTCCAGGTTGTGAGCCCATCCCGTAGTTGATTGTGCCGGCGATGGCTTCAAGGTTGTGAGCCCATCCCGTAAATGATTGTGCCGGCGATGGCTTCCAGGTTGTGAGCCCATCCCGTAGTTGATTGTGCCGGCGATGGCTTCAAGGTTGTGAGCCCATCCCGTAGTTGATTGTGCCGGCGATGGCTTCAAGGTTGTGAGCCCATCCCGTAGTTTGATTGTGCCGGCGATGGCTTCAAGGTTGTGAGCCCATCCCGTAGTTTGATTGTGCCAGCGATGGCTTCCAGGTTGTGAGCCCATCCCGTAGTTGATTGTGCCGGCGATGGCTTCAAGGTTGTGAGCCCATCCCGTAGTTTGATTGTGCCGGCGATGGCTTCCAGGTTGTGAGCCCATCCCGTAGTTGATTGTGCCGGTGATGGCACTAGCCTGTGCTGGCGCTCAGCCCATGCCGCAGGGAGGGGTCCTCGTGCAGGAGCACTACGAGCGGAGCCTCCAGAATGCCGCACACTCTAGAGAGTGGGTTGAAGGTCTTCCATGCCCATGGCGGGGGCGCATGGTGTGGTGAACGGGTGTTATGCCCGGAAGCTTGTAACATGGTCGTGGTGCATGGACATGGCGACGATTGTCGCGGGGACAATACATGGTGCTGGAGCACATGTCATGAAAGTGGTGGGGCGACGAACGTCGCGAAGCAATACTTTGTGCCGGGGCACATGTGATAAGAATGGCGCATGGGTGCGGCGACGAAGGTCACGGAGCATATACTTGGTGCCGGGGGCACGCATGATGAGAATAACGCACGGGCGCGGCGACGAACGTCGCGGAGCTATACTTGGTGCCGGGGGCACGTATCATGAAGATGGCGCACGGGCGCGGCGACGAACGTCGCGGAGCTACAGTTGGTGCCGAGGGCACGCATGATGAGAATAGCGCACGGGCGCGGCGACGAACGTCGCGGAGCTATACGTGGTGCCGGGGGCACGCATGATGAGAATGGCGCACGGGCGCGGCGACGAACGTCGCGGAGTTACAGTTGGTGCCGAGGGCACGCATGATGAGAATAGCGCACGGGCGCGGCGACGAACGTCACGGAGCTATACGTGGTGCCGGGGGCACGCATGATGAGAATGGCGCACGGGCGCGGCGACGAACGTCGCGGTAGTGCATCAAGTGACCATTGGTGTTGAGCGCGCGTTGTAAAGAGCGCGATGAGTTGGCACAAGCGACGCGGTTCAAGGAGATGGCACGCGGGCGACGGGGCCTGTCGCGGAGCTGTCATGTGAATGCGTGCGACGAAGGTCGTGGAGGTGGCGCGCGGGCGCGCACTGCGGTCATAGTGGTGACGGCGCGTGGTCGACAAACTGTGGCGAGGCGCCGGCGGACGGGAGCGTAAAGTAAAGGAAAAAAGAAAGAAAAAGAAAAGAAAGAAAGAAAGAATAGAAAAAGAAAGAAAGAAAGAGAAAAAATAAAAAGAAAAAGAAAAAGAAAAGAAAATTGCCCACCCCTATATAAGGAGCGGAGGGGGGGCAGGGCGGAGGCACTGCCATTTGTGCCTACGCAAGTCAGAGAGAGAGAGAGAGAGAGAAAGAAAGAGAGAAAAAGGGATGGTGAGAGAAGAGGTGGAATTGGGCGAGGGGTCGTCGGGGCCAGGGGGTCGGCCAGTTGGTGGCTCTGCGAGGGGAGGGGGGTCGGCCAGCCACGGGGGCTCGGCCGCACGAGGGGGGTCGGCCCAGCGAGGGGCGTCGGCCGCGCATAGGGGGTCGGCCCAGCGAGAGGGGTCGGCCGCGCATGAGGGGTCGGCCAGCCACGGTGGGTCGGCCGCACGAGAGGGGTCGGCAGCACGTGGGGGGTCGGCCGGTCGGGGTGGGTCGGCCCAGCGAGGAGGATCGGCCGGGCAAGGGGGGTCGGCCCAGCGAGAGGGGTCGGCCGCGCATGGGGTGTCGGCCAGCCACGGTGGGTCGGCCGCACGAGAGGGGTCGGCCGCACATGGGGGGTCGGCCAGTCAAGGGGGGTCGGTCACGCAGGGTGTCCGACAGGCCCAAGTCCCATCCTCACAGCCGATAGCGACCCCAGCAGCGAAAAAAGTTCGGCAGAAGATGTGGGCGAAGCCGCGAGGGGCCGCGACGGGTACATCGCGACCCCCGCGGGATATGATGACTGTACCTGTGCCGGCGCCGCCAGTCGATAAGGCCACACCGTCAGTGGGTGTCGAGGCGGCAGTGCCATTGACCTTTGATGATGGCGGTAGGAGGTCCTACGATCTGGAGCCAGATAAAACAAACACATTGCTGGGGGTGAGGGGAGTAGTACCGTGTGTACCGGACCGTGAGCTGTGGAGGGAGTTGGCCATTCGTGTGGCAGACGGAGCGTTCAGGACACCGTGGGGTGGTCCGTCGATGGGAGAGGAGCCTCGGCTGTCGTCACCCTACCTTCGCGCGCCGAGCCCGGCGGAGGCGCCCGTGATGTCGCGCGAGGTATGTACCGGCATTGTTGATTGGCAGAGAGGACATACCTTGGTTGCCGGTGATGTTCAAGGGCCATAGTGCGATGCCGGTAGGGTGGGACTTTTGGTGTGAGCATATGTTGGAGACACCGGTGAGGGCGCAGGTGTTGCAGGCACTAGGGCTGTTACCGGCGATCAATGTTACGGCGAGGGGGGTGGAGTTATATAGGGATACGCCAGGGATGACCCGATTGCTGGCAAGATGGAGCACGCAGTCGCATACGTTCGTGACCGAGTTCGGGGAGATCGGGCCGACGTTACTCGATGTGTTGATGCTGACAGGGCTGCCGATACACGGGGAGGTGGATGCACGGGTGACCCGGCTGAGCGGGGAGGAGCGGTTGTTGCAGACGCAGCTACTGGACATTTTGGGGGAGACGAAGAGGCACCGGAAGGGGACGTACGGTGGGTGGCTGCGCCAGTTCTACGGCACGCCGCAGGCGAGGACAGGCCAGAAGTTGGGCAATGCTGCCCAGTTTGTGATGGGTCCGTATCATGGCAGCGATCGGTACGAGTTGGTGGCGTTTTTGGCGATGTTCTTATCGAGGTAAATTTTGTACTGTCGTGTGATTATTTGTGAATATATCGTATGTCCTGCTTGCCCTGTAAAACGTCAAACTGACATATGTTGCCGGTCGTTGTTTGCAGGTTTGTGTTTGAGGGGACACCTGAGGATGGCATTTCCCCGAGGGTGTTTCCCTTGGTTCTGGCGAATGCCAGCAATATCAACGATAGTCACGCGCTCGGTCTCGTAATGAAATTTGTCTAAGAACAGCTGGACCATGTCGCCCCAGGTGTGGACGGTCCCTGCGGGGATCTGGTGATACCAAGTGTAAGCCAAGCCCGTAAGGGACTTGTGGAATTCTCTCAACTTCAAGCTGCTTCCTGTACCATACTGCTCCAAGAAGCCTGCAAACCTTGTTAGATGCTCACGGGCGTTTCCCTCACGTCCGTTGAAGAGCACAAAGTTTGGTTGCTTGTACTTGATGGGGTAGGGTGCGATGGCGATATCATTAGCGTATGGGGCGTGTCCGGTTAGACGGGTTGAGGAGTCCGGCTCGGGATTCCTCGATAGGCGACGGACAAGGGCCTCCAAATCTGACTGAGTGACATAGTTGGAGGATGGTGCCTCATTGCCGGTCAAGGGGTGATGACCGCCTGGTGCGTCGCGAGCCCCCGAGCCCCCAAATGGCACGGCTTGATGAACGGGGACATGGGAGGGTTGGTATGGTGCAGGTGCTGGCAGGGGCAGCTGTGCAAGGGTAAGTGTGGGTTGGCGAGACATGCCCATCACTTGGCCGGGGGTTTGGTGTTGCTCAACTGGATAGGGATTAGGTTCCATCTCAATGGAGTCATGCGTTTCGGAGGAGCTTCTTGCCGGCGTCAGATGAGATGGTGTGACAGCGGGGGGAATCTGCTGCAAGACTGGCCCGAGATCCGTGTGTAGCTTGCGGGGCGGCACTGCAGAAGGAGATATGTCGGCTACCGGCAGCGACGGTGTTGCGAGCCCTACCGCCAAGGGTCTAGATGTCCAAGGCGGCGGTAGTCGCGACACTGGGGCCGGGGCGATGTCAAAAGCTGGCCTCGGTCCTGAAGGCTGGATTGACGGAGCGGCCTGCTGTGAGGACAGGGCTTGTATGGATTTTTGCATGTCCATAATGGCGGCTAGTAGAGCGGTCTGTGAATCTTGCAGCGTGGTGATGGTCGGAGTGAGTTGCTGGATGGCTGCATTTACGAGCACTTGTACGTCGGGGGTAGTGGTCGGCAGCTGGTCTCGGAGCCGCGCGGCGCTAGTCTCCTCCTGATCACCGAGGTGGTGTTCTTGCAGGGCGGGGTTAGGTCCTTGGCTGGTCGCCCTAGTAGCTCTCCGTTGCACAGGCATAATGCCTAAGTCCGGAAGGTATGCAAACCGCAATACGATGCTCACCTCCCCAGCAGAGTCGCCAAAATGATGGTGCCGGAAATGGTTCGATGATACGTGGAGGTGCCACAAAGGATGCGGTCTGAGTTGGCTTCCAGGTAGGCAACGTGGGAGACAGCAAGGACGGCGCAAGGGCCGAGGACAAGGCTCCCCAGACAGGTCGTGAGGGGTGGCAGTGCTGCGCAGGCAAGGTGACGATGAACAGGACCGACAGTCTGCAGTCCGTAATGAGGGTATGGCGTCCAGGGTCCGTAGACGGGAGTTCAAGTGTATTTCTCTCACTAGAATTCCAGAGAGAATGTTTCCTTTAGAGAGAGAAAGTGAAAAGTCCAAATGAGAATCCGATCCTTGAAAAAGCTCCAAAGTCCACTATTTATAGGCAAAAATGTGCATGTGTCATAAGTTGACATGTGTCGCCCCTGGGAACGACACGTCACCAGGGGGCCGACGCACTGACCCTTCGTTGGACTGCCGGTTCCTAAGTTCGTGCTACCCTGCCCTTGCAACACCTCTCTGCCTGTCTGAGGAGACTGATCATGCCGCGGTAGCATGGTCAGAGTAGCCCATTGCCCCAGCCTCCAGTCCGAGCCCTTACTGAATCCCACAGGCCTGGCAGCGGCGGGGAAGACCCGACGCCCAGCTGCCAGGTGGACTAGGCAAGATGCCCTTCCAAAGACCTGCTCCCGTCTCCGAGTGACCCGGGGGTCATAGTCCTTAGGGGTGCCGACGCGAGCCCCTAGTGCCAGAGCATGTAGGCCAGTCACGCAGGCACCCCGGCGGAGATAGTGTCCTGGCGGAGTAGCCTATCCCGTGAGCATATAACATGATTGCAGCGCATGGGGCGCGGTTGAGTGCGGGCGACGAGGGTCGCAGAGTGATCTCCGAGCGACGAGGGTCGTTGCGTGGATGGCGCGCGACCGTGAGCGACAATTGTCATGGCGACAGAGTGGCCACAAGTGACGGTCATCGAGACTACGGGCGACGGTCATCGCGACGAAAGGGCACGGCCGAGAGCGGCGGTTGTCGCGACTATGGCGGAGTGCGGCCGCGAGCGACGGTCGTCGTGACAATGGGGTGGGGTCAAAGGTGACGGCGTCGGTGTTCAAGCCAGGTGGCCGACCCCCATAGGGTGGCCGACCCCCAAGGGAGGCCGAGCCTAGAGGGAGGCCGACCCCCCGAGGGTGGCCGACCCCTTGGGGGAGGCCGACCCTAGAGGGAGGCCGACCCCTCGGGGTGGCCGACCCCCTTGGGGGAGGCCGACCCTAGAGGGAGGCCGACCCCCCGAGGGTGGCTGACCCCTTGGGGTGGCCGACCCCTTGGGGTGGAAGGCACGCCAAAGTCACTTCACGAATGATTCACGTGACTTGAGCATGCGTTGCTTTGACCGGCCCTCGAGCGTTGAAAAGTTGACCGCTGACTGGGTGATGTGTCGTGCAAAGTGGGTCCCTTGACGGGTCTTGGGGTGCGACCAGAATAGGGTATGAACAATGTCTGATGGCCAAAAAGGGTATTGAGAATGCCTTAGCTGAGATCATACCACAAGCAAGTCACAAGAAGTGTTGCAGGCATCTCTACTGTAACTTCAAGGCTAAGTACCCTGGCATCAAGTTAAAAGCATATTTCTGGGCTGCTGCTAAGGCATATAATGTTGATGACTTTAACCTTGCCATGGGTCAAATGAAGGACTGCTCACCAAAAGCAGCTGAGTGGTTGAGTGGGCATAGGTTAGAGAGTTGGGCTAGGCACACTTTTGACCATGCTGTTAAGAATGAGCATGTAACTAGCAACATTGTTGAGTCCTTCAATAATTGGCTAGGGAACTTGAGAGAAAAACCTGTGCTATCTTTGGTTGATACTATTAGAACTAGGTTGATGTCCAAGGTGCATGAAAGGTTTGAAAATGCTACCTCTTGGGATGGTAAGGTAGCTCCTAAGATTGTGAAAAAAAATACAACCAAGCCATTGCTCAGTCTAGGCATTGTAACATAGTGATGTGTGCTGGGGGTACATAATTTGAAGTGGTTGATCTTGGGAAGATGCATGTGGTTGATCTTCAAATGAGGAGTTGTTGTTGTAGGGTTTGGAATATAACTGGCATACCTTGCAAGCATGCAGCAACATGCATCAAAACTAGGAGAATGGAAGTATTAGATTTTATGGATGTATGCTACAGCAGGGACACATACTTGAAGACCTATAGTGGGGACATGCACCCAGTGCATGAAGAGTCCCAATGGTAGCCTGCTCCAGGGGATCCCTTGCAACCTCCACAATTAAGAAGGTTGCCAGGAAGGCCAAGAAAAGAGAGGAAAAGGGCTGCTGATGAACCTGCTAAGGAAGGCAAGAGGTCATGCACCATAAAATGTGCAATTTGCAAGGAAATTGGGCACAACAAAAGGACCTGTCAGAGGGCACCTGTGAGAGGCATTAGTAGAGGCACTGCTGCAGCTGGTGGCAGCCAAGCTGCTGGCAGCCAAACTGGAGGCAATCAAGTGGGAGTTAGTCAAGTAAGCATGAATATGAATGTAAGTATACTAACTGTGGTTTTGATTTTGGTTTACTGTGATTTAGTTTACTTTTGACTAAATGTAGTTTTGAATTTTTGAACAGGGAGGACCTACCGTGGGGGGTTCTAGTCGAGGAACCATGCCTTAGCTGCTGCTAGTGTGCAGCATTTTGTGTACATACATGGTGAAGATTCATTTTGTGAAGATTACAGAAACTGTACAGATTCCTTTTGTGAAGCTTATTGAAGACTTTGAAAATGGTTTAGATTGCTGTGACTGAAGACAAGTTTTTGAAGTTAAAGTCACAGTGGGAATAGGTTAACTGTAGGTTACAGTTAGGTTGACTACAATATTCAAATTGTAAACTTTAGGTTTTAGTCAACATTGATGTTTTTAATCATGTTTGTCAACATTTGGATGATGTAAACTCTATTTGCACAATGTTAACATTTGGATGATGAATGATGAATGGTGTTCTTAGTGAGCTAATGTGTACTCAGTTTCAATATGTTGCTCAGTTTTGAGATCTTACTTATTTATACAGAATGTGAAGTGTGTTAGAAGCCTTGGTTAGGGCAGGTTGTGCTTGTGTTTGAGTTTGAAAATTGTAGCTGGTAGAATTTGTGCGTGGTTGGAGCAGGTTGTGTATTTGAACAATCATACTTTTGAGCATGTTGGTAGTTATGTTGGGGACTTGGTTTGTGTATTGTCTTGGAGATTGAATTGAGCAGGTTGTGACCTGCATTTTGTGGTTGGACCATTTGAGCAGGTTGATTGCTTGTGCTCTTTGTGCAATGTGCACAAATCACAAGCCCCCTTAAGAAAGCATAAATACTCCATTTGCTTAGAAAATAGATAACCAACCTCTTCATTTGCCTAGAAAATATATAACCAACATGTTCATTTCCCTAGAAAATTTCATTGTAGCCATAAATACTTCATTACATGAACCCTAGAAAATTAGAGAGTACCATTTTTCTAATTTGTTGCATTACATAACCATACACCACATTCCTGATTTGTTAATGACAAAAACTATCATCAACATACACATCCAAGAGGCAATTAAAGAACTAATAACCAACATCTTCAACATTGCTTGATTAGACTCAATTAGCTGTAATTTTTGACTCCTTACAACTTCATTTGCCTCAAGCAAGTGCATCCTCGATTCTTCATTGGTTTTATGCCTTTGAATTTCTTCATAAACATCAGGTGAACAGATGATTGACCTTCCACTTGGCTTCAATGTTGCTCTATCAGAATTGCACCAACTAAACATGTTACATCTACCACTTGCACAAGTGAAGAACAACTTCCCCTTGCTTGGCTTCTCATCATATTCAACAATTCTAAGACTTGCTCTCTTTCTACACCAGCAACTTATGTAGTTAAACCTTAGATCTAATAATTCCTCACTATTTCCTGACCTTGACATTTTTTTGTTAGAAGGGAAAGAATGAAGTGAAGGAAGAAAAGGAGGAAGAAGGAGAAAGAAATGGGTCTGCAGAAGAGAAAGAGAATGAAGAAGAAGAAGAAGAAAAACCCTAAAGGGCAATAGGGGTTTTATTCAAGAAAGGGAGGGCAATTTGGGGATGAAAATCCAAAAATTGAGGGGTCGGAGAATCTTTAGACGGAGTCAGAGTCTCTGTCAATTTTGTGGGGCTCCGTGAAATGTGGGTACAAACCTGGGGGAGCGCAGTGTAATTTTTAAAAGATAGGGAGTCCGTGTTTAATTTAGGGTAAACCTCAGAGGTGTCGTGAGTAATTAACCCTTTTTATTGTTAGTTTAGAGGGGAATGCTACGGTGTAAGTTGACTTGGAAGCTTATGATGGTTGTCATCGTGTGATGGTCTTGTACTTATCCATCTATTCAGGCCCCACAAGACCAAGTTGCACCCATGCTCACCCTATATTTTTCCTCTTTATTGGCTCTTCTTTTGTTGAGTAGGAAAAAATAAATTTTGATAAAAAAAAAAGACAGGGGATAATAAGGAGCATGAGTAATATCAAACATACTGTTGACTAGGAGCGGATTCATAATGTCATGTTAAGAGGAATAGAAGTTGCATATAAAAAGTTTAGTCGCTAGTATAACAAAGTTGATTGAATGTTTAGCAAGCACCGTTAAATATAGAGTCGAGGAGTTTTTTGTCAAGTCGCATGTAACTTTTACGTCAAATAAATGATTGGTTATAAGTTTTTCGATTCAACTTGTTTGTTTTCTCTACGTTAACGGTAATGGAGCGCATATATAAATATCTCTGGATAATTACGGGTACGGCTGATAAAATTACATGACACAACATGTTGACCAATGAAGATTGTTTTAAATTGTTGGCAAAAGATGTATAGGAAAATCGGTTGTTTGTTGTGAATTTCTTTCTCAAGCTCGCCTACCAAGTTTGCATTTCTAATAAAAGAGAAGCCTCAAACCAGGGGAGGTTAAATATAAACTTATTCTTGTATACTTATCTTTTTGGCACAATCAATCGAATTTTATAATTTTCATAATAACGGGATAAGTCAACAAAGAATTTAAAAATTACTATGATTTGTTAGATATTTCAGGATATCTCAAAAATAGAGTACACAAGAAAACGCTGAATCAAAAGTTCACGTCTCTCGTCTCGTTGGTTGATGTGACGGATGCTTAAATATTTAAATTTATTTATAACAAATAATTGCTCGAAATCCCTGTCATTAGGGTACCGCGCCGCTAAAACCGGTACGGATGTTAGTCCCGCACGCCTTTGAGCGGCTAAATCGCTCGCACCACTCGCCGATGAGAATATCCATCCAGTCATGGGCCTTGCCCAGTGCACAGCGCAGCCTTACCTTAAAGGCCGAGGATATTTTTGTCGTATTATGCAAGTAAAGCCACGCGCCGTCACGGAGAGTACGTAGAAAGATACCAAAAGTTCATTAGTATGGCTCCTCGGGAAATGTTCGCATAAGGTCAGATGCACGTGACGTAGAGATGGGGCTTGCAGGTGGGTGTTGGTCAGAAATCCAGGAAACTCTTGGCCTTTGACGGCTGAAAAGAATGTCCGATGATCTGACGGTTAGGATCTTCCGGCGAGGCGGAGCTCCCGCCGGTCTCGCATATATCTACGGTTAGGTCGTACTTTATCGACAAAACTCTATGCGTCACTACATGCAATTTAATTACTAAATTCACTTGTTCTTTTTCATTGTTTATGATCATCTAATTTGCAATTATTTGATTACTAATTAAACATATAAAGGTTTCTTTGTTTATTTATTTGAATTTGATTTGATCAACTTTTTTCAAGTACAGTACTGTCAACGGTTGAAATTGCATAATAAGTTTGTCAAACTTACTAGACATTGCATTTGCATTGGAAAAAACATCTTAGTACTTGCGTTTAGGCGTAATCACTGACAACTTTTTGAAAGTGAACTATTATTAGACATACCATAAAGATGTTGATACACTGCTTTTAGCGATACGTACAACTCTCGTAAACATTGAGACGTGAGAGAGTATGCTGTCTTTTTAGCATACATTAGACAGCTATCATTGCAAGATAAAAGAAAAATTATACTCTCATCTATTACTTCTTGATTAATTGTCGCAACATAGAAACGAACGCATGTGTATGTAATTAAATCTCAGCAACCGTCACAACAGTGGACAATTGACACTGCAATTTCATGCATATTTTGACCATTGCAAGATACAATGTAAGTAATCTAGTCGTTTTATAAATAGTGTGCTCATTTCGAAAGATTGTATAGATCTAGATAACAGTGTATAGCTTCAGACCAGTGATACTCATCATTCTTGACCGTTGTATAATTTATACCATAAACAATAACGTATATGCCCTTTTCGATTACTCATTCTACCACATCAATCCTCCTCCATTTCTTATTCTAACAATTTTAAACTGCTTATATACCATTACCAATGATTCAAGAACATTCAAGTTTTAGTCATATATTAGATTAGATATTAGATTAGACAAAAGATAAGTAGGACACATAACGTGGCTAAGTCTGAATATTACTGAAGTGTCGAGACCAAAGCGTGGCCTCGCCAGAGCAAAAGGCGACCCATTACAGGGGAAAATGGTGGAGGAATATTTTTCTAGGAAAACCATATATTTAAAGCAAACGTGTCATGCAACAAAGGAACCACGTATGCTTGAATTCAATAATTGAGCAGGTTCGGAGTACATATTTGCTGCAGGCGCAGAGGAGGCTGTCGATGGAAATCAAAAGAGCACTTTATATGTATGGGTTCACTGGTGGCTTTTGGTAGTACGATTGCAGCCTTTTCAAAGGAGCAACCATTAATTGATGGGACTTGACTTATTAGCAGAATGATAAAGTCAATAATTGGACCAGCTTGTTCAATCCCCTGGACTCACCGTACCAAGGCTGTGTGGGTTTGGATTGGATGGTGGGTTACGACTACAAAATCATGAGATTTAGGGTAGGATTGACGATCTTTTTTTTTTTTCAGTTTTAAAAATTGAAAAAAAAAAGTGTGTTTAGTAACTATTTTTTTTTCCTTCTCCAATTTAAAAAATCAGTTTTTAAACTGAAGAGTAAAAAAAAAATTTCAGAAATTAGTTTTTTTTTTTCACTTTTGGTTTTTTTTTTTGAGACCACCACCACCACCCTCCCATAGCCGGCAACCACCGCCAGCAGTCACCTTCGGCCGCCGGCAGCCACCTCCGGCGGTCGGCGACCATCACCGGTGACTGCCGGCAGCCATCGCCGGCCATCGGCAGCCACCTCCGGCCACCACCACCGTCGACCACCGCCACCGCAAACCACCAAAAAAAAAGTCAAAATAAAAAGGGTTACCAAACACAAAAAAAAAAAAAAGTTATCAAACACCCACTTGTTTTTGTAAAAAATAAAAATAAACTGCTCTTTAAAAACTGAAAACCAAAAAAAAAAATTGTCAAACCAACCCTTAGGGTCTAGTAACGTCTATTTTTTCTATTTTTTTATTTTATAAATTAAAAAATAAAATGTATTTGACATACACTTTTCATTTTTTTCTCCTCAGTTTTTAAAACAGAATTATTTTTGAAAACTCTCATTTGAGAATTTTGGGTTTTCAGTTTTGATTTTTATTTTGAGACCACCACCATAGCCACCGCCCACTACCGCCGGCCAACCTTCAGCCATCGCAGCCCTCCGGCCGTAGACTATCGCTGCAGGTAGCCACCAGCAACCATCGTCGGGGACCACGGCTGGCGATCATCACCGGTGGGCCACTGCCGCCGCCAACCGCCACGGCCAGCCACTGCAAACCCCTACAGAAAAAAACTTAAAATAAAAACTGAGTAATCAAACACCCAAAAGAAAAAAATTCAAAATAAAAACTGGGTAATCAAACACTCATTTGTTTTTGTAAAAAAAAAAAACTATACTAGTTTTTGTTTTAATTTTTTTAAAAATAGAAAGTGATTTCAAACGTTACCTTAGTTGTCAAAAAAATAGATACTATTAGCGCGAGTTTTTTACCCAAATACGTGCTTATTTGTACTATAATAATTTATAACTTATTCAACGATGTATATTAGTTTTGAAAATCGTGACTTGAAACTGTGAAAGTTGAGTTTCAAATTACGTTTTCAAATAATACAATTGAGCATAATTGAAGAAATAGTGATTTGAAATCACATTTTCTCAAATTACGTGATCATAAACTAAAAGGTTGAAGTCGTGGTTTCAAAGCATGTTTCGTAAAAGTACCATAATCGATAACTAGGCTTTAAACTGTTACATATAAATAAATAAGTTATTGCATTTAATTCAGGTGAGATCAATAGCCAAACTTGTACAGAAGTTCATTAGGCTGTAATTACTCAAAATGTCAAGTTAGCTATTAGTGCTTGAGCTTGCTTTAAGTCACGGTAAAGTAAATGAAGTAAGAACAAGACTTAGATAACTTTTGAAATCGCTTCCAGTTTTGATTTTCTCTTTTCAAAAAAATAAAAATAAAAATCAGTTTAGTTTTTTTTTTTTTTTTTACAAAAGCAAATAGGTGTTTGGTTACTCAGTTTTTATTTTGAGTTTTTTTTTCTTTTGGGAGTTTGATTACGTAATTTTTATTTTGAGTTTTTTTGTTGTTGGTGGTGGTTTTGCGATGTTGGTGGTGGGGCGGGGTCGATGGTGGTCACCGGAGGTGGACGGTGGCTGTGGTGGTGGGAGGTGGTGGTGGTCTTCTCAAAATAAAAATTAAAACTCATAAATAGGAGTTTTAAAAAATAACCCTATTTTAAAAAATTAGTTTTCAGAACTGAAGAAAAAAATAAAAAATTTGTGTGTCAAATGCGTTTAATTTTTTACAGTTTACAAAATTGGAGAAAAAAATTAAAAAATAAATGTTACCAAATAATAACTCTAGCTCGACTTGGCTCTTGTGTGGGGTTGTCAATCACAACCGAAACCCATTAACCCATCCACACCCATCCATTTAAAAGACACCCAAAAATATCTACTTAATTATCGTGTCTTAATGGGTTAACTATTTTTAAAATTCAATAACTGGGGGTCTTAATAAACATTTGTACGTTTGAAAGTTCTTAGCATACAAATGTTTATTTTTCTCGGATTTTATTCCACCTTTATAAAACGAAGAAACATGATTACTGGTCGATGAGTGTTCCGTACACAAAATAGAGTATCGACATCTTATTCTTTTTGTTAATGGAGGAATTATAATTTATTCCATGAACAACCATAAATTAAACCCAACAACATAGTAGTACCCACCAAAGTATAAACTAATCTCATTAATTATAAAGTGCTAAATTTAATGTCTTGTCTAGAGCAACCTTTTGGAAAGATAGTTGAAGCTCGTTCCACACTATGATCGGATTAGAATTAAATATGGTTGATAAACTTTATCATATGGTGATGCACGTGCATTGCACGTCGTAAAACAATGAAGAGATAACATCGGTTCTTCTTTTGTGGAAAAATAGTGTGTTGGTTCGGGTCTGTTTGAAATCACTTACAGTTTTGGTTTTCAGTTTTCAAAAAAATAAAAACAGAAATCAGTTTAACTTTTATTTTTTACAAAAAAAAAATTAATGTTTGATTATACAGTTTTTATTTTGATTTTTTTTTTTATGTTTGATTACCCAATTTTTTTATGTGGCAATGACCGTGGCAATGGTACAGATGCATGTGGCGGTGGAGGAGACAGTGACGGTGGCGATGGGGGTGGCAGTTGGCGACGGTGGCAGCAGTGGTCTCAAAACAAATACTGAAAATTCGAAACTCCGAAATGGAAGTTTTTAAAAACAAATTTGTTTTAAAAACTGAAAGGAAAAAAAATGAAAACTGTATGTCAGACGCGTTCTTTTTCATCCATTTACAAAACTTGAGAAAAAAGTGAAAAAATAAGTGATTTCAAAATAACAGTTTTTGAGAACTCAAATTCAATTCTGAGTATTGGGGAAATTTCAGATCATGCATTTCTTTTGGCACCTAATAAGCATCATCTTGGTTGCAATCAAATTATCATTTGGTGGTCCGTCTGCCATTAATCAATCAAATCTTTAGAACCTAGAAGAAAAATGCCTATACCTATAATCAGGGTGCGTTTTGATGAATAATTTTAAAATAATAGGAAGTTTATAATTCATCTTATAATCCTTACATAATTGATATCCATAATATTTGCATTGTTTAATGTTTGACAACTTTTGCCGACAGATATTGTATAACTGTAATTGGTTGTGAAATAAATTTTTTTTGAAGGAATTGCTGAAACAAAAGATGAAGAATAGATGGATGATGAGAGAGAGAGAGAGAGAGAGAGAGAGATGAACGACTGAAAATGGATGAAATGTGACATGAAAAAACCTTGAATTGTGGTACGTATTTCTTACATGGAATTGACAAAAAATTTAGTTTAGAGTGACTACTTTACCTTAAAATTTTGGCCCCCTATATTCCATTTTAAAATTTCGTAAATTATCTTTTGCAGTTACCAAAACTATGGATTTAATTAAATGCAATTTCAAATCCTCAACTAAATTGAAATTTTAGTTAAAATACATAATGCAAACATACCTTATAAGGAACCTAAAATGTTGTAACAAGGATTTAAGAGAAAGCCCATGATTCGGACAACGCTACTTTGATATAAAACTCCCATTTTACTGTCCTCCAAATATTCTAGCTTATAGAAAACAAAAGAGGTGAACCCACACACACACACACACACACACACACACACACCGGTGGAAAAATTTTAATTTCTCCACCGAACCGCTGCAAAAAGCAGCGGTTGGAGAAATGAAGAATAAACCCAACCGCAACACTTTGTTGCGGTTGGGAATTAATGCCAAAAATGCCCAACCGCAACGAAGGCTTCGTTTGACAAATTTTTTTTTTTGGTTTTCAGTTTTTAAAGAGCAGCTTAAAATTTTTTTTTTATAAAAACAAGTGGGTGTTTGATAACCCCTTTTTTTTTTGGTGTTTGGTAACCCTTTTTATTTTGACTTTTTTTTTTTGGTGGTTTGCGGTGGCGGTGGTGGGGCGTAGCGGTGGTCGACGGTGGTGGTGGTGGTGGCCGACGGCCGGAGGTGGCTGCCGGCAGTCACCGGCGGTGGTGGCCGGCGGCCGGAGGTAGCTGCCGGCAGTCTCCGGCGGTGGTGGCCGGCGGCCGGAGGTGGCTGCCGGCAGTCACCGGCGGTGGTGGCCGGCGGCCGGAGGTGGCTGCCGGCCGTCTCCGGCGGTGGTCGCCGGCGGCCGGAGGTGGCTGCCAGCAGTCTCCGGCGGTGGTCGCCGGCGGCCGGAGATGGCTGCCGGCGGTCGCCGGCGGCCGGAGGTGGTTGTCGGCAGTCTCCGGCGGTGGTCGCCGGCGGCCGGAGGTGGCTGCCGGCGGCCGGCAGTCTCCGGCGGTGGTCGCCTGAGGTGGCTGCCGGCGGTGGGAGGGTGGTGGTGGTGGTCGAAAAAAAAAACCAAAAGTGAAAAAAAAAACCAGTTTTTGGAGTTTTTTTTTTACTCTGCAGTTTAAAAATTGGTTTTTTAAATTGAAAAAAAAATGGTTACCAAACGCTCTTGAAGTGTTGCGGTTGGCATCATTTCTCCAAAAAAGCCAACTTTTGCCCACAAAGTCAATAATGGTGGCTACCCTTGTCCTTCCCCCCCCCCTAGTCAACAAATGTGGCTGCCCTTTCCCCTCCCCACCCCCCCTCCTTTCACGGCTGCCTTGTCCTTCCCCCCCCCCCACCCCGGCCCCCACCCCATTATAAAAGTGAAAACTTAATTAGACAGTTTTTTACGAATTAATAAAAAATAGGTAGAGCTAGATTTTGCCAAAGTGCAAAAAAAAGACCCTAATTATTTTTAAAAGATCTATACGAGGGAAAAAATTCAGATTTTTCCAAAGACGGGAAAGGGGTTAACTGATACGGGGAACCTTGTAACTTTGCAGTATAATTTAAAATATCAAGCTAGCGCGATTTCCCACGAAACTTTTATGAGAACCCTAGGATGTTGGGAAGTTCCATTCCCCAGGAATTTGGGCCATTCCGAATTCGTTAGCTATTTTTTTGGCCGAAGGGGCTTTTAAGCGCTCGATCCGGACACCGGTTCGGAATTTTTGGGCGAAAAGTCCGTAAAATACTTTTTAGATCAAGAATGAATTCAGGAAGTCTAAAATAGCATTTCAAAGCACTTTTGAGATTTTCTGATGCCAGGGGGCATTTTGGTAATTTGTCACCCTGAGAGGGGTATTTTGGTAATTTTACAGTGTTAAGTTTTTTAAAGGGCTTTTTAGTCCAGAAATGTAAGCAAAACACCTGAAAGGTTGATTTGGGGCTGATTTGGGGGTGTTAGGATGATAATGAACCCCCAGGGACATTTCGGTAATTTGCCGCCCATCGGGGGTATTTTCGTAATTGAACATTGTCAAAATTTTCCGAAACTGGAGGAAATAATTTTTATTTTATTTAATTCTATGACTTGTTGAGAATGATATAATTTTTATTTTTGTCAATTCGTGCTCTTCGTCGGCTCCGAATAACAGAAGACATTTTACCGTAGCAGTGTGTATGGAGACTGAGTTTGTTAATTGCAACTGTCAACTGTTTGAGCATAAATGTATACTTTGTCGACACGCGTTGAGGTTTTTTAGCGCCAAGAATGCTCGTGAAATCCCTCCAGAGTATATCTTGGATCGGTGGACGAAGGAAGCCAATAGAGTCAACGGTCACATTCCTTACGTGCCCAATGTTTCAGTTGATTTCAGCAATCTGAGACGCTGCAATATAATCACCTTTGTAACATCATGCACAGTTTATCATTGGATGCAGCGTCAACATTTGATGGGTACAGGTATCAAGTTGAAGCAGCCGCACGGGATAAGGCTAACCTTGCACAGTATAGGATGGCATTACCAGAAAGATGGGACACTCCGACATCTCGGGCGACTCCAGCCGGTAGATTCAATCGAGCTTCACAGCCAGTCATTGACAGCACTAGCCTACAAGGTGAGGAGGACGATATTTTTGATCCAATTCTGTCTCAAACAAAAGGGCGAAAACAAGCACTACGTATGAAGGGTCCGATTGAAGAATCAACGGGTTAAAAAAAACTGCGGAAGTGTGCGTTATGTAATAAAATGACTGATCATGACAAGAGAAACCATTATAAAGTTCTAGGTATCGAACCTGGCAACATCGTCGAGGAGGATGATGAAGAGGAAGAATTGTACGGTCAATGTTTCAGTTGTTTAAATTGAACTTTTATAATGTTTAAATTTGTGGAATCTTTAATTTGTAATTAGGTTTGTGGAATCTTTAATTTGTCACTTTTTCTTTCGCTCGTTGCACCTTAGGCACGCTAGGTAGCCCAATTCTATGAATTTCGGCAAAAATTGAGACAAATAATTTTTTTGGTTTTCCTATGAAAGGCCTATTCGCGCACACTTTATCGCCCAATTCGTAGCTTTCGAAAAATGTTGTAATTTTTTTTGTCATTTCTTTTTTGCTCATTGCCCCTTAGGCACGCTAATTAGCCATTTTCTATGAATTTCGGCGAAAACCGAGACAAATAATTTTTTTGGTTTTCCTATGAAAGGTCTATTCGCGCACACTTTATCGCTCAATTCATAGCTTCCGAAAAATGTTGTAATTTTTTTTTGTCATTTCTTTTTTGCTCATTGCCCCTTGGGCACGCTAATTAGCCCATTTCTATGAATTTCGGCGAAAATCGAGACAAATAATTTTTTTAGTTTTCCTATGAAAGGCCTATTCGCGCACATTTTAGCGCCCAATTCGTAGCTTCCGAAATATGTTGTAATTTTTTTTGTCATTTCTTTTTTGCTCATTGCCCCTTGGGCACGCTAATTAGCCCATTTCTATGAATTTCGGCGAAAATCGAGACAAATAATTTCGGCAAAAAAATTATTTGTCTCGATGTTCGCCGAAATTCATAGAAATGGGCTAATTAGCGTGCCCAAGGGGCAATGAGCAAAAAAGAAATGACAAAAAAAATTATAACATTTTTCAGAAGCTATGAATTGGGAGATAAAGTGTGCGTGAACAGGCCTTTCATAGGAAAATCAAAAAAATTATTTGTCTCGATTTTTGCCGAAATTCATAGAAAAGAGCTAATTAGCGTGCCTAAGGGGCAATGAGCAAAAAAGAAATGTCAAAAAAAATTACAACATTTTTCGGAAGTTACGAATTGGGCGATAAAGTGTGTGCGAATAGGCCTTTCATAGGAAAACCAAAAAAATTATTTGTCTCGATTTTTGCCGAAATTCATAGAATTGGGCTACCTAGCGTGCCTAAGGTGCAACGAGCGAAAGAAAAAGTGACAAATTAAAGATTTCACAAACCTAATTACAAATTAAAGATTCCACAAATTTAAACATTATAAAAGTTCAATTTAAACAACTAAAACATTGACCTTACAATTCTTCCTCATCATCATCCTCCTCGACGATGTTGCCAGGTTCGATACCTAGAACTTTATAATGGTTTTTCTTGTCATGATCAGTCATTTTATTACATAACGCACACTTCTGCAGTTTTTTTAATCCGTTGATTCTTCAATCGGACCCTTCATACGTAGTGCTTGTTTTCGCCCTTTTGTTTGAGACAGAATTGGATCAAAAATATCGTCCTCCTCACCTTGTAGGCTAGTGCTGTCAATGACTGGCTGTGAAGCTCGATTGAATCTACCGGCTGGAGTCGCCCGAGATGTCGGAGTGTCCCGTCTTTCTGGTAATGCCATCCTATACTGTGCAAGGTTAGCCTTGTCTCGTGCGGCTGCTTCAACTTGATACCTGTACCCATCAAATGTTGACGCTGCATCCAATGATAAACTGTGCATGATGTTACAAAGGTGATTATATCGCAGCGTCTCAGATTGCTCGAAATCAACTGAAACATTGGGCACGTAAGGAATGTGACCGTGGACTCTATTGGCTTCCTTCGTCCACCAATCCAAGATATACTCTGGAGAGATTTCACGAGCATTCTTGGCGCTAAAAAATCTCAACGCGTGTCGACAAAGTATACCTTTATGCTCAAACAGTTGACAGTTGCAATTAACAAACTCAGTCTCCATACACACTGCTACGGTAAAATGTCTTCTGTTCTTCGGAGCCGACGAAGAGCACGAATTGGCAAAAATAAAAATTATATCATTCTCAACAAGTCATAGAATTAAACAAAATAAAAATTATTTCCTCCAGTTTCGGAAAATTTGACAATGTTCAATTACGAAAATACTCCCGATGGGCGGCAAATTACCGAAATGCCCCTTGGGGTTCATTATCATCCTAACGCCCCCAAATTAGCCCCAAATCAACCTTTCAGGTGTTTTGCTTACATTTCTGGACTAAAAAGCCCTTTAAAAAACTTAACACAGTAAAATTACCAAAATACCCCTCTCGGGGTGACAAATTACCAAAATGCCCCCTGGCATCAAAAAATCTCAAAAGTGCTTTGAAATGCTATTTTAGACTTCCTGAATTCATTCTTGATCTAAAAAGTATTTTACGGACTTTTCGCCCAAAAATCCCGAACCGATGTCCGGATCGAGCGCTTAAAAGCCCGTTTGGCCAAAAAAATAGCTAACGAATTCGGAATGGCCCAAATTCCTGGGGAATGGAACTTCCCAACATCCTAGGGTTCTCATAAAAGTTTCGTGGGAAATCGCGCTAGCTTGATATTTTAAATTATACTGCAAAGTTACAAGGTTCCCCGTATCAGTTAACCCTTTCCCGTCTTTGAAAAAATCTAAATTTTTTCCCTCGTATAGATCTTTTAAAAATAACTAGGGTCTTTTTTTTATACTTTGACAAAATTTAGCTCTACCTATTTTTTATTAATTCGTGAAAAACTGTCTAATTAAGTATTCACTTTTATAATGGGGTGGGGGCCGGGGTGGGGGGGTGGGGGGGAAGGACAAGGCAGCCGTGAAAGGAGGGGGGGGGGGGGGTGGCGAGGGGAAAGGGCAGCCACATTTGTTGACCAGGGGTGGGGGGAAGGACAAGGGTAGCCACCATTGTTGACTTTGTGGGCAAAAGTTGGTTTTTTTGGAGAAATGATGCCAACCGTAACACTTTGTTGCGGTTGGGCATTTTTGGCATTAATTCCCAACCGCAACAAAGTGTTGCGGTTGGGTTTATTCTTCTTTTCTCCAACCGCTGCTCTTTGCAGCGGTTCGGTAGAGAAATTAAAATTTCTCCACCGGTGGGTGTGGGATCGGCCCCATATATATATATATATATACATATATATATATATATATACATATATATATATATATATATATAACAAGAAAAGAAAGGGAAAATTCAAGAGGCGGAAGGGGTTTATGAGAGCAAGCGGAAGAGTCAAACCCACTAGCATCCTCGTCAATTTTTATTATTCAATAATTTATAATCGTCCTCCAAATATTACGGCTTATAAAAAAAAAAGAGTTGAACCTACTTAACAAGAAAAGAAAGGAAAAATTCAAGAGGTGGAACCGTTAAAGGGGTTTAGGAGAGCAAGTGGAAGAGTCAACTCCACTGGCATCCTCGTCAATTTTTCTCATTCAATTATTTATAAACTCTGATAGCAACATAACTTTTCTTGGATAAACGTCGTGATTTTAATTAGTACGACTTATTTCAACAAGATAGTCAACCTATGGCGGTGAAATTTTTCTTTTTTTTAACTGAAGGCACGATAACAATATTGGAAATGGTGAAAAAAAAAAGTCCTCAAAACTATCATCAACCAACACCATGAAATGGAATTAATGCCATGAAAAAAGTAATAGAAATGATCTAAACACACAAATAACAAAATAATTGGGTAATTACGTTGTAAACTCGTGCAAGCAAACATTAAATCAAAGCAATTACTAACATGAGTTTTGGTTCACATATTAAAAAAATATTTATTTATTAATATTTAATTACCCTTGCTATATTGATGTTTGTAACAAAGTTTCAGTTGTTATATCTTTCACAATGGCAATAAATAAACGCTAGATACGTGTTAAATGTCTCGTGTAAATGGACGTTACAATTTTTCTTCAATTAAAGTATTTTCCTTCCGATGGCCATTATCATGGCTGTGCAATAGTTGTTTTTCATCATAATTAAGAGTCCGTTTGAGATTGATTAAAAAAAACAGATTCAACTTAAATCTTAATTAGTTTTCAAATTTTGATTTAATCAGAATCAGTTTGTTGTTTGGCAAAACTAGTCGTAAACTATATTAAATTTATAAAAAGTGTTTGGATAAAAAGTACTTAAATCAGTTTCAGTATAATACAATGATCATAAAGGACACTCAATAAATATTTTTTTAATATTCAAGCAACGTTAACATAACTTTTATTCGTAAATAACTATAAAATATAAGAAAAGATTGCAAGATAGAAAAACTTATAGAAATGGTGTGGAGGAAGAGGGCAGTTGTATCCCTCTCTGTGTTTTAGCCGTAGGAAAAGAGTAGCAATACGAGAAGATATAAACTTTAAAAATTATCTAATTAATTAAGGGGTATAAGAGGTCTTTTTGTAAAAAAATATAAGGATAGGATGGTAAATTAGAAGGTCAAACCTGATTATGAAAAAAGTGATTATTTCATAATCCACTCTTTTGAGGATTATGAATTAAATCAGTTTATAACTTTTAGAAATGAATTAAATCAGTTTATAACTTTTAGAAATGAATTAAATCTCTTTATCTCTTTTACCAAACACCCACATACCTAATTTAATCTAAATTAAATCAGGTTTGACCATCCCATAATCAATCCCAAAAAATCTCTAAGACTAATAGTCAATAATTATTTAACTAAAATTCTCTCTCCCATTGCCGTATGTTTATGAATTAATCCATAATCCATGACTTGTATAAGAGTTGCAACCACTCATTCCTTTTTGCAAGCAGTAGTTGCTTTCTTATCAGCATTTAGTTAAAATTTTGAATTATTTGTTGCAGAAAAAAAAAAGACACAAAAAAAAGAGGCTATCTTCTCATTATAGAAGCGAAGCCAACAAGTATAACGACCCCAAAAAGGAGAAAGAAACACTGGACAACAGATGAGATGAAAGATACAAGTATATTCCCATTTCGTTATAAGTCTACATTTTCTAAAAATTATATTTTGATAATCACTTGTTAGTTTTATAAATTTAAGACTTTTAAAGCAATTGGATTAGACTTGTGAGTGGAAAGGAGACATTCATGTGTCAGAGAGTATTTGAGATTGATTTTGGGATGATCAAACCTAATTTAATCTAAAATAAATTCGGTATGTAAGTGTTTAGTAAAAAAAATAAGAGATTTAATCTGGCTCAAAAAAACTAAGAACTGATTGTGAAGACTATGAAATAATTATATTTCTCGTAATCAGGGTTGACATTCTAAATTACCATACTATCCTCGTTCTTCTCATAAAAGGATATCACATATCCTTTAACTAATTTAAAAGACTTATTGTACTATAAGCACTAATGCTAGATTGTGGGTGCTTTTAACTTAAATTAAGAAATAAACAACTTATGTGGGTGGATGAAAATCACTTTTTAATAATTTATTTGTATATTATACTTATTTATAAATGAAAGTAACGTTAACATTGCCTGTCTAAATGGATATCAGAAATTATTTATCAAGTATCTTCCATGGTCATTTTCTCACAGAGTAAATTAATCTAAACACTTTGTATCCAAATACTTTGTGTAACTTTAAGATAGTTTGCAACTACTTTCGTCAAGTATTAAATTAATTATACTTAAAATAAATTAAATCTGATTATAACTAAAATATGCTTCTTAAAATTGCCCCAAACAGGCTCTCGATTATGAGGTTATTTTGCCATTGTAATTTTCACTTGATTAGTAATTAAAATCTATTAATTGTTCACGCGGGACACACAAATATCCAAAATAACTTTGCAGTACTCATATGTCGAGTTATGGCGAAGACCATTAAATCAGGCCAAAATGAAAAGGCAAGCAACCTCAGTTTAACAACAGGGCCTTTACAAGGTCCGGCCCATATCTCTCCAGAACAAATCCAAAAGTTTTTGTAAAGGCAACACAGTGCAAATGCAAAGCACCCAAAGTTCACCCCTATTTGGGCTCGGTCCTTGCTGGCTCGAGAGCTTCAAAATAAACAAAGTTTCCCTTTGCGAGAGTCGATATCAGAGCTCGACTTTTATTCATTTGAACTATACCGTTGTCGCTAAAGGTCTCTTAATTATGGTTTCCTTTAGTGATACTTTGAAGCTCAAATGCCAAAATTAGAGCCTCAAATACCGAGTAACTTTTTCTTTCTAAGATAAATGAGCTAGACACATTAGTGCTCAATTTGATTGATATTACCAGATAAAATGGACAATTTTCTTTTTGCATGCAATGCGAGGTCCTAAGACAGCGCGATAAAAACCATCGTCTCGAGCCAGTGTTGGTCGGGACGCATGCGATGTATGAGTGAAGTTGAGAACTCGAGGAGAAAAAACAACTAAGAAAGAGGGACAAACAATTCTTAGATGAATTTTGTATTTGTCATTTATCTCAAATGGATTGTTTTGATTCTTATCCAAAAGTCAGGAGAGACAAGGAGGCTAAAGTTTCTTCTCCTTTAATTATTAATGATTTTATAAATAAATACGCCAGCAAAGAAACCACCGGAGTTCTCGAATTGGAAAGATTTTATACACAAAAATAAGTCAAATTGCCTAGAAAAAATAAGTCAAATTGCCTTTAAGAATGAGCACAAGATTGAGCCAACCTGAAGAAAAATTGGGTCCCCTCTTAATATATCTATCTATTTTTATTTTTTACTCTAAAAGCCACACTCGAGCAAACAAGAGTTTATTTCATTTTTGGTTGTTATTCCGTACCAACTGACACGATATATTGCTAATTCTTTTTTAGTCTTTTTTTTTTGTCGTGATTTTGCCCTCAAAGGCTCAACTGATGGCCTCAAACTACAATTCTTAGGAACTTAACCTTGGTAACGCCGCTATGTGCTTATTCCGTTGTCATTCTAAGTACAAGTTTGTACCGAATCTTTATACTCTTTTAATAAGAAATATGCAGTTCGTTATGAAGTTAGAGTCTTTTAATTATATATATATTGTTTTGTTCATGGGAACGAATTTCAAACATGTAAATTGCGCAATGTTTGAGATTAATTGAAGATATTTGTGTTATCTTTTATCGCCCAAATTACACTATAACACAAGCGTTAAATTTGTTCCTTCACGCTCTCGTTTCCGCTTCGCGCTGACCCGGGTGACTTAGGTTTCGTTTGACAAATTTTTTTTTTTGGTTTTCAGTTTTTAAAGAGCAGTTTTTTAAAGAGCAGCTTAATTTATTTATTTTTATAAAAACAAGTGGGTGTTTGCTAACCCCTTTTTTTTTTGAGGTTTTTTTTTTGGTGGTTTGCGGTGGCGATGGTGCGGCGTAGCGGTGGTCGACGGTGGTGGTGGTGGTGGCCGACGGCCGAAGGTGGCTGCCGGCAGTCACCAGCGGTGGTGGCCGGCGGCCGGAGGTAGCTGCCGGCAGTCTTCGGCGGTGGTCGCCGGCGGCCGGAGGTGGCTGTCGGCAGTCACCGG
Source organism: Escallonia herrerae (assembly GCA_033070095.1). NCBI lineage: Eukaryota > Viridiplantae > Streptophyta > Magnoliopsida > Escalloniales > Escalloniaceae > Escallonia > Escallonia herrerae. The sequence goes on along the minus strand of JAVXUP010000249.1, from coordinate 81,155 downwards.
CGGTGGTGGCCGGCGGCCGGAGGTAGCTGCCTGCCGTCTCCGGCGGTGGTCGCCGGCTGCCGGAGGTGGTTGTCGGCAGTCTCCGGCGGTGGTCGCCGGCGGCCGGAGGTGGCTGCCGGCTGCCGGCAGTCTCCGGCGGTGGTCGCCTGAGGTGGCTGCCGGTGGTAGGAGGGTGGTGGTGGTGGTCGAAAAAAAAAACCAAAAGTGAAAAAAAAAACCAGTTTTTGGAGTTTTTTTTTTACTCTGCAGTTTAAAAACTGGTTTTTTAAATTGAAAAAAAAATGGTTACCAAACGCTCCTTTTTTTTCAGTTTTTAAAATTGAAAAAAAAAGAGGGAATAAAAGAGTGTCAAACGGGGCCTTAAGCTGTAGCAAGATGGTTAGCCTGTGCAGGTTAATCAACCTTAAGGCTGGTAGCATAAAAACCTCCTGAAAAAGGCTAATCAAATTCACTTCGCCACAGTAAACTAAACCCTCATCCCTCTTTCGTTCTCTCTTCCCCCTCACAGTCACATGCATGTCCACCTTTCTTCTGATACACTCATTCCAACACCAAATTTGCCTTTTTTTTCTCCCGGTCATCCCATTGTTACTTCTTTAACCTTCAAGAGCACCCAACTTTCCTATTCCTCGAAGAAATCGAAACTTGTGTAACTTTGATCAGACGCGGTAGAAAGGTACTAGCGATTGTAACTTTCCTTTTTGAAGCATTTACCGTTAGGGTTTCAGTAACCATGTCTCTATTGGTTCTTGAATTTTATATTTCTACCAGGAATTGATTTTTTGTCGTTAATTTCTCTTGAAGTCTCGTTTACTTTCTGGGGTTTATTTGCTCATTGCTGTGTACCTATGTTGGTTTCTGTGGGGTTTTCCCGTTTTTATATTACTTTTCATACTTGCTGTGTATTAGCTGAAGATTCGATACCAGCAGTTTAAGCTTCTTTGCTGCTACTGTTCTTCACACTTTTATCTAACTCGCTTAACTTGAAACACATACCTGTACCAGAGCTTTGACCCAGAAAAGAGAGGAAATAACTCTTGGGAATTTCTTGCTTATGTCCTGACATAGTGGAGATACTCCCTCGGTTCCATAATGTTTGCTCCAATTGACTCTTTGCATATTCCTGAATCGATTTTGAATGTGCAAGCATCATCTTTACTCATTGCTCATGCCGTAGTTTGATTTGTCAAACAATCCTTGCGTATATAGTAATTCTATTTGAGTTCACTTCGACATTAAGATGTATGATTTATATCTTGCATAAAATCAAATGGGGCAAACATTATGAAATGGAGGGAGTATCAATTATAAGCTGTAAGAGGGTAGAAAGTAAACAATGCAGATACTCACATTTCCTTCATTTGAAGCCTAAGACAGGAAGAACCTTTTTTTTTTTCATGTAAAGAAATTCATGCTCTTATTTACCCTATAACTGGTCTTGGTGACACGTCTTTAAAACATTGCTGTCAAGAGTTGACTTATTTTTCTCATATTTAATGTTTCGATTGGATCACTCTACAGAAACGAAGTTGAGGGCGACGTGTTTTAGATAGCAAAGGAAGCTTAAGAGTATATTGGCATGGGTAGTCAAGAAGGATGGGCACAGTCAAATGGCTTCTGTCCCAATGGTCTATTGCCTAATGAAGCTGTGTCTGTTACCCGAGTGCTTGACCAGGAGAGATGGTCTATAGCTGAAGAGAGGACAGCCGAGCTGATTGGCAGCATTAAGCCCAACCAACCCTCCGAGGAGCGCAGGAATGCGGTTGCTTGTTACGTGCAGCAGCTCATTGCAAGGTGCTTCTCTTGTCAGGTGTGAGCTTCACTTTGTCTTTCTTTGCCCATGAATTTTTTCTTGGCATTGTTTAGCATGGGTATCATTGTTGGCATTGTTTAGTAGCTGGAACTGTGGTGCTCTTTAGGTGCTGTTATGTAAACGTTGTTTGACCATATCAAAGAGTCTTGTAATGTTGTGATTTTACACAAAATAACATGCTATTATAAGAGAATGTGTAACAGGAGTCACTCTTAAGGATTATAACGTGATTGCTCATAGGTTTTGTCCTCTAAGTTTGTTCCCTCGATATATAAATGGGGATGTTGGATGTGTTGCTATGCTATTGGCATAGGGCTATGAACCAAAACGATGTAGTTTTGGAAAATTTTAGCCTTCTTTAGTTTTTCTTATTGGTTAGCTTTTCCAGTTGGAATGCAGCCACCACTTATGGTTGGATCACTGCCAACACCACGACTACCCACCACCTCCATTATCCGCCAACTGCACTGCCGACCCTGCACCACCCACCCCCAACCACTGCCAGTCTCCACCCCCAACGCACTACCGGATCCCATCACCACCATGCCATAGCCCCACGCACATGGGCAGCTCCCCACTGGTTGTCCCGCCCACCATCTCAGTTCCCACCACCCCAGCAATGAACCACCTACAGGATCCAATGAACCGTTGAGATTCAAGGAAGAGGAGGAAGGGGGGGCGTATTCCACTGATGCTGGATATTAGAGAGTTCTACGGCCACTCTTTGTTACTTCGCCCACATGATTGTCGGCACAGATGGTGGTGATGGCTGGAGAAGAAAGAGAGAGCAATTAGGTTGTAAGTTTAAAATTCAAATGATCTCTTTACCCTTGACGAACTAATACATGTAGGCTTGATATAAGGGCATAATTGTCTTTTTCATTAGTGACTATAGAGAAGTTGCCAATGGCATAGCAGCATATCCGATTTTCCTCGTATAAACTCTCTAAGGATATGTTTCACAAATTTCATATGTTTGTGGTTCTGCAAGTTTGCCATTCACATTGCAAGTTATGTTTAATTATGTGCTTGATTTTACCGAATTATGAAAGTTTATTGTTTTTATAAGTTCATTTAATATTTCATCCCACTAATCTGTTCAAAATGTATACTGAGCCCGACAGTGCCTCAGGGCATATTGATCCAGTTAAAGGTCAGCACCTAATTGAGTGATGGGTCAGCAGCCGTCAATGTGATTGACAATAACAATTATAGCTAGTTGCGTTCATGCAATTAGGGAACATTAAGGCTGTTTGCTGATGACTCGTCCTTGTTTTTTTTTTTCGCGGGACATCCAATGAGCCCTTAAGTTTTTCTCAAGATTCTTTCTGAGATGTTGTCTTAGGTATATGCTTATGTGGAAACTCCTATGTGGAAGATATTGCTGATCTATTTATTTGCATACACTTGCTTCTGGGCTCGTTTAGTTTGAGTAACTAATTGACGAGGTGCATATTTTATTTCTTGATGATATCTGTAATTCTAAAAAGCTTATAGCTATTTCCACGTTCTGTCCACAAGGCTAGATCATTTTTGGGCTGCCTCTGCTTTCCTATATTGTAGTTACAGTTGCTGAAGGCACCAGCACGAACGGTTTACTTTCAGAAAGAAGAAAAATATATTTTGTGAAAAACCTTCAGATGCGTAGAACTTCTGTAAGTTGAGAAGACAAAATGCGTAGATCTTTGACATGGCGGGTGAAATGGTGTCATGTTGGATGAAAGTATCTCAGTGAAGACGAACTTTATCACAATTCACACAACATTCTTTCCTGGCTTATTCTATTGCTTCCACATAATGAAAAGAAGAGAACTATTAAATTGATTTCATCGTCGGTCTAAAGTGTTTTTTTTTACAGGTCTTTACCTTTGGATCAGTTCCGCTCAAGACTTATCTACCTGATGGGGACATCGATTTAACCACATTCTGTAAAAATCAAAACCTGAAGGACAGTTGGGCTAATGAGGTCCGGGATATTCTTGAGAGTGAGGAGAAGAGCGAAGATGCCGAGTTCCGCGTGAAAGAGGTTCAGTACATTCAGGCAGAGGTTTGTTAGACTTTATAGCCTTGCTACTTAATTTTTTACGTAGGACGTGCATTGACTATCATTCTCCACCCTGAATACTCGGCAAATGATGTAAACACTTCTAACACAATACATATTTTTTTGTTCTTTTTCTCTTTTTCTCGGGTGGTTCTGTACATTCAGGCAGAGGTTTGTTAGACTTTATAGCCTTGCTGCTTAATTTTTTGCGTAGGACGTGCATTAACTATCATTCTCCACCCTGAATACTCGGCAAATGATGTAAACACTTTTAACACAATACATATTTTTTTGTTCTTTTTCTCTTTTTCTCGGGTGGTTCTGGTATATTAAATCTCGAGTATTTGAATCACGTCCTTTGTCACCCTTGCATCAGAATGGTATAACGATATCTTTTAGGCATTGTATTTTCAGCAAATTTCCAACCTTGAAGTGTGAAACATAAGAGTATGAGGTGTGTTAAATTATCTTCTCAATAGGATGTTAGAATGGAGGTGCAACCAGTCTTCCTGCTTGTTAAATATGTTTGGGATGTCCAACAGTGAAGTTCTTTCAACAAGCTTTGTGTACATTATTGAAATGTCGAGATAGGAAATAAACACTTCAGAGGCTTTGTGGATATGACTTCATATAAGATGCCAAGTTAATTATTTAGAGAAGATGCAGTTTGGCCAGCTCTAGGTTTGTACTCTTCTCACACATTGCCTGATTAAGGCTTTCTATTTAGCTGCGTTCCTCTAGTTCTACCCGATAGCAAGAATTCAGCTTCGAGTAATAATAGTGAATGTCTGTTGCTTAAGAAAAGCCACTGCCTTTGAGGGTTTTTTTATCTCTCTCTTTTGGGGAGTGTTAGTCGATGTTTATCTCTTTTTGAAAACCTGTTATTGATGGTTTTTTTTTTTATCTCTCCCCTACTTCCACCACCAAGTGCCCCCTCCTTTCTGCAAGAAACAGCAGTGTCCGCAAGCACCTCTTATAGGTACAATTTCGAACAAGCTTGGGAGACAACTCATCAATATGAAATCTCACACTTGGATCCATTCCCTACCTCAGTAACTTATAATACCCAGACCCCTGATAGCATCTCTCGCTTAGTGTTCTTAAGGCATTTTTTCTCCTGCCCCTTCTTGTTTGCAGGTGAAGATAATAAAGTGCCTGGTGGAAAATATTGTGGTGGACATATCCTTTAACCAGCTTGGTGGATTATGTACTCTTTGCTTCCTAGAGGAGGTAAGCTATTGGTACTCAGACAGAGTTCCAAAATCATCTTTTTACTAACAGATAGTTGTCATTTTGAAGGTTGACCGTTTGATAAACCAAAATCATCTGTTCAAGCGAAGTATCATATTGATCAAAGCTTGGTGCTATTATGAGAGCCGTATACTGGGTGCTCATCATGGACTTATATCAACTTATGCTCTCGAAACCTTGGTTTTGTACATATTTCATGTTTTCAATAGTTCCTTTTCCGGACCACTTGAGGTGAATGTAGTTTATCTTCTTCATCCTTTCTCAGTCGTATGCTTTTTTACCTTTTCAGCTGAAGGTTTATCCTTTTAAATGCAGGTACTTTATCGTTTTCTGGAGTTCTTCAGTAAATTTGACTGGGAAAACTTCTGTATTAGTCTCTGGGGTCCAGTACCCATTTGTTCACTGCCTGAAATAACAGGTACATGCAAAATTTGATAGGATTGCACATGTTGCCTTTAACTAATTAATTGATGTTGAATTTAAAGAATTTGCAACTTTTTCTTTCTGATTATTCATTTGAATGCACCTTACAGCTGACCCTCCTCGAAAGGACGGTGGAGAGTTATTACTCAGCAAACTTTTTCTCAATGCTTGTAACACTGTATACTCTGTTTTGCCTGGTGGGCAAGAAACCAATGAGCTACCCTTCATCTCCAAGCATTTTAATGTCATGGATCCCTTGCGCACAAACAATAACCTTGGGCGTAGTGTCAGCAAAGGTACTTTCACTATAACAAGTTTACGGCTATCTGTGTTATGCTGCTCTCTGTGAAGATTGAAAAGAAAAGTATGTTGCCTGTTGCTGTTTATTTTAGTCGCCCTAGGAGACAACGATATATTCGTTCTGCCAATGAACCTTCCATTACCTGAATTCTCTTCATACCAATATACGATCTTCTCAGTTCTAACAGTGGAATTATTTCAATATTCGTAAGTGACCTTTCTTGCCGTGTTAAGGTTGCTTCATTGTGACCTTGATGCCAGTGTTCTCCACAGTAATAGAGGTAAGGCTGCTTAGATCGACTGTCCACAGACCCTGCAATAGCGGGTCTTGTGCATCATGGCCGTCCTTCTTATTCAAAGAGGCCTTCCACGTTTGTCTGACAGCATACACACCACAGCCTTCAGATGTTGTCCACAAAAGCAGTGCTCTGATTGTAGGCTGTCTACAATTGCCTACCCTCTGTAGACCAAATGACTACCTACCGAAAATAAAGGAAATATTAAATGGTCATCGTGGTATTTGATAACGTTGACCCGCGAGTGGATGGGGAAAACTGGTGGGAGGGTTGGTGTTGATTAAAGGGTATAGGAAATGCTTGAAACTGTGTATTCACTTTTCTCAAATGTGCAGTATGATCTATCTCAGTGATTAAAGCCATGACATTTATCCATCTTTACGCAAAGATGTTGATGTACCTCATTATGAAATGAGTTAATTATATTAACGAGAAAAAAAACTATCGGAATTTTGGTGGTCCATTATTCAGGTCCTTAATGTGGAGTCACGGGTGCAAGGTAGGATAGATTCAGGTCCTTTGTTCACTATTTGTGTTGCTTATTGGAATTCTGACGTTCTATAAGCACCCCATTAATGCGTGAAAACTGGCTCAGAGTGCCTCTTAGAGAGTCTACATAAGCGAAGTTGCTCCAGATTAATATAAACAATTGTGGTGGGTTTCACGGTGTTAATGATTGAAAAATGAAACTTTTGCTGTTCTTTGCAGTCTGTTCAATTTGAGGTTGAGCTTGTGTTTCATGGGATCAAGCTTAGTTCTAGATGGTACAGAAATGCTTGTGATTCTATTGAGCTTTAAGAAGCCTCAAGGTCTATTATACTGAGCCTGGAGTGGTGTTGCCTTTCTCTCCCTCGTTTAACAGTACCTCGCCTGTGCATGTAACTTTACTTATACTTCCTCTGTGAGCATTAACTCACTCAAAAGCACTTGTATCTCTTACTTTTTCGTCAATTTTGCCTTTCTCTTTCCCAGGTAATTTCTTCAGGATCCGTAGTGCCTTTGCTTTTGGGGCCCAACGACTAGCCAGATTATTTGAGTGCCCAAGAGTAAATATAATTGCTGAAGTCGATCAATTTTTCTTGAACACATGGGACAGGCATGGTAAAGGCCACCGCCCTGATGCATGCAGTTCTGGTCTTTTTGTCATGCGACCTCTTAACTTGAATCATGTCTGCATGTCTGATAAACTCGGGGATCCTTCAAGCATAAGGAAACTTAATTCTGATGGGCACGAATCTGCAGTCGAGGTGAATTCTAATGGGTATGAATCTGTGCCTGAGGTGAATTCTCATACCCAAAGTGAGAAGACATGTGCCAGCTTAACGAGCTCAGTGGCTTCTGATCAAAATTTTCAGATGCCACCTAATTACAGCAGTTACAGAAATACGCTTAGTGTAAAGGAAAGAAGTGGTACACCAGATAACTTGGGAAATGAAATACGTGACAGGTTTCAATTCACAAGGACACATTCAAGTCCTGAGGTTACTAACGCATCTAGTGAAATTTTATCTCGAGGACGTAACCAGACGTCAGAAACAGTAGAAGGGCAGACCACCTTCACAAGGTTGGGGAATAATAACAGGAGGAAAATATCTGGTCCTGAAGTTTCTGCTAACAATAGTGGAAGATCTTTGACGGATGATCTACTGTCTTCAAGGCAGAGCTCATCGCACCAGAGAATTGACGCTGCTTTCGGTTCCAACGGTTCCTCAAATAGTTCTCGTATAGAATCTGTATCAGGTATTATGGGAGAAGACCAAACTTCTGCGTCGGAGACAATGCAGATGCATCACGAAGAACAAAATATTGCGAATATGATGGCTACTTCAAGGGTTCATAGTCTCAATGGACATTTTCAGATGCCAGTGAATTTAGCTTCTTCTCATCTGCCTGTTCCAGTATCACCTTCTATGTTAGCTTCGTGGGGATATGCTCACAGAAATTCAGCTGGTATGGTCCCCACTAGCATTACTTCATCTGAGCCTCCTTGGGGTTTAAACCTGAATTACTCTCAAGGTTTAATATCCTTGCCGGTGTCTCAGTATTCATCTAATCTCGGAACTTGCACAAATTCCCGAGAGGAGATTCTTGAACCAGTTGATGATGGTGTGGCATCCGAAGAATCGTATCACAGGAATAGTGATCGTGGTATGTGGTCCGAGCAGGATGCTGATTTTTTGGGAGGAAGTCATCCCAAAAATGGAATTAACCAAGCTCAACAGTTGGAAGAAAAGAAACAGTTCACCTCAAGAGCTCGAGTAAACAGCTCAGAAAATTATTCGATGAAAGCTCATGGTAAATTGAGTAAAGATAGTGGGTTAAGGGAAAAGTATGTTGACAATTCCCAAAATCATAGTATAAAAGGAAGGAATGTGTACTCTTCCAGTGAAAGATACATACCAGCTTCACATAATACTTCTTCAAGATCTAAATTGCCTTCTGAAGGTTCCTGGGAAGGACCGTCTTTGACGAGTTCCAAGTCAACAAGGGACAGGCCGGGGAAGACATCTACACCCCCTGCAGAATTTTCCTCAACGTATAAGAGAGAGTGGCAAAACGAGGAGTCAGTTCATTTTGTTTCTCGTCAGGTTGATGATGACAATGGAGACTGCATTTCACTGTCCACAGTTGACACTGAAATTGCCGAGAACTTGGTTCCGGGAACTGTTGCTCCCTCATTTATGCAGACTCATCAAATACCCTTTGGTATAGTTCCTGTAGGTTCTGGTTCAAGGCAGAGAACGATGGACAAGAATGGGGTTCTACCCTTTGCATTTTATCCCACAGGGCCACCAGTTCCATTTGTAACCATGCTTCCGCTTTACAGTTATCCAACTGAGATGGGTCAAGCTGATGCCCAGACAAGTCATTTTGATGCAGATGAAGCTTTGAGTAACTCCCATCTGAGTCAATCTGATCAAGGATTGGATTTGACCGAGGACATTGACCATCAAAAGAGCTTCAGTCGGCCTAATTTTTCAGTAGACGCTTCAGATGAGCATAGCTCCGACATTCTGAATGGTGACTTTACTAGCCATTGGCAGAATCTGCAGTATGGACGCTTGTGCCAGGATCCGCGGAATCATGGGCCCATGGTTTGTCCTTCGCCTATGGTTGTTCCACCAATGTATATTCAAGGGAATTTGCCATGGGAGAGTCCTGGAAAACCTCTTTCCACGAATGCCGACCTTTTCAGTCAACTTATGGGTTATGGCCCTGGATCCGTTCCTGTGTCCCCTGTCCAGTCTGGTTCCAATGGATCTCCCAAAGCGTATCAAGATTATGATGATGAAGTTCCTAGACATCGTGGTGGGACTGGAACTTACCTACCCAAACCCGTAAGATGATCTTCTGAAAGAAACTTCTCTGCCTGTTCATCAATTTGTTATCAGTATGTTGGTGTCTGAGTTGGAATAATTTATTACTTTCAAGATTAACATTAACATGCTTGTTTTAATTTTAATGAAGTAGAGATGATGCTGGAAGATTCTTATTGTGATAACCTATTATATTGACAAAGCTAAGTGCAAGATTGACTGTTGCAGAATTTACAAATGTGATAATAAGGGCTGCATATCTTGCTTTTAATGAAGAGTTCAGGTTTCACTTTTAGAAGTTCAATATGAAGTTGACATGCAGAAGTTAATGAGCAGGGAACGTCTAGGAGGGATCATGTGCCCAGAGTTTACTTGTACACGGTTATTCAGTATATACACAATTTGGGAAGCTGAAGTGACATTTTCAAAACTCTCCTTAGTTCTTATTTATTAGTTTGCTCATCAACTTTTAGATTTCCATATAGAACATGACTAGTTTTCCATTTTGATTCTGGATGTGGGTTTTGTTGAACATAGAAAGAAGACCTTTTTGCCAGCTGCTCGAACTGAATGATGGCCTAACTTGGCTTTGGCAGTGTATGTCTGGAGTCGAAGTCTCAGAAGTTTAGATGGTTTATTTTACCCCTTTCTGGCTGCTTGTCTTCTTGTAATTTGAGAGCCGTCAGCAATAAGAACCCTTCAGGCTTGGTGACTTGGCAATGGTGAATTAATTGTCAAAGATGGCAGATTTATTCCTTATTCAATTTACTTTGGTAGAGAATTTTCTACTGTTTTGGAATAGAAGCATCTACACGCACGTTTGAACACACGAACAAACATCACTCCACGACACCGCAATACGGCTGCACCCCCACTCTCTCTCTCTACACCATAGCCCTTTCATGGTTGTTTCTCGCATGCCCTTATAAACCCTGCTCACGAGCACCCAGTCATAGCCACCATGGCTGTGACCTTCTCAACGCAACCACCATATTCCCATGCCCACAAATGTGCACTACTTCACTTAGTCATGCCCATAAACCCACAAAAAAAAACTTTACAGATTAACCCCTTCTCACAGCTTCCTCCCCATGCCCCCTACTCCCGAAAACAATTATATAAAGAAGAGAAAAATGCTAGAACTTAATTACCCAAAAACTCACAGAAAAACCCTTCTTCAAGCTCTCTATCCGCCTCTGTTTCTCTCTCTCAGCCATTTTTCGGGCACCCCATGTACTAGAGAATGTTCCAAGAAAAACAACACAAAAGCAGATCCAGGCTGCAAACTAGTTAACAGATTCCGTGTGGGAAAATTTTCATCCAGTTTCTATTATGGGGTGCTTTCTTACATTTTCTACAGTGACGTGCTTGTTATTATGTCAAGATAATATATCAAGTTGTCACATTTTGTGAGAATACAAGGGACTGTCTTAGCAACTCCTTGGCAATAAGAGGAGAAGAAATGACTGCTATGTTCATTGCCAGTAGCTGCTAAATAATGATGATGAAAGAAGCTTGCGGTAAGAAAATGATTAGTTAAGGGAGGGTGGTAGTAATGACTTCCCTTTCCACGCCCTTTAAAAATAGGAAGGGCCGGTGATAGTTTACTTGGATATTCTCTGGATTTTACTTATAATCTTGTGGGAGATGGGGACTTTTAGGCCACTTGGGTGGTTGCAGTGTCTCGTGGCTTTATTTGCTGTAGGCATAAGTGCTGGTCAGATTTTGTGTTGCAATATCGGCCAGGGTGTGCACTAAATGTCGTAGGTGCTTGGCTCATGCACTTGGTTTGAGGTAGGTTTAGAGTCGAAAGTCGGACTGGAGCTTGTGAGGAGAGACTAATCGAGGGGCTGGCTTGGAGACATGGCTGCTGGGTTGGGTAAAGAGAGCTTAATGCTTCGGTTGATAGCAATATGATACCGTTATAAGGTGATCAAAGCCTGCTTGTGGAATGGTTAGTCTGGGTTTCTGTCGGTTCATGAGAATCACTAGGGCCTGTGAGTGAGGCTTTTGACGTTGCATCTCTTCTTCAATCTGATAAGTGTGACAAGTCTGGGTTTCTCATCTATGACTCATAATGCAACTTATAAAAGGCACTACAACTCCTATATTTCTTTCTCTTGGTATACAATATTATACTGTTGGCTATACAGACAATTCATATCTGTTTGCTTATCGTCTTTTTGCAGAAAGTTTCATCACGGGACAGGGTCTCTTCAAATACCAGACATATGAAAGAAACTTTCGGCCATTCTCACAAGGATAATCATACTTACAGGGGAGGAAACTGGAATAAGAACTCATGGCAACGCCTTACTAGTCAAGGCCAAGCGGGCAACCAAGTTGAGAAGCCCAACACAAGAATCAATGGCTAGGAGTACTACGGGTGACGATCAATTTGACAGACCGTGGACTTCACTAAAATCTGACAGTTCACATCCAAAGCATTCCCAGAATGGTTCATTCCGCCCTTTAAGTTCCGCAAATCGTGGCTCTACCAATGCACCGTATGGCATGTATCCACTACCAGCCATGAATAATGACGGAGTTTCTCCTCCCGACAATAGAGTACCTTCCAATGTGCTATATCCGTATGACCAAAATGTGAGTTGTAGTTCTGCTGAGAGGTTTGAGTTTGGCTCTCTTGGACCTATGAATTTCTCTCACATTACCGACGTTACATGGCTTGGTGAAGGTTCGTTAAGGCATACTGATGAGCGGCAGGACTTCTCAGTAGACTGTTAGCACTCTTCACCAGACCCACATCACAGGTAACTGCATCTGCGAGAAGGGTACCAATCTATCCTCCTCTCGTTGTTTGCAGATACAGCTTGTACAGTTACCAGTTAGAGGTTATACTTCTGTTCATCTTGCTAGAGGTGACTTGTGATGCATATACTGTATAGCAAGTATGTTCTATTAGGCTTTTCTTATCCACTTTAAATTTGTTTTGTCCAGTTAGCCAGTTAGGAAAAAAAAAAAAAAAAGGATTCATAACAAAAAAGCTGGAAGTGGTCAATACACTGTACACCCTTGAAAGTTCCAACCATTCTTTTTCCTGGTATAATTCCGGAGACCATATTATTTTAGTATTACTTACGCTGTCATATATCTAGTTGCACTACTGTCATATTGTTTCATGCTCCAATTCATGAAGAGGAAGTTATCTTCATTGGGAAAACTTGTTTAGGTCATATTATTGCATTTTCTGGTTGCCTGCTTAGTAGAAACTGACGGGCGAAGCTGACCAAATGTCATCGTTCTCTCTTTTGGTTTCCGGAGGAACTTACTCCCTTTAGTTACCAAGGGAAAAAAAGAGGGAATTCCGATGTTCCCTTTTTTGGTGAATGAGGCTTAGACCTCTCTCTCTCTCTCTCTCTCATCCCTATCCTCATGGCAGAAAAAATGAGTTTGGTGCTATTAGGGTGGTTGGAGTTAGCTTTCGAGAAAATCATTAGCATATCTGTGATAGAAATGATGTGGTATAATGGATGGGTAGGATTTACCAAGATGAAGAGATTCCTAAAAAAAATTAAGAGGACTCATTTGTTGGTTAAACCGCCTCATCACTATTTTCGTTACGTTGTAGTTGTTATTGTTAACCTGTGGGGTGCTTGTTTTCGGAGGTTCAGCTTGATTTTTTGATTTACCTGTTTGAATTGGTCAAAATCCGGTTGAAGATTGTGAGAAGTGACGTAATACATAAATGCAACACCAACCATGACACCCTTAAAGAGGCCCAAGTTTCTTTACTCCGTAACAGCGTGATAGAGGGGTTATGAAACAGAATATGTTGAAAGTATTGCACCTTAAGTTGAAACAAATAATCTGTAGAATATTCTTGAATTGACCATGACCCTTGAATGTTTCTGTAAAACCTTCTTAGGAAATGCAACACAAAGTGAACCGACCTTACAAGTCATTTCAGACATTCCAAAGGAAGCAAAGACACCATCTGATTATTATATACATAATGCTAATGAAGATTCATCAACTGCAGGACACTAAAATTTTCAGGATCCCAGAATCGTACGAGGTGTTGGCAAAAAAAGCACCCCATAAGATGATTCGATCCATGCGTCTTAGGTCCTCGATTCCTACATCAATATTAAGTACAGAAAAGCGCCTTGTTGCAATGTAAAAAAGAGAGCTACTGAGTCGACTTCCAAGAGAGCTACTGGGTCGACTTCCCTCCCCATCGCGCCAGACGTATCAAGAAGGAAAGGACTTCGGAAGGATCATGTAGCGAGTACGAAGCCGTGGTATCCCTCGGGGTGGAAGATACTATGATGGGGTACCCTTGTCCTCTGCCTTGTAACACCTGAAGTAGTCAACATCAAATCACAAATCTTATTATAATCGTATTTATGTCTATATACGCAAAAAAATAAACTATTCATACATCCGTCAAAAGGAGCCTGCTTTCTAATGTCTTTTCTCAAGGAATAGAAGTACTCGAAAGTGAGTTTGGATCGTCAGTATATACCTTGAAAGCATCCTCGTCGGTTCGATCATCTCCTATATAAACGGGGAGAACTTCTTCGGTATTCTTGGCATACCCTAGAGTGTCTAATAAATATTCTAGGGCGTTACCCTTGTTCCACTTTATCGATGGCCGAATTTCCAAAACCATTTTACCCCTCGTCAGGTGAAAGCGGGGATACCTTGTAAGCACAGACTGCACTCTCTCTTCTAGCATCCCATACTCCTGCAGATTAATAACTAGCTTTTGTACCATCAAGACGGTATTACTGAATTTATGGGCATTCTTTTCCAGTGATATTGACACTGAATTTCTCTCCCCTAGGACGACTTAATGATGGAATAACATTGAATACCTCGTCTTGGACTTGCCGGTAGTGTACAGAGATGCAGAATCTGTTGTCCTCTATCATTACACCTTCTATGCTTTTGGTTTCTTCCTCTAGCTCATTTAACATCTGTTACAGTACTCACTGGAATTAGACACATGCATGCAAGGAACAGAAGTAGTTTCGCTAAGCTACCAACTCCACCTTACAGAAGGTGACGAAGTTCAAATTATTGAAACAACGACTTAAGCAATCCACGAAGACTTGCAAGGACTACTATACCTTTCCAATTGCGGGCAAAAACTCTTGAGCGGGTTGGAAGACCGTAAACTCGTTGCCCTGCAAGATCAAATTCCAAGTCAATGTATGTTCATCGATGAGCATTTCTGGACTCGAATCAAGCCATTGATCAGTTTTTTACGTTTATTTAAGCTATCATGACTCGTTTAAACATGCAATCAACTGAAAAATGGATTATGTGCACCTTAAGAACTTATGAGATAAACACACGATACGCATGATGTACATTTCAAGTGCGACTGCCAGAAAGACCTAAGCTATGTTTGCTCAACGTCTTGATAAACTTCACCTTTTCATCAAGGGCTTTAGTTTGGTACTTGGATTTCAGTAGTCTTGGGGGTCCCATGATATCCATCCCGTGGCTCCCGGCATAGTATACTTCATCTAGTTTTACGAATTCATAAACCTGATATAAAAGAAAATAAGGGTATTTTGATATTGGTTAGTCGGTTTGCTTGGATTTGAAAATTGCAACGCACATGGTAGTTAGAACATACTACAAACGATGGATGCATTGTTTTTACCTTGCCTCGACTCCTACCACTTATAATAGCTGTTGGAAAGTGTCTAGCAACTTCGCGTACTGCTGAACGCATCTGCATGTCATTGCACAAATTAAGATCTGTTCGATTAGACCGACAATATAAACAACATTTACCGATTGCTTAGCATCTACATATTCCTAGTTCCCGTCTCCTAAAAAGAATCCTTTATCTTTTAAGCATGCCCTTCTATGCATGAAAGGGAGTAGCACAATGTTTGGTATGTACCGTTGCTAGATTATACTACACCGTAACAAAATATATTGCAAACACCAGTGAAAAACTAAGAATATGTGTAACTAAAGCAGTAGAAATGGGACGAAGAGAACCATTTAAGGTCGCATAAACGCACGAAAGAGAAGAATGGTAGCATTTGAATTACCGGATCAGACATGAAGGCGGAATCAGGGTCGTTGACAATGGGTGAGAGGGTACCGTCGTAATCTAAAAACACGACGATCCGCTTTCCCTTTGCTAAGCTCATCATTCCTTTGAAAGAGGCAAGCGCAGAGGGGTGTTCATTCTATCAAAAACAAAATCATTTGTGAAATGTAAGTAAGCTGTAGAACGCGTAAAAGCCTTCTTTAGCACTGCTGTAGGTGACTTAGCTTCCCTATTTCATAGATCTATTTTCAACTACATATATAAATTTGGTCAAAACGGTATAACACGTCAAAGAACTATTGTAGACAACTTCAGTTTATTATGTTGTTGCTACCACACAGTTTTAAAATTTGTTATAATCTCGGTGTCGAGAATAAGGAATCTTAAGGTTTTCTGGTGAAAACTCACCAACCAAGAACTATAGTTGGCATCGATTACATTGGGTTCAGTAGGAGCAGTAGGTTTCGGTACGGTGCGTTTGGCAGCATTCTTGTCATGTCTTGCTTTAGAGATGGACTCGGTATCGTGTGTCTTGGCTAGCCATCTCTGAAATCCCAGTGCCTGGTAAAGCTTCTCTATATTGTCTCTCATCATCATCTGTCAGGATTGAGGAAAAAAAAAAAAAAACCCAAAACCGAAACGTAAGAAAAGAAAAATATAATTCTTCAAGTCCTAGACCTAAATAGACTAAGTGCAAGCTTCACAAAATGGTGGGAGGGAGGGAGGGAGGGAGAGAGAGAGAGAGACGTAAAGGAAATAATTCATAGTAAATTATAAGGAAAGTAAGTTAATGCCAAAGTTAGGAGGGGTGATTTGGAAGTATTGTTGAAAAAATAAAAATAGAAACATGTGACATGTGGGGTCCACCAACGGGAACATATTTTCTTCGCTTAAGAAAAGGTATGTATTTTTTTATTATTATTATTCAAAAACCTTTCTTATTTTCTTTACTTTACAAATTTATATAAGAGCTTTTGGAAAAAGAAGCGGTGTGAAACAAGGAGTTACGTATGTAACGTTTTAAAGTACAGTTATAATGTTAAATTAATGAGGTGATAAAGCAAGCCAGCCTACGTACATACATACATACGTTACAGACCCACTAAAAGACAGGTAAACTGACAAACCGGAATATGGATTCAAGATCTCATATCAAGGAATACGCAAGAAAAGTTAAGCGCTTTTTCAACAGGGTCATGCATGTTTTCTTGTAAAAACACAAGTCCTTATCAGAAGCTGGGATAATCATGGTCCGTAAATATGGGCAAGTCTCGATGTGACAAGTGTGTATAAGTGGTGAGGTGGTTTAGAGGGGAAGGTCGCTTTTGAAAAGGAAGATTTGATCCTAAAACAAATCGATGTGAGTACAAGAAAGAGACAAATTTGAACAAGATTTGTGATTGAATGCAAAGTACGTAGAACAGTTGAATCCCAGAAGAGAACAAGGGGACTGACTTGAATAACATAAAAGTCAGATTCGATGACTCAACACTGCACGGCTAATTTGAAACGTTGTCCTGAGTGGGGGGTTCAAATCAGGGAGTCATTTCAGCTGATCACCAGACCGACATGAGCTTTAAGATTTGATTTGAGACAAGTGCGTTAATTTGCTTTTTCCTGTGGCTCCAATCCTACCAACCCATTTTCTCATCTCAACGTCCGCCAACTGTTTTATAACTAACCAAGTACCATCACAATTGGAAAGGTGACACGGTTTTTCGAAATTCTTGCTACAGAAATGGTAAAGTAACATGTCTATTTCAAGAATTTAAAATACATGGTAAACGTAATATTGAAGAATCGTTTTAAATTACGAAACTAAGAAATTTTTTGAACGAATAATACTTCAAAACCCCGAAGAAAGGGAAGGAAGCTATGTTGCTGAAAATAAAGAAGACTTTCCACAGTCACACCGCTTAAGTTTTCCTTCAAAAACCATTACATCCAAATGAAAATATTAATACTTTAGGGATGTGCATGCTGGTTCAAAAAGCAATACATTCTGAATTAAGAATGTAGAGAGAAACTTGAATAAAAGAAGTAAATTTTTGACACGAAAGGAAGAATTCAAAAGAAGGGTTTGAAGGAAATGGGGGAAGAAACCATTTGTAAGTAGGTAATTTTGGTTAAAAAGTCTCATGTGAATGGAAGGAAAATTCTTAAGTTACTGGGGTTCTGAACAAATGTGACGTGATGGAAATTGAGGACGCAAATGGTAACGCACGTTTCTCTTGGGGTGAAGTTGAGGAGGTAAGAGACCAACTTTCACCCTAGTCAAGAAAAATGTCCTCAGGATTAACGCAGAACATGGCATGATTGTGCAGTAAAATGTATTCCTATTGAAACAATTGTACCTGCATGCCATGAGTTGCAACTAAAATCAGCTTCTTTCGTAGATACACACCATAACAGAAACTAATTTCGCACAAAACCATTCCCAACAATTCTTTTTTGCAACACCATAATAATAAAGGAATTCCATTTTTACATTCAAAGGAAAAAAATCTTTCCATCATACATAAATTTTACTCTGAAAAGGGCTTCCTTCATAAAGCTGCAGGAATATGCATATGCATCAGGTACACACACACATACAGATTCCAAAACTTTTAAAGTTCATGCTCAAATTATTGAACCGCCATGGATGCCCATTATTCAAGCACCCACAGAATCATCAACCAGTCAAACGTGCCACTGAACACAGAACAGGCCAGAGATGGACAACTCGTACCACTTTGTATTCACATGAGATCATAGACTTTAGGACCTTAAGCTTGTGCCACGAACGAGAAACAAGTGCATTCTATGAAGCCACCAATTGTTTACTCACAAAAAAAAAAAAAATTAGTAGATTTGGTTCTAGTCCTTGACTCTTAGCTAGAACCGAAAGTGTGAATGAACAAGGTGGAGGGGTGGGTTTGGAATTGTATTATGGTCCGACAAAAAGTGCAAAAGGACAAAGATTACGTGTCGGCAGATCATCGAGAAGGTAGGACATTTTGGGCCGTGGGGGATTGTGACTATGACACATAAGCACACGCTTTTAGGCTTTAACGTGAAAAAGCGTCCACAAAAGTCCCCTACAAGCAGACACGAGATACAGGACGAGGCGCCCAAGTCCTGAGAAACTACCTGGAACTGGCATAGAATATTAGTCCCAAAATGAATCTGATGTTAAAGTGTTGGGCACTAAATTACTAACGTATGTGTGTGCTCTGACGAGGTACGAATAGTTTATTGGCTCGAGCGTCGTGATTTTCAACCATCGAGGACATGGTTTTCTTCTGGGACACTGAACGCATGAATGACTTGGTTGCCAAGGAAACTTGCTGTTTGGTATTCCCACCGGCTCTGTTTCAAAATAATTAATTACTTTTTAAATTATAAATATTTATTTTTTATATTCGTCTTTCTTATACTTTTTTTTTTAATTTTATTCTTCTCTCTCTACATTTAATTTTTTTATTAACCTATTTTTTCATTGTGTGCCTCCTTTCTTTTCCTCTCTCTCTTTTTTCTGTCTTCGGATAGAATAAAAAACCTTCGTCTTTTAAATAAAGGTACAAGTCAAACACGATTAACAAAAGGACAAAATACAAAACTTGCCTATAGCTGACCACCCTCTATCAAAATGGTAATAGTCATTAAAAGGGAGAAAATTATCATTAACAAATTTTAAGAAAGTGCACATTTTCGGGCAAGCCATATGAGGAAACTACTGTGTTATCTCCTAAAATGTACAACACGGGATTGTTGTCGGCTTGCAACTCGCCGCCATTGAGGTCTTCTGAACTGGTTATTCAGGTTTGGGTGGTAAGGTGGAGAAAGCGACGTAACTGTGGGCGGCGACTAGTTTTCTCTCCCAATTATCTCCGCCGACCTTATTAAAGGTTCCGGCAATTCTAACCAGTTAGAGTCGGTACACCCGAAGTGCACGTGTCAACTCCCACCGCTTCCATCACTCCCGGTCTATCCCCATCACCATCAACTACAAATCAAACGAGACTCTTACGTTTTGGTCACTCGTTTCATGTTTCTAATGAAAAGAATGGCATCATCTCAGAAAAATGAACGAATGTTGACTTCTACATAATTTTAAGAAGAGAGTTAAGTAAATTGATTTTTTTTAAAATGCGTTGTTTTTACTACTAACGATAAACTCGATTTACTTTTCATAAACTAGTTAAATGGGTAAAGTTGAAAGAATATAAAAGTTGACATCTCATAAGAATAAGTGAGCAATTCATTTGGAACAGTAAATAGAGAAAAACTACCAACTTTTATAAAATGGAAGGAATATTTATGTTAAAAGAAATGTACTCTGAACTTACTTACTCGGACCATTTTAAAAATTGTAAAGAAAATAATTAACCTCATGATCTATGTTATTTGAAAACTTATAACCCTCATGATTATGCGTACAATTCTAAAAAATTTACAAGTTAAACATGAACAAGTGAACATTGAACGTGTATGAATTAAGATTTACTGCTGTAACTCATAATTAAAGCAGAGCCCCTCTCTCTCATTTAGTATCACAACATTTATGCTGTAATTATGGGCAACAGCAGAGCAGGAAATCCTGATCCAACGTGTATGTATAAAGATGATTGTTGACTGCAGTTTCAATTTGATGTTTTCAGAATGAAATCTAACTAAATAAATAACTAACGGAGCAGACCGTAGGCGTGTAGGGTCAATGGCTCCAGGCCCAGTCAACGATGGGCCCGGCGTGCACCACGTGTGAGGTGAATATGCGTATCAACCTTTCAAAGAGTAACCGAAAAAGCTACGGTGGCGTGGAGGTGCGCCTCGGAATAAAGTGTAACAGCGCGTGTGAAACAAACGACGCGGTACTATTAGTGAAACGATAGAGCGTTATGCTCACGCGCAAAGACTCGGGTGTCAAATTAGCTCCTCCAGAAAGGGCAAAAAACGAACCCCAACGATCCTTCGGTTTACTTTTAGACTCAAATGTGCCGCTAAAAAATGCCGAGACACAAAATCTAGGGCAAAAGAGATGGAGGTTAAAAAGTCGCGAATTGACCGGGATGACCTGCACGGAAGTATCTCCGGTGAATGCGCCCGTATATCGACAGCAAGCCGGAGATAACGAGATTACATGTCAGTTTCCGACGAACGCCTGAAAATGACCGGAGCAACACCGCCGGCGCACGTCGAAAAACGACTACATATACCCATGCAATGCGTGGAGGAACGTGAATAACAGAATCTTAAGGCAGAGATAGCTCTAATAACCTCAAATTCATTAATTCAATGAGAAAATGCCTTAATTTCAATGAAATCAGAGAATAGCGAGGCTCATAATCAAATGCAAGCTGACCGATAGAATCTATCAGGAGATGTAGGTGACAAACTTACGAAACTTTTTCTTGAACTTCTGACGATCCCCGCGGCAGCAGCGGCACGACGAAGATGGAAGAATTACGAGATTACAGCTCCCGGAATTGCTGAGAGAGAAATGAAGGGGAGAAGAGAAGATAGGAAGGAAGGAGGAGGAAGGTGGTGGTGGCGGGGGTATTTATAGATTTTAAAGGGGGGAGGGGTTTTCTTAGGAGTTTGAGGATCTATTTGATTACTTATTTCACGGCATTAATTTCTCTCTTAAATTGGCGGACATGTGTGGAGGTTAATGAAATGAGGCTTGATTAAATGACCGCATTGCCCTTAACTTTAACCGTCTTCTCCGTTCATTATAACAAAATATTTAAAAAAGATTAGCATCATTTACTGTATAATACTTTTATTTTAATAAAAAAAATATTATCTGTATTGTATTATTTTATCGTTGTCACTAAATTTACGTGACAATTTTTAAAGAAAAGATTTGCAAACAACTTTAGACAAAGGAAACTGAGGGGTACCAAATCTGTCATTTAATGTTTGCTGACTCAGTGATTAATAAGGTTGACTACCAGGCATAGGCCTTGGTTGGATTTTTTTTTCTTTCTGGAAAGCGTGTTAAGGTCTTTTATTATACCTGCTCGGGGAAATTGTTCATGAGATTTCCTCGGAGTTTGGAGACTATTTTCAGTAGTCCACGAAATTTCCTTCTCTCGATGCTCTGGAGGTTATTTACTCTTCATAAAACGGCACGTATTCAGGCTTTTTTCACTACAGTGATACGTAATAAGCGATTGTGTAAGCAATTTGTATTTACAACTTTCAAAAAGATCCGTGTCTCCATCCAGTATCATTCAGGCTTTACATGTTCGAAATTTCTTTATTCGCAATTGTTGATGCCGAAAATATTCTGGACACGATGACCCCTATTATGTATGACTTTTTGCAATATTCTATCATATTTTCGCTTCTTTTACATAGATAAAGTGTCATTTGGTATGCTTAACGAAACACTCATCTTGTCAGCTTTTCCACTATAGTGACATGTGACAAGCGACCGTGTAAGCGGTTTGTATTTACAACTTTCAAAAAGGTCCGTATCTCCATCCAGTGTCCTTCAGGCTATTGGAGGAAAATCTATTTCCTTACTTACATGTTTGAAATTTCTTTATTAGCAGCCGTCTGAAGTCGATGACATTCTGGACACGATGACCCCAATTCTATATGACTTTTTTGCAATATTTTATCAGATTTTCGCTCTTTTTGTATAGATAAAGTGTCATTTGGTATGCTTAACGAAGCACTGCTCTTGTCAGCTTTTACTTGTAACACCGGAATACATATACGCCAAAACTAGAACAATGAAAGTATTATCTGTGTTTTTTCAACCCTAGAAAGTGGTAACGCCTAGTGTTTTTTGTGATTTTAGTTGCCAATTACCCAAGACAAGAGAAAAGAAATAGAAAGAGGGTCCTTATCAAATGCTTCTGGGCCTCTGGATGTTTTGGAGGTTATTTTCTCTTCGTACAATTTCTCGTATTCGGGTCTTTTCCACTACAGTTAACAGGCGACCGTGTAAGCGGTTTGTATTTACAAGTGTCGAAAAGGTCCGTGTCTCCGACCAGTGTCCTTCAAGCCATTGGAGGAAATTTTATTTGGGGTAAATGCACATTGACCCCCTGTACTTTAAGTATTGGGCAATGTGGCGCCCCATACTTTAAAAATAGCTACTAAAACTACCTCCACTATTAAAAAATGTGCATATTAACAGAATCCGTTACAGAGTTGTTCAAAAGACACCACTACCCTCTGGTTTTGTTTTATTTACTTCACTAAACATTAGAGTCACAGGGGCCAAAGTGCAATTACTATGAATCTCCATTCACCACCTCTAGGCACCATCAGCCCTCACCCACCATTGCAGCACCACACAATCGACCCACGACACACAACCATCTCCAAGAAGCCCGCACAGCAAACCACAAAAAAGCCCCACAACAAAACAATGGCCAATCAGCCTACCGCCACAAACCCCGATTTCCACCACCACCCACTTCGGCAAAGGTGAGCTC
Source organism: Escallonia herrerae (assembly GCA_033070095.1). Classification (NCBI taxonomy): domain Eukaryota; kingdom Viridiplantae; phylum Streptophyta; class Magnoliopsida; order Escalloniales; family Escalloniaceae; genus Escallonia; species Escallonia herrerae. Next base: position 58,238 of record JAVXUP010000249.1, on the reverse strand, counting down.
CGACGTAGATCTTCAGCGCCGCCGCGTCCTGCCCCTGCGCCGACGGCACTGGCCCGATCGAGGCCAGCCGGCACGACGCCATTCGGTTATTGATCTTCATCCTTGGGTGTTGTAAGGCCTTTGCGGCACCTCGCCGTCACGCGAACAGGACAAAGCTGAAGCCCGTGGCCTTGCCGGTGGCTTGGTCGGTTACGATTGCAGTCCTCGATTTTGCCAAATGGTTCGAAGGCGGCGGGTAGGGTTTCTTAGGTTTTGTCTCAACCAAGGCAGTGGACGAAGATCTTGCGGTGGGAGACATCGCGGTCGGCTGCGGGTTGGACGCGGGCAAGGATGGAGGGGTCCCAGTTGGCAGCATCGATGAGGAATCCGATGACGTGGTCCTGAGTGTATTCTTCAGGTTCAAGGTGGGGGAAGTTGCGGTGGCAGCCACAAGCGGCACATCAAAAAGAGGTGGGGTCGGCAGGGGTAGCCGTAGGGGATGGCGGCGGAGTTCAATGATGCCTTGATGGCGGTGGAGATCGCTTGTTGCTGCGGCGGATGGTGGCAGCAGTTTGGGTGAGGGGGAGAGAGGAGAAAGAGGAAGGGATCGTGGGTTCAGCTCGGAGAGAGGAGAAAGAGGAAGGGATGGTGAAAGAGGAAGCGACGGTGGCAACATTTTTGGGTAGGGGCAGGGAGAAGAGAAAGGAAGGGGAAAGAGAAAGAAATTAGGGTTAGGTTTTATGGTGAAATGACAAGATTATCCTTAAAAAATTATAATTTTATGCCACTTGAAAGGGCATTTAGGTAAATGAATTGCCAATTTTAAACTATTTGAGGTTAAAAGGGTATATTGGTCTTTATAATATAAATTTGGATTTAAAACTATTCCCGCTCAAAAACATAGTTAAGTTGGACGGAAACCGTCTAATGCGCCCACTTTTTAGTAGTGGAGGTAGGTTTAGTAGCTATTTTTAAAGTATGGGGCGCCACATTGCACAATGCTTAAAGTACAGGGGGTCAAAGTGCATTTACCCCAATTTATTTCTTTACTTACATGTTCGAAATTTCTTTATTCGCATCTATCTGAAGCCGAAGACATTATGGACACGGTGACTCCTATTCTGTATTTTTACAATATTCTACCAGATTTTTGCTCCTTTTATGTAGATAAAGTGTCATTTGGTGTGCTTAACGAAGCACTCATCTTGTCAGTTTGCTTGTAACGCCAGAGTACATGTACACCTAGACCAGAACTGTAAAACACTTTTGTAACCTCAGTCTTTAGAAGTATTATCCATCTTTTATATGGGCTTAATGTGCTAGCACAATGTTATTTGTGTGTAAATTTTATAATCTTGAAGATGTCATGACATGGAAATAAAATATTTAACATGGATATTTTCTATTAATATCATTCTCTCATTAAAAAAAAAGGCCACAAGCACATCAAGTACTAAAAGGCCTCGGTGATGGTACCGAAATTATCTTGGCCGAACAACCGGGCCGGGGCAACATTTGCGGCCTTTACAGCCGTGATATGCTGCTCGGCTTTAAATCCGCAAAGCTTGCTGATCGCCTAGCTTCTGTTGTCCTCAACATATAGTGCCTAATGCTTAGAGGGGCCTAGGGCTAATATGTTTGGTCCCCCAATTCTACTCCTAAATGGTCCTCTACCTTACGGAATTGATCCTGATCTGAAAAGTAATCAACTTGTCGTTACATCCCCAAAAGAAAATCTTATCAATTGAAGTGAGAAGGAGAGAGTAATTGGTGCGTGCATATGTGTTTTGACTGTTTGTTTCAACCCGGGAAGTGGTAACGCCTAGTGTTTTTTGTGATTTTAGTTACCAAATTACCCGAGACGAGAGAAAAGAAATAGAAAGAGGGTCCTTATCAAATGCTTCTGGGCCTCAAAGTAATGTGCCAGCGGACCTTTACTTCCCCTTGTTAGCAGTTTTCGGCCCTTTCGCCAGCCGCTCCGGGCACCGTTGCTAATAAATTCTATACACCATTCCAGTTCCCTGTGTGTCAATGGAAATAAGCGAGAGAGGCTAAATACAGACGGTTAACCTTTCTCCATTTGGACTCAAAAGAAAAGGTGTACCAGAATGGGCTCAATTAATCAGAACAGAAACTGAAGAAAAAAAATGCTCATGTAAACCGAAGATTCTCTGAAAGATCGCCGTTGATATCCTGCTGGACAAAATGTTATCACTCAAAGATTGAACTAATTTATACAAGACATGAACTGGAGCAGTTTTTGAACGACTTTGATTTAACTTAAAAGTTATCTCCTTGGTTAAAAGGATGTACCTAATCCGTTCAAACAAGGTTCTATAAAATTGTGGAGTCACAACGACAAAACGTAGCAACAAATAAGAATCTTCGTAGGCGGGATAGATTTTACCTTTGACAAACTCCCTCCTGTCTAATCAACTTGCTAGCAGAACCGGGATTAGCCTTGAATTAGGGGCTATGATATGCACGTCTTAACAGAGTCCCGGGTGTCAAAATCAAGGTCATTAAAACCTCACTTTCTATCCACTTCTGCACAAAAAATAACCTATGCACTATCGGACACATGTAACCAAAACCAAACGTGTTTGTTCTATCTTCAGCAGTCTCCAGATTGCGTTTGCCCGTTCCGATAATAGCTATCTTTGCACCTCCAAGTCCTCTCCTCTCTCCTTACTTTCTTCTCCATCCTCAACTATGTCATTTTTCTCGGCCTTTATAGGCCCATCAGCTATCTCATCAGTCCTAGCTCCTGGGCCACACTGCAACGTTTCTTCTTCATCCTTTCCACAATTCTCCATTACTGGCACCTCATTAGCTGCTATTACAACCTGAAGAAGCTCTACAGGTGTAGCTGCTGGGTCAAGCTCCTGGCAACCCTTCGGAGCATTTTGAGCTTCTTGGCCTGTAAGCAAGTAGTTTGGGACCTGATGGGAAAATCGAAACATCTCTTCCCTTGGAATTCTCTTCACTTTATCAGGGTCCAGATGCGGATGAAATACTGTCTTGAAACCAGCAACCTTGACAAGACGAGTAACAGACACACCTTGTTCCTCATTGTAGTCATCAAGCACTTCCACCATGTCATACTTGTGTATTACTTCATCTGGGGTACGCTCATTCCAGTCATTGGACCAATTTCTGAAAATAGCCCAGACATCCCCCTTTTTAGGTAATATGTGAACTACCCCACGTGTTCCTTTCGTCCACTTCACATTGTGCGAGAACGAATTGAGAGACTTGTTCATTTCGTGTTTGCCAACCCTAAATTCCCCACAAGTTTTGGTAAAACCAGATCCTACCCAGCTCATTGGACCAAACTCGCTGTTAGATTTTGAGTTAAGCCAACTGATCTTCATCTTGAATGGCTTCCGGGAGATGACCTTATGAATGAAGGCATAGTAACGCGGCATGCCATCATCATTATCATAAGCGGCCCATACTTGATTATCTGCAAAAGAACTTTCTGACCGGTCCAGGTCAAAATCATGAAAATCAGGATCTGGAACATTCATTGAGAATGGTACTCTATCATCAGCAGCCGTGCTAGTAAGTGATACCTTGGATTGGACTTCTCGGTTGCTGGCGGAAGACTGACCATTCACCTTCACTGTGTGTGAATCTCCCCTTACGGTGTTTTTCTCCTTTACTTTATTTCCTTCTTTCACCGTCTCTAAGCTCCATTCATTCAGCTTCTTAGAGATTTCCATTCGAGCCTTTACAATCAACATGTTTCGAAGTTCAAGGTTTGACAGCTCTCTAGTACTGTTAGGCTTACTGTTCATACCAGAGAAACCGTGAATCCCATTTGTTGATATATTTCTTGGTCCTGCACCACCATTTCCGGTGGCCATCTGATAAGGTGTCTTCACACCATGATAAAAACCATCATTGTCTAGATCTCTTCTATTTTTTGAGGGCCTTTCCCATCCGGCAGAAGCTTGTGATTCCTCGCGCTCTCTCTTTAATCTCTCATTGGCCTGCTGAACAACATTTGCTGCCTTTGCTGCAATAGAAGGCTCCGCACCACTAGCACTAGCTGTTGTAGAAAACTGACCCCTCTGGACATTTGTGTGGTTAGAAAAATCAGGACCTGCTAATCCTGAATTTTGACCAGTGGTAGTGTTTCGCCCTGGATCAAATGGACTGCTGTTAGGCGCACGATAGCTTGAGTTCTGATGCCGTGGGCGAGAAGATGAAGTGGATGACCTCGGGAAATTAGCAGGCGGAGACATCTCTGAAGCCAAAAAGGGCTCATGACAGTTGGGGCAGAGAAGAGTATGGTTGAGATATACCTTTAGATATTCATAATGCATCTTGCATCTTTGGCAGATTGTCCAAAAGGTATCGGTTCTTCGATAGGACGGAGGGGGAGCGGTATTATGAGTCCTTGGCTTTGCAGTTGCCCTATTTCTATAATTATGAAATCCATTCGCACTTGGAGGAGCTGATGGCCTTCCACTATGGGTAGGAACTTTCTGTTGGAATACCACCGAACTCCTTCTCTGGTTATATGCTAGCCTCTTGGACTTATCAGATAACAAAGACCAGGCCTCTGAAAGAAGCTTAAATGCACCATCTGCACCAACAGACTTATTTTTATCAGGGTGAAGCGTAAGAGCCAACTTCCTGTATTGTTTCTTTACTGTTTCGTCATCAGCCGAGGGGTTTACACCAAGTACCCCATACCAATCCACCTCACCACTTACTTTATTCTCTGCAGAAATATATACCTCAAGCGTGGTTACCATTTGGGGAAGACCTTCAAGCCCGGGATACAAAGCTTGTGCCTTCATGACAAACTTCTTGGCCCCAGCAAAATCCTTCTCCAATAACTTTCTCTCGGCAATTGTTTTAGCCCGTGTGGCCTCATCTCTATTGCATTCCATAACTTGCCAATAACAACGCTGCTGCTCACCTGGTGTTTTCTTTTCTTAGTTCACTTCATGGCAGTAATCGCCACCCATGGGCTAGCCAACAGGTTTAGCATAGGTATTAAAGGCTTCGACTTAAGGGTAAACAGAAGCCCTTTCAATTGTCCAAAACCTGATTCAAGTTCACATATAGACAGAACCAGTTACATAGTTGTCAGGTCATTCAGTTTAAAAAAGGTGATCACTTGCCGACTCAAAATTCTTAAAAGCATTTTACCCGCCCGAAACTTTGAAACAGTGGAAAAACAACACGGAGCAGGTTTTAAGGTATCATTCAAGTTCTGAAAATCTTAAAAATTAAGATAAGAAGTCGACAATGCCACTTCGGTCTCTAGGTCACCAAATCCAGTGTACTGATTTGGAACCAATATCACTATTTTCGAGTAAACATCCACTTGTTGTCAAACGCAAGGGAGTATTCACCTTTGGATCGGGACCACAAAGAGTGGTATAAGTGCGGGCCAATCCAGTATGGATGGCCTGGATGTGAACATGTGGCATCTCACTCATGGTCTACAAACATGGAGCATATAGTCCCTAAACTGAGAGTACTAACTGAGTAATTGATCTAACAGATAAAAATCCTCAAATACTGGATCTACCTAACAAAGTCCAAACCAACTAGTGGCATTTCCAAATTGATTGTGTGTGTCATATGGTAAAGCTCATATTTGATACATGATAAAGCAAAGATTCAAATCAGTCAATATAAAAAATTCATGGCAATTAACGGGAAAAAAAACCCTTTCCCCTAGCCAAAATCATAAATAATTTCAATTACAATCAAAGAAAACAGAGCTCACCGGGAGTTAGTGATTTTTTTCTGTATGGAGACGAAAAATTCCCCAAAAAAAGTAGATCGACGCACCAAAACGGCGTCGGACTGCGTAGTTCAGCCGCCAGCGGCCGGTACAGTCCACGGAGGGACGGTAAGTGGCGTGTCCGAGCCGGATTATTCGAAGAGGGGTAGAATTAAGAGTGACGGTGGCTGAGAGCTCGTTGTGGTGGTGATGGGTGGCGTAATTGGTTGAGAGATGAATTGGCGGCGGTTGTATTAAGAGGTGCGCCGGCGGTGGCGGTGGCGGGCGGCGGGCGGCGGATATGGCGGAATGGAGGGAATTAAAATGGAAAGAGACACATGAGAAGTGCAAGGTCAAAACCTCTAAAGAAGCTAAGAACAGCTGAGCTGCTAAAAATATCTTTAAAAATGAAAAAGGGGTGTGGGCATACGGGGCTTTAAATTTTTTTTACTACTGCATCAACCTTTTGGTTGACTATGGTTAGATTTGAACTCTGGTTGAGGTTAATTGGAATATTTTAGTGTCCCAAAATGTGTCTGAGAGTGGTAGGGTCTGATAGATCTGAATTTCTCGTTGTCAAAAAGTGTCGATAGTGATTCTTAACGACGAAAAGATCTTCTGATTCTAACTAACAACGTTGACAGTACAAACATACTTACTTTCAACGACATTTAAAAGTCATCAAAGTGCTGCCATAACAACGAAAAATCTATATCATAACGAATTCGGTATGAACACAACGAGATCCATGTTGTGCATTCACTTGCTTAGGTGGAGTCCAACCTATCAAGTTGTCACGATTTTTTGGCGACGAAGAAAGGCTTTAGTAACCGACTTCATTTATGGGGCAATACATAAGATGGTCATTCATGCAACCCATAGGAATTAAGGTAGGGTCTTAGAAGGGTTGCCCAATAATCATATTCAGGTAATTAGGGCAAATTTTAGCTGCAAACCCAGCTCTGAAAAGATGACTCAAACCGACCATTAAGCACAATCAACTGCATATTTTTAATAAGCAACAATTTTTTTAACCTTACTAAATATGCATCATAATTTGCTTTATGACCAAACACGCTTTAATTTTTTCACTACTGTATCAACCTTTGGTTGACTATGGTTAGATTTAAACTCTGGTTGAGGTTAATGGGAATATTTTAGTGTCCTAAAATGTGTTTGAGAGTGACGGAGACATGTTAGTGAAATAGATCTGAATCTCTTGCTGTCCAAAAACTCGTTAACGACAAAAAGATCCCTTCGATTCTTGCTAACAACGTTAGCAGTACGAACATATTTACTTTCAACGACATTTAAAAGTCACTAAAATGGTGTTGCAACGATGGACAATCTATATCATAATGAATTCGATAAGAACAGAATGAGATCAATATTCTGCATACACTTGCTCGGGTGGAGTCCAACTCCAACCTAATGCTAAAGCCGTCAATTTATCAGTCTTTTGGCGACAAAGAAAAACTTTAGTAACCGACTGCATTGATGGAGCTCTACGTAAGATCCTCATTCAACTTAAATTGCATGTGTCTGGCACATGCAACCCAAAGTGATTAAGGTAGTGTCTTAGAGGGCTGCCCAATAATTATCTTCAGCTAAGTAGGATAAATTTTAGCTACAAACCGAACTGTAGAAAGATTTCTGTTAAGCATGAGTAACTGCATAATTTTTAACAAACAAAACTTTTTTAGCGTCGCTAAAAGAGTTAATTGGCAACTATATAGGGTATTTAGCCTGCATCCAAAATTTACTAAGCTGCTGCTAATATGTATATTTCTGTTATTTTCTTCGACTTAAACGAACTTCAGTTATTTTCGATCATTTATCGGAACAAGCTGGAAAGTCTGATAATATAACCAGAAATAATTAAAAACTTTCTTCTCTCCTCCTAGGAGGTTGACAACGTGACATCCATTCTATGTAATCTGGGTTGCCCAGAATGTTCTAATTTACCTGATTGGCTAATTGCAGACTTGCCACTAGTAATCCAACAACATTGACCAGTTCCATCTCTACAACTGACTTTCGTTGTGCAGTCCTAGTTTACCAACCACACTTCGGACATGGGGCAAAAGAGAAGCAAGAGCATAATTTTCTTTATTAACTTGTGGCTATAGACTACTCAAATGAGGCCTTTACTGGCAGGGAAACACACATACACAGACAGGTGACGGAACAAACAGTCATAGGTCCACCTTCCTTCAATACAAGAATGAAACAAGAAACAAACCAATGAATGAACAAATCACCTCCTGCTTGACATGCTTTCTTTGGCCCTTTGCGCATCTGCAGATTTTACACCTTACACCTGGACAATGATGATACAGAAAGCACTGCAATGTCACCTAATCTTCCATCATGGGCTCGGGATCAGCTGAATCTACCTTGTCGTGGTGGAACTTCACGACAATGCAGGTGATGTTGTCGGCACTGCCATGACTGAAGGCGGTCTCCGTTAACTTCCGAGCTGCTGCTTCCGGTTCTTCTTCTGTTCGTGCTAGCGACATGGCATCCTGATTTGGGGGGTGAGGGTGGGGGGAGTTTGCAGGTACGCATCAGCTGATAGCTCTATTCAGAATAAAAAAATTTAGGCAACTTATTCTTCTCCCCTTCAGTCAATCATCACATTAACCAAACCCAACATGGTACTTGAAAGCAGTCATGAGATGCTCATCATTGTTGAATCTCATCAGCTTAGTTTTGGCCTCCACAGATTTGCTCAGTACAGATATGCTTGCTCTCTCGCTCAGTACAGGTGTTACCACAGCAAGAGAAATCACACACTTCAGGGGTACTGAGCCAAAAAAGGAAGGTTGTCGACCATAGTCTTCAGCTTGTCCAACGAAATTGTGCCGAGCTCAAGAACTGCATACAAACAGTTGAGCCCAGCTGAGCATGACTTGCTCTAGTGGAGGACATGACTGATCCCTCGTTTGTCAAGTCAAAGAGCCGAAGCTTCTGGATCTCCAAATATTACAGCTCAAACAGAATTTGAAGGTTTCTACCTGTGGGCAAAGGGCATAATAATCATCATTCATCCAAAAAACGTACCTCGTTGGCTACAACATCCCAGAGTCCATCACTTGCAAGCACAAGCAATTCGAAATTTTCATCTATCTCTAGATCCTGAAGAAGTGAAAAATTGTCTCACAAATTTAGACTGAAAAAGAATGATGCCACCAAAACCTACTAATTTATAATTGAATATATCCAGCACCCTTCATCCATCAACCCCAAAACTAGAAAGAAAAGGAACAGATGAAAGCGGCATCGGTGAAAGATCACATATTTAAAATGTAAGGACTACCTGAATCTCAGGTTCGGCTACTACAAATTGCTTCAGCATGCGATTTCCAAAAGCGCGGGACATTGCTAACACACCTCCTACCCTCCAGGTGCCTGAAAGAAAATAAAAAATTAAAACTCCAATCGAAATATCACTACTTATAATCGTAAATTATCTTAACCTCCGTGAATGTACTGAAGGAAAATAAACATATAAAACACCAGTGGAGTACCCAACAGTTCCAATTATCACTAGTTTATATTCTTTGGCTGTACTTCCACTCATAGAACCCCAACCAACCCCCTCACTTTGTTCATACCTCTTTTACTGAGAAGAATTTCCAATAGACTACTGCATATGGCAACTCCAGGTACTAAATTGAGGTAAGTTCACTTGTTAGACTTTCAGTCTCGTGCAAGTTGAGATTCTTCATCTACATGTTTAATATCCGTCTCCAGGCTCACGCTCATAGTTTTATGCTTAACTAAGTCATTCAAGAACCACCAAATCAGCTTAGGGCATGATATATTTAAGCAACTACAAGAGACCATGGTTAGAGGAGAAAGGTTAGTCTCTTACCCTCCACCAAGTTGTATGTGCAACAACACATGATTGATTCTTCTGAGAATCTGTATTACGCTAACTAAAAGAAACATAGGTATAATTCCATTTTGTTCCATAAGTAGAACTTCTAAGCAAGACACATCCCTCCGGTTAGTCTATTATAATTCTCAAAAAAGGTGCTCATTCGTTACCAAATCTGGAGAGAACGTGATAGTTAAAATCATTTATGCAAGATTGAGCTCACCTGCCCACATCACAACACCACCAGCACTTTCTATTCTCTTCCGCTCATCGCTTCTATTTGGTTTATGATCCTCAGAGAGAGGAATTGCTGTCAAGCAAGGAACAGAAAACCTTTAGAGGTTCTTCTCATTGTCATGCACCACGAAAACAACATTAGAAGGAATAAAACCACAGTTAGCTTTCTAGCCAATTGTAGACTATGTTGGACACCACAGAAATGACTTCGGCAGTATTAAGCATTGCATAACTCATACCACTGACTACAATATCCACAAACACTAATGTCAGATGGGCTACTTAATATTGCTCGATTAAAGAGTATTGAATCTAGACTTTACCACAAAGCTGATCAGACTACAAGGCAAATATATGCAATTACTATCTCTATTAATATTGATCACTGTGGTGTCAAGGACAACAAAAAAAAGAGGCAGGCGGCCACGCAGGTTACCCTATAAAAACTCTGACTTGTAGGGGTCCTTTGAGTATTTTAGCAGAGAGAAATTCTAGTAAAACCCAAGAGAATATGATGACAACATCTACATGTTCAGTTTGCAAGCATTACACTGATTTTGTTAGTTCTATAATAGTATACCGGAAGGCAGCATCTATGGACTAATTTGTATTCATGAGTTGAGGCATTGATGCAATAAATTTACTAACCTACCATCTAAAACAAATTCTAATTGGAGGTACACAGTCACATGACTAGGAACTTCACCTATGTGTATGTGTTCGTGTATGCAGGTTAAAGTGAAGTTATTAACAAACACATATAACCGTGTTAAAGTGAAAATAAGTTTTTGTGTAGATTACAGAAAACAACGGCAAAAGATTTAAAAGGAAACTCTGAATACTTCGAGAAGAAAGCCTCCAAGGCGGAATTATGTTGTCTCGTTGTCTCACGCAAGTTCATATTAGCATCTCAGTGCGTTTCGCCATGCAGAACAGTTAAAGGGGGAAAATCAATAGGACTTGTCACACCATTCCCCCTACTCAACTGCCACATGATGACGTACCTCGTTACAAAACATACATTCTTTCTAGTTTCCTTCACTGCTAGCTCAAAAATGTCAACACTCCATACTGAGGTTCTTAACGTGACAGCATCTCTGTGCGTTTCGCCATGCAGAACAGTTAAAGGGGAAAACATCAATAGGACTTGTCACCCCATTCCCCCTACTCAACTGCCCCATGATGAAGTACCTCGTAACAAAACATATGTTCTTTCTAGTTTCCTTCACTGCTAGCTCAAAAATATCAACACTCCATACTGAGGTTCTTAACGTGACAGCATCTACTTAACAAGTACATATCAACCTTGAGAACATCATAAAATCATAAAAGTACCTTCGCCAGCCTTTGATATTACAGTCCGTGAGTCTCCAACATTGGCAACATACAGATGGTTACCAACTAGAACTGCAGTTGAGGCAGTAGAGCCATCGTCCCTGAAAGTATCCTTTTCAGACTCCAAAAAGTCCATGTCAGTCTTTTGATATGTTTCGCCTGCAATGTTACATATATCTCAATGTAAAATACATGCATAAGAGAAAGGAGATCTGACCAGGACCCCACACCCTGATACTGAAAATGATAAAGAAGCCATTTTACTGTCACAACACCCGATATCTCATATATAGACTTTTGCACTTAACATTTTGCAGTTTCCAAGGACCCTGTTTAAGGAGCATTTACACTACAAGGTCATCTAGGGTCACAATCTTCTACAGCAAGAAAGTAGTTCATATCATTGGCCAATGGAATATCGGCAAGTGAACTCACTTAAAGCCAATTGGGTGTTTGTCATAAATTCTGAATGCTTCATGAGATTCTCGAAGAGATGTTCTTTCAGAAACTCAGCAGCACGTGATCCACCATGACCTGTAACAGCAAACCATTTATGAGGCACAAAATATGCTTTACTCATTTTAAAGAAAAGGCAGTCTATCAGCACAAGCAGTGTCTGAATAGGATTCAAATCAGTAATTAAATGGCCCCTCAAAGGGTTCTACAACAAATATAAGCTTCAGTAGTTGCTTGAACTCGCAATACTAGTTATGAACTTATGGTACTATTTGTGAAAAGCCATAATCAATGAAATGAATCTCATATATGGATGTTATGACCATAAAGATTTTGCAAATTTTTACCTACCCTAAGAGACGAAATCTCTTTGATCAGATTTTCTACCTAACATAATAATTGCCATTTAAAACGCACGTGAGTGAACTTTAATCCACCGATCTTTCTCAGTCAAGCCTATTAAACCTTCAGGAATTTTGAAGCCAACATATTACAACTCAATTATTTCTAAATCTGCACAGTTGGATTCACGCATTAAATGCAAAGTTCCCAAAACATCATTGGAAAGGGCGGTTTTGCGAGGTTCCAGGGCAGGAGCTTCACTGGTATACAAGGTTACTGCAACTAAGACTAAACAAGACTGAAGATCCAGAGTATAGGAAAACTACTTTAATGAGAGGTGTGCTTTCTTTTTTATTACCACGGCACAAGATTCCAGGTCAATGTGAGGTTTGACTGTGTTTCAGACAGCTGTCACAAGGAGCCATTCATGCATACAGAAGTCGAAAAGGAGTTCCAGATAGAAGTTTATGCTTTATTCTGGTCCACCGACGTTTAACACCGTCAGTAAAGCAGATATTTCAGTATGCAGCTAAGATCCTTGTCATAACTCATAACTACACTGGGGAAGAAAGGATCTACGCTATAATCGAAGAGAATCTACCAACCATCAAATATTCCAAAGAGGCAGACCGTTTTCCCATCTATTATGGAAGTCTTAACGTCATAGAAATCTTCCATGCTAGCTCTCTTTCCCCTTAGACTTGAATAGCCACAACTCAGCTTTCCATCATCGCTGCGAATAAGACAGAGAAGAAAGACGCTGTGAGTGTGATATGTACCAAATAAAAAACTTGTACTATATTGCCTATAAGAAAGGAAGTATGCACCACAACAAAACACCTTCTACCATTCAATACCATATTTTTTGCACCTAATTGCAAACTAAAGCATATAAATTGGGCAAATCCCATAAATACAATGTTCAAGAATCATGAAAGGCAAGATACATTGGTAGGGGAAAAACGAAAAAAAATTGTGTTTTGTAACACAAATCAGATACCCATAACCTCATAGGTGAACCGACATTTCTCCTTTGGAAGGCTGGGTATTGTTGACAACTGGTGGCAAGAAATAAGGTGGATATGATAGGAGGGTGGTTTCTCCGAAAACCAAAGAAAGTTGGTCAGAACATAAGACAATATGGAGAAATTACAACTTACCCCTATGTTATATACTCTCCTAGCAATTATCACTAGGAAAATTTAAACCAGACCAAGCCTACATCAAGAGGGAATAATTTTAGGTTTCACTACAACAGCTTTAATAGAAAAGGAAGAGTTTAGAAGTAGATCAAGCAATTAAATCCTTCTTGTTTTATAACACAAGGCCAGAAAGGTAATCAGCGTAACTTGACTATCAAAATTATAGACTAGTCTAACGACGTGTTTATAAACAAAATGATTTTGAACATAAATTGAACTGTCAGTTGAATTTTCCATTTGCATCCATAGAGTCAGTCGATTAGGTAGCACAAGACAACAAAGAGAGGCATTATAAGTCGACTATCAAATGACCTGGCTGACATCACACCCAAGACTCTGTATTTCCCATTCCAACTGACGATCAAAACATACATTCCAAAAGATCTAAAAGCAGTGAAGCATACAATATATTGCGTGACAGTATCCTACAGTGGTTAGCAATTTTCACAGCCTAAAGAAAAAAATAAATCACAACAACGGATTTGCTTAAAAACCCAACCACCTCTTCCATCCTCCACTAGCATAACCACCACTGTCATCCTTTTCTAGTAAAATATCAATAATTGGTCCTCGACTGGCAGTTGCACCCGTATCCACCATCATCTTTCTTGTTTTCGTAAACTCGCGATTCCACAAACCTTTAGCCTTGGAGTTCCATTCAAATATCCCTTGATACTGTTTAACTGCACTTCGTCGCTCAGCTACTATCCCAAAATGCCCAGCTTGCAGAATTACAGACCTCAGGCGACTGTTGCATAGCATCTAAACTAGTAATCTTGTCCACGATAGCCAGAATCACCCTGATAAGTCAAATACCAATTTGAAATATGAGCATGAGTCCATCATAATCTCAAAATGCTAACTAGTATCACCAGAATTCATGTTCATACAATAATCACAATCTAAATATCCAATTCATTAATATCAAGATTCAAAATATGGGAAATAAACAACAAATACTCAAAATTACGCTAAGCTAAAACAAGTACTCCCTGCATTTATTGATTTCGTCCCCTTTGACATTTGCAAATTTTTATGATAGAATTCAAACGTCTAAACACAAATTCCAACTCAAATAGACAAATACTAAGTATAGGAAAACTTAAGTCTTGTTTGGTACGTCAAACTAGGGCAAGAACGACAGTGAAGCCAGTGTTTACGTGTTCACATTTTCAAAACTAAGAATTCGCAGAAAGTCGAGGGGACAAAGTTTATGAAGCTGTCTTGTGTGCTTTTGAGTAGAACCTCTAAAAAACAATTAACAATGACAACAACTTAGAGTCAAATTAACAAAGGGTAGAATAGACATCTCAGTTCAGACTATTAGGCTAAGGACTACTACCTCAGCGATCAAAAGGTCCCCAAAAAAAAAAGTTTCCTTTGCGTTAGCCTAGTAGTCTGCACTGCGAAGTTGTCCTAAATTTATGTGAATCCAAGCAAAACTTAAGCAATAATGACACACACAGTTTGAACAACTAATCGGATCTTACTATCAAGCTGCTTGGAGTGCAGATCGTGAACGCTGGGAAAGGGAAACACGCGGTGAATTAGCTATTGAAATTAATCAGAGATTAAGTTTCAGAGATTTACACATCGGGCCTTGATAACTGCCACAGCTCCAGCTCCGGTTGTGAGCAGATCGAACCGAAGAAACAGTACTAGGAAGATCCGAATCTGAAACTTCGGTGAGGTAAAAAATCAGCTCGAATTTACCTTTGCCAGAGTATATGCCTTTCTCTCTCTAGAAATTGAAAGAAATCTGGAACCCTAGAGAGAGAAATTTTCCATTTTTGGCGAGCTAAGAAGGTTTTTGTGATTATGGCGGAATCGAGGCGAATACTTTCGCGAGACTCAGATACGGAGAGAGGAACGTCGCCAGGCCAATTGAATCTTGGCAGAGGAGTGGAAGGGACACGTGGCACTCCTCATGCATTCCGCAATAGACGGGGGAGGATGAAAAGTGTCTGTGTTTTAACCATTTTCATTTGGTCAAGTCCGGCCAGTCACAGCCTTACAGGACAGGCGGATCGATGCCGGACCGGAATTGTCAGCATAACATACGTGCTAAGCTATGAAAACTTATGCAATTCTTCTTTTTTGTTTCCTTTTTTTTTTTTTTTTTTTGTGTTTCAGTGTTGTGAATTTGTGTTCAATTTGCTGACCGGATATTGAAGTTTAATTTTTTTTTTTAACGCTTGTCAATCTCTTAAAGGTAAAATTATAATTTCACATCCCCTTAGTTTTTCAATTGAGGGACGTCCAAAAAATTAGACATTAGCCCATCAATTGTAAATTAAGCACAACTTGAAAATTTTGAGATGAATTAAATCAGAATTGAAACATTAAAGTAAAAAATTCACACCCGCTTCTAAGTGTAGGGTTTTATGTGCAAATGATCTACATGATCCTTTCTTTTCTTTAACATGACTTTGACCGTACCATGCGCGAAGGAGTTGAAAAAAGAGAGAGTGCTATTCACGTCTTACTTATGAGCTATTTGGTAATATATCCAACTTGGGTTATAAGTACAAATGATTAAATGGTTGAGACCATACATCCACGACCATATGATATTTTTTACAATGATCATAAAAATTTGGTAAAAATTAGCAAGCAATGTGTAAGCAGCTTCCACGAGAGGTTCAAGTAACCATAAGAGAGAACCATCAATTCGCATCGGCACCATAATGTAGGGATTTATGGGTGGAAGCAACCCCGAATCGAAAGGCATGTGGCAAGCAGTTTTTTCAATAAAAGATAGGCACTAACTATAATTGTACTTCAGGATGTAGAAGATGTATCTCGTGTCTAATATTGCATGGTTCGAGCTCATTCTTCAACAGGCATAAAGTCAACACCCTCGGCCCCCGCCTACGGCTCAGGAGCTCAGAGTTTCGTTTTCTTCTTCTTCCTTTTTTTCTAAAAAAAAAAATAGGCAAAATGCCAAAGAGAACAACACAACCACTGCTTAGGATCAATGAACGCCTAGAGCATCATTAGCCAAGTCGTCCTCGACGAGTTTCAATGATGGAGAGTTCGGGCATGGAGGATAGACTAACCTCAGCAAGTTTATCAGCAAAAGACGTTGATCTCTCCAAAGCGAAGACAATCGGCAACCCCAGCTTCTCATCGACAGACGTATTAAGAAACCACATCCCATGCACCAAAGCCTGTGTAATGCCTCTTTGTATGGCTTCAATAGCGTTACAAACCATGAAACGGAAATGACTGAATCCAATGACAAATCCCGAATGACATGGACCAACCTTACAGCACCACCTATTTCTCCGGCGATTATCTCCCACAGCATAATCATCTGATCAAATCCCGGAGTTCAACCGCCACTGAGCACCAGTCCATCAGAGCGCGGTGTCAAGGGTGAGTCTGGCACATCGAGAAAGGTAGGCGAACTGCCTATGTAACGCCCCCGAAAATCCAGAGCTCCGCCGCCCCAAACTCCCGGGTCGTTAACCTAACAGATCACATTAAACCTGCCAAATCTGTTCACTACCACATATTCCAAATTATCTAATTCAACATCAACTCAGATTTCTCAGAATATTGGATCATAATTGCTTAGCTTAAACTATTACAACTTAGGTTCTTCGAAATTCAAATTTTCTAAGAACAAATTATCAGTACCGACCCGCGCAGGGTTCTTACTATATAGTGGTGATGGGCTCACCGGAACCTCACGCAGATTCTAACCCATTCCCAAACCTGTTACGCTTATCATTACCTGCAGAAGGGAGCCAAACGGAGGGTGAGCTTTTGAGAGCTCAGTAAAGTCGCACAAAGACTACCAACAGGATTACAAAACGATTCCAAAGAATCCAACCGACAAAAATTTCCAGAATACTTCAGATGGTCAAAAACTCAATGACTTCCAAAAGATCAAGACTCATCAGAAATAGATACCAAAATAAACCAAAACAAACATGACCGATTCCAAAAAGAACAATCAATAATAGTTCATTTCTAGAGTCATCATTTCCAAATACAATGAAGGTTTTTCAAAGGATTTCAACAGAAGCACAGATCATTTCAGATAATACTTTTCAGACATTTCCGTAATAGTCACGGGAGTGTATAGAGCAGAGAAAATAAAAAATCAACGTTGATCCTGGGTGATTGCAATGTCATTCCGGCAAAGCACAGAAGTGTACACATGCATGATGTACCAGAATAATTACTAGTCCACTCAGGTACTAGCCTGCATTCCATGCAGGATTCAAACCAGCCTTATAACGCTCGCCTCAGAACAGAACAGATAACCCATGTCAACACAGAAAACTAACAATATCAGTGAGCTTTAGCATAAGCTCAATCACCGAAATCAATTCAGATTCCAATAACAATAATCATACTGACATAAGTCAGCATTTAGAATTTTCAGAAGAAATCAAAACTTTTAGAAGAAAAATTACAGATAAACAACAAAAACGATTACGAATAATTATCGAGTTTTAAGCACAACAATCCGAAAGAGCGGATACAGACAATTGTCAAATCTGCTCAGCACACAATAATAGGCGAGCATCACAAGATTTCTAAATAATTGATCCAGGTTCAATATTAGGGTTTTCTGGACAAGAACATGCTAATATCATACCAAATTCAGAGTTCGGCATTAGCCATAAGTAAATCAAATGAGTACTTGCGAGTACGAGTTATCAAAATAAGGGTTCGGACGAAAGTTCTTCCCCAGGGTTCAGATAGAATCCCTTACCTGGATCTGCAGCTAAATTATCCTAACCGGAAGTCTTTAGCTTTAACCTAAACGGAATAATTGAACCATTAGAATACAGCCTACAGAACAAAAGTATAACTTAATACGAACTCACACATGCTCCCAAAATGAACCTCCCCTTACCGGGTATATAAAATTACCGAAACACCCCTAGGGTGTAACATTACCAAATGCCCATCTCGGACTTAAATTATCAAAATGGTCTTCTCGTAAGTAGAATAGCTGAAATAAGCTTCCCATGTATAAATTTATGCAAAAATACCTTTCTTAGGTCAAATTGCCAAAATACCCCTTTGGGGTGGCAAATTACCAAAATACCCCCGTTACACTTTAATCCTCAAAATGACTTTTTCATAAGCAAAGTCACTAAAATAATCTTACTGTATGTAAATTTACTTCAAAATACCTCTTATAGGTAATATTACCAAAATACCCCTCCGAGGTGGTAAATTACCAAAACACCCCTGGGGGTTTTCGGCACCGGAAAAATCTCAAAAATATCTCAAAATGCTATTTTAAGCATCCTAATGTTATTTCTGGCCTAAAAAGTATTTTAAAAAATTTTCACCCGAAAATTCCAAATCGATGTTCGGACCGAGCGCTAAAAGGCCAGTTTCGCGAAAAATACCTATCTGCCTCAGAATGGTACAAAATTTTAGAATATGAAACAAATCAGTATAATAAGATATGCATAAAATTTTCAGATCAAAATATCTTGGTTTGATATGCTAAATAATTCAATAAAGTTCTTTAATCGGTGCTCCAATTTAGCGCTCTTCGCGAACTCTGAAAATTCTGAAAAAAAATTCAGAGCGTAGGTCTCGTAAAAATAATAGGGGTTATAGTTTCGCACTTTGTCCATTTTTGGCCCCAACTATTTATTAAAATTTATTAAAAAACTGTCTAATTTAATTTGAACCTTTAACGACAATTTCAAATACTATTGAGATTACAACACCTACTGTCTCACCTAAACCCACACATACCTTCTTCCTCCTTTAGCCGAGACCCACAGCCATTCATCACAATCACCATGCTTCTAAAGCACCTCCAAACCCACACTAACCATTTCCAATCTCTTGCACTAGTTGAGATTTGCATCTTAGACACAACACCACTCACATAATCACCCATAAATCCACATACCCGAACACCCACATCCAAGAACACGCACCTACACACACTGAACACACGCACGACGACTCACGCACGCCCCTGCTGCAACCCACGGCAGCCCTCCCCTTCTCACACATACGCATATGATGCCACAAAGCCTCACTCAAATTCTTACATCCTCCCTAATACACAGATTCAAGGCTGCTCGACAGCCTTGCTTCCCTTCCCATCCACGAGCACTCCCCTGCCCCGAAATTAAACACACGCAGAACACAATAAACACGCACCCACCGTTTCACCCACTGAAATTAAAGGGGAAGAGATTACCTTACTTTGCCCGAACCCCTTGTTTTCCCCCTGTTCCCTCTATTTCGCCTCTGCTCTGTTTCCTCTTCTGTCTCTGTTTAGTTCTTCTTCTTTCCCGAAAGGGAAAGGTTCCCTTTTTGTCTTTTTTGTTTTGCTTTGTTTTTCTTCTTTATACTGATCCGTCCCTTCTTAATTGTCTTCTCTTTCTTCTTCTTCTTCTTTTTTCTAGCTTAGTCATTAAGCTAGTAGGAGGTGACACTCCCCCAATTTTCCTCAAAATCCCAAATTAACCCCCAAGATTTTTCAAAATTACGAAAAGGCCCCCTAATTTTCAAAATTTATATTTTTGCCCCAAAATTCTTTTAAACTTCCACAAGCTTCTAATACCCGAGTATTACTCAAAATTAACGCCCGTTTATTTTTCGAAGCTCAGATGATATTTTTAACCGGCTCCCGATGTTCAAGATATTACAGCCTAACAGGCTTTTAGTAGTTTTTCAGTCATGAACACCCAAGGTACAATTTTCGGTGTGATTTTTACACCAGAAGTTCAAAAGCATTCTCAAAATGCATAATGCTGTAATAGGTCAAGCCAGTGATAGTTCAGCTCAAGCGAAAAACGTAGAAGTCCAGTAACACTAGAAGCAACTGGTTGGTAGATCCTGACGATAAACTAAGAAACAAAAAACTGAACTATTGAAGGCCACAAAATTATACGGGATTGGCTATCCAGCGGTTTAACAAAAGTACAAGTCCTCAACAGAGATGCGCTCATATTTCCTACACGCCGATGAAAAGAAGACCATTTATAGGCACCCAATTGATGAGCATCAGTCATTCGAGTTCTCGTGCAGTAGTACATACTCCCGGCTGCAAAAACCAAGTACACAATTAGAAAAAACACTTCAGGGGAAGGAAAAAGATCAAGTCCACCGCTACAAAACAGCAATGAATACTATAGCAAAAGCAACGCTGTCATATGGAATTTTGCCCAGACGGCAAATGGGAAACCTCTCTCTGACACAGACGTACACACGCACGCATGCTACAGCGTTAGTGAATGAAGGAATAGATTCGCTAATTTCCCCTCACACGTTTTTTTTATGGAGTCTCCCTGTAAGTCTGAGTAAAAAAATTCAGGGATCACTAGTACATAAAGATCAGTAAGGAACCTTTCACTCAAATGAGTACAAGGAAATAAAGTTGTGCCCTTACTAACAACAATTGCTTTGATGCATTGGTTAGCCCTTGATCTTAACACAAACTCACAATCAGTACCCTCTGGTTAATAGTATCACATACAGAACATTGTATTGCGCATCTGAACAGACTTCGATTTATATTCTTCTCTAGATAAAGTATGCAATCATGTTGTAAGTCCTTTAATCTCAAATCATCACAAATTCTTGATCCCTCAAATGAGAACCGATCCTCCTAGAATCCAGTATACAATAAGCCCAGTTCCTGAAGAAGCTACTAATAGATACAACACTATTCTGACAGATCTTGCTTGCTACAGGAAAAAAGAGACTCGGGGGGATCAGATTATGGTTAAGAACATGCCATATCCCGCTATGTTACCGCAGCTCGATTGTCCGGTTATATTTAACCCCCCCCCCCCCCCCCCCCAAAAAAAAAAAAAGGAGATTCGGGGGGATCAGGTTATGGTTAAGAACATGCCATATTCAGCTATGTTACCGCAGCTTGGTTGTCCAATTATATTTAACCCAAAAAACATGCGAACACTGACTGCATACCATGACCTACAGATGCAATAGAGCAAGAGTATTTGCTGCTTAAAACATCTTAACTAAGATTCAAGTATGAATCCTAATTACGAAAAAGATGCACCCGTTAATGAATGTCGGCACACACGAGTAACATTTACCTCGAGCATGTGAGACGAGTTGACAGCATTTTCAAATGGAATCAAGCATTGATTACTATCGAATAAATTAATAAGAAGGTACTACATGCAGGAGAAGAAAATCAAATTCAGAATCATTGAGAACACAACAGAACAAACACGGAAATAGAAACAGCAAGAAATGGCATTGTGACAAGAAATCGTAGGACTGGAAGCAGATTGTTGACTCAGAAAAAGAGATGACTTATTTTTCCAACACCATGAAATTGAACATTTTGGGGCATTATATATGCTCCAAGCAACTCCAAATCACGTGCATGGCAATGAATAACATACTACCTGCTATTACCAAACTTAATGGTGTCCTTTTCAAAAAGTTCATAATAACGTTGAGGTTCAATGCGATTCTCCTGCAAATGCAAAAGAAAGTATTAAATTAATCCGAGACAAAATAAAGTAAAACTTTTTGCTAAATGAATCATCTTTTCGACACAAAAAAGAACAGATAGTGCTACGAATCCTTTTTTCATAAGTAAATTTTTTGACAAAAAGCCAGAAAATGAGGCGGAACCCTTACATAGAAGCTTTACACGCACTAATCACTTATCTATACCCAGCAAGAAGCTGTCCAAAAAATCTAAAAAAGCATCATCGGACCTAGAAGAGCTGCCCTCCGCCCAGCAAAAAAGAGTGGACAAAAAAGAAGCCTTAAGAAAAGAGAGATTGCTATGAACCTTACATTAATGAATGTTCCGTTCGTGCTTCCAAGATCCATTATGTAAGGCCTGCATGGTGGAAAATCAATAAGCATATACACTGAAGATATTGCTGTAAAATTATTGTCCACCTCACACAAAACCAGTCTTACTTTACATGCTTTGTTAAAGTACCATCAGGTTGCTCCTTCTCTACATGCCTGGCAACAAGTAAAAGGGTAAATAAGATTAATGTCCCATAACACCAACAACCCCTTTTAACTTCATAACACAATGTTACCTATATTGAAGAACAGCATGTTGTTTACTGCAAGATGGATGGTCTGTCGGGATATCAGCTACCCTTCTCTCTCTCCCAAAAAGGTAACAGGTTTGACGATGTACATACAGTGGCTCTGTTCAAAAGAAAAAATCTTAGAGGTACTATTATGAAACAAGAACAAATAGAGAGCGCTAGTAGCCATACTCAAAATTACAACTTTTATGCTAGCTATTGTTATGAAATATGCATCTCCTAGTTCTAGAAAGCCAGGATTTGATTTGGTACTCAATATAAAGGATGAATCAACTCTATCAAGTAAGCCAATACTTGAGTTTGGCATGGCATCTAGTCTATCCAGCAATAAAACCCTTGGGTTCGGCATGAATGGTCGTTTTTCCAACCCAACTTCGTGTTAGCTAAGCAGCAGGGGAATGCTCCAATAACTTAAAAAAGACGAAGGTCATCAAAAGCGGCAATCAATAAAATTAGAAAATAAAGATATGGCATGCTTAAGGCACAAACTCCTCCGAAATTATCATGAAAACTCCACGGGATGCAAACCCATCACATCAACCCATCCTATATATGCAGAAATTAATGAACCAAACTACAAAGGAAAAGAATGGAGGTTGAATATTTTTTGCTAAAAACCATCAAAAAAGGGCAAATTCATGTACAGTGGCCGGCCTAGAATTTCCTATCAAGGTAGTAAAACATATGGCGTTCACAAAAATTTCTCAGAAACAGCCATACACACCCATTAGTTTATAAGCGTATACATACATATCCTCAGCACCTTGCCTCAGGCACACTAACAAAAAGACTAATAGAGGTTGAACACTCAAGAAGAGATTGCTCTTGATATTGGACACAATATTTTACTATTTAGCTACTCATTTTAAAGCTCGTTGCCCTCCACTGCTGTCCTCCATTGGAGCTCTTCCGTCAAGTGACATTCACTTGTTCCTTTGCAATCCATGAGCTTGCCTAGAAAAGGAAAGAAAATTTCCTCAAAAAAGAAGTGTTCAATTTGTGATGAGTTGTTCGCCTAGCCAAACGCCCCGCTTGCCTCGTCAAACTCGTCAACACAACGCTAGTTGAATGCCAGGTAACCATGCTGATGGCCTTGTCAAACTCGTTAACGGCTGGTCTGCTCAGAACGCCAACCAAGACTTCCCGCCTCAATGCGGCGTTCTATATCCAGATTTGACAAAGTGTTGGCCAAGGGAGTGTATGTAGTTGGCGGCGAGGATGAAGGTGATAGAGATTGGTTGTGGAGGTGATGGATGGTGGCAGTGGTAGCTCAGATGGGGCGAGGTGGCTCAAATTGGTCGTGGGGCTAGTGGTGGCTCAGATCTGTGGCAGCCAAGGTGATCAAGGAAGAGAATTTTGAGAAAGAGTAAGGGATAAAGGTAAATGTGAAGTTTTGCTTTAGTTTGTAATCTATAAAAGAAATACAACTTGAAGAATGAAAAGTTGGCACTATTAATTATGTTACATAAGAGAGAACACAAAAGGACCATAGAAGCACGGACACCTCTCGTAGGTGGAGGTATGGTGTCCTAAACGGACGGACACCCCGACACCCTCCGGACACCGGCCGACACGTGTCTGACACCGCCAATCGGTGCCGGAATTTTTTTCTTTTTTTTTTTAATTTCCGACCTTGTGTCGAACACTTTGTCGACGAGGGTCAGACACGGCATGGAGCAGTGTCAGACAGTTTTCGGGGGTCATCTTCTTCTCTCTCACCTCACGAGTGCTCTAATCTGTCGGCCATCTTCTTCTATCATCGCCGGTGTTGCCGATTTGTCACCGATGTTGTCGGAGCCGACAGATCTGAAGGTCGCCGGATACCGAAGTCGACAGATCTGTCCACCATCGCCAGAGCTCTCACCGTCGTCGCCTGAGGTCCTCCACTGCAGTCGCTGACCCACAGGTCTACTTCTTCTCTTTGTCTTGTCAGTCTTCTCCTTCCTTTTATCTTTTAGTTATTACTGAACCCTTCCCTTCTAGTGTCTTTTCCTTTTTTTTTTCCTTTTTTCTCCCTCTGTCGGTCATGATTCTACTGAAAGAGACCCCCCCCCCCCCTTTCTTACTTAGTTTTTTTGTCTAGTACCAAATAAATGTTTAAGTATGACTTGTATTTATTTGAATTCCTTATTTTAGTAGTATTTGATTATTGTTTGTTATTTTAGGTTGTGAAATATATTTGGTATTTATCATATATATATATATATATATATATATATATATATATATATATATATATATATATATATATATATTAAAAAATAGCATTGTCTTGAGGTGTCCAAAATCTGATTTTTTGAAAATTGAGGTGTCCAGTGTCCCCGTTGGTGTCCGTGTCCGTGCTACCTAGGAAGCACCAAAAGTTCAACTGTATTTCTGAGCCAGGCTTCAAACCAAAGAAGACTTAACATAAAATAAGCTTTATCAGAGGCAGAAAGAAACATAACTGTCAAACAAGCTGACAATTAAAAGGCCGTTCCTTGTTTTCTAGTATTTTCTTCTTATGTATAAATTGAGATAACCAAAGACAGACAGAAAACCGGAGGGGAACTGACATTTGCCTTTGCTCCTTTCAGACCAGACTGATGGTAAGACGAAATCATACTAAGTACTCTTGCATTATTCCCAAGCGAATAAAGCACTCACATTCATTTAGTAGATAAAATTTACGACCTAAGCGATTCTATCGATGCTGGCACTGCCATATTTCTTTAGGAAGTAATGCCAAAAGGCAAATTAATTCTCTATTAGCAACACTATATGTCAAATTTCAGGGCACACAGCAATACAATATTTTAGCATAATTCAAAGAGTACCATTGAGCACTTCTCCAGCCTTAAAAACATAGAGCCGCCATCTTATATCTGGTTTCCGAGCATCTGGTGGCTCAGTGAACAGCAGCGTCACACCTGCCAGGAAATAATATCTAGTCAGTGAAAGTAGAGAAATTAAAGGTTTGTCATGAAAAAAGTTGCAATGCACTATAAATTAAGATAACGAGACGGGTGATAGGAGGGAGTGCCACCGGCTTGATCCTATTCTTTACTTGTATACGATGCATGCGCACAGGTCCATCCTCCATTTTTTACAGCTTAAATAACAGTTTAATTATCGTAAGAAGAAAAGGGAATACAAGAAACAAAATGAAGTCAAAGGGAGTAGCAATGATTCCAACAGATGAAATGAGTTTTGAAGTAAAACGTAAAGATGCATACCTGCCCTCTTGTTGTATATGTGTGCGAGTATACTTTGTCACAAACAAAACAACCAGATATTACAATCTTTTCGAGTTAAAATTAAATTGTCCATTCATTCATCAGCCACAAACTTGGTTGGTGAAAATTTACTTGTATACCAAATATGGACAAATAATAAGAGAGTCAAAATCCTAGAATCCACATGAATAATGTGCAAATTCACCATTGGATGCCCCAAAGTTGTACAGCATGTTTAGAGAGAAATAATTGCTAGAACGTGAGCAGAAAACATGAGCTTTGACAGTCGAGAATGGATGAAGAGCAACCATGCAGAAGACCGCAACTATATTACATTTTAATAATGACTGCACCCACTTTTGCCAATATCACACATGAGATAGGAGTAAAAGGGTGGAGACATGAGGAAGGCAGTGGGGTAGGGGGAGGAGGGGAATAAGGTATAGAAAGAACATGTCACCAGTCCTTCGTGCCTTCTAAGCTGTTCAAGTCTACCTACTTGCCACAAAGGGCAAGTGGGGAACTTTCCCTGTGGATGTAAGTAATTAAGTACATATGTATGCAAGGTCTTAATAAACAGATTAGACCGGCCGATCAGACAGCTAAAAAACGTCAACCAGTTTATTTCCATTCCGGCTTGTATACCAAAACCGTTTGTGCCCAAAACCGTAAGAAACCAGTTAAACCGTAATCAGACGGTTAAATCGCGCAATCCAAAGTGGGTTTTCACGGTCCAATGGGTAAGGTTAAAACTTACCTGGGCCACATTTAATCTTGTTTGACCCAGCCTTTCACTGCACCAAAAGCTGTTACCATACCATTAAATTTATTGGACTGTGTCAAGTAAATAATTACGATAATTTACGATTTGAAATTTTATAATCATGACATCATGCTTCAATAATGGTTGACCAACAGTTAAACCAGTGATCCTTGACCTGGTAATTTCTATGTTTTGATGAACAGTCCGGTTATTAAACATTCTATGTACATTCTAGATAATGTTGCTTCATCAAATGGAGGGTTACAACTTACAAGTGAGGAGATCTCTAGAGGGTGTTTAGGGTTAAGCAAATGTGGTAATTAGGAACAGAAGTGGTCTTTGGTATGTATATTCACTAAAAGATAGGCTACCATGGATACATAATTCCTCTGCTGGGTCGATATACTCTTAATGCAATATGGCACCTATATGCAACTGCAGTATGAAGCACAAAGAATGAGTGATTCATTTCACGCCAAAAATCACATCATTGGCTGCTCTCCAAGATATATCACTGCTAAGATAATCACCCAAGAGGCCACGATAAAGACCATGACAGGAATGATGTGTCGTGCTATAACCAGAAAAGGACCAATCTCACGAAATTCAGAATGCATTTTTTGAAAGAAAAAAAAACGCGAACAATTGTACAACAAACTATCAAGTACTTCAATAGCAAACAACACTAATCAGAAGTAAGTGCAGGTATAGAGCTTCAGTTAGGGGGGTCCTTGAGAAAAAAAAGTAAAGAATAAAATATCCGTAATCTAAAGCTGCAGCAAAAAGAATATCACCTCTGAATCGATTGGTTTCCTCGGCAAGCTTTCCAGACAACTCAAATGAGGGCTTTTGCTGCACATCACATTAAATGTAAAATAATAAGATTTAGAATGATGCATCACACTTGAAAAAATATCAATGAAATATCATGAACCGGCATAATGATGCTTGGAACTCATAGAAGTGGGAACCAAAAAAGCATATCATCATCCTAGCGAGTGTTTCAAACTAGAGAACCACAAGGGAGAAAGGCAAGAAAAAAACCAGCAAGTTGAGACAATAACACCGCAGCTTCGAGCAATAGAAGCTGACAATACCTTCTCCTTTGCTTGCAGTTCTTCTTCTGCGGCTGCCATCTTAGCTACTGAATCCTTATCACCGTTTCTGCAAAAGCAAGCAGCATGAATTCAGAGACTTGAGCAAATAGTGCTTTAAGCGGCAAATACAGCTATTATACACTAACGGGGTAACAGCGTCTTGCAGTTAAGGTCAAAGTTAACTCTCCTGCGCATCTTAGGTTTAAAATGCAGGCATGACAAATGCACTCTTAACAAAAAAATCGTGAGAACTGATGGCCATAAACTCGCAACATTCTGATGTGCATGTTAAATATTTAGGTTTTACTAATTATGTCACATAATCAATCACAACTATACAAAGCACTCCATCAAAAATGCAAAAAATATACCTCTCTAATTCTCAACTTATGCTAATTATACAAGTAAAATTGACAATAAAACTGAAACAAGAAACTATATCACATGATTTAGCTCACCTACTTTCGCCTCTTTCTGGATCATTCACCTGTAAGGACCAGCATATCGTCAAATATTCTATTCAAGCTCTTATAGAAGAATAAGTAACTTGTATTTGCACCAAATAAAGTTAAAGACTCAATCCTTTATCAAAGCCAGTGAAAAAAAGAGAGACAAACAATGGAAGTTATTACCAAAACAAGGTGGCTTTTCCGAAACCAGGGTACAAAACAGACAAATATACAACTCCTCGCAGCAAATATTGCTTTGGCAATAGTATTAGCGAACTTTGAAAAACAAAGTTATGCTCGACTAATAACCACGGGTTGAAAAGTTGAATACCACTCAGAGGCTCTATAAAACATCGTAAAAGGAAATTCAAGATAATGCATGATTTCGTCCATCAAATTAGATTAAAAGGGCCACATACAGCATAACGATCCTGTCTTGCTATGTCTCAGAGGTCAGATGTATAAAAAGAATATTTAACATATAGATCATAACAATTTAAGAATGCGTGAAGTAAACATTAAATGACATGCAAATGCATGCCTGAAGCTGAAACAATTAAAGCAACAAGTACGAATATTATCACAACACAAATATTAACAAACTACTCTGGAACTGCAAACAACAAGGAGTGGCATTAGGGTAGAAAAAATAATTAAGAGGGAAGCTAAAGAGTGGATATCACCAGACCACCTCGTCGTGCGTTCTGGTATCATGTCTACTCCTGTTGTTACGATCTGATGGTGATGTTGACTGCTTTTGTCTTGATCTAAAAGACCCGTTGTCAACTGCATCTCTTCCTCCCCTTCTCTCCCTCCTGTCAACCGGTTCTCTGCCTGAATTACTCTCCTTCTGTATATCCCTGTTACTTCCTTTAACATGCTTCCTACCGTGGTCCCTCTCACTCAATTTTATGGCTTCATTCTCAGCTGAAGCTCCCCTTAACCTTTTAGTCCGTGGTGAAGGGGAGCGAGATACAGGAGACGTGGAATTTGTTCTTTTTGGTGACCTTGTTAGACTTGAAGGTTTCTGTCTTACCGGCATATCTGCATGTTTGGCAGTCCTACCAGAGTCTCTCTCGTTCACTTTTACGGCCTCCTTTTCAGCTTCAGCTCTCCTTAACCTTTTAGTCCGTGGTGAAGGAGAGCGACGAACGGGAGATGCAGAATCCTTTGACCTTGGGGACCTCGTTCGACTTGACGGTTTCTCTCTTCCCGGAAAGTTTACATGTTTGGAGGCCTCCTGGCGAGATGACGGTTTTTCTCTCACTGGTGAGCGAGATTCAGCTGCCTTTGCATGTATTGG
Source organism: Escallonia herrerae (assembly GCA_033070095.1). NCBI lineage: Eukaryota > Viridiplantae > Streptophyta > Magnoliopsida > Escalloniales > Escalloniaceae > Escallonia > Escallonia herrerae. Next base: position 29,178 of record JAVXUP010000249.1, on the reverse strand, counting down.
GGACCTGGTACGACTGGAAGGTTTATCTCTCCCCGGCGATCTTGCTGACCCTGAACTCCGGTGCCGAGCAGGAGATCTTTCTCTACGAGATGGGCTCTTTCTATGAGGAGATCCGCGACCCTTAACGGGAGATTCCAATATATTGCGCCCCATTGATTACAAGGAACGCAAAGGAGGACTTACCTGGAAAAGAAACGTATTCAACTTGTTCAATAATGACTAAATTTCGGCAATCAAATAGGTCTAGAAAATACAATGAGACAATACCAATGACACCAATTGCTAACCATATAACCTCTATCTCATAGCAAATAAAACTGAGAATAGAACAACTTGAAAAGTGACGCGGCCAACTTTTGGTTTCCAACTTGTTCAATAATGAATAACTGGGCCAACTCCTGTCCATTTTCCGAACTTGAGATGATATGAAAACATATGAGCACCGAGTCAAGGATCCAATCATTAAGGAGAAAAACTACTACCCACTTCAATCCGAGTTAACAGTACCCTGTTGAAATAGCATCTGAATGACCTTCGAGCACCATCACAGGGGGGTGCCGGAGAGGGTGAGAGCCCCGTCGTGCCCGGACCCTGTCGCACCACGAGGCGCTGTCTACAAGTCGGGTTGTTTGGGAAAGCAGCCCCAATCGGGCGGCAAATTCCGTCCAAGGCTAAATAATGGCAAGAGACCGATAGCAAACAAGTAACAAGAAGGGAAGTCGGCAAAATGGATCCGTAACCTCGGGAAAAGGATTGGCTCTAAGGGCTGGGCACGGGGGTCCCAATCTTGAACCCGTCGGCTGTCGGTGGACCGCTCGATCTGCTCGCCGCAACTAAACTACAACGAGCTCTCGTTCACAAATATGACCAAGTAACCAAATGAATGGGAACATCTCAAATACAAATGAAAAGGAGCAACAACATTGCCCTTAAGTACAACATTAAAGCATGATAATACAAGTAATTATAATACTCTTTACTTTTTTACCCCTGACCTCCATTGACGCACATTGCTTCCACCTGGGTTTCCCCTTTGAGCAGTGAGTTTGCTGAAGGACACTTACCACCTACTTGACTGCTTATTGTTCCTCAGGAAACCAGGAACCCGTTAATATGAAGCCAAACGTGAGCTCGATTCGGAATTTAACAGAGATAAGGCCAAACCCACTTCACCAAAGGCAATGCAACACCGCCCCGCCCCAACCCACTCGCTCACCCACAAACACTCACAAGATATACTGGGTAGTATAGCTTCGGAAACCCTTTAGTTATTTGAATAGTATTACTATCTCTCAGTCCCGACTTCTGCCTTCAATATCTTCTTGGCATTACGCCTAAAGGTTAACCAGACGTGAGTTATGTTTTAAAGTTGAAGAAGAAAAGCAAACCCACTTCAGAAGGCCAACCCACCCCCCACACCACTGCACAGAAAAGAAGACAAAAGTTACTTCTGAATCCCTAGAGTTATTTATGTGAAATTAAACAAACAAGTTATGCTGGGTTAAGCATTAGAAGAAATCAGATTTACTGGTTATTTAACTTCTGAAACCCTTTGAATTATCTATAAAATATATAATAAGCGAAGCGAGAACACAACAAAATGCAACAATAGCTTCTGTGCGCGACACGACATCACATGAGGTTTCCTGCGTAAAATAGAAGTTATAAAACTATAACTTAATCATACAAGTGTCGCTCTCTCCAATATTATCTTGGATAGGGTCCTTATCTTTTAGGTTAACTGATTTAACAGGATTAACAATTATCGTACTAGCAAAACTCTACCTAATAAACATACTAACCTATCAAGTCTTAATTTTGACTACTATATCCCTGAAAACATTATATTCTATGAATATAAAATCTATAGATCTACCAAGGAAATAACATATGAAAAAAAAAATGGTCGAACAAATGATTTGATATTTTTTATTTAAAATACAAACCATAATCAGTGCAAATAATTACCCATTATATAGCTGTAACAATCCTTTTGGTAAACAAAAAATAGGTCATTTTATTGTTGAGACCTCACCACAAAAAAATACCATGGCTACATTTTTTTAATTATCATATCTAGCAATAACAATAAAGCCTTTAGTATGTTGATGGTTAAAAATGAGTGAAAGTTGTGTACTAAAATATTAGTGACTCTAAAGATCTCCAAATATAATTTGAATGGGATCTCATTTATTAAATTTAATTTGTTTTGCAGGATTAATAAGGGTTACATTTGTAAGCCTCACATAAAACTAATTCTTATTTTTTTCTAAAACTCTACCTAAGAGGTATAATAGCTTATTAAGACTTAATTTTAACTATTGTCTCCTTAAAAACACTCTAGATGAAGATAAAAAACAATATATCTTGACCATGAAAATAACATATGATTTTCATAACCCCAAAAAAAAAAAGTAACGATACATTGATCTAAATATACTATGTACAACATAGTTAAAAGAAATCACTTTTGAAGGTTTAACAAGTGTGCATAGCAGCTATTATACGTCTAGCACTAACCATCACAGAATATAAGAGTACAAAGTATCGGTCAAAGCCTTGGACCCAACTGCTAAAAGGAAGAGATCGTCTTTTTCCCCTTCCTCCGCTTACTCCTCCAGTATTCTTCTTCTTTCCATCCAAAGCCCTAGCCATTGCCACAGCCGTACATCGCCACCACTCGAGCCGTGACGACAATACATACCCGGAGCATATCCAAGATGTATCCCTCCGTCTCCCCCCCCCCCCCCGCAAACTTTGCTCTCTCTATCTCTCTCCTTCTCCCTCTCCCTCTCTCCCCCCCCCCCCCGAAACTTTTTTTTCATCCTTGCATCCATTTATGTTTTGACCCCTGCAGAACTTTTAAAATTATGAATTAACCCTTCAACTCCCTCAAGTATCCGATACAAACCCACGCCGTGCCCTAGCCACGTCCTAAATGTAACAAGTATTTCAAAAAACTGAAAAATAATTGAAAATTCCAGGACATGCACCCAGTGCGCAACCAAGCCACACCAATCCGCACCCGATGCTGGTGCTTCATCCATTTTGGCGCACCCGTAATTCATAGCAATACATAGACCTCTCCATCTCCTTATCTAATTAACTTCGATCCAATTGAATGGATGTTGATGCTTGTTAGAAACAAAGGGGATCTACGGAGGTTTACACAACCCTAAGCTAGCACTACACATCCAAGAAGGAAAACCACCCAGAACATAGTGAACCTTACAATGCCTATTCTACAAGAACAGTAAAGTGACAGCAACACAGATTCATACACTCAAGATCTCTTAGTCCCAAGACAATGGGAAAAAGTAGCAGCAAATTTGATTCCAGAAGTGTATAATCAGATCATGAATTACTTATATAAAAGTAATTCATGATATACATCAGTCCCCTACAAATGCCAGGAGAGAGAGGCACAACATGAAGGGGGGCAATCCCATCTATGGCACCACAAATGAGTAGTCTTTTACTCCGTATTATAGGTACAAACTACAAGCATATGACAATTGACAACACACTGGAGAAGATAGCAGTAAGAAATCCAAGCCTCTCAATCACGAGCCAGAGAAAAAAAAAATGGGATCATGCACTCAGTAAGAAGAATAGAGACACACGGATTATCAGTTCAAAACTCAAAAAGAATGCAAAAAGTCTTTGGATGTTCTCAGAAGAATCATGCAACCCATAACTTCCCCATGTGTATAAAAGAAAAGTCAAACTTCAAAAGAAGCATCCCTCTCAATGTGTAAAGACACGAACCCAAGCCAATAAAATCCATGTTAGAACTTCTTCCATGGATATTGCGAACTTTTTATCATAAACAAGAAAAACTAAATCAAATCAATGTAATGGAGATTCGTGTGATAGATGAAGTAAACAATCTAATATATCATTTCCATCATCTAGATACCATCGTGATTCAATTCATCAAAGCCGGAATAAAGTGATTCTTAGTTGCCTTGCGCGGGCGTGCACACACACACACACACACACATTACACACCCATAATGCCACCCAGCCACACGTACACACACTCTCTCACACAATAAGCAGCAATCTAACACGTATAACACCTATTATTAAGGGAAAATGCAAACCAAGCTTCAATCGAACTCAGTTAACAACTCTCATATATCAGTTGCTCCCTTTGAGAAAAAGACAAATCCCAAAACAACACAAAGATGGAGAATGAACCCTCAATTAGAAAAAAGAAAAAAAAAAGGACCAAGCAGAACATTTTAAACATGTAAAGCATCAAACGCAACAGCGAATGTAACGTAAAGATGAATCTTCGTCAAAAACCATTTACAAAAACTCAACCAAAATAGAATCAACAAGCCAGCAAGATAAGAACGTTAAGTAGAGTAATATTACTTGATTAGAGAGAAGAGAGAGATGTTTCCGGTAAGAGGTGGATCCAGAGACGGCGAGAGGGACTGCCGGAGACGGAGAAGGCGAGAGGTGCTGCTGGCGAGAGTCACGGTCGAACTCGAAGGCGGTGGAGTCTCAATGGAACGCCGCCGGCGACAGGGACGGCGAGAAGCACTGCCGGCGACGGCGAGAGGTGGTGGATTCGGGGTTCGAAGGTGGTGGAGTCACGGTTAAAGGTAGTGGAGAACCTGCAGCGGCTCTTGGTGAAGTCCGAGGGATAACGATCTAAAAGGGTTTTTCTTTTATAACAAACCCGTTTGGACCTCGGGGTCTGAGCAACCCAATTCCGACCCGTGCCCATACTGGAGACACGGGTCTGGTTACCCGCAGATGGCAGTGGGCGAAAACCAATGGGTTGACTTAGGCCTTACGAGTCGGGTAAATTTTTGCCAGCCCAAGCCGGATGGCAATTTCGGAGCCTGATTGGAGCCCGTCCCACATGATGCCTGAAGCCCCAGATGGATGTGAGGCAAATGCGAAACCTAACCAAATTAGGCTATCTGTATTTCTCCTATCCTTAACTTAACGCAAAAATAATTTGAAAAAAGTTAAAACCCATTTAAATGTTTCTCTCTCAATCTCACACACCCGCATGTATGCTCGCGCACACACATGCACGGTGCCAGTGTACAGCCACCAACGACCGCCCCCGTCTGCCTCTGTTCAACGTCGCCAAAAGATGCATGCATTTATAGCCCATCGGCCTAAAATTTCCGACTGCTTTTGCCGCTAGTCAACCAGTGGCGGAACCAGGATTTCTTTTGGTGCAAGAAAATATACTATTTTTGCCATGTTTGTGTATGTTTACCATTTTTATTTTCAGCAACTTTTTCAAATTGATTCTTAGACTTTTACTTTTTTTAACACTTTCGTGCAAAATATTATAATTTTTAATATCAATTACTCTAATTCCAAACACGACAACCAAATTGCATAATGTTAAGGAATATCTTCCTTATTGGTTTGTGACAAAATTTCACTAAAAGTGGATCACATAAATTATGCTCATCGTATCTACTGATAGTGGATCACATGAATTATGTTCATCATATCCAACTGATAGTGGATCACGGGTTTTATAGCATAGAATTAGGGATTAATTGAATTTTTTTGTGTATATAAATACATGTCCTTCTCAATGTAAAGACACACAGAAAATATTTAGTCAATTCTCTTTGTGTCTTCATTTATGTCTTCTCTTTATTTTCTTAAGATGGTATCAGGGCCATCCTTCTAGTATTTATTTTCATTCCAAACTTTCAAACACCAGCAGCATTAATTTCAGTATGGATCCATCAAATCCATATTTTGTTCATTATTCAGATCATCCTGATCACTTGCTCGTACCCAACAAATTAAACGGAGCCAATTATTCATCTTGGAGTGAATCCATGACTCATGCTCTCACATCTAAGAACAAAATTGGCTTCATCAATGGATCCGTGGGCAACCTTCAGAAAAAAGATGAGCCAACGGAATACATTTTATGGAACCAATGCAACAGCATGATTTTATCATGGCTTACTTAGTCGGTGAAACTGGATCTAACCAAATGAGTCATTCGTGCAAAGACTGCCTATCAAGTGTGAGAAGATTTCAAAGACCAGTTTTCACAAATGAATATACCAGCTATCTATCAAATTCAAAAATTATTGGCTTCTTTTTTACAAGGTATCATGGTTGTCTCAACTTATTTTACGAAACTCAAAGGCCTTTGGGACGAGTTAGATACATAATGAGCACTTCTCACTTGTAACCAGATGAAAGCATATGATCAGCAAAGAAAAGAAGACCGTTTAATACAGTTTCTCATGAGTCTCCACGACACCTACAATGTTGTATGTACAAATATCCTCATTTAAAAATAGGACATGGGTTCCCATCAACGCAGGAGGCCAAGGTAATCGACACAATACTTTACAACAGTGACAACGTGGGTTTCAAGGAAATGTAATCAATTCATTTCATGTTGCTAATGAAACAGATTCTTTTCAATCTACGCATAGGGTCCATTCACAAGACACCAATTGTTCACCCTGCTTTTCACGGATCAAACTTCAACAACTTGCTCGTGCATTATCTATGATGACTCAAAATCAAAAATCTTCTGGTAATAGCGTATGCGAATGCTGCATGTCTATCTCTTTTTCAAAATGCTTCAATTAATTATGTATTCACTAAGCCTTGGATTTTGGATATTGGAGCTATTGACCATATTACTTCTGATTCTATGTTTTTCACTCAAACGAAGCCCTCATCAGTACCCATTGTCAATCTACCCAAGGGTCATCTGCCTCAATCAATTTTATTGGCACCATACCATTTAACTCATATATCACCTTAGACAGCGTTTTATATGTTCCGTCTTTTCCTTTAAATTTGATGTTGTTAGCAAACTCACAAGTGATTTAAATTGTTGTACCATTTTGTTTCCTTCCTTTTGTGCTTTGCAGGACTTGGCTATAGGGAAGATGATTGGCTCGGGTAAGCAGCGCGGTGGTCTCTATTACATGTCCTCACTACAACAGGCACCTATTTCTCATCAAGTTTCACAACCCTCAATTTTGTAGCACATGCGTCTAGGACATCCATCACCATTTTGCCTAAAATTAATTATTCCATCATTGCCTTCTCATAATATCAATTTTGATAATAATTGTGTTATTTGTCCTATGGCTAAACAGACTAGAATTTCCTTTAAGTACTATATCAACTCATGCTCCATTTAATTTGTTGCATTGTGATAGCTAGGGTCCACACAAAGTACTCACTCATTCAGAGACTCATTTTTTCTTACAATTGTGAATGATTTTACAAGATGCACGTGGTTATTTCTTATCCAATACAAATTAGAAACTCAAAAACTTTTACAGTTTTTTATTGCATTTGCTAGAACTCAATTTCACGCCTCGGTCAAAGCAATCAGAGTAGATAATGGTAAATAATTCTCTTCCATGCAACAAAAAAAAAAATTCACTCTCATGGTATAGAATATTAACACACTTGTGTTTCAAATCCACAACAAAATGGGGTAGTTGAACGCAAGCACGTGCACTACACTTTCAGTCTCACTACCCCTTACCTTTCGGGAAGAAAGCGTAATGATTGTTGTCTATCTTATCAATCGATTGACAGCCCCATTGTTATCTTTCAAGTCACCTTTTAAATTATTGTACAATTACCCACCATCATTTGATCACTAGAAAGTTTTTGGTTATCTGTATTACTCAATTGTTGTTCATCCCACACATGAATTTGATTCTTGTGCCAAACATTGCGTCTTTGTTGGGTATCCTACTGGTCAAAAAGGTTTCAAACTTTATGATTTGGCAACTAAAACTTTTTTTGTTAGTCGTGATGCCAAATTTTCTAAAACTATCTTTTCTTTTATGTCGACTACACATCCAACTTTCACGTTGCCTCATATTTCTCCCGACTTCATAGACAATTGGCAATCTTCACCGTCCTTGCCTGACAACATCCTCTCTTCCTAACGAGCCGGCAACTATACAAGAATCTACATCTTCCATACAATCTCCCTTAGTTGGATTTACAACTGTAGAGGATATTTCTCCCAATCCTATCCAACCTCTTACATCCTCGCCTTCAACCCAATCTACTGAACCCGTTTCAACCACTTCAGATTCTATCATTCCTTCCCCTCCTCCCCTGCACTAATCCTTTCTGCCCAAACAACCTCCAGCATGACATAGAGACTACATACTCTCAGCACAAGTCTATCCTCCTTCCACAGTGCCAAGTATTATGCCAGGTACTCAATATCCTTTTTCCTACTCTCGTATTTCTTCTGCCCATTGTATTTTTTTAGCCAACGTTACAGGTCATACCAAGCCTCAGTCATATGCTCAAGCTATTCTTGATCCACATGGACAACAAGCAATGAATGCAGAATTAGAAGCATTGCAACAAATATAGGACTTGGAGTTTGGTTCCACTTCCTACTGGTCATAAACTTATTGGCTATAAATGGGTTTATAAAACCAAATATAGATCTGATGCCACAATTGAACATTATAAGGCTTGCCTCGGCACAAAAGGATACACTCAAGTTGAGGGAATTGATTCTTATGAAATATTTTCTCCTACAGCGAAACTCACTACACTTCGCTGTCTTCTCACTATTATTTCTGCTCGACATTGGTTTGCTTACTAATTAGATGTTCAAAATGCTTTTCTTCACGGCGACTTGCAAGAAGAGGTGTATATGGAACCTCCACCTGATCTTCGCCAACAGGGGAAGAAAATTGTATATCGGTTCCACAAATCCCTTTATGCCTTAAACAAGCATCAAGAAATTGATTTATCACATTTTCAAAGACCATTATGAGAACGGGTTATCAACAATCAAAGGCTGATTATTCTCTTTTCACCAAAGCTAAAGGTAATTCATTCACTGCGATCCTCATCTACCATGACGATATACTTCTCACTGGGAATGATCTTCAAGAAATTGAACGTCTCAAAAAATTTCTTCCAAAACGTTTCCACATCAAAGATCTTGGAGCTTAATTTACTTTTTGGGAACTGAATTCTCTCATTCAAAGAAAGGCATTTTTGGTGGCCCTCTTTGCCGAGCAGATCGGCGGGTGTTTGTTGCCGGTGGCATCTTCCGTTCTAGGGCACTCTAGAGAGAAGGTAGAGCTTCTCTCTCTAAAGCATTCACCTCTCTTGTACCTTCCTCTCTCCCCATAGAGCATGTCGACAAGATAAGAATCTTATTTACCGGGAAAGAGAAAGCAGAGAACGGGAAAGAATAGCGCAACGGAGACTAAGGCTCTGTTTGACATAACTTTTTTTCCTAGTTTTTTTTTTCAGTTTTGGAAACTGGAAAAAAAAGTTACGTTTGGCAACTATTTTTTTTCTTTTAGTTTAAAAACTCAGTTTTTAAATCAAGGCTGTTTCTAAAAACTCCAAAAACTGGTATTTTTTTTTAATTGTTGGTTTTTTTTTAGACCACCACCACCCTTTCACCGCCGGCAGCAGACGACCACCACCGGCGACCACCGTCGTCGACTGTCGACGGCCGACAGCCATTGTCGGCTGCCGGAGACCACCGCCGCAGGCCTGCGACCACCGTAGGCCACCACCACCGTTGGCCACCACCACAGCCGCCGGCAGCCACCGCCCACCGCCGCCAGACAGCAACCACTGACAGCCACCTCCGGCCGCCGGCAGCCACCACCGGGCAGCGGTGGGTGGTGGCCACCACCGCCGGCAGCCACCTCCGGCAGCCACCGCCCACCCGGCCAGACAACAATCACCGACAGCCAAGAAACAAGCTAATGTTTCTAGATCATCAGCAGAAGCAGAATATCAAGTTATGGCAAATACAAGTTTAGAGCTAACTTGGCTACGTTATATTCTACAAGATTTAAGGGTTCCATATGTAGCTCCCACACGATTATTTTGTGATAGCCAAGCAACTTTGCACATTGCGGCGAATCCTGTTTTTCATGAACGTACAAAGCAAATTGAAATACATTGTCACATAATACGAGAAAAACTGCAAGTTGGAATGATCAAACCGTCATATGTACTTACTCGCGTTCAGTTAGCAAATGTCTTCACAAAAGCACAAGGGAAAGATCAATTCGAGACACTACGTAACAAGTTGGGACTTTATGATTTTCACTCTTGAACTTGACGGGGAGTGTTAAGGAATACATTCCTTATTGGTTTGTGACAAAATTCCAGTAAAAGTGAATCAATCACATAAATTATACTCATCATATCTCACTGATAGTGGATCACATAAATTATGCTCATCATATCCCACTGATAGTGAATTACATGTTTTATGGCATAGAATTAAGAATCAATTGATTATTTTTGTGTAAATATGTGCATGCTTTTTTCAATATAAAGACACGCACATAAAATATTCAATCAATTATCTTTATGTCTTCATTTATCTCTTCTCTTTATTTTCTTAAGACATAGCAAAACTAACTCACCAATATCTTCTCAAAGTAGTTCAAAACATAATACATAAAATCTTATAATTACCAAATTCAAAGTGCATATAGTGCAATGAAAGCTAATAAAGGAATGTCCACATTAGATCATATGCAAACGAAGGTAGTTAACAATAAGAAGACACTATTACTAATAGTATAATTACTGCTCTTGTCTTTAGGCAGGTCTAACAATTTCATCAAACAGTTGGTATGCGTTCGAATCCAGACCTCGGCTCATCGCTAACCATTTCAAACCAATCTCATTAAAGATTATTATTATCTACAAGAATTTACAAGATCAGTGCTAGCTTCACATGGCTAACCAAACATGTGTTTCCTTCTTGGAACCAAAAAGAAAAAAATAAAAACAGAGAGAAAAATAAAAAAAATGGTTTCACACAATAGAAAAAGAACATATTATTATAGCATTTCATTTTGAAGAAGACTACTCTGTTAGCACGAAAGTTAGCAGGAGCAAAAGGAAGAAATCAGGACACGAGGGCAAATAGGTACCAGAATGGCGAAATGACAAAAGGCAGGGTTTGCCTGCAGTGGAGTCCTCGTCGACGTCGCTGGCAGAGGGATGTCGGCCGATGGCTGTGGAGTCTTCGTCGGTCACTCGATGCCGTTGTCAACTCGCCAGTCTTCTCTTGGCAAAAATTCTTCAATCTTCTCCCAACTATCTTAATTCGAGGAAGAACGAGAGAGCCAGAAAAAGCCTCCATGCTGAGTCGCCGTCCGACCGTCGCCCGTCGGCCAGAGAGGGCTGCGAGAGAGTGTGGGTCAGTGGGTCCGGCCACAGAAAGATAGGTGATGTAGAGAGAGGAAGTGAACATATTTTTTTTTTGAAGTTGAGGGGGTGTATTAGCACCCTGTCACAATGCGATTCCGCCACTGCCAACCCCTGAAAATCCCAACAGCCACCTACGCTTTTCCGCTGGCAGTGGCAACTGCTGTCGCTGGCCTTTGCTCAAAAATTCCGACGACCACCATGGCGATCGCCGCCGTCTTATTCCGGCAGCCACTTCATCCCACAAGCATTATCGAGATAGAGAAAATAGTTTTTGTAAAAAAAAAAAAAAAGACTAGTTTAAACCAAAAAGTTAGAAACCAACGGGGTTGATCGGCATATAATTGGGTTTATAGGGCCGGTTGGATCTAAATGGGGCAAGGCGGGGTAGGACGGGGCAGATTAAATTAAAGATGGGACAAATGGGAATAGGATAACTTAGGATGGGAGGGGGCGGGGTGCTCATATTGCCATCTTAATAAATTAAGGGTTGCTGCGTGCAATGCCAAAAACAAGAAAAAGCAAAAAAGATTGTTTGAACGTGAAGCCTTAAGTACAAGTACTTCTTCTCAAATAATAATAATAAAAAAAAACAATGCAAAGAGAACTATGAAATAAGATGCTCTGCAGAAAATAAAAAAATAAATTATATCAATCAATTTTAGAATAACCAAGTAAAATATCCAATTGCACACAAAACAAAAGAGAACACTTGTGGGGCGAGGTTATAATTGGAAAACATGAAGGTAAAAATAGATGTTTGCGAGCTATGGGAAGTTACTAGCCGTGTAGAGCGAGAAGAGGAAAAGAAATTACAGGGCTCTTGGGCCACCTAAGTTGGGGAATGTGAACGTGAAGGGAGAGAAAGTTAAAGTGCACAACAAAATTACCATAACAACCATGAGAAAGTTAAAGTACAACCTTCCTATCATGCTACTTCTAAAACATGAGATTACCTTCCAATAATAAACAACATATCATCAATTTTTTTTTATCTTTACCCACAATTGAATTGAGGTAGATAAAAAAAAAACTAGGTTTATTATTGCGCCACCCACCGTCGCCTCTATTGAGTTGCTGTGCAGTTGCGGTTTTGGTGTCATGACAGTGGTGTGACAGTGATTAAGGTGGTGGAGGTATGGAGAGACCGTGGGGATGAATTTTCTTATTCACAAGTAATTAAAATAGAATTATAGTGTACTTTTAAAAGTAATCCTGCCTTTAATTTAAAGCCCGTCATGCGTTCAACACGTGAAGCATTTTAGCTAAAAAAATAAATCTACATAAGTATACTATTTAAATACGTGAGATTAAGTAAGAATTTCCATCGGAAAGGAAATATGAGTACTTGGTGAGGCAATAAGTCATTGCCAAAGTCAAAAGGAGAAGTTATGTTGCTTTGTGCTTTCAAGTTCCAGTCTTTACGCGTCTCTTTGACCTGGGTATGCTTCTTTCCATGCTGGTCACATCCCCAACAGCTGCGTCACCATGGTGATATATGGCAATATCCCACCTTCGATAAGGAAAATATAAAATAATAATAATAATAATAATGATAATGAAAGAGCAAAAGGTTCATGGTCCAATAAAAAGTTTTTGTGCATAATTTCTACTAAAATGGGTTGGTTTTAATGGTACAAGGGAGAAGTCAAGTCTCTCAGTCAACCTTCTTTTATTTATGCAATTATTACAAGAAAATTTTAGAGTGGAAAACGGGGCACGGGTTTGAAGATTTTTTCCCTTTATTTCTAGATAGATTGGACTAATAAAAATTAAGGTAAATTACACACGGTATCTCTAAGGTTTATCCTAAACTACACACGGCTCGGCTTAAATATTTTTAGGGGAAAGTAGGGAATGACCCCCTCTACTTTACACGTTGTGCGATTTGCCCCCCTCCACTTCAAAATTAACCACTAAACCCCCCCACACTTACAGAAATTGGGCACCTTAGACGGAAATCGTTAAATTTAACAGCGCGTGGTCAACACGCGCGTTGACTAACGATTTTTTTTTGTAAATGACGTTTTTGCCCATTCTGTTAGGGGTAATTAACTAATGACCCCCTGTACTATAGACGGTGTGCGATTTCCCCCCCTCTACTTCAAACATAACCACTAACCCCCCCCCCCCCCCCCACACACTTACGAAAATTGGGCACTTTAGACGGGTTCGTTATGAATATTCGTGAAATGACCAAAATACCCTTATTTCCTTACCCTATTTAAGTTTAATACCATTCTTTCAACTTCTTTTTCTCTCCTCTCAGACTTTTTACTCAATCCCACATACACACACTCCACGCACACCCAGCACGCACGCACGCACGTGCACACACACACACACACACACACACATACCCTAAACCCAGACACAGACGCGCACCCACTGCAAACATACACACGCTACTCGCATGCGACTGTGGCGGCAACGTCATCGCGAATCTGGTGCAGCCCCAGCGACGTGTAGCCAATCAAGGTGGTCATGTGACGCTGCTTGGCGCGATGTTGTGGATTGGGGTGGAATGACGACGGAGGTTAGACCTGCAATTTGGGGACGTGGTCGTCGATCGTGGTGGCAGGGATCTGGACGGATGTGCGGCAATCAGACGCCGATAGCCTGTGTCTGTGGGGATTGATGTTACCGGTGTTGATTGCGTCAGTCGGTTGGTGGCCGATGAAGAAGCCCCACTGGCTTGCAGACGCAAGGTGGTGGGAAATGGCAGCGATGAGGCAACTCACGACGATGTGTAACCAGACAGTATAAAGTTGGGGGAGTTGGCCAAAATGGTGGTTACTGTGACGCTGATCATGGTAGTTGTTGCGTCGGTGATATACCAACGGCAATCGTGGTTCCTTTTTTTTTTTTTGTAACTCCCTGGTGGTCGGAGAAAAAGACCAGTGATTGTGCTCAGTGAATCACCAATTGTAGTGGGATTGACCAGAAGAGGAGGTGCAGATTGCAGCAATCCCTTGTTTGCAATGAATCTGGTAGCGCAGAATGGGGTGGGGGACTGGTCTAACGGGTGGGGGGTGGGGAATGAAGGGGGGGCGGGGGTGAGGGTCATGGGCAAAATTGTCATTTAAATTTAACGGTTTCCATTTAATGTGCCCAATTTCTGTAAGTGTAAGGGGGTTTAGTGGTTAATTTTGAAGTTGAAGAGGGAAAATTGCACACCGTGTATAGTACAGGGGGTCATTAACTAATAAAAAAATAAGGGTATTTTGGTCATTTCACACTATTCATAACGGACCCGTCTAAGGTGCCCAATTTCTGTAAGTGTGGGGGGGTTTAGTGGTTAATTTTGAAGTGGAGGGGGGCAAATCGCACAACGTGTAAAGTAGAGGGGGTCATTCCCTACTTTCCCCATATTTTTATTACTCCCCGCCCCTGTAGTTTGTCATTGTGTTACATAAGACTCATTTCCGTTAGGGCACTGTGAGAAAAAATTAGGGCAATCTTAATTTATCATGATATACTGAATATGCCCTTATGTCTTTCTCCTCTCTCTCACCATAAAAAGCCAAGCTATCGGTGCCACTGATGCTCTCCATCACCGCTGACTGCACGCCAATGTCCACCCACAAACACACAAAGGCACGTAGAGAAATTCCTGGAAGAAAAAAGGATCAAGAGATCGGAGGCGAATAAAAGGGAAAAAATAAAAAAAAGAAGTAAGGCAAAGAGAGAAACAGAGGGGGACGAAAAACAAAGGGAGCAGATTGACAGTTCAATGGCGTCCTCCACCGCCAGCGAGCGTCGACCAAGGATGATTGGCATTCCCGCAATCTACCCCGGTGACCTTCGACATCGATCTACTCCAGCAACGATCAGTAACCACCGGCAGCGGTGGATCTCGAGGCAAAAAAGATTTTCGACGATGGATCGATGACCACTGGCGCAGGTGATCGAGGACGAGGATTGTTGAGAATTTAAGGGAATCGGAATCACTAAATGAAGACTTTGAGGCGCGTGATCGCTTTCTTTAAGGCTTTATTTGTCCCCACTCGAAAACGAGTTTGCTGATGGGTTAGTGACAAATAATCCTCCAGGATACAACAAAGTCAGTAGGAATCTGCAAACAGCAAAATCGAAAATTCCTCTTGGAATTCTCTTTGAAGCAATGTACGTTTTGGCTATAGAAATTTTGCAGAAAGAAAAGACTTCGAAATTTTTAAAATCAGTAAAATCAGTATCTTAAAAGAACTGAAAACATGTATTTATAAATCTGAAAAGGTGTGAACTTTTTGGACAGACACAACTGTTAGAAAATCAAAACAGTTGTAACAGTTAAAAATAACGGACAATAAATCAAAAATTGAATTTAAATAAATCTCACACCTTTTCAATAAAACTAATTTTCGAAAAAAAACAAAATATTTTTCAAAAATAAGTCACGTTTATTCGCGACCGCGGCAAGCGTGCTAAGTGCTAAGTGCGCCTAATAACGCGCCAAAACGCGCGCACCCGCACGCGGGTAGCATGGGGACTAGCACACTCTAGTCTTACCACCAAGTGTAGAGTAAAGACACTTTTGCTCTTATAAACCCTTTTCAAAACCAACTTCCAAGCAATGTGGGACAAAAAGAATAAGTTGTTTTCAAACAACTCAACTCACAAAAACCCAACAAGGATGATATGAGCAAAATAGAGAAGGGCAGTGTGGTGGCCTCGGTGTTCGCGTGTGTGCCGACTTTGTTGTGGGTGGGCCGATTTGGACGTGGAAATGGGCCGGCGGTGATGGCTCGTGGTGGCAATGATGGTTGTTGGGGCTGTTGGTGGTTGGTTGAAGATCGGGAATTAGGTTTGTTTTGGGTTGTGATGGCAGGGCAATTGAAGGGGGTGGGGGTAGTGATGGTTCATCGGCAATGGATGAGACTATTGCTAGGTGGCTATTGGTGGGTCAATGGTGGTTGCTGGGGCTATTGATGGTTGGTTGGTTTACCGGGAGGTAGTGTATGTGTGTGAGAAAGAGGGGGTATAGAGAGGTCAAGGTTGAGGATGTGCAGTAGGTTGTTGTGGTAAGAGCGGTGGTAGGTCACGTGGTGGGGGTTGGTTGGTTGTGGTGGCAGTGGTTGGTGGCTCGTGGCTTTGCCGGCAGTGGGTGTGGCAGTCTAGAAGGTGCTGCCGGCGTGTGTATGTGAGAGAGGGAGAGGAAGAGGGGGAGAGAGAGAGAGGGGGAGGGGGTAAATTGACTTGTTTATCAGGGGCATGACCGTCCTTTCATTAATTTTTTTAACCTTGTTAACAGAAAAATAGAAAATATATAGCTTAGTGTAATAAAAATACTTAGGCGGAACCGTGTGTAGTTTAGGAAAAATTTCAAGGGTGCCGTGTGTAATTTACCCTAAAAACTAGAGTTGAACTTCTAGAGTTTGATTTTTTCTTTATACTCTACCCATCTTTTTTTTCCCCAGTATCTTGGTTTGATCTATCTTAAATACCCTTGTGCAATAATTATCACGAGTTAGGTTAGTAGTATAAATTTTGTTAAAAAATTAAGTATCACGTATAAATATTTATTATCGCATTCGGTAAAATAAATTTTAAATTATAAAAATTAAGTATGTCATTATAAGTACAAGTCGCCGTGGCACACGCAATGCGTGTGCAAAATTGAAATTAATAGTATAAAATCTTGTTAAAAAATCTTGTATCATAATGTATGAGGTGCATTCGATAAAATAAATTGTACATTATAAAAATTTGTAGTAATTATTCATTATTTAAACTTTTATTTTGTGAAATTTTTAACAAAAAAAATATAAAATGCCACTTGTCACTATTCTAGATAGGTAGTTATGTAACACCAAAAAGGTATTACACCAAACCAAACCATGTTTTCCCTTTATATATAGTATAGATATGGATTTATTTACTATCTAAGCTTTTGTTTTGTACCATTTATTGTGGCACACGCTTTTCGTGTGTGAAAATAAAATAATTTTTATAACATCATCTATGATTTTTTGGATGTATTTTGACTATATTTTTTTGGAATAATTTTCCAATTTTAAGAACCAAACATGTTGTCTTAGGTGGTTATTTAATATTTTGAATATTATGTTATGTGTTAATTAAAAAAAAATCCTTTTGTTGACAAATGTCAATATTCTAAGTGGATAGTTATGCAATACAAAAGAAGAGTGTTACATCAAAAAAGATATTCTCATTATATATAGTACATATTACTGTTTAGCCTGAACAGATCATTGAGTATGCTTGATTGGAAACAAACTCTGACTCCAAACTGATTTGTGGGAAATTCCCTCCCCTGGTCTCGCTACCGCCTGTTTTGGCCATCGAAAAAAGACCCCTAACCACCATCATCAATACCCTTACACTAATCAACCCATGAAAGTATGAGACATGCGCATATGTGTTATCAAAATTTAGAAGCTAGGAAGTAGATGCAACGACTTTGCTTGGCTCCGTGCCAAACAAACACCAAAAACACGTAAAGGGAAGTTTGAGTTTAAGTAAAAGTGACGTAGCATTTAGGAATATTGAGCCATGATGTATAATTCGCTTTAAGTGACCTATGATGCCAATGATATTAAAATGCTTTCTTTCAAGAATTTACATTGCATTGAGGATTTGTTGTTTATTTGTGTACTTCCGTTAGTGGCCACCGCGTTAAATTGTCGCTTTGATGGAAACAATCACATTAAATTCAATTACTTTTAATTACCTCTCTTTTTCCGGTCAGCTTTAATTCTACTGCATTCAAAGAGTTATTGCAATGCTTTATCATTCCGTTACTTCGACAACAATAGTTGAGCCGCTATTAAATTAATCCATAGTTAACGAAGTATAGACATAGTTAACGAAGTATAGAGCGGTTTCTATGTAAAAACCAAAGTCTTCTAAAAATGTGATGTAAAATGTCAAAAAGTCGTGAAACTGCCCTATCCTTGTTGGGGTGGGGAGAACTAAGAAATACGACCACTTATTCATTGAGCACAAAAATATTATGCATTCTTATTGGCGTAAAATATACCATACTTTTGTCTTTTTTTATGAATATTTAAAATTACAACTAACTTGCAAATACTTGGCACCTTGGTGGGTCCACCAAAATTACTTCGATTGATTTTGTAAATTGACTCCATTTCATTTTTTGACAGCAAACTTTTAGCATTTGTTATAATGTTATCCATTGATTAGTAATACTAGGGGTTCAACTTAGGTGAGTTGGGTTGGATTTGTACCCAACTCAAGAAAGTTTATGTACTTTATGACCCAACAAGATTCAAAGCAAGAAAAAATTGAATTAACTGAATTAGGTCGAGTGTGTTAATTTAGGTTTCTATGGGTTGATCAAATCACCGGAAAAACTTTTTTACTTAAATGAATAATGAAGTGCCGGTGATTGTTAGCAGACGGCAGACGGCGGCAATGGTGGCGGCTGGTGCTGTGCGGTGGTGACGAAAGTGACAGAGCGGCGATGCTCGACAGAGGTGCCAACAGTTGGTGAGGCTACTGGTGGTGGTGACGATAGCCAGCGTCGATAGAGGCTACTGTCGCCTGTCATGGCGGCTGGAGAAGGTGGGTGGCAATGTAATGAGGTGGTGGTAGTTCAAAATATCAGTCTTATCCAAATGAGTTTGAAATGCCCAATCATAAATAATCCATTATGATGTGAACTCAATCCCTACTAACCATTTTATTTATTATAATTAAGTGGTTTGAGTTGATCATGTTTTTTGAGTTTGAGTTGATTAATTGAACTCAGAAAAAGCCAATGCAGCCTTAAATAATAGCGCTGTATATATATATATATATATATATATATATATATATATATATATATATATATATATATATATAGGGAGCTGATCCATTGATAGCGCTAGCAAATGGAGTTAAGTTGCTAGCGCGATCTGACCGTCCATCCTGAAAGATGGACGGTCCAGATCGCGCCTTTTTCCAAAACTGATCCCCGTCCGCCATACTGTCTCGCGGACGGGAGTTTTACCTTTTTGCCCTCCTCCCATGTCCGCGAGACTGAAAGATGGACGGTCCAGATCGCGCCTTTTTCCAAAACTGATCCCCGTCCGCCATACTGTCTCGCGGACGGGAGTTTTACCTTTTTGCCCTCCTCCCATGTCCGCGAGACTGTCTCGCGGACGCCTTTCTGTTCCTGACATGTGTCAGGAAAAAGGCGTCCGCCATACTGTATGGCGGACGATCTCTAGGCTGACACATGTCAGGGCCTGTCCCCTCGGTCGCCTATAAAGTCTCGGGCGTGAGCCCCGAGAACTGTCCCCTGGTATCCTAGAATCTATCCCTACTCGGCTCTTTCAGCAAAATTTATGCGGGGCTTTCAGATTCACTTGCTTCCATTTTCAGCACCCTTCAAGCTTTTCTTGGAGTAACACACTTTTGGTTCAAGCATCACTCAAGCAAGGTAAAGTTTGTGATCTTGCTACCGTTTATCTTAGTAATTTTAATTTGTTATGTTCAGTAAATATATAATTAGCAAAATAGGAGACACTTTTGAGATTATGTATATGGTATCCTAAATCGGTCTAATCGTCAAGATAATTTTGAGATAATAAGCGTATTCTATTTCTACATAGGTCTTTTTCACAATGTCTGATTTCGTGTCGAGCTCCAGCACCCCCGTAGATGCTAGTGATCCGTATCTAGGACGAACCTTTCAAACGTTGGAAGAAGCTGGAGAATGTTTTCGAGCTTATTCATTGAGGGTTGGTTTTGGCATTAGAATAAAAACTACAAGAACAAGCAGCGTATCGAAAAGGATATGCTCTCGCTTATACGAGTGTCATAGGGGCAGAAACCCAGTGCAAAATGAGACACGCGTAGGCAACGATGACAGTGATGATGACGAAATAGGGTATGCGCGGAGAAGACGGGATTGCTTTGCGCGCACGAATTGCCAGGTCAAGATGTTCGTAAGCTATAAAGCCAAACAAGATCATTGGCTTATTACCAGCCTGGAACTGGCACACAATCACCCGTTAGTAACCCCTTCTAAGGTGAGTCAGATGCATCAACACAAGAAGATGGGTAAGGTCGCGAGGAGCCTAATTCACACAATGAGCGATGCGCGGCTAGGACCTACCGACATGATTAATGTTCTTGCTGAACAGGCTGGGGGAATTCAAAATTTAAACTTTAACACGACAGACGTTCGTAACGCGGTCCGAACCCATAGACGAGCCGCGTATGACCTCAATGATGCGCAAGCGACAATGAGCCTATTGAAACGGATGCAGATGGAGGACCCGCAGTTTACCTTCGACTATAAACTTGACGACGAGCATCGAGTTAGCACAATTTTTTGGGTCGACGGTCGTTCGAGGCTAGCTTATAAGCATTTTGGGGATGTCGTGACTTTCGACACCACATACCGTACCAACAAGTACTCGATGCCGTTCGCTCCTTTCACGGGCGTCAATCATCATTATCACTCCATCCTGTTCGGGTTCGCCTTGTTAAGGGACGAGAGCGAGAGTTCTTTTGAATGGTTGTTTAGGGTGTGGCTGGAAGCAATGAACTTCAAAGCACCGACTGTTATCATCACCGATCAAGATTTGGCAATGAAGAAGGCTATTGCTACCGTCTTCCCAGATACTCGACACAACTTGTGCACTTGGCACATAAGCAACAAATACCCTGAACGTCTGCATCACATGTACGCAAAGTATCCAGACTTTAAACAGGATTTTGACAAATGCGTCCTCAAGTCATTAACGATTGAGGAATTCGAGGAGAGGTGGGAAAAGCTTGTTCGGGATTACTCATTGCAAGACAACGAGTGGCTCCAGCACTTGTACGGGCTCAAAGAGCAATGGATTGGTGTTTACACGAGAAGTCATTTTTCTGCGGGCATGAAAACGACGGGCAGGAGTGAATCTATGAATGCCACGTTCGATAGTTATGTGGGTACAGCTACCAATTTGAAGAGTTTCGTCACATCAGCACAAAAAGCGGTTGCGTCGTTGTTCGTGAAAGAAAGGGCTGCAGACTTTGCAACCACGTACAAGCAAAGGAGAAGGTTGCTTGAGACCCCGCTGGAGCTGAACGGTGCCAAAGTCTATACGAAGGAGATCTTCCTGCTATACCAAGTAGAGCTGCAAAAATCGGGCCGATACAGTATATATAAGGTGGCAGAAAAGTCGTCGCGTGAGTACAAGGTTTATTCGCTCGTGAATGACCTCGTCCCTGAGAAGCTGCGCAGAATTTATACGGTGACCCACGACACATTGACGGACTCGGTGACATGTGTTTGTAAGAAGTTTGAGTTCCATGGCATCCTGTGTAGACACATTCTGCGGTTTTTCACACAGAAGAATATCAGGACAATCCCCGATAAATACGTCCTGCCACGTTGGACGAAAGGTGCAAACAGGTTGCACGGTACCATTTCCTTTCCGGAGCACCCGTATACTGACTTTGAAGAATCAGAGACGTTGCGGTATAATCATCTGGTGACGATGTTCACCCGTTTGTCCGTAAAGGGTGCTGCTACAATGGTCGGATATAAACATCTCCTCGAGGTAGCTCAGCAGCAAGAGCCCATCGTCGACCAATTGGAAGCAGCTTCAGTCAGCAATGCGGTTGACACCGAGCCTACGACGGGATCAGAAGATGACGAGCCGGGGGAGGGAGCCGACAATGATATCCGGCCTTCGGATCCAATTATATCGCAAACGAAAGGCCGCAAGAGATCTACGCGGATGAAAAGCTCTATTGAGACGGCAACTCAACCAAAAAAGCTAAGAAGGTGTGCATTGTGCAACAAAATGACAGACCACGACAAGCGGAACCATTACAAGGCACTGGGGATAAGTCCAGTGCCTTTGCAAGACGGGGAAGAAGATGATGCCGAGGATGAGGACGAACAAGCTGCAGTGGAACTTTAGTGTACTGAATATTTTGTAATAATCTTTTATGAGCCATCAAAATGTCGGACATTTTGTAATAATATTTTAGTAATGACTCGTTTGTAATAACCTTTACAATCATTTTTTTATACGTGATTTCTTACACTGTCCGCTACACTGCGCAGCACAACATTAGAAACCTAAGGTATTAAAGAATACCCCCCTACAACACTTAGTTTTTTTTGGTTTTGGTTCACTTCTCTGCGTCCGCTATACTATGTAGCGGACGGCCCCGCAGAATACCCCCTACAACACTTAGTTTTTTTTTGGTTTTGGTTCACTTCTCTGCGTCCGCTATACTATGTAGCGGACGGCCCCGCAGAATACCACCCCTACAACACTAGGTTTTTTTGTTTTTGGTTCACTTCTCTGCGTCCGCTATACTATGTAGCGGACGGCCCCGCAGAATACCCCCCTACAACACTTAGGTTTTTTTGTTTTTGGTTCACTTCTCTGCGTCCGCTATACTATGTAGCGGACGGCCCCGCAGAATACCCCCCCTACAACACTTAGTTTTTTTTGTTTTTGGTTCACTTCTCTGCGTCCGCTATACTATGTAGCGGACGGCCCCGCAGAATACCCCCCTACAACACTTAGTTTTTTTTTGGTTTTGGTTCACTTCTCTGCGTCCGCTATACTATGTAGCGGACAGCCCCGCAGAATACCCCCCTACAACACTTAGGTTTTTTCTGTTTTTGTTCACTTCTCTGCGTCCGCTATACTATGTAGCGGACGGTCCCGCAGAATACCCCCCTACAACACTTAGTTTTTTTTTGGTTTTGGTTCACTTCTCTGCGTCCGCTATACTATGTAGCGGACAGCCCCGCAGAATACCCCCCTACAACACTTAGTTTTTTTTTGGTTTTGGTTCACTTCTCTGCGTCCGCTATACTATATAGCGGACGGCCCCGCAGAATACCCCCCCTACAACACTTAGTTTTTTTTGTTTTTGGTTCACTTCTCTGCGTCCGCTATACTATGTAGCGGACGGCCCCGCAGAATACCCCCCCTACAACACTTAGTTTTTTTTGTTTTTGGTTCACTTCTCTGCGTCCGCTGTACTATGTAGCGGACGGCCCCGCAGAATACCCCCCTACAACACTTAGTTTTTTTTTGGTTTTGGTTCACTTCTCTGCGTCCGCTATACTATATAGCGGACGGCCCCGCAGAATACCCCCCCTACAACACTTAGTTTTTTTTGTTTTTGGTTCACTTCTCTGCGTCCGCTATACTATGTAGCTGACGGCCCCGCAGAATACCCCCCCTACAACACTTAGTTTTTTTTGGTTTTGGTTCACTTCTCTGCGTCCGCTATACTATGTAGCGGACGGCCCCCCCTACAACACTTAGTTTTTTTTGTTATTTTTTGAACACTTGCCCTGCAGATAGACAGATATCCAACATTTGGTTTCCCACCGTTAAATCACATTGGTCAATAAAATCAATCGCATTCAATAAATTTTTTGGGTTAAAAAAGTGTTGTAACGTTACAATGTGAATTGGGGAACATCATCTCTCGCAGGAATTATGTTCCTTACACGGATTTACAATAAACCTAATAGCTCTAGGCCGGCCATTTATAATTTGCCAAGCAATCCTATACCTAAAGTCTTGTATGCATTCTTCGCTCCAGACAGTCTTCTTGAGGCTCTCAGACCGGCAAATGTAATCCATGTACATGCAGAGGAAGACGCCGCAGTCCGAGGAATTATGTTGCTTGGGCCTACTCCTCTTTAATCGGAAAATGAGGACCGGCCTGCGCGATACCTTCTCCCGACGCCTACCATTGACCAGGGCAGCAAAAAGATTCTGCGAGAACCATAATAAGCATTAAACATAGCTAGCAAAATAAGATTAATCAGTTTTATAATATGCAAGTTACAACAAGAAGGAAACAGGATCTTACCATGGCATCCAACTGGCCTATGCCTCGGTACATATCAATCACAGGCATCACGTCGGTATCGTCGTAGAGACTGTCGACGACTGAAACCGTGCTCTGTAATGGTTCGTAGCAAACCAAGTACCAGTGCGCATTCCCTAAAAAGGGGATTAGAAACACGTCGGCAACACTTGCGCTCACTGGACTATCCCTAGCAAGATATGCTTGTAGGTTAGGGGACGGTTTCCACTGGGCCATGCCTCTCCCCTTCCTTGCATTGCCCCAGTCGTGCCACTCTTGTACTAGGAGCTGATGGAAAAAAGCATCCAAGATAAACACGCGCAGACCGATGTCTGGATGCTCCCGACACCTTCGCCTCAGAATTTGCACGTAGTGCGAGATGACACCGCTGTCTAACCAAGATCCCGGCGCCAGCGAGGCGATCTCTGTCCAAGAGGCATTGTAATCCAAGCCCTCGGGGTGATCCACGTCATACGACGCTCCGTCTTGGGGGGGCCCGCTAAAATAACGGGCTCGGATTATATCGCATTTATGCGGCTTTAGGGGCCTGGCTGGATGCCCTTTCGGATATTGCCCTCGGGGGTCGATCGGGGGATATTGGCCTCCAATTCCTTCTTCGGCCGGCTGATATTCCCCTTCGGGGCCGCCAACTGGTCCCGCCCACGGGACAATGGGCAGTGCCTCGGAGAAACCGTAGTTTCCGAAAGGAAAGTCTTGCGTGACTTGAGAGAGGGGTTCCGGGAACAAATTGAAGGAGGGGCCGCTGTAATCGCCCCACGACGCTTGAGCCTGTCCCATCCCCGCTTCAGAGGTACCAACAACTCCCTGACTCACCCCTGAAGCCTGTCCAGAGGGATCACCGTATCCCTGGCTGACGCCCGTATAACCCATTCCCGGGCTTACTCCCGAAGACTGGCCCGATGCTTGGCGCAAAAAATTCCCGCAGCCTAAAGCCAATGTCGCAGCCTGTTGGCAAAGATCCTCGCCCATTGCGCTCACCAGATCCCTCCGCTCACTCAACTTCTGGAAGAATGCAAGCGAGGCATTAACCTACATCCAAAGAGATAAAAAATTAAGTAACTTCAATCAGACATTTATATTCAACTAATTTGGTTCAAGTCAGACTTGTTGGGCAACTTACGAGATTGTATGCCATACGCTCATCGATCTGACCCCTAGGCGCATACCTCTCCCCACGTTCAAAGTTTACAGGGGCTACTCTCCTCCGCGTGATGCGGTAGTACCACTCATCGTACTGATCGATGCTGATAACGGGGTCTGGCTCCGAGACGATGGCCGCCAGTGTGTCCTGCCAAGAAGTCCAAAGCTCTATTTCGGCCGCGCACAATTCGTACGCATTGGCGGTGCCAAACACTCCGACATCCGGTGGGTTCCTGTTAACCCTCATATCCGGGGCATCGACTGGCAAACCCTGCTCCAACTCAAAATGGCGCATTGCTCGGTCGGGCAGCTGCCACTCTGCGAGCTCGAAATGGATCAGGGGTGTGCGCTGCAACCCGGAGAGCGTGAAGACGAACGACTCTCCCACCCGTCGCGCCAAACGTATGTACGGTGCCCAACGCATTTGGCCCGGAGATAGACGGTCGAACTCCCCTCGATAGTACGTAATGTTGTGATGGGGATCGACTCTCCTCTTGTAGTGGCTAGCCCTCCGGCTGTACTCCCAAGCACACAACCGAGGCCAGACTTTGTCGGTTCCATCCCTACGCGTTGGTGCACCGGGAGCAAGGTGTTCGTAAGACCACACCTGAGAACATCAAAAAATTATATTTATATCGTCGATTCAACAAAAATAAAACACAATAACGAAGACATGATTTATATGATATACCTGCAATAGCGAGAGACATGCACATATGGCTTTGGAGTTGGGCCTCGTTGCCTTGTGCAATGCTCGGTACAGATACGAAAGAACCGCTGCACCCCAGGCATAATCCCCAACCTCCGACAGGTTACCCAACAACGGTAAATATTTCACGCTGACCGTGTTCTTCGACGTCGTTGGGAATAAAATTGCTCCCATCACCCACAAGAGGAAGGCCTTTGTGTACACCACAAGCTCACGGCCCGTATAGTTTTCCGGCAAAACCCCGTAGGTATCTACCAACCACTTCAACTTTATACCACCAGTGCTAAATTGATCCTGGGGTATCGAAGTGAAGAAGTCTCGCGCTGTTCTCTTATTCGTTGCGTCTGACGG
The DNA here is from genome assembly GCA_033070095.1 of Escallonia herrerae. Taxonomy (NCBI): domain Eukaryota; kingdom Viridiplantae; phylum Streptophyta; class Magnoliopsida; order Escalloniales; family Escalloniaceae; genus Escallonia; species Escallonia herrerae. The sequence continues at coordinate 2,933 of JAVXUP010000249.1, read as the reverse complement.
AGGAGCAATTACCGGCCGCCCCGTCACCGGCAACCCCAAGATGAACCCTACATCTTCTAGGGTAATCGTCATCTCTCCGATCGGGAAGTGAAACGTATTCGTTTCACTTCTCCACCTCTCAACAAGGGCACCTATCAAGGCCCGGTCAAGCTGTTGAAAGATCTGCCCATGCGTGAAAATCCCAAACCCAATTCCACGCAGTATGCTTTTCTGGGAATTGTTCAAGGTCCATCTCGTGAACTCGCGAGATACTTCTACGGTGGTGAGAAGTTCTCTTTCCTACGAATTATTAATAAATACAATTTGAGCAAAATGAACGGTAAAACAACGTTCGTAATAATAAGAAAGTTGATAAATAATGTATCTTACTCCACCATCCCATATGAGCGTACTGATATGGTTGGCTTGGTCGTATAACACGGATGGATCTTCTGGTCCAGGGATAAATTCCATTTTTTGCAACTGAAACTATGGAATTGGATTTTACAAACGCTAGCACATGAACAAATACATACATATATAAATCCTCATCACCGCTAGCACATGCTCAATGCATAATCAAAACCACGCATAAAACGCAATATTGATCACAACTATAGATTAGAAACATGTAAAGGATTGATTTTGTGAACTTACGTGATCTATTAGGGGGGGATTAAAGCTGCTCTTATGAAGAAATTGCGCAGATCTGCTTGCCAACGCCGCTGGGAATATTTGTGAGTAGGAAGAACACGGGGAGAAGAAGAGTGTAGAAGTTATAGGGGGACTTTCTTTTGGGTTTGAATATATATATTTGCTTTCCGTCCGCTATATAGTATCGCGGGTCTGTTCCTTGTCCGCTATATAGTATCGCGGACGCTAGACTTTTGGTAGTTTTCTCTACGTCCGCTATACTATGTAGCGGACGACACATCTTCTCTACGTCCGCTACATAGTATAGCGGACGGCCCGCAGAATGTTTTTGGTTGTGTTCTCTACGTCCGCTATACTATGTAGCGGACGGCCCCTCAGAATACCACTACTTAGTTTTTTCTTCTACACTTTGTTCCACCTCTTCAAAACTTCGTTTTTTCTACACTTTTTTCAGTTTTTAAAACTGAAAAAAGAGGGAAAAAAAATTTGTCAAACGGGGCCTTAGTTTTTTCTTCTACACTTACTTCCACCTCTCCAACACTTAGTTTTTTCTACACTTAGTCCAAACTGTCCGCTATATAGTATCGCGGATATACTTACCGCAGAAAATGGTTGGCACGGACCAGACATTTTTTTTCAGTTTTTAAAACTGAAAAAAGAGGGAAAAAATTTTTGTCAAACGGGGCCTTAGTTCCCGACCTTCCCGAACCCGGCCTAAGCGGAGGGCCCTTATATCCGCTATATATATAGAACTATACAATGTGGCGTAATGTAATAAATTGGAATAAATTGGCGCCCGTAATGCAGTTTTAATAAATTGAAATAAATTGGCCCGAAGACTTGTTTTAGCGACATAGTACGTTAATGCTATTTTAATAAACTGACGCCCAAAGACTTGTTTTAGCGACGGAATCAACAATCTCAATTTTTCCAAAAAATAATGTACAATTCATAATCAACGATCTCAATATATCAATATATCGAGGCAACAAAAAAAGGCACAATTAACCAAGAAAAAATTTGAAAACATAATAAACAAGAACATAAATATTTTTATTATAATAAACTATGGTTCACAAATGGGGTACGAAAGCTTTTCACAAGCGCTCCGTTCAAAGATTACAACTTGAAAATCCCACCACCCAAGGTGTTCGAACACTACAAAGTCCCCGAGTTCGAGGCCATGCTGGCGCACGAAGACGTTCCAACCCTCTGCGAATTCCTTTTTTTGGGATCGGCCGGGCTTCAGCTTGATTTCAACCTGCCATGCCCCCTTGCGGCTATATAATCTTGCACTATCATGAATTGTTGTAAATTGATTGGTAAATGCTTCCGGTATGTCCTACCAAACACAAAATACAAAAAATAGGTTAGTTTTGGTTAAGAAAAGCAAAAGATCAAACTTTTAACACACGAAAATACATAGAAAGAGAAAGAGGGATAGCCTACAAGTTCATGCTCAAATCCCGGCATCATGACTTTGAAAAAGTGTTTGCCTACCAGGTGCAAGTTGCCAATATAATCGTAGGCGTAGGTGGTCTCCGATCCAGAAGCCATCGAGATCGTCGTTGAGGTGAGGACGGTGGTGTCGGCGGAGATGTGGGTGACCGGAGATGTGAGTCGCCGTAGATGGGGTAGCGGCTTTAGGTTAGATGTTCGAGAGAGGGGACGCCGTCCGCTACAATAATATATATACCCTGATCTGATTAAATATTTATAGCAGGAGAGAGTTGACGCCATACAGATACCAGGGGACAGTTCTCGGGGCTCACGCCCGAGACTTTATAGGCGACCGAGGGACAGGCCCTGACATGTGTCAGCCTAGAGATCGTCCGCCATACAGTATGGCGGACGCCTTTTCCTGACACATGTCAGGAACAGAAAGGCGTCCGCGAGACAGTATGGCGGACGGGAAAGTTTTGGAAAAGGCGCGATCTGGACCGTCCATCTTTCAGGATGGACGGTCAGATCGCGCTAGCAACTTAACTCCATTTGCTAGCGCTATCAATGGATCAGCTCCCATATATATATATATATATATATATATATATATATATATATATATATATTTCCCGTTAGAAACAATGCCCCATTCGTTGATTAAAGTCATACTGAAAAATCAACTCCACAGTCGGTTAAGCACCGCAAGAACCGGACCGGAAACAACCGCGGAGAGTGAAAGTCATATACACACATACAGAGCGTCAGTCACGTCCGTTGCGAAAAGTTAAGAGAAGAAAAGACTATTAATTGGCTCATCCCTCTGACTCTACTCCCGTGGACTCGTGCTGCGTCACCCC